>PPLQ03000008.1:0-601980 GCA_003707835.3 Suhomyces emberorum
ATACTCTAGAAAACCCATACTGCAATACTCTAGAAAACCCATACTGCAATACTCTAGAAAACCCATACTGCAATACTCTAGAAAACCCATACTGCAATACTCTAGAAAACCCATACTGCAATACTCTAGAAAACCCATACTGCAATACTCTAGAAAACCCATACATTGCGATTCAAAGAATCTAAGGCTTTATTCTGAATAGCCAAATTTTTCATACATGTATTTAGTCTAGTAAAAAAACTGCCATTCAGCGCTCAAGAACATTTCCAAGAGGTTAATAGACTGTTTATTTGTTTCAGATCACACAGGAAAATATAACTCGATTTGCAGTAACTAGTGTTATCTTCCTTCTTCTTACCCGGAGTAGAATTAATCCTTATAGATTCGATAATTTATTCAAATTTAAAGGGGGTTATAACTACTAGCCAAGCTTGGATTCTCCATAAAAACGGAGAAAATCCTAGAATGTAAAATTCACTTATACTATGCTTTTCACATATTTCCTAACTGCTCCTTATCTTTTAGCTGCGGCACTTACGCTTTCTTCTAGCAAAACAAATGGCGGTCCTGGTTATCTAAAGTTTGATTTTCAGAGACCCCCAACATACGATTCTTTCAACAGTAAAATTTTAAAGAGGGAAAATCGTTACAAAGATATGGAAATTAGAAAATTTCATCTTAAACAATATATCCGGCTTGCATTCGGATCTCAAAAGGAGGAAATATTCGTTGCAATTGAAATGGACACTGCTGACTTGGTAGTACTCCACGAGCGTTGCTTACATTTTGAAGGATACCCCATAATGTTTTCACATTTTGACAGATATTTCAAACCCCAAGAATCCAATACTTCAACAGCACTCAATATTGATTTTGAAACCTATATACATGGTATCTGCCGTTATGAAGGCGATTTGTTCGAAGACCAAGTGATTTTTGGAAGTGGTGCAAATGTTACTGCAGTTTTTGGACTTGCAACGGAGTCACGAACTGCTTATGGTGTGTTAGGGCTTGGGCGGCAATCAAATCCGTACTGGCCACGAGCAAATTTTGTTGAACGCTTCAAACAAGAGGGTTATATTTTACGAAACGCATTTTCATTTTATTTGATAGATGAATTTGATGTACCTGGATCACTTATAATTGGAGGCTATGATTCTGCAAGAATCGATGGTGAATTGGCTACTTTGGACTTCATAGGTACAAGAGATTATTTGGTACTTGCCAGTCGAATCTCGTGTACTTATTATGAAAATCGTCGTTCTGGTTTGGGTAATATCAAAGTTTTAATAGATGTGGGCACTTACACCACAACTTTTAACCGAAGAATCTTCAATACGATTACCAGCCGACTTCCTGGAAGACCAATACACGACAAGTGGGGTATCAATAAAGAAGATGCCATAGGATACTTTATTGAATTGGATTTCCAAGGTGTTCTTATTAAAGTACCTGTTGAAACTCTTCTTGCTAAAGCATGGGATATTCAAAGAAATCTTTGGTATACTTATTTAAGAATCTACATTGAGGATGATGATCACATCGTTCTTGGACAAGATTTTTTGAAATGGGCTTATATTATAATTGACAATGATGCCAACAAACTTCATATCGGAAAATTTAAAAAAACTCAAGAATCAAATATTATGGCTATTATGGAATAATATTGTCACTGGATTCTTTGTGGTGTATTTCAGTGCATTATATTCTTAATGTTGTAAAAAGTGTTTAATCAATTGTTTTCACAATTCGATAATCGATTAGCACTTAAAGTAGCAAATAAAATAAAGATTCAAGGTATAGCTTCATAAATTACAGGAACTTGGTTTTCTCTAAATCTTACAAGATATATTAACAGTAATACCACCTTGATAGTTACATTAATTTAATTCTCAAAGTTGGAAATTGTGCGTATTTCCTACATACTTCTCAGTACTTCAATTTCTGGAAAACTATTAATATGTAAGAACCATTAGTAACGTCTTTTCCGTGAGAATTCTTGATTGGACCACATTTTGAAATCTTTTCATGTTTCATGAATTCGGACTCAGAATATTTTACATTTCGTGTCAATGGAAATTTTGAAGTGATTTCACCTAAAACATAGAAGTGGTGAATACTCTGTAAAAGTTACGAAACGTGATTAATTTCATCACTCGAACTCAGTACCTTAACGAAAGACGATATGAAAATAGTTTCAGGACATTATATACAATGTCAGATTTTGTATGCAAGCTGATTTATTGGGTTCCTAGGATATTGAATTTGTCATATATTTACAATGCGGATTAACGTTGATTAAATCAAAATTGGAAGTAATTGTGATCACCCACCATTCAACTAAAAGAAGATGTCTATGAGAGCAGTAGACGATAATTGATCTACAATATTGACTTTTGGTAGTAGCGGTCGGCATAGTTAATACAAGAAACTTCTCTTTGCAAACGTCAGGTGCTGGCGAAGACACAAGATTGTTCCAGTCTGTGTAAAGATTTCCGAGCAAAATTCAGATAGTACAAACTTGAAGAATTTGAATTACGTCAAGTAAAAACAATCTCGTAGATATCTTGAAGGAATTCCAATAGCTATAATGATCCATTGTGTATTTTGTAGCAATCTGTGTGGAATTTGATGACTTCGTTTTGCCAAAACAATTCCAGTACCGCGTTGCCTTCAATGAATCTCCTATCCAAATTTTAAAATTTTCAACCTGATTCCTAGATCCACCAAAAAAATCCCAGTAGAAGTATGAATTGATGGAAAAAAAATTATCCAGTAACAACATCAATTTATCTTCCTCGAAATTTGTTCAGCGTATTAACCGATGAAACAATCTGCTGAAACCATTTCATTTGAGGTTCTAATTATAGGGAAATATTTGGTTTTAGCGATTTCAATAACTTGCAATAGTCTTCATGAAACCGGTTTACACCCTTCCAGAGTTTGTTGTAAACATCACCACAAGACTAATCTTCCTCTAATAGATAATGTACTCGAAGAATTTTGAACGCTACTTAGCCTAAAGAATGTATCATCGTTTTCATAAATAAAAATGGAAAGTTGAAGCGATAGGGAAGAGTCTATTGCAGTATGGGTGTTCTGAGAACAATCGAGTTCAAGTGGGGTGTGCTAAAGATGGGGTGCTTTTTCGGTGCGGCTACGTTTTTGACCCCGCAATGGCGTTGCCCGAATTGGTAGCGTCTAGCTCCTCACTAATTTTCTTAAATATTGCAGTATGGGTTTTTGCACCCTGCAGGTTGCAATCGTATAGGAAAGGCTGCAAAGTACTTCCAGAAACACCTTTTGTCGTTTTCAGTACACCAGACTATGATAAGTTTCGCCATGGAGTTAGTGAGGGGTATGATGGCTTCGTAAATGTATTCATATCTTATCTATGGATAGCTGTTCCAGTTAACGACCAGTATCTCTTCGGAGCTTCCTCGGAGGTTTCCCCACACACCGGGAATGCCCGAGACTTGGTAGACATTTTGTGTGATCTGGCACAACCAAAACATGTGATGTTTATGAACAATCACTGGAGGGTATCAACTCGGATTAAGTGGATGGAGAGGTAATGAATAGGAGTAGTCACATGTACAGGTTTTTCAACGCATAGTTTACTGTATATAGCCACAAATAAAAATAAGGTGTCAAACTTGCGTTCTGGCTAAGGTAATCCGTTATGAACTTTTTATGTTGTTACTAGCATTTAACCTCGTATTTTAATGGTTGTATTCGTTTGGGAAGGAACTGAGCCAGCTTGAAAGAGAGAGAAGTAAGGTATTATTACACATTTGCCTGGTTTATTATAACCATGACCAAAATTTTCATGCGGTCCAGGAATTTCAGCTGTTTTCAAATTGACAATAAATTCTGGAGTGATTGATCTGGCTAATTGTTTACGAAGGGAAGCAATAAGAGAGAATTCAATACAATACGGTCCAGCTTTTCCTCATGTTAGACATAGTATTAAGAAGTACAACTTTTTGATAATGATCGGTCTAATAGACTTTATGGAGAATATCTGATTGCAGCAAATATCAAATGTAATTTTTTATCTATCTCAGAGACTAAGATGTGTTGCTTTAAGTCTCTTTGTGTGGTAATTCCAACTAAAAGGTTTTAATGAAGAATAGTATTTTCGAGCACTGATTATATCCACCTCGAATGTCTTGATATGGAACTATGAGGTAGAACATTTAATTAATGGTAATTTGATATCGACAGGATATCTATTCTAGAATTTGCTACTGTTCTACAAGATACCCAAAGATCAAGCATTCCTGGTATGTGTGAGGGAAGGGGATCTTATTCTCAGTATATCATTAATATTTCTAGAAATACCCGAGTTCTGGTCAATCCTAATAAAAAGCGAGTTTCAATGATGTAGAATCGATATTCTTTTATTTCACTAGTACGACATTAGCAGCAATTAAAAAATGAAAAACTATAATTTTAGCTTTTGCTAAACTTTATGAAGTACAATAAATGTATATTGTACAGATTTTGATTTTAAAATTATCGTTGATCTGCGAAAAGTAGCTCGTAAGTATTATTTCCTTGACCGAGAATCAATTAGTGACTAATTGCTACTATGAAAAACATGTTGCAACTTGCATTTAGTAGAATTGTAGTTATACCTATAAGAAATAGTATTTGGGTGGAGAGGTGGCCTCATGAAAACAGTAGAGCCTTCCATGATCTTCTTTCTTCTTCGAGAATGGAATTAGTAATATTCAAAAACAGTAGCAATGTATATCGGTGTTAACGTCAATGTGGAAAGGTACCCTTTTAAACTAATTATTAGAATCCCAGCAATTAGTTTCATGAAATCAATTGGTTTACATTATTATTCAAATGCTACTAACTTGGCTAGATGAAACTACTGTGTCCCTTTCGGTGGCAAATATGAAACATTAGACATAGGCAAGTATCTACTGTCCCCCAAGATTAATTTCTACATAGTTCGTATTTTAGTGAACCATATAAAGATTATTAATACATGGCGGTAAAATCATCCAAATTATATGGCAGCTGGTGAGTTATTTTTTGCAATCCATTTAATTCCTTATCTCGTATCTTCGTTTCAACGATATCTGGGGCAAAAGATCGGTTCTGAGGATTTACGTGTCTCGGTTACCTCCCCTCCTGATACGGTCCGGCAATCGGTCCGTTTCTAAACTGCACATAATCCCGGATTTTAAATTGAACAACAAGATCATCCAAATTTTAGATGACTTGCATTATAGTTCTAACGGGATATAATTCCTCTGCTTCACCTTGCACTTATACCAAAATGCGGGGTGAAAATATTTGATTGGATGTAGCGGTAAGGGTCTTCTAACGACATGGCATTTGGTGCGGGGGCGGGGGCCGCAACAAGTAATTCGTGTCGGTAATTACCAAACGTGCATCAAAACATCCATGCATCAGTATTCTCGATGTAAGGGGGTTTACCCCACAGTCTCTCGTCCTTATTGGAGAATATGGTTAGTCTTTAAATTAAGAGGGTAAAAATGCCCTAGGTTTTGCAGCCGTGCTGGTGGCGGCACACTTAAACTGTATCTCGTTTACTGGGAATGTCTCTGGAAATAAATTTCTTTTCTGTTTTCTCCAAACCGTTTTATGCGCCATCACTTAACCCTACAGGACAATTTCCGCCCGAGGGCAAACTATCATGTAAACTGAAAGACTAAGTAACTCTACCGTATCTCCAGGCATGAACAATTAACCTAAATCCTCGAATGAGCAATCTAATTGGAAACCTCTTGAATCATTTTTCGCAAACTAGGGATTTTCTTGATGATTTTTGATGAAGTTTGATAAACAACACTTTTACAGGTTAAGGTGCGCTCATCGGAAACTGAATTTCTTGTCAAATGATCTCACTTACCCCAAAAGAAATCTAAAAAAGATTTTTATATAAATCCGTAAAATCTTCTAAAAGTTTATCTCCATTCTTGAAAAAGATTAACCCCACAAGGTTGGCGCATGCTATTCAAACATAAAAACTATCTTCAAGCCATTCACTAGTGAATTCCCACACTAGTACTTTAAAAAACTATAATTGCTAAACAAAATGAACGCTCCTCTGATCAATTCTAGCTCAGGGCCCTCTAAAGAAAAGGATGTGGAGACTTCAGTTGCTGATGAAATACACGAGTTGCAATTAACACCTCAAAACTCTAGAAGTTTATTCCAAAAAATAAAGTCTAGATTCCCATGGTATAAAGTGGCCATCAGTGTCTTCATAGGGTGCTTCTTCACTGCTTGGTGGCTCTCTATTATAATTCAAGAAAGAACTAGACCCAAATGGTTGATTCCAACTATTCTTTGGATATTCATCATGATTAGACTTATCACTTGGCACACAAGAATTTTGGTTTGGTTGTTCGCTAGAGTACAAACTGTTTGGAATTACGTTACTGAAATTATTTACAATAGAATTTTACCTAGACATCTGCATAGAGCAATCTGTGGTGCAGTTATTACCATTTCAGTGATGTTACTTGGTGGTTTTGTTCCTACTGAGACTTCATTTTCCAGAAGACAAGATCGTGCTGTGTCATTCTTTGGTATTGTGGTTGCTATCTTTGGTTTATGGGCCACTTCGAATAACAGATCTAGAATTAACTGGCGTACAGTCATTGGTGGTATGTTAATGCAATTTATCATCGCTTTGTTTGTTCTCAGAACGAAGTGTGGTTATGACATTTTCAACTTTATTTCCACTTTGGCAAGAGAGTTATTGGGATTCGCCAAAAATGGTGTAGCTTTCTTGACAAATGATGACACCGCAAACATTCCAATGTTCTTCTTTACTGTTTTGCCAGCTGTCACTTTTTTTGTTGCATTCGTTCACATTTGGTACTACTTTGGTGTCATCCAATGGGCTATCGGCAAGTTTGCTTACTTCTTCTTTTGGTCATTAAAGGTTTCCGGTGCTGAAGCTGTCACTGCCGCTGCATCTCCTTTCATTGGTATTGGTGAAAGTGCCGTTTTAATTAAAGATTTAATGCCATTGTTGACTAAGGCTGAATTACATCAAGTCATGTGTTCTGGTTTCTCAACTATCTCTGGTGCTGTGTTGGTTGGCTACATTGGTTTGGGTCTTAATGCGGAAGCTTTAGTGACCTCTTGTGTCATGTCTATTCCAGCAAGTTTGGCTGTATCCAAATTGAGATATCCTGAAACTGAGACTCCTGTTTCTGCAGGTGCATTCGAAGTGAAGGGAGAATCCGATCCTGATGATCCTGACAGACCAAGAAATGTTTTACAAGCTTTCTCACAAGGTGCTACCCTTGGTTTGAGAATTGCTGGTACTATGTTGGCACAATGTTTGTGTATCATTGGTTTAGTGTACCTTATCAACGGAATTTTGACTTGGTTCGGTAATTTCTGGGGAATTAACCATTTCAGTTTGGAATTAATTTTCTCTTACATTCTTTACCCTGTCTCCTTCCTTTTAGGAACTCCAAGAGAAGATATCTACAACGTTTCCAAGTTATTGGCCACCAAATTCATTCAAAACGAATACGTTGCCTACTCAATGTTGATCAATGAAGCCCCATACAATGAAATGACTAAGAGAAGTGTTTTACTTGCCACTTACGCATTGTGTGGTTTTGCTAACTTGGGATCTATGGGTATCACCTTGGGTGTTCTTAACACTTTGACTCAAGGTTCTAGATCTGCTGATGTTGCCAGTACCATCATCTCTGCCTTAATTAGTGGTGGTATCAGTACCTCAATCTCTGCTGCCATCGCTGGTATGCTTATCCACGATTTGGGTGGATACAATCTTTAATCCTGTACGTTGTAAACGCATTAATACTCTACGAATAATTAATGAACTTTGTAACCTTTGTAAAAATCGGATACTCATAGACTTGTCTATGTGCAGGTCTGGTGTGAGAATTACCCATAAATGTCCATCGCTAAAATAATCATGGAGTTGAGTTACAGCTTGTGGTCTACTTTAGATCTTCTTTTCAATATTTGATCTGATATAATATATCTTGATGAATAAAGTCACTATATGATAGCAATATTCTCAAGAAGTCTCAATGGTAAATGAAAATCAAGAATCTCCTATACTTTTACCATTAATCAACGCTAAAAGTCCTGAAGTTCTCATATTCAATGTTGATGATATAAAGAAACTTCGCCAGCTTGGTATATTGGGTGTTTTGATTGGTACTTTAGCCCAGTATCCTCAGCAAAACTTTTATCTTTCCATCCCATTAAGGCTACAAATTTGGGAAGTAATATGGTTGATGGAGAATAATCATGGGATTCTTATTGACTATATCAAGTACAGATCATCCAAACCACATGTCGAGCAACATAATGAGGTACTACTAAAGGATGGTGGATATGTTCAATCTTCGAAGCCCAATTTCATAATGATTCCAAATGATGACTCATTACCTGAGACCCACACAACAGAAAGAATCCAAATAAATTTGAGCTACATGGCACCGTTTAAAATATCTAAAGAAACTTACATTCTGATGATTCCAAACCCTACTATAGTATCAGATTATCTTACTTGTAAATATCTAAAGTCACTTGGGTACTATATTAGTCCAGGTTTGAAATTTGGAGGTGATTTTGTTCTATACCCTGGAGATCCATTGAAATTTCACTCATATTCTATTGTCAAACTCGGAAAAATAAACTTGAACGATTTAGTTCTTGGTGGAAGATTGGCAACTGGTGTGAAGAAAAATTATGTTATTGTTGATGATAAAGATAAGCAAGAACACCTTTCCATTGGTAAAGAACCAAGAAAACAAGCTTATTCTATTGAATGGGCAGGGTTTGGTTGAAATTCAAATCGTAATTCACATACTTACAATCTAATAACTCTTTCTTTATATTTATAATAACTAGTAAACTAAACGATAACACCTTCAAATACATCAGTTTCTTGTTCTTCTCTGATATACTTCAAGGTATTTTGAAAGTATTGTTTGCTAAGTTTAAATAATTTAGCTTCTTGATTATTCTCATCTCCTTCAGCAATCTCTGAACTTTCTTCATCATCCTTCAAATTATCAATGTTTGTCTTGATTAGTTCAATCAATCCATTGATATATTTTGCATCAATCACTATGTTACCATCTTCATCAGCAATGTTAAAAATTAAGCATCTATTCAAGATTTCAATAAATAACTTCAATGATAGATATGGATCCATGCAAGAGTCTGCAACTCTTAATGATTTTTGTAAACATTCTAGTACTCTCTTGAAATCATCTCCTTCATTTTCTCTACTTTCACTATCCCCATCATCAGGTAAGTAGGCACACCACCACCATAAATGAGCACAAAAGTATACAGCACGGCATTGGTCTTGCTTTTTTAATAATTTGGAACCATAGAGTGTAAGTTTAGTTATCAAATTTTCATAATTTTCCTTGTTGAAGTTTCTCAAACTGTATAACTTATCAGCTATCAGTAAAATTGATTGATAAGGGATTGAAGCTTCACCAAGGGAATCATGTGGATTTATTTGACGATTATGCTGAACTGCATTCAAAATCAAGTTTTCTTCATAAACCACAAAACATTGATTAAATAATTCGTAGCTTAACGATTGCTGATTAAGTTGATCTGCTACAGATGCCGCATTCAAATAAATTTTCAAGATTAACTCAGAATGAAATTCTTGATGGTAATGGTATAATTCATCAATAATGATAGATAAATTTTTAAAATTTGACGTAATCAACAATTCCTGATGGGAGATATCTCTTCCTTTTGATTTTAAAATTTGAACGTAGTACCCAATAAGTCTTAATTTACTTAAAATTTTCGAGATGAGTGTTGGATAAGTATAGATGATATTTTTGAATTCCTTATTCAAATATTTTTTCCTAATATACATCAAATTTGATATATTCTTGTAAGGGTCGGTTGGATTTTCAATGGAATGAATTATTTTGCAAATTTTTTCTTGATTGCTTAAGAAATCTTGAGTAACAATTCCTTCACCATTATTGATTTTATAGCATTGAGTAACACCAAGATTTTTTGCTGTGTCCAACTTCTCAGTGGGATCTTTGATCAAAACTAATAAGTACTTGAATATTCCATCAATTTCTTCAACAGTTGAAAAATGTTCTTGGGTTTCGCTCAATTTATTGATGATTTGTAAAGACAATTTCTTTTGATAATGGGTAGAAGTTAGCTTATGATAAAATTCAAAAAAGAATGGTAATTTGAATAAAGCCTTGATTGATTTAAAATGATTTATTGGAGAAATTAGAAGTTGTAGCCATAAGTCTTGTTCTTCAGTATTGGAGTCATTTTTAGCCAATTTTTCGGTGGCAAATTGATAAATAACATCCAAATTTTCATGCTTTTCGGGATAGTAGGTGAATGACAAAGTTATAAAAGATTGAAGTAATAATGAGTGTTCTTCGATTGGGAGTTCTGGGTCTATCTCATATAATTTCAAATAGAAGTCCCAAAAAGTTGCAAATAAATCTTCTGGATACTTTTCTGAAATTGATAAATTTTCCATTGCATTGATCTCATTATTGTGATAATTGACAAATCTTTCAATAAGTGTTGCAACGAGTTCACTTTTCTTTAAGAATGGGTGAAGATGAATAAACACGTCATTAAGCAAAAATTTTAACGTAGCAAAATGGAAATCATCAGGGAAAATTTGGATCAAAACATCAATTAAATAGCTTTGAGCTAAATGATCGCGACATTGAATAATTTGTTCAGTGATTGTAGGAAGAATCTTTTCGGCATAATAGTTTATGCTAGAATAATCCGAATCTCCTTGATAATCATCGATGATCTGTGAGAGTCTCACAAGATTTGAACCAACTAAGATTTTGAGTTCTTTTCTTTCTTTGTATCTCAATTCTCTTTCTGATGAGTGACCTTGATGTTGAAGTCTAACCCACAATTTGGTCATTTCAATAAAATTAGACACTAAAAAGTTGACTGTTTCATTAAAATCAGTTTCGTTTGCCAAAGGCAATAAATCCTTAATTCTTTGAGACAAATAATATCTCAAGAATAATCCCCTTATAGGATGCTGAACACCACGGCACATTTCAATCATGTCCTTCATAATTTCTTTAGTTGGAGCTCCGGGGGTGGCCATATAGGTTGTACCGACCATTATCATCATGTAAAGTCTAGGAATGATATTACCGGAATATTGGACCAATTCATACAAGTCTGCCAAGTAGGGTGTATCCTTTTTCTTCTTCTTTTGAGTTGTTTGTGCCAAATAGTTCAGTAAATGCTCCAACGAGTCAAAAACCATCATGTAAATTTCATAGTACTGTTTGGGTGTAAGTTTGTTGATTCTCAACTCGTTCAAAAAGTTCAGACAATGTTTTAGTGCTTGAAGAAGGTTATTATCATTGAGATCTTGTTTCATAAGACCAGACTGGTGGTTGATGGTATTGATTGAAGCTTGTAAAGACATTGCTGCTTGATGATTAATTCAATTCTAAAATATGTAAATCAAATCAAGTACCAACTCTCGTGGCCATTAAATACACTATATTTATATGAATAGAAATGCTTCCAGTGGGTGAATATCGTAAGTAGATTAAACTTACTAGAATGAATTGCTTATGAACCCAGATCAATCACGTTCACTTTTTGGTATGCAATAATGTTTCAAGTTGTTCTGTGCTTTCACAATCCTTTATAACGTGTAATGTATTGATTAATCAAGAATTGAATGATAGTGTAAGTTGAGGGGGGATTACCGTTGTAAACGACTGGAAATTGTTATTAATGGATCACGTGATGGTAGTTCGCGTGACTTTGGAGGCTTTGGATTTTCAACCATAAAGTCACCATTAGAACTTCCAATAGGAACTGTAAAGCTATCGGGTAAGATGACTATCTGATCGAGCCGATGAAAGGGCTTATTCTGAACGATTTAGCAAAGTGTCTGAAAATTCATTAGCTGTTGTTTGGTTTCATAGTAACCTTTGGAAAACCTGTTCTTTTTCTCAAAATTTCAATTTTTTGTCAAATTTGGGGTAAATGAATTTATAGTTAGTGTTTTACAGGATTAATCTTGTTGTTACGTCCCAATTCCACAGTTTAAAAGCTGCCTAATCAGCCTCGGGATCTGTCATAGGCCACTGTTATCAAAATCCCATTCCGGATCTCATTAAATTTGAGGACCCCGAGACCTGCATGAAAAACTTACCAGTCAGGTAAAAGATCGGAAGTAGAAATCGTGCAAGTGCTATTTTATGCGTCAACGCAACAGAAAATACGAGGTGACGTTGCCCTAAAATCTTGTCAGCATGATGGAAAGCGCAAAATTGTCAGTAGTCAACCTGAAGCCATGTATGCACCTTAACGCCGAAGCGGTTTGTCACGAATGTATTCCGACCATGCATGACGTTGGACGACTCCGCCTTTGTGGATGTCAATTGAATACAGTTTAAGAATAATCATGTAGAAAACTGATTATATTAAATATTAACTAAATAGTACATTTGTCCAATCAATGGACGACGTTGGACATCCAGTGTGTCAACGAATGCTGGTCAGCTTATCAAGCTGGAGACCGAAATCTTGGTTTTGAAATTTGCCGGTTTTCCTTCGTTATTAGATTCAGAATCTTCATCTTCAATTTCTTTGGTCTTTTTGTGAGGAAGCTCTTCTTCCTTCATGATCGATGAAGCAGGGTGTTGCATGGAAGCATTAGATGACACTGAAAAGCGAGTTGCAGGTGTCAAGCATGGTGAATTAAACGAAGAGTTTTGAGAAATGTTTCTTTTGTGGGAAGCATTGTCTTTGAGAGGATTGGGGAATAAATCTGGTGCAATTGATGAAGACCGACGTGAAGATGACGTAGTTGAATTTAGTGCAGAAAATTCAAGTGATATGGAATTGTTACGAGAAGCTTGAGTGCTTAGGAGTAATGGAGAACCATAATGTGAAGGTGAGAGATTTCCTGTCAGATTGGGTGTTGTCTGTGATGATATAATGGATGAAAGATTGGGGTGTGATGATGTAAGTAGTCCAGAAGCATTGTTGTAAACTGCAGTATTTGCGGTTGAATGACGACGAGAGATTGGATCATCTAATAAACGACGTTTGGAGATAGGTGGGAGTGTTGGGGCAGTATTACTAGTGAAATCAAAACTAGCTGAGCGTGATGGATTGATGAGACCTTTCGAAGGCTTATATGGAGATGGGAAAGGGTCGGGTTTACCAAACATTGAGGTGTTGAATGAAATACTTGGGGCATTCGAACCAGAAGAAGCCCCGGTAATACTTGTAGGTTGAGTTGGATTGAGTCCAGTAGTTTTAGAGTTCGACGAGTTTGAGGTAGTTGCACTTGGTAATGTTTCTCTTTCCAGTCCATTCTCTGAGTTAACCGATTCAGATTTCACAGATGTAGTTGATGTGTTTGATCCAGGATTTAACATGCCTGATTGGGTAGTATTTGAAATGGAGTTGGAAGGTTGTAAGCTTGTTGAGACTGTACCTGATTTAATCAGAGTTTGTGATGCCCTTCTTCTGCGATTGGCACCTCCATTCCACCAGTTCTTAATAGCATTATCTGAACGGCCATTCATATGACGAGAGATTTCTGCCCATTTTTTTCCGTATTTGGCTACCAAAGATTCTATCATTTCACCTTCTTCCACTGTGATAGGAGCCCTATTCAAAGAAGGCTTGAGATTTTGATGAAATCTTTCTCTGCATTGTTTTGGAGTTCTTGTGGCAAGAGAATTGGAAATTCGAACCCAGTTTGTTGGACCAAACACTGCAATTAAGTCAAGAAGTTTCTTGTCTTCAAGTGGGGACCAAGGACCTCTACGAGAGCCAGATTTTGTGGATGAAGATTGAGCCTGAGCTTGAGCTTGAGCCTGAGCCTGAGCTTGAGCTTGGGCCTGTGCTTGTTGATGGGCTTGTTGATGGGCCTGGGCATGAGCATGAGCCTGAGCATGAGCCTGAGCTTGAGCCTGAGCTTGAGCCTGAGCTTGAGCCTGAGCTTGCTGGTGAGACGAAGGTGGCACAGTCATGGTGGAAGTCAGAGAGTTGGCTGGGGTTGGGACGGACGAATGGGAACCAGGGGCTACCGGAGCACCAGGAGCACCAGGGACAACAGGTAAACTATGACCACTTGAAGAGCCAGGTGTGGTGTTGGCACCACCATGGACACCAGGAACGCCAGGAACACTTGAAGAAGCTGGAGGAGCAGGTGGAGGAGGTAATGGCCCACCCAGGATGCTGGAAGCATGAGATTGAGTTTGCTGACCAGGGTTTTGTCCATAGGCATAAGGATAGTAATAGCCCTGTTGGTACTGTGGTGGCGGTCCAAGATGGCCGTGACCATGGGAATTATTGTAGTTATACATTTGGTGAAGGCCACGGGATTGATAGGAATCAATGGTGGATTGATTTAAAGGAAGAAAGGAAGGGACACACCAGATGAAAAGGGAGGAACAAGATAGTAACAATTAAATGAAGATGAATCAGCAGGAGGACACACAACACACAGGTACAAACCGCACAGTGGAAAATCGGATAGTGGAGGAGAGGCGGTCGGAAAAGACGATGGGTTTTCACGGTGGTAATTACGGAGGTAATTACGGAGGTAATCACGGTGGTATTAACGGTGGTATTAACGGTGGTAATGACGGTGGTATTATCGGTGGAAAAAACGGTAGTAAAAACGGTAGAATTCACGGTGGTATTTACGAGGGTTGAGGGAGGTGATGGGTGATTACCGGTGGTATTTTTGATTGTCGGGTCGGTGTATTATATGGACGGGAAGAATGCTTGGTGTTACAGAAAGAGACAGTAAAACTAAGGTTGTAGATGCTATATGGCAGATGAACAAATAAATAGCACGGCAGATGCGAGGCGTGAGAACCGGGCAACGGGGATAACGGTACTATACTCTGGTTTTTTAAGGGTACGCGAACTATGGTTGAATGTTTGAAAGCCCGTTAACCAAAGGGAGACTGAATGTGTAGAACAACTTCCGGGACCAAACCGGTGGTTAAAACATAAAATATCTGTTCAGGTCGGTATTGTTGGCAACAGGCGGCACAACGGCAGGAGGAGTAACGAGGGTAAATCCACTACGGAAATACGCAACTTCCGAGTAACCGAGGAAGCCACCCTTCCAAACACCGAACAGGCGAAGGTAGTCCCCCACCGCCTTTGGTTTCAGGGTTGCAAATCCTGGCAGTATCAGGAAGTACCATGGCCTGACATGCTGCGGGGTGTCTCCCGCTTTTCCCTTCAGGGGATGTTCCGTGAGGCCTGGTTCCCCTTCAAATCGGTCATTTTCGAAGTCGGAATATCTTTTTTGGTTGTCACCCCCACCGAGGGTCAACCTGGGGCGGTGGATAAGATGCAGGTGCCTGGGCCTTCCCTCGGAAGTGCGCGGCCGATCACCGCGGATTTATCCCAGTGCGTGGAACAATAGCGAAGGATTTTGGTCCTACGCCACCCTGCACCAGAACATTCTCCAAAACCGCAACTATTCTCGAAATACCGCACACGAACCCGCTGATCCCCCTGAAAACCTCAAACCACTAACCGTTCACTCTGATCGTCTTCCTCATCCTTCATCATGCTTACGTATTCCAGAACCTTACCTTGATGCTTCGAACCACCCTGCTGTCACATATCTTATTATTACCGCCATGCACCAGGCGCACAACTTTTCCAGGATACTCCGTGCATCCCGGGGGATGCTTGGCCGAACATTAATTAGAAGCCCTCGGAATTGACTGTTTGTGGCCAAGCGGGGGTATTGCTACAGAATTCAACGGTGTTCTTCCGGCCAGCGTCATTTTATGTTTACGGCGTCGCCAATATACCTGCACCAATAGGCACCGGGACCCCTTGATGATCTTATCTGGATCATGCCACAAATAAGCCCGTACCCTGGTCCTGATTGGGATCGTTGGCCCACATGGCACCTTTGCCTCCTTCGCACGGCTTGAACCTAAGGTGCCTCCATTAGCCAATCGCCTGAGACCGGAACTGCGATTGTCATGCTGCATGCACCTCAGATATCCGTTGATGCATGGACGCCATGCACCTCGGCCTACTGCACCCCACGTGATGCAGGACACACGCATTTTCCTGTTTAGGACAGTCACATCCCGTCTCACCTTCCCATCCGACTGCGGCTGGCACTCCATCCGATCTATCCCCATCACCAGCTACATCTGTAATTCACCCTTCGATCTCCCCTTAACCTCCCAATTTAAGACTCTGTGCATCCACGCGTCGTTTTTGCCGACGCTGTTTCTACTGAGTACCTCAACCTTCTCCACGCATTTCGGGACTTTTTTCCATCTGTCATGGGCACGGAGAAACCTTGCTGTACGGACTGTACATAATTCGGGGGTTTATTGGCCTGCCTAACACCAACGTTTCAGCAATTGACCAGAAACTTCAATCGGTGACCCCTCCAGTATCACATTTTCAGACCCCACACATGGTGTCTTTCACGTCCTTATTTGTCCATGGGCTCTATGTTTACCCCCTCCGCTTGGCTCGTTTCTGCCCACCACAGCAATCACTTAAACTAAGGGTTGGAGTGCAAATACCAACTATTGACGCGTTCTGTATATAATCACATCCCACTGGTTATTTTTAGATTGATGGGAAAGCTTGTTAGTTGACATTCCCTGTTGAAGCACTGTCATTTGAAACGGACCTTGACGAGTCCTGGGACAATACCTTTCATTCCCCATATACTTTCCCTGTTTAGTTATGCTCTAGCTTCTTTCACAAGCAATTCATGACAATCACACCATTTGTGGTATGGTTCTTTCTAATGCTATTTCCGATCTCCTATTTCCGATCCCCCGTATCTCAATAGTCATTTCTCGGTATAATTTTGAACTCCTACCAAAAAGCTTTTGTTCTGGTTGTGATAAAATGTCTGTGTATGACCCGGGTAAATTGTATGTGGGACGCAAGGATCTTACTTTCTAACGCTTGAATAACCTAGGATCCTCGGTTACGATCCTAAATAGGTACATAAAGCACTCTCTTTCGTTCAAACTCCTGTCTCGTCAACTCTTACATGACATTTACCGAGATGCCGACAAAATAGAAGCTTCCATATGTACCTACCGCACAATTTCGGCTCATGTTACCAGTTTTACCAGAAGTTAACATCCAGAATGTTTATAACACGTCCTATTTCAACTCCTGGGTTTTTGTGTTAGACAAGCATTATCTAATTCGCTTCTTCTGAACCATTCGAACCTCCTTCCAGCAGTTTGTAGTCCTTTTTCATGCCCTTTAAATCCCTTAGGTACTTGTAGTCCTTGCATCGATTTGCATCAACCTGTTCAAGTCCTTAAAAAACTCTACATACATCGAAACCTCGATAATCTTTCTCAATGTTTCAATATCAACGGTTACAATATTAGTTGCTTGATAAAAGTCTATTGAGATTAATTTTCAGGGCCAGCTAATAGTTCATAAGAGATGAATCTGTAATTCCCCCTGCTTAATCTTGAATGAAAGCCTCTCTTACCAGCTCCTTTCTAAAGTTGACCTCATTTCTTGAAAATCAGTATTACAACATTTTCTAGGTCCTACTTGCTTATATCCGTTTCAGCCATAAAATATTTATCAACCGTACAGATAATCCACCCATATTGAATGAATAAGAACCTTATTTCAGTGTAAGTCAATCCAGCTAATGGTTTGGAGCTTTGCTTCGTCGCTAATACTTATAGGTTATTACCAAATGTAGATTTTTTATTGCAAATTGTTCCTCATAGTTGAACCAAACTGGAAATTTGTTCACGCTGTTCTGGGAATAAATCGCCAACTAATTATTTACAAAATTTCACATACATGAACGGAACTCGTTTAAGTGCCCCTGCACTTCAAAGTACCAGATGCTTGGCTTGAGTCTTAGAGAAAGTTTAAATTAATGCTCCTTAGTTCGAACTATAATTTTTTTTTTGAAAGTCAGCGTTCAACAGTATTTCTTTTTCTTTATACAACTCTTTGGCAGAAAATGAAACGTCAAAAGAATGGAAGCTTACTAGTGTCATTCCTTCACCTAGAAGGTTAACTTTTGGCAACTTGTCCGAGTGGTTAAGGAGAAAGATTAGAAATCTTTTGGGCTTTGCCCGCGCAGGTTCGAATCCTGCAGTTGTCGTGATTTTTTCATTAACGTTTCGCTTAGCAAAGTAATAGTGTCTTCAATGTCAATAACGTATAGACCTTCAAGGATACGCCGAGCGTTGTCTATTTTTTTAAAAGCTTCATCTACGAGCTTGAGTTATTTCAAATAACTGATAATACCTCCCTCCATAAACGAGAAACCTTCTGACTCAATACTTGAGTTTTAAGGAAGGCACGCTACTACTAGCAATTCATATGCAAATGATTAAATAACACACTTTTTCTATACACGTAATTAATAGTAATAAATAAGACCCATTATAATTTTAAGGTTGTCCTTGTGGTCGAATTAAAAATTAGGTGGATGCCTTCTAGTTTGCACTTGTTTAAACGAGGGCCTCAGTGAAACTGGGTAAAAACAACCAAATGACACCAATTTCGTCCTTTTCACATGAAAGAATTCAGCATATTAAATTTGATCTAGTCAAAGAGAGTAGACTATATTCCGGGGCACAACTTGAACCTGAATGCAACAATTTATTATTAAGTGTAGGACAGATTGCTTTTGATGTGGAATAATACTGTCAAATTTTATATGAAACTCTTTAACACAAGGATTTCTAATGCTTTGAATGAAGGATATTCTGATGTCCTTTATACATGAATCTCCATTTTATCAAATCAAGATATTAGAGTAATTAGATCTCTGGATATAAACTGTGATGATCAACCCTATCTCGAGCAAGCTGATTGGATGGCAATTATGTTTCATATTCTTCCAAATCTGCAGGTTCGAAAATCACCTTGACCATTAATGAACAAGAGGGACACACAGCAATATCTTCTCCATCTTTAAGGTCATCTAACGCGATGGCAAATCTATCACCACATGGACATGGGTATTGGAATAACTGGGTGATCGGATCAAAAGTGAAATCCTCTATCTCTATTTCGTCATAGATGGTTTCCATCACTAGTTGTATCGCTATTGGAAGTCTTTCAAGTATAACACCTCTTGGAAAACTGATCTAGGTCATCTCATGTGTAATCTGTATCATCACGTGAAACGCGTAAAACATTAGGGCTGCAGCCCCAACTTCTTATCCACTTCGCACATCCCTCTCAACGGCCAACCTGCAATTTTCGACCTTCGCACCTTCCTCTCTCACCACTTAAAAAAATTTTACTTCGTTTTAGTTTTCTTTCCACTGTCAGTGATATTCAAAAGTGTATGTAAAGACAAAACATATAGTCAAATCAGATCCAAACAAACAAGAGAGCCACACAGACACATCATTCTTACGATTGTCCTTCATTATATTCATTCAATCTTGTCGTTATTGTTGGATACTTACTCATCTGTCTGACTGAAAAATTTTGTGAGCACTACTAACATATAGCAACATGGGTATTTCTAGAGACTCTCGTCACAAGCGTTCTGCTACTGGTGCCAAAAGAGCCCAATTCAGAAAGAAGAGAAAGTTCGAATTAGGTAGACAATCTGCCAACACCAAGATCGGTGCTAAGAGAATCCACAGTGTTAGAACCAGAGGTGGTAACCAAAAGTTCAGAGCTCTCAGAGTTGAAACCGGTAACTTCTCCTGGGGTTCTGAAGGTGTCTCCAGAAAGACCAGAATTGCTTCTGTCGTCTACCACCCTTCCAACAACGAATTGGTTAGAACCAACACTTTGACCAAGTCCGCTGTTGTCCAAGTTGATGCCACCCCATTCAGACAATGGTACGAGAAGCACTACGGTTCCACCTTAGGTAAGAAGAAGAACGCTGCTTCTACCGAAGAAGAAGTCAAGAGATCCAAGAAGGTCGAGAGAAAGTTGGCTTCCAGAGCTGGTCAAGCTGCTATCGAACACTCTGTCGACTCCCAATTCAGTGCCGGTAAGTTGTACGCTGTTATCTCTTCTAGACCAGGTCAATCTGGTAGATGTGATGGTTACATCTTGGAAGGTGAAGAGTTGGCCTTCTACTTGAGAAGATTGACTGCTAAGAAATAAACTCTTGGTATCATATAAATAATGTTACATAGTAGCAATACGTAATAAATCATGCTCTGAATCTGTGTAATCGAGACGAGTCTACAACTAGGGTTGATTTTCCATGTCATGGTATGAAAATAGTGAAAAATCGGCACTGAGGAAATTTTCATTGGTAACACAAACAGTGCAAATTTTGCTCAGTAAGTGAGGCATCTTATATGAAAACTTCTCCCATAACAGTAACTATCTTTCAATAAGTACAATCCCAGATTGAGGAGCGTCTCATTCCCTTAATTACTAAATTGAGTTTTTTAGAATTTGAGCTGCAATCTAGTATGTAGGGTAAAGGCACTGAAGTTCTTTAAAATGGCCAAATCCGCATAACTAAGAATGATTGGTCAGTAAAACTAGAACCATTCGATTCGCCTTTCAGTGCCCTTACAAACACATAATCTACAGAGTCATATCACTTGCTATTTGAGTATTTTACGGTGCAAATCAGACTTCCTTTGCTTAGTTGTGTTTTCAAAAGTTTTAGTCTGTTGTTAGTATCTCGTCAGAAGAGGCATGTCGCTGTCGTTCACGTCTTGCAAGCAAGACTCAGTACAGGTCTGTGTAACATTTTATTCATCATAAGATACATACCTTCGTCGATGTTCTGCTGTTATAACAACCCGTAGCTTAATTGTTAGATCTCTAGTTAGTTTACAAGGTGTTGGACATTTTCAATTTTATATAATCTGCGGAGTCCGGGTAATACCATCACGTGTATGTGTAGGGTTTGTAAGTTAGAGTGATTCGGCTTGAAAATGCTTGTTAATGGCTTTTATTAAAAGCCAATTTGTTTATTAGTGCCCTTCTTCTAGGATTAAAGCAATACTGATATACTAGCCATGATTTCTCGTAGGTTTTGATCATCCTTTTCTTGACGCATCATACTCTTTAATAGGAAGTAGTATTTCCGAAGAAGTACATCCCTGCAACCGATTGAAGGATTAATGAACCAAGAGAAAACCAAACCCATTAAATTGAACCTGAAGCTTCGCTCTACATACTTATCTTATCTTCTTGTGCTTACAAAATTACGATAAGCTGTGATAAATTGAATTCTTAAAAAGTAGTGCGCATACCATAAACATTTGTTTAACAATTTAGACTAGTCACTTTATCATAAATAGAAGCTTATAATGAATCGGCTGAACACCACACAGGATGATACCGTGTTTGAAGACGCTTTAAACCAGTCATTTTCGTATAGCACGCCATTTTCGTATCCTCCAAATACAATTTCATCAAATCTCCAAAAGCTCCCAGACACCACTAGACTACAGTTCCAACATCACGAAGCAGAAGTTCCACCTCCTACAAAGCCTTCTATTTTGAATATTTCGGATGCAGAGCTCTCACAATTTAGATTACATCAAGCCAAACTTGCATTAGCATCGTCAAAGGTAGCCCCAAACGGTGATTCTTCCTCAGCATCTCAAAACCCAACCAAGCCCGATCCCATTTATTATAGACCTCCATCATCCAATCTTAGGGGAACTCAATTCGGAATACAAAGCTTTTTGCCTCCAAACGTCGAGTTGTCTGGCGTGAAAAAAGATAGACCCAATAGAGTCCCACTATATGTCAATAGGCCAGTCCCAAAGAATGATATTAAAGATGTCGTACAATCCATAAAAGACAGGAAACGGCCTGATTTGCAAAATGATGAAGATTTAGATGATGTTCCAGAAGGTCCTTCTGGTCAATGGACCAATCCAATTATGAAACAAGCATTGTCTCGCCAGATAGATAGAGAGAGCTACACGAAACGTCTTGTGACCAATGTGCTATACTTGTTAACTTTCAATTTGTTCAAAACTTTGTTGAGTAAAGTCTGGCAACTTTATGAGACTCGCAAGCAAACTCAGCTTCTGGTACAATATAATTTGCACCACACCCTTTCACCTACGCCAAAAACAGGATACAATACATTATCAATCATTTCTTCTATTAGCACCATTATTACAATCATTTTCAGTGTCAATATTGTGATATCTGTGGTGATGCTTTTGAAAGGACAAGATCAATGCTATGACTTGCCATTAAGTGATGCTCAAAGGCGTCTTATTGGTTTGCGGGTAGGTCATGATAACCGCGCCAGCCAACAAGAGGATGCAGATTGGGACGACACATCCAAGAGCACTGACACAAATGATGCTGAGAACCATTCAGATGGTCAAGCTGACTTGATTCTTAAACAAAGACATTATGCTTCTAGCACCCCTCTTGCCTCATTACCGAAGTATACCAAGTTGAATTCCTATGCAAAATACTACATTGAGGTAAAACCCGAAACAGAACCAGAAATACAGTTGAGGTTATCCAATCCTAGCAGAACACAAATGATAAGCAAGGACCCAAGAAAACCTCCTGCTACTGCCGATCAGATACAAACCTTTTCCAAAAGATTTGATTTGCATTTTGACGAAGAAGCATAGCAAGGTTCAAATTAATAGGTTGACTTACTATAACATTTTTTGCATATAATACATAAGAGTTAATTTCATTTTTCAAAATCGTGCCCACATAAAAGTGCCATGTGAAGTTTTTCCAATCAGGGTCTTCCGTGGTTTACCCCAGATTATCACTCCTGCACATAGTAACATTCGGTTGAGCACTTAGTAATGTAATACATAGATACTTTTGACACCAACAAAACCTTGAATCAATCAACTGGCGATCTTGCTATTGTATTATTGCATTTTATTTCAATTTAGACGTAAATGGTGCAAGAAATCACTTGTTTATACCATTTCCGTAGAGGTTACTCTTACCTCCGAGGTTTACAATATGCGCATTCTGTTTCTATCCCGGCAAGTAATGCGGGGCATATGATAAATTATATAAGTATGGGCACTTAGTAACAACTCGGTGTTTGTAATACCATCACATAAAATGGATTTTGAAGAAGCATTTAGAGTAATAAAGATCGATGACTACAATTGGAAGGGTGCACACAAATTGAAACTACCTTTGGCTGGGGCTCGAGGAGTATATGGAGGTAACACTATTGGTCAAGCCCTCTTGGTAGCCATTGAATCGACGAAGAGCGAAAATGATGAATATTTATGGACACCAATATCTTTCCATTTATATTTTATTAGGGCAGGAGATCCAACGGTTCCCATGGAATATAAGGTAACCAAACAGGAAGCTAAAGTGGGAACCATGGTGGTGTTTATCGAGGCACATCAAAAAGGTAAATCAAGAGCCACTTCGACGTGTACCCTTGTGAGACTGGGCCAATTTCCAGACAATATTCATCTTCCAGATATACAGTTGGCACCTCCTGAGTTGAAGACCCAAACTTCGGACCATTTTGAATTGTATCAAGCACATCACACAAGTTGTATTAGAAGCGCATATTCCGAAGAAATGGTAGACCATGAAACAAGACCCGAAGAAAAAGAAGTATCTCCTTCCGACAGGTGGGTCACTGTTTTCCATGGCATCAACAATAAATTGGAGTCTCAATATGAAGGTAAAGAGGAAGAACTCCGTGTGCCTGTTCTTCATCCTCAGCTTGAATACGAGATACCTCAGTCAAATTTGCCTCCACCACCTGCCATGGTGATTCCTCCTAAGTACCAAAGGCTGTTCAAAAATCCCATCTATAATTTCATTGGTTTAGGAGTAATTTCTGACAGTTGTATTCTTACCACTCTCGCGAGAGTTCTTCATGTTCCTTGGAATCCAACTATAACGTCCGATCCCGAAGATTTCGATCCACACCGTGATGCCAGGATTCTCATGAAGTCATCAGTGAATATCATGCATGCTTTTCACTACAATGCTATGTCCTTGGATCACCATATATATTTCCACACTGATATCACTAATTGCGGATTTGACATTGTCAAGGATTGGCTTTGTTCTCATTACCTGTTCAAAAGACTATCTAACCATCGCACCTTAGTACGCGGATTTTTGTACAACAAAGAAGAGAAAGTGGTAGCTACTGTTGTCCAGGAAGGCTTGACTTACCTAAATATCGGAATCGCTGAGCAAGCAAGGTTATGAGATATGCGGATAAGACCTTTAGAGACGCCATCTCTAGACCGTTGGTCTAGAAACTGAAATCGACCTCGTTCCTTTTTTATTACATATTGGCCACAAAATCCATAATACTAACTCCTAAAAAGAACCTTCACATATTTCCTTCCTTTCAATCCCGAATACCCCTCTACGGTCCACCGCGGTCCGCGAGGGTCCAGGTCCACCTTCAATAGAAATGAAACTGGCTTGCACACAACAAATGGATTTGACGTGAATTTCCGGTTATTAATAGCACCTCCCTCATTTGATAACAGGTTATGTTTGTATGCGACGTCATCCACCACTTGTGCCCATACAAGGCTTTGCTTGAGCTTCAATACAATCCAAGGCAAACTGCAGACAAACTGCAGGCAAACCGCAGGCAAACCGCAGCAACAACAGAAACTCTCGATATGGTTGATGCCACAATTTGCCCAACAGATCCACAACCTGGTGTTACGCAGAGGGGAAGATAGGCCGGTTCTACCGCGTTTTTGCTTCAGCCTCACAACCATCACATGCCCAACAGGTTTTCTTTGACACCCCTCCCTTGCCCCTCCTGCATAGGTGCGGTGGCCGGTATACGGTGAGCCTCGGTTCCTGATTGAAACGATCTTAAACTCATTTATAGCTAAACGATTCCATGAACTTTACAATTCTTATAGCCACTGTACCAAACCTAGAATAATTCCCGTGAAGCAGTTGATTTTCCCGGGCTTTTTTCCAGTACGAAACCACCACCATGTCGCAATTGATCAGGCGCAAAGCCCATAAATCCAAGTTATCCAAAAGCTTTGCAGTTCGCCAGGTAGCAGAAGGCAAATATGAAGGATTGACCACTCTCAATAGACCTTCTCCAACAAGCAGAGGGGTATTTGGGGGAAATTTGTGTGCACAGGCCGTTGTTGCAGCCATGGAGTCCACTCCTGGGTTTGTACCACATTCGCTTCATTCATATTTTGTTAAGGCTGGAGATGACAAGATACCCTGTCAGTACACGGTCGAGAAGGTTAGCGATGGCAAGAACTTTGCCAACAGACTCGTACGAGTACTGCAAAAGGATGAGCTCAAGTACATGGTGATTATCAGCTTGACCAAGCAGAATTCTATGGCTGCTGCACGCCATAACTTCAATCTCGGAAGACAATCTATGCCTATTGAATACCAAATACCTGCATCATCCTCATTCTACAAGTACAACTACAAGGACTTGCCCACACACACCACTTACGATCACGGAGGAATTCTCCAGCACAAGTTCCCACCGGACTTTTTGGACCACAACTTGAGTCATAACGAACATGAAAAGGGTGCTGGAGAACGGGAGTTCTCCTTCTGGATAAGAATCGGCGATGATTCTAGAAGAGGAGTAAGCGAATCCAAGTTCAAATACGCAGGTTTCGGAATGATCTCAGACTCGCTATTCTTGACATCTTTGGCCCGTTTGTTCTGTCTTCCCTTACACAGAAGCGAAGACTCCAGTGTCGATGGTGCGCCCAATGCCATCAAGCACAGCGGAGGAAAAGGTCCATATTTTTTCTCCGTTTCTTTGGACCATTCAGTATACTTCCACGATGATGCCTTTGATCCACATGAATGGATTTTTGCATCGTTCAAGGCGCCACGTTTTTGTAACAACAGAGCGATGATCCATGGCTCTTACTATGACACTTCAGGCAGGCTTTTCGCCAGCATCGTACAGGAAGGGTTGGTATTTTTCCACGGGGGATTTGAGAGCAAGGCAAAGCTCTAATTAATAGATTAATCATAATAATACAACGTTTGTGCACTTCTATTTGTACCTGGAGACCTTTATCGCCATCTTACTATCCTTTGTGTTGCTCATCTTCCCAGATAGGCAACAGAGATACGCGGCCATTCGCGCGTCCTGCATCCAACGACCGTTGTTTATGTCATCTGCACAGAGGCACAAGGATTAAGCACCTCGGTTAGTCGCAAAGAAAAGAATCTACCAAAACCTCGTAATGCTTTCCTCCATGACACGACGTTTTGATGGTACAGCGATGACCTGCATTTCCAATATGTTCTGAATACGCAAATCACACCATACCTTCGCTGACTTACTATTGTGGGCATACAGGTTAGTAACAATCCTCATCCTGCTGACGTAATCAACGTCCTACCTGCCACTAATAGGTAAACCCCCGGACTCCGCCCCTACGAGTTGCAGGAGTGCAGCTGTAGGGTCCAAAGTTAGTGTAAGCATCTAGTCACAAAATCACCAGAGTTCACGTGAAATTCAAATTGATAACCTCGGCCTGGAATATTCACATTACATCATCTCACTTTATTTAAGAGTATCGAATATCCTTCAATAACAATAACTCAGAGATTCGATGTCAGTTACGAAAGATATGGAAACAAGATCGCTTATTGAAAAGAAGTTCGAAGTGGACGTGGTATCCATAGAAGAACACAGAACTTACTTTGAAGGTAAGGCACCCCTTCAACCCTTCAGAGATGGTGCTAGAGGTACCTATGGTGGAGAACTTGTTTGTCAAGCGATGAACGCTGCATGGATTACATTGAAAGACCCTGAGTTAAGTCCCCATTCTTTACACCTGTACTTCGTGAAAGCAGGCCAAAGCACCACTAAAATGTGGTGGGAAGTCCAACATGTCAGCGACACCAAGAACTATGCCAATAGATTAGTACAAGGTTACCAAGGAAAGGGTGGACGCTTGGTATATGTTGCTCAGTTCTCCTTCACCAGAAACAATTCTGCTGCTGCAAGACTTGAAATGGCCAAGAAACAAAGAGATATCACCCTCCAAGCTGGGGCCATCGCCAGCCCACTTCCCGTCCTGTTCCAAAGTAACCCAGGCCCAGTTTTTCACAAGTACCGCCACAAGGTTGATCTGTTATTCAAGTTCAAGCATCTCTATGGATTATTGGAGCATGCATTTCCCCCAGATTTCGCCTTTCGTGATCGTCAAGTGGATTTAAATACTGCTGGAAGCACAGAATTCGGATTTTTCTTCCGTAGTTGTGACTTGTGGAAAAACTCGGCGGACCCCACAAAAACCAGATTTCTCCAGTTCGGTTTTGCATCTGATTCTGCCTACCTTGGTACAGTATCTGGAGCTCTTGGTTTTAGCATTAACTTTCTTCCTGGAAGTGCTGGCGAATTTACAAATGCTAGCTTCTTCCGTGTTTCATTGGATCATTCTATTTATTTCCACGACATGGATTTTGATACCAACGAATGGACATATTTCAATTACAGATTTTCCCGTTTCAACAATGATAGAGTCTTATGTCAATGTGAAGCATACACTTTAGATGGAAGAATGATAGCGCTGGTTATTCAAGAAGGGTTGGTATACTTTTCTGATGATATTTTGGAGAGAGCCAAGCGCCTTGAAATTGAAGAGGGTTCAGCAGTGGCCAAATTCTGACCAATAGAAATGATAACATGATTAATGGATAATATTTGATGGATCAACCAATAGCACACATACAATTACACATATTTATTTCTTGATACCTTGTAGATTTTGTAGAGAATTCAAGATCTCGATGGAGGCTTAATAGATTCGTTTCAGTCCTCGGAGTTTACTTGCTATTGTTGGGGAATTCGAAGTACGAATCTAAAGTGCGAGGTTTTGACCCCTTTGGTCCTTCTAGTGGGATTAATTTCAGAGAAAACAGCCTAAAGTATCCCTAATTGTAAATAGTGTACAAACCCAACCTGTCACAAATTGCGATGGATAAATCCAGTATTATTATCAGAAACCTTATAGTAATGTTTTCGTGATCTTTGAAATTCGACGTCAGGTTACTAAGTGCTCTCATCCCTATCCGCTACTGATTGTCATCTTTGAATACTTCCTAATCCACCAGGTGCTCTTCCAGTTCGTTTTTTTCACCTTCTTTCACTGTTTTGGCCTGTGATTTCGAAATCTAGTATACACACCGAAAGCCCACCCCTCCTTCTCGATTTGTACACCATCATTTTGATTGTCGATATGCATGCACTAGGGATCCAGCGTGCTGCCAAATTCTAGAATGATGTAAAAATCACATTCACAACGTTCTACATCTTAACCCTCGAAGACCAAAAGTGCGTCTCTCTAATTTTTCTGGGGTGGAAGATTATTCAGTCTATTTGGGACTGTATATATTCCATAGCCACCTCAAATCCAGTACCTCGGATATTATCGCAACCCCACATTGGCTTATGTTCCAGTAAAGTTGGGCTAAGTCAAACCCGAAAATACTACCATTTGGGGAACTAGAGTAACCAGTATAAGTAGTCTCGTCTGCGCAAAATCCATAGGCGAAGACAATTATCAAGTTTTACACTCACGGTTCATTCTAAGTGAAACTCTAAACTGTGAAATACTTAGATTGATCTCAACCCAAAATGACTAGTTCAATCAATGCTGCCGATATGTTGGGGGTGGATGAAATCGGAAAGGGCACCTACCGTGGTCGTCAACCATTACTCAAACCTAACCCAGTATCTCGTGGGGCTTATGGTGGTTACATTGCTGCCCAAGCATTGGTGGCTGGAACACAGAATGCACCTAAAGGGTTCTCACCTCACTCAATTCATTCATATTTCATAGGAGCAGTCACAGATGATATACCAGTTGACTGGAAGGTTGAAGATGTTTCTCTGGGTAAAAGTTTCTGCAACCGCCACGTCAGAGGCTACCAACGTGATCAATTAAAGTTTTATGGAAATATTTCGTTGACAAGCAAGAACACGTTTAAAGATTCGGTTGAAAAATACGAAAAATGGGTAAATCGGCCTAAAACTAATGATGATGATGATGATGACGATGCTGAAGTGGTGGCTAAACCTTTCCAATTTCAAACCCCAAACCACAAGTGGTTGGTGGACAAAGCCAACTTAAACAACCTCGATGCAGATCGTAGGGGTCAGGATATTCATGTCTATCACAAGCTTGTACCAGAATTCACCGACCTTGATGCAAGCAGAGAAGAAGAAGCACAGGCAATTGCTGAGCGTAGATTGGGGTGGTTCGTTAGATGGGGAAACGATGAGGATCCATCCGAGCAACTTATTAATGATCCGGATGGAGAGTACAAGTATGCTGGGTTAGCAGCTATGTCTGATTCCTTGTTTTTAGCATGCATAACAAGAAACTTGAGAATACCATTAGACCATAGAGCATTTCACTACTTGACTATCTCGATAGATCATATCATGTACTTCCATGACACCAACTTTGATGCAACAAAATGGATGAGTTTCACTTTCAAGGCCCTTCGTTTGGTCAACAAAAGATGTTTATTGGAGGCTGAAATGTACGATGAAAACGGTGTGCATGTTGCTACTGTGATTCAAGAGGGATTGATTTTCATGAATGGATTGGAAGAAGGAGCAAAACTTTGAGTATTCAGACACTTTCTTTGTTCAATGTGGGTTGAAGGTGTTGATACACCCACGTAAGTATAAACTTAGGGTTATTTATACATTAACAAATACATGCATCTGGTGTAAGTGAAAATTTGTGATGTTCCTGACTTTATTGTAAATGCTGATCTTTTGAACACATACTTCTTCTATTATTTCAGTAAAGAACTAATATGCTGCGGAATGCCAAACTCAGAATATGAAAGAAAAAAACCTATTGTTAATTGTTCCAAAATTTTCCATACATACCTTATTATTATTCTCAAATACACTTGTCAGAGTGAACCCGCCCTGATTTACTGTTTCCAGTAAACCCACTACCCATTACACAGTGACGATTGAACCATTTGAAAATTTGCTTCTCACCCACCCTTTTTATTTGATCTTAAGCCTGTCCTTTTTTATCTCATTGGTAATTTGAATTCTATTACAAGAAGTGGATTTCTTTATAAATTGAGCTGATGATATTTGAAGGATGATACTTCAAGTTTAACTTACCCATTAAACGCTGATTATTGAAGCTTTTGAAAGTTTGCTTCCCATCTACTCCTTTTCATTTGAACTTGAACCTGCTAGGATTATGAAGGATGATATGTTTGATTTAATCTTGGTGAATGTTTTAAAAGTAGCTGCCGGCATGAATTTCAACTTTTTTATAAACCCTGAAGATAAATATGAATTTGAATCCCTTCGATAAACCACTTTCAGGGATTCAGTACCATAAGGATGATGGATAAATTTTTAAAGGAATGTTGTCTATCACATCCAAGATTAGTTTTGTACAATAAAAAAAATACTTACTTGTTTGATGAACCAACATTTCAGAAGTTATCACGGCTCTGGTGGGAGTTTAGATTACCGAGTGAACCAGGGACATCTTGTTTGTAATTTAGGTTTATTGACTCTGGATTAAATTAAACCTTTAGGATTTGCCCCATAAACAGTTAAATAACCAAGGTGGGTGGATAAATCACCGAGTGAATCAGTAGAGCCAATAATTTCGAAGTGCATCTAACCCTGGTAAGTAACCAAATCACCGAGTGAATCAGAAAAACATTTAAGTCTACTGTCGGGTCTGTTTAGTATACCAGTGATATCCGGTTAAATATCTGCCTCGACATTATTAGGTCAAACTGTCGGGTCTATCAACCAAACCATTTAATCAGAGTTATTCAGAGCTGAGAATTGGGGAGTTCTTCAAGTAGAAACCTATGATCCAGGGTACCTCGCCAATAAAACTTTCATTTGAAACATTCAGTTAGCCTGTCAGATCCTTATCCAGACCAGTGTACCTAGCCAAGTTGCTTTAGAATGTTGGAGATTTGGAAGAGTGGAGAGATTGTGCTTAAAACTTATCGTACAAATACTATTCTTTTTTGCTTAAAACAAAATCCTGACTAATGATGGATTACGACTAAACCAATACATCCCATCCTTTTAAATCATTTTTTGATGTTGTACAATCGAAAGGGATTGTTATTCTGGGGAAACCGGAGTTCGGAAGTGCTTGATGCTTATTGTTGACGAGAAATATTAATTAACCTAAAAGTAAGTAATAATTTGCTGATCTAGCACTACCTAAAGGTAAGTAAAGAATCAATAGAAGAATTGAAAGTAAAGCAAAACAAATAATGCAAAAGAAGAATTGAAAGTAAAGCAAAACAAATAATGCAAAAGAAGAATTGAAAGTAAAGGAAAACAAATAATGCAAAAGAAGAATTGAAAGTAAAGGAAAACAAATAATGCAAAAGAAGAATTGAAAGTAAGGCCCGCAAGAGAAAGAAATGATATAAATTTAAAAAGTAAAAGTTGAAAGTTTGATCTCTATTTATACTAGTTTCTGTATCTGTGGCACAAACAGCTTTTTGCAATCCTTCACAAGTGGAGGTTTGGAACCGTGTACAAAAAGAAATAGGGGTAGATTTGGTATTTGCAAATCTAATTTACCAACAATTAACTTTTACACATTTATTCGATTTCTGACCATGCTATGAAGAGTTTCTATATTATCCATTCCTTGGATTAAACTTCATTTATGCAACTTTAGTAAATCTACTCCGGAAATTGTAAACTGTAGATATGTAATCTGTAATATAAAAAATGGACTGTATAGTAACCTGCGATAATCGAAACCATATTGAGCATCAACCTGTATATTCATTGAATTACAATACATCCAAGGTTGAGCTTGGATATATAAGTATTATCGGAGTAATTTAACCTTTCGCTTGCTATACAATTGAAATTCTCACTTAATTCACCTTTTATTCCTTAATAATTACCCAATTGCTTAGCGACTACCTTTGATGACCAATTTCAATGTTTCAACTCTCGATAACCTAAAGACTGTGTTGAGTCGTATATACACATCAAACAATCTTCTAATACTAGATCGCAAACTTTCACCAGTAATTAATTACCTTACATCGTTTCTGGAACTCAAGGAATTGGGAAAATTCAAAAATTTAATATGGTTAGACGAACCCCCAGAAGAAGGTGCTTTTGAACAATTTGATGGTTTGATCGTATTATTTCAGGAGAATAATTCAAATTTGGAATGCATTAAATATATCTCGCAATTGATACCGAAATCTAAGAAATTATACCTCATTGCAAGTAATCTTACGAAGTCCTTTTTATATCAATTGAATGATACTTTGAAAGGTAATTTGGATTTCACCTCGATACTTTGTTCAAAGCTTGAACGTCAACAGCAACAACAACAACAACAACTTAACTTGTCTCAAAAAGTAAAGGTTTTTAATTGGATGACATTACCGATAGAAGAAGAACATGTGTACTTTAGTGACTTGGAAATGGACTCCAATATTCGTGCATATTTTCAAGAACCAATCAAGCAGGTAAACCAATTACAAAAATCATTATTACAGCTTCTTTTTGACTCACAAAAAGAATTTAAGTACAAATTGAAGAATATTTTTGGCAAGGGGGATCACGCTAAATTATTCATAGATACTTTACAGAGTCAAAAAATACCTGAACATCTCAATGAGAACTTAAATTCTCTTGAACTAGAATTTTATGAAACTAAGTTCACTAGTAATACAGATTTAGTTGTTTTAGAAAGAAATTTGGATTATTCATCAGTGGTTCTCAATCAGCTAAACTATCACGGGTTGATAAATGATTTATTTGGTATTGAATTCTCTCAAATTTCAAATTTACTGGGAAACTTAGGTAAGGATATTTCAACAAGTCTCAAAAATGATGAACTATATAAAAATGTCTTAAAGCACCTCAATTTTTCTACGAGTGGTTTGAAATTAAGTAAATTGGCTGTTCAACTTCAACGTCAGTTTAAAAGTAACGATAATCAATCGGATAACCTAGAAAGCATAAAGAAAATAGTTTCTAGCTTGGGGGATTTGACTTTACAACAAGATTTGATCAAAAAACATACCACAATAAGCGAAGCTATCTTAGAAAAGTTACATGCAAATTATGACGAATATTTGAAGTTTCAATATGAAATATTTGAAACAGATTATAAATCCCAGATTGCTACCCTCAAGAAGTTTATTCAAGGAAACTACAGTCACGAAGTGATTTTCTCGTCTTTGATATTGATTTCTATTGTCAAAAATGGGATCAAGGAACGGGACTTCGATTGGATCACTCGTGATTGTATGGATTTATATGGATTAGAAACCACTTTAGTTCTCGAGAATCTTGTGTCTCATAAAATGATAAAACTAGTCCACGATAGTTCAAATGATTTTTTCAGCACTTTGGGTATAACTTCGACTCAAGAAGAAGTTGAAGAGACAAAAGAACTCGGTATAAGCTCAATTAAAGATGTTTACAAAAGCAACTTCAAGCTTATCGATAAATATTGGAACCTTCATCCCATTGATGATGACGCAAACCTCAAAGAAAACGGTGATTTACTTGATATCTATGAAAACCCGTCATTTGCTTTGCCCTCAAATGCGGTACCATTAAACTACAGGCTTGTGGAAGCCCTCTACTTTCGTGATTTCTTGAAATATAAACCTACAAACAATTTGAAAAAGAGACCCAATTGGGAAAATCTTCAAATGGATATGTTTGCAGGGGATACTGTGGATATAAATATTGATGATGAAAGTGATTTGAGGGACAAGAAAGGGAATGGAGTAAACTCATATAATTTGAGTTCCACTTATACTATTGTGGTTCTTTTAGGTGGTATTACACGCTCTGAAATCTCCTGTTTCAAATACTTGCAAGAAAAGCTCGACAAGCAGAAAAAGAACAAAAAGTTGATCATATTGACAACTGGAGTGATAAACAATCGGAGTTTACTAAATTATTTTGAATGATTATACCTGACAAGTTTACGACTACTTTTGAACTTAAAGCTGGAATCATGAATGTTCAATTGTGTTTGTAAACGTACATGTTTACAAATCTAGTTTTGATCATTTGGAAGATAATTGACTATTGGAAATATGCCAATGGAAGCAGATTAGAACAAATTACATATTAAAAACCGCGACAATCAAGTATCACTCAATAAAACATTTGAATAGGCTGACTTGGAATGTAGTTTCGTTGGTATTGATACCTGAAGTCCTCAAGCTGGAGGGTCTGAAGTCTCTAGTAGAATTTGTTTTCTTGCAACCGATTGCTGAGCATAATTTCTCTATCCATAGTCGATTTTTCATCTTGTTCGTTGATTGACTTTTCATTGTCCATTTCTTCCATTTCCAACTTCACATCATCTCACTTCTTTTAATCTCCCACTACACCAAATTCTCAGGTTATATATTAGTAGTCAACTATATGCATCGGCTTGCCACAGACCAACCGTCTACTGCTCTTCAGCTTCCTTTTGAGCCTTCAACTGAGCGTAGTAAGCTTCTCTCTTAGCGACCAATGGCTTGTGTTCGTAGTACCAGTAAGCGGTGGCCAAAACGAATCCAGTACCGAATCCGATGGTAATGTCGGTGATGATCTTTCTCTTCAAAGTTCCAGTGATTGGAGCAATAGCCATTGTAAATTATTGATGGTTTATCTTTTGAATATTCCTAATGCAATGGTTTAAAACTGCGGGTGGGCCCTCTCGATCAGCTCATTTTTTCCGCCAATCAAAACCCTCGCTTTGCTTCTGGCGCGCACTATAGAGGGCTTTGAACGTGTATTTACCGTTTTTCAAATGATGATGGTGGTGCTATTAAACTCGGTCGTTTGACTATTGGTTCCACACATCAACTATGTTGTCTAGATTGAACACCAACGCCTTCAAAGCTGTCAGATTGACTAGAAACTTCCGTTCCTCTGCAGTTGCCAGCAACGCTGTCTACGGTAGCCCAAAGTCCGGTCCTTACTCCAACTTGCCATTCCCAATTAAGAACAAGAAGTACATCCCATTCGGTGTCTACTACTGGGGTGTCATGGGTTTCTTCTTCGCCTTCCCATTCTTGACCAGTTACTGGCACATGAAGAAGGCCGGCTCTTTCGACATGTAATCAGCCTTCACATATATCATTGAATATAAGACTAAATGAAAATCCGTAGACTTCCATGGACAAAGTTCTTTTAACATGGAAAATACTTGAATTATTGCTAACTTGTTTTCAATTGAGCTGGAACTTACAGTAATCCGCTGCTAATTTACTTTTGAGTTTGCTTCATATAATTATGCTATGCCTCCATCACTAGTAGAAAATCAACAAATCAAAATTATATCTTCTTTCTAAGTAAAGAAAGATTTAATAAGTGATGGGGCATTTTAGGCAAAGCATTCTATAAATATGATTAATACCTTGTAAATTGGTGCTATTCTTGCAAAAATAATCGACAGAGTATAATTTTTACCCATCTTTTATAAATGCATCTTTTTATAGTTGATTTTTTAACAGTAAATAACTCAAGACTACTTAAATATCAATTAAATCAAAGAAAAAATTACCAAATTTCTTACTTTGTTGCATGCTTATATTATGGTCTATATATCAAATCTTACCCTTTTTACCATACGTGGTCTGTCAGATGCTTTTCTCTTAAGAATAGATGGCCGCCTGGGCACAGTTTCTGAAGTGTAATTATACATCGAGGTCAGTTTGGGCGGTATAGTCCCAGTACCAGTTCGAGCATATGTGTTTCCTGTTGAGGTAAATTGTTCTAACTCTTCTTCCCCTTCTAAAGTAGGAACATAATCATCTTCATCCTCTTCTTCGTCTTGTACTTGATTCTGTTGATTAGCTGATGCAAATGGAATAGACGATTCAATTTCAGGTGATGGTGATCTTTTTGGTGGAGAAGGTGGGTCGTACGAATCATCATCTTCCTCTTCTTCTACTTCCCCATTCCCTGAATTGTTGTCTGCACCATTATGTAAAATATTACTGTCAATTTGTCCTTCGGCACTGTTCTTGTCTTCCAGTGAGTTATCTATTAGAATATCCGGCTTTTCGTCTTCCTGAAATGACTCCAAAAGTAATTCTGGTTTCTTATCATCTTCAAGGGCACCAAGAACTACTTCTGGTTTTTCGGGATTCTCTTTTGAAATATCTAATATGAGTTCATCTTGTGGTGGCTTTTGAATTTGATTATTTTCTTCATCAACATCACTGGAAGTTTGCTGTAAAGCATCAGCTGACTCTGACTTTTCTTGTACATCTTCACCTTGCAGTGCATCAGTGTCTTGTATAACAGCTGGTTGATTATTACTCTTTTCTTCAGATTTGTTGAGTTTTACCTCAGGATTTAAGATAGAGCCCAGGAAATCGAAGCTTCCAAAACTCATTCCTAAGCTCAGGCTCAATTTATTTTCCTTTGAAGCATCGGCTTTAGGGGGATCATCTATAATTTTTATCTCCCTGACCACTGGAGTTTTCCCCCATGCTTGAATCAATTCAAAAATTTCGATTTCATGATCCACACTTTCTAGAATGTTTTTGAAGAACAACTCGTTTGGCTTTGTGTTGAGCACAACTTTGTTGGCCTCTATATATTCTTTAAATTTTGAAATTTTCTTGTCTTGTTCATGGTTGATATTTTCTTCTGTTTTACTGGCAGCTTCTGTTTTCTCGTGCACTTTCTTTACAAGAGTCTCTTGGTTGATTAATTGTTCCTCTAACTCTTTACGAACGACTTGAAAAGTTCCTTGATACTTCTTCACATTTCCCTCGAATTGCAAAGTTGGTGTAGAATCTGCATCGCTACCTCTCATATCGAACATAATTCCATCGAGGGTCTCATTAACCATCGAAACTAATGTATTTCTGCGATTATCGGTAATGTTGATGTTTTTGACTGTTTCCTCATTCAAATATTTATCTTGTGATGATAGAAATTCTGTTCCTTGATTTAACCTTATGATTAAAAGTAACAAACTTCTACCTTCTTTCATGAGCCAATCTGGACCAACCCTGTATCTCTGATTCATGGTGGGTCCATTTGTAGGAGGAGGAGTTGTGCCATTGAGTGAAGTTGCTTGAATGATAAACTTCTCGATCTTGTTCAACACAACAGATGGGAAAAGTTCAGATCCTGTATTAGTTTTTCCATTTATCCAAGTCTTGAATAAATTGATAAGATGTTGTCTTGTAGGGGTATCTGTGACAATCGAATACGTTTCAGTGAATGTTTTGAATAGGTTCTTACCGAAGATGACATTGTATGGATTACCGACATTCTTACAAATGGAATCCAACAAATACATTGCATTGAGCTTGTACTGGGGAAGACACTTTTTGATACGACCCTCTATCATTTCACATATCTCGTTACATTTGTCAACATTCCGTTCAGCTATGTTGGTCAAGTCGGTGATGACAGCCCGTGAATTTATGGTTAACGAAGCTAACTGCTTCAGATAAGATTCTGGATTGAACTCGTTGTTCATGATTGATTTGTTGATTCTCTTATATGAGCATACTCCTTTGCTTCCAATCAAAATGGTTCTTACTTACACACCATGCATTTAAATATGGAGCTTAGAGACGTCCTTTGGGTATCTCAAGAGAAGATTGGAGAAATTACGAAAACAGTGACCTGGCACACGAGTCGGGCTACTGCTTGACCTGATGATACAAACTTTTTGGATCTTACCGTAGGTAAAAGTAGTTGTAGTTTTATTAATTTTCCGTAAAATTTTCCTGTACTTTCAGTGCGTGAGTGAAGAAGACACGAAAAGGATGTAGATGGCAAGAAAATCAGATAAAATGACGTCCCAAATATTCTCTCAGTAAGGTCTAGTATCTAGTAGGATATACTTGAATCTTCCAATCCCTTCATCTCAATTTGAAGCTTGCAGACTTCTGATTTAATTGCACAACATCTACATCTGCTTCGCACATCTGCAAAATTGTTGTGAAAGAAGTTATCGTACAACTCTGTTACAAGCATGCTAATTGATTGATGAAACTCCACATGTATTTTATCTAGGAAGATAGCAAAAAAATCGTCTAGTGATATATATGGTTTAGATTTCTTTGATTTTATCGCAATTTTCAAAATATACACAGTGAAATTGAATTTGCAATGCTATCTTCGAGCCTTCTATAATTTTTTTCGCTATCAATTTGGTTGTCTAAACATATGACTCGATTTGAATCCTTTCTCCACAACTCAAAAACTTTTATTCCACTTGATTAATTTGAGATGAGTCCTACTAATCTGATTACTTAGGTCACGTGTACTTTTTTTAATGAGTCAGATCCGGAAACGGCACCGGTGTCGGTGCGTCCATAATTTTTCGAGTATAAATCGTTGGACAGAAGCATCTAACAGTCAACAAAAATGCTTAGAGCTGCCGCAAGAAATAGCTTAAGACCTTCCACCCGTGCATTTAGCACTGGGTTCAGACCAATGGACAAAATCAAGGTTAAAAACCCTGTTGTCGAAATGGATGGTGACGAAATGACTCGTATCATTTGGCAAATTATCAAGGACAAGTTGATCAACCCATACTTGGATGTTGATTTGAAATATTACGACTTGGGTATCCTTGCTCGTGACAAAACTGATGACCAAATCACTGTTGATGCAGCAAATGCTATCAAGGAGTATGGTGTGGGTATCAAATGTGCTACCATCACCCCAGATGAACAACGTGTGTCTGAATTTGGCTTAAAGAAGATGTGGCTTTCTCCTAACGGAACCATCCGTAACATTTTGGGCGGTACTGTCTTCCGTGAATCAATCATTATTCCTCGTGTTCCTCGTTTGATCCCAGGATGGGAAAAGCCAATTATCATCGGTAGACACGCACACGGAGACCAGTACAAGGCCACTGACTTGGTGATTTCTGAGCCAGGAAAGTTGGAATTGACCTTCACTCCAGCAAACGGAGGCAAGCCAGAGACCAGAACCGTTTACAATTATAATTCTTCTGGTGTAGGTTTGGCCATGTACAATACCGACGAGTCCATTCGTGGATTTGCCCATTCATCATTCAAGACTGCTTTGGCCTCCAAGTTACCATTGTACTTGTCCACCAAAAACACAATCTTGAAAAAGTATGATGGCCGTTTCAAAGACATCTTCCAAGAAATCTACGAGACTAACTATGCCAAAGATTTTGAAAATGCTGGCATCTGGTATGAACACAGATTAATCGATGACATGGTTGCTCAAATGATCAAGTCTAAGGGTGGATTTGTTATGGCCTTGAAGAACTATGACGGTGACGTGCAATCGGATATCGTCGCACAAGGTTTTGGTTCTTTGGGTTTGATGACCTCTGCATTGATGACTCCTGATGGAAAGGCTTATGAATCAGAAGCTGCACATGGTACAGTCACTAGACACTTCAGACAACATCAACAAGGTAAAGAAACCTCCACCAACTCCATTGCTTCTATCTTTGCTTGGTCTCGTGGTCTCGCTCAAAGAGGTAGACTCGATGATACCCCAGATGTTGTCAAATTCGCCAACCTTTTGGAGAAGGCAACTATTGATACCGTTCAAGAAGATGGTATAATGACCAAGGATTTGGCTCTCGCTTGTGGCAAGACCGACCGTTCTTCATATGTTACCACTACTGAGTTTTTGGATTCTGTTGCTGACAGGGTTAGAAACGCTTCTGCAAATTAATTCACAGACAATACATCATAGTTTACAAAGAAATGTAGTATGTAGTTAACACGTATCAGTGTATCTAGAGTAGTCTATATGTTTAAAGTGTTACAAAATAACCCTGTATATACAAATGCCTAGACTAATTACAGAATGTGTAAGTTCACCGACTATTTATAACCCAGGGAGATTACCTAGATGTAATCAGATTTAACACTATTTTTTCGATTATTAGGTTGACTCTCCAATTCATGTAAGCGAACCAATCTTAGTTGAGCTATAAATGATAAATTTGGGTTTGAAGTGTAGTTAATTTCGCATAGCAATATACAAAATTAAAATTTACGGAGGCTTCTAGAACCTTGACCACATTCTACAAGAAAACTGAACCCTCGATGCAAAGTCCATTTTCAAGTTTGAGAGACCTTGCTATGTGAGTGAAATTCCGAATTGTTAGAATTTACTAGCACTCCACATTTGTAAACTTAGTGCAAGGCGGATGTGTAGACACCTATTATATCAGAATGCCAGCCTAATCTCCTTGCTCCGGGCTAATATCATAATACCTGGCTTATGCCACCACATCTGATGAGATCATCGCTCAGTGGTAACTAACGGTGGAAGAGGGGTAGTGTGATTCTGGTTTGTCTTTAAAATTTATCGTGGAAGATAATACACTTGGTCTCGAAGGCCCTTATTGATATTTTCTAGCAATCATACACATCGAAGGTTTTCATGTATGATCTCACACATTGTACTGATTATCAACTACAGAGGCTTAGAACCGACGAATCGAGAAAATTAAACTTTTGTTGCTTTACAGAGCTATGAGCAAAGGTTGATACGGTCATGGTGATTGCAGGTCACTATTATATGGTATTTCATCAATGCAATAGTCAGCGCAAGTTCTGGTTTAAGCCGAAAAGTCCGGACATTGTACAAAAAGCTTACACTATCATTTCGGAGGTGGTACCACCTTTACAAAGATTGAAAAAAATCATGAAATGAAAACTAAATAGCACGCACCAGTTTTAACACCTGTGAAAGCAATTGAACCCCTATTCGGGCGATAAGCCTCAAAGTAGGAAGTCTGGAAGCGGGTATGTCATAGATTGTACTGCAAGGTGATGTGAGTGAATTGAGTTCATCAAGGGATGTGCAAATGCATACCTGAATATTCTACCCATCAGGCAGGACGGTTCGACGGGGACTCGGAGTTATCAATTCAACCTAGTAGGAGAGACTGAGACACGGAGACTGGGTGATGATTCACCTAAAACCAACCTGCTGCAAAATACTAATCTGAAACAGCTACTGGAAGTTAAATTGTAAGGGATTAATAACCGACAACGTCGGGCGATTCGAGTATTTACGCCTCTTCATTTTTGGTTCTTTTGGTTTCTTGTTGCTCCAAGAGTTCCCATGCTCCCATGAGGGCATAATAAGTTCCAATAGAAAGCAAGCATATTTTAGTGAATGGTTTACTGAATTGTCGATAGAACACAGTCTGATCTGTTAGTGGTTTGACTATTGAAAAGTTGAAATGTGGGGTTGTTCCACTATTCTACTGAGATTTGATATACTTACGTGAGCCAGGGGGGAAGCTGTAGAAGATGGCAGAGCACCAGAGTTCCACCGACGACCAATACCTGCAATTGTAGAAAACTTACCCGGGGTCTTCAACAGAAAGAACATAGTTGTGAAGTCACTGTTCTCAACTCAAGTAAAGATGATTTAGTGATGGAATTCCAATGATTACATAAGCGGAATTACAATTACTGGCAACACCGAAACAAACCCCTACAAGAATGAACTATAGAAACCACAGCCGGGGGTTCGGCAACATGCTGCCACGGATAATTGTGAGCTAAGAACCGGCATGTGCCTAGTTTAGTTTGTGGAACATTGGCCATGACTTGAGCGGATAATTAGCTCGGGAGTGTCGGAGCTGTCAGGCAACTATTGTTTGAAGGAGCCACTACGAGGCAGCGATAGAAACCATGGGTGAGGATTCACGGCTGACTCGGACAGGTCAACCAGCTAGGAAAAGAAGATGATAACCATCACCACTTCCACGGAAGAAGGATGTTAGCTAGAGGAGGGGTTAGCACTTGACCTCCCCGGCACTATTTCCTGATTTACGCAATTCTCGAGTGGTTGCTTCGAGAATATGTGTCACTAAAGGGGCAACAACAAAGCAGGTGATCGAAAGCTCGAACAGATACCGCGGGCGATCCCATGGTGAGGATCTAACAACCTGGTGTGTGCAGTCGGAACTGCAGAAGGGTGAAATTTTTGTGACGTTATGCACACTATAACTATTCTATTACCGGACAATGGCTCGTGATACTGAGGAGATGAAACAACTGAATAATTGGGTAAAACAGATCCATTTGACCCGTAATTCAAAACGAAGAGGATATTGAAGCTGGCGGAAAAGGCCGAATCACCAGCACAAACATGAATTTTGCATGGAATCTGGCGCGGTTGTGGAGCGAATTCAAGCGAATTATCTTGGCCCATTGGTAACATAGATCAAGTAATCAGGTTGCCCCTGACACTAGTGGAACACCCTTCTATACCCAAGTTCTTTGCATGCCGAGGGTGCATTCCACAAAACCCCTGGTCCAGTATACGAACGTAGAGTGGAAGTTAGTTGAAAATAATATGTGACAGAACTATAACCTAGATATACAATAGGGGTGGGTGCAACTGGACCTAAAAACACCCCTTTGGGAGTGCATACCAAAGCTAGAGTCTAAGTGGGTGCTACATGCGTCGACGACCATACTCTGGTCCAATGTGCCTGGCATTGCGAGGTCAACTAACAACGTCGACGCCGATTCACTTTACAATCCTCTACAAGAATAGGGTCCCCAGGTCTAGCCCCGCCGCCTTGATCCACATAACTTAGTGTAAGGCGGGTCCCGAGGGGATGTGGATCCAGCAACTAACTCTCATCAAACCACTCCGCTTGAAACGGAACGGCAGAAGTGGCCAACTCTCACGTGTGGGGCCCAAGTGGGGCTGGTAAGGCGAGATCTAGTTGCAATTGGCTTCAAGGGCCCTGATCTGATACAGCCCTATCCAAAGCAAACCAGCCCGGGCACCATTCAGCGCCAAGGTAATATAAGGTTTAGGCTGTCGCAGGATTCGATGAGTGAAATTACGCTGGCAAGGCTGAAGTTGGCCAGAACTATGTGCAGTTGCGTTCCAGTTGGTTAACCAAACCTACCATAAGCCGAGGACAAACGCTGGATGGTGACAAGTAGTTCTTGTCATTTATCGGGCAGTTGCGCCCGTGGAACCTCCCTACTATTGTCAGTGGGCCCCCTCCCCCACTGCGCATCCTGTTCACCCCGCCATGGGCTTCGTCCAGGTGTTTGTAACCCCATTTCAACCAAGCTGCATGGGTTATTGTCTATTTATGCACCTCGATTATAATATGGTGATATTTTCTGAGAGGTTCAGCCCATGTCATGCATCTATTGTTCCTCAATTATAGCCCAACAGTCTTTGTAGCACCTACTTCGACATCTGGCAACTGTCAACCTTACCAGCAAGGAAGTCCGGAATCAGGGCACCAGGCCTTGTCCCGGCTCGAGGTCGCCCTAACACCCCTATCATATGTGGTAAGGGCTAATCTTCGAGCACAAGCCCTCCTGAAAATTCCCTGAAAATTCTCCATGGATCGAGCCCGCTGTTACCGTCGCAGGATCGCCCAAATAGTATCAGTTCCAACCTGCGTTTTATTTGGTGGTTCCGCCGTTTCCCGGAACAATAGCGGCCCCTTATTTATACGCTGCCAATTCGCCTTCAATATCCCAGTCTCTAGCTTGGTGTTCTTTTTTTCAACCGGTTGTGTCCTCAAACTTTTCTTCAGCAACCCAGGAATCATTCCCGCAACAGCAATCCCCGTGTTCCCCAGCAGCCCCTCTCTTCTTTCTACAATCTGGTGATTGATTTGATCCGTCACTTCCCTGCACCTGCTTTGTGACGCTCCCTTGCTGCACAATCTGTACCTCTCGGCCCTCCCACATCGCACTCCATCGTGGTGATTTATATATTGGTTCCCTGCACTCGCGGTACGTTTGGTTCCACCACCCCCTAAGGTCAGCTACATAAAATGATACCCTACTACTCCTTCACTCCTCGCCAGCTGCCCCAATATCTCCTTGCTCCCTACTCAACCTCCCATCAACCCCATCATCACCTCCCTCACCACAATCCCCACCCTCAACAGTCTTCCTCCAGACTGCCTGAACTTCCACGTCTTTATGTGGCTAACCATGGCCCCAACCCTCATCCCCAATGCTACCAATTCCCTCCTCAACAGGTGTTCAATGTGAACTACCTTCAGCATCCGCTCCTTCCACCAGCACCCATTGACATGTCCAGACTGCAAGTTTCCATCAACCTGCGCAGGGATCAAGCGGTGTCTCCTTCCACACAACACTCCTCTCATCCCTCAAAATCTCGTCGCTCAAAAAACTCCCCCGTGGTCTCCAAAACTGCCATTAACTACCCTATCCATCAACTTCAGTCCCCTTCTCGGGTTCCCGCAGATACCGCCCAGGAACTTTCCTCCTCCTTGTACCCATCCATCGAGGTGAAAAAGTACCTGACTTCTGCCATTGATCCAGTCCGCAATTACTTGACTGTATACGAGTATCAGATCAACGGCCATTGGATCATTTGGGACTACGAAACCGGGTTCGTTCATTTGACTGGAATATGGAAAGCCTCGTTGACAGCACTGATGAATGACGGAGTAACCCTGCCCTCTGCAGTGTCAAGCTCCTCCCTCAAAGCTGACATAGTCAAGTTATTGGAGCTGACCCCCAAACAGTACCAACCATATATCAAAAGGATCCGGGGTGGATTCCTTAAGATTCAAGGTACTTGGTTACCCTACAATCTCTGCAAAGTTTTGGCACGCCGTTTCTGTTATTATATTCGTTATAAACTCGTGCCAATTTTTGGAGAGGATTTCCCAGATTATTGTCTCAAGCCTCAGGACCGAGGATTCGGTGAGTTGAAGTTGGATGACGTTCCGCAAGATCAAGAGCAAATTGAGTACTTTGTGCCCCAGGAGGTTCACGAACCCGAGCCAAAGCGCAAGTCTGAAGAGATCACCTTACCCCCAGTGGATATAAAAAGACGTCGCACAAGTACGTCGGTGTTTGATGGAAGACTGTCCAAGCTACTTCCATTACCCCAGCCTACTTACGTACCTTACATGGAATCGCCTACTGCAGGCCAGCGTGGCGAGCCTATCACCCCCATCACATCGTATCCCACCCAGTTTTCCTCGGGGTTCTCTAGTGTTTCACTGGCTTCTTCGACAAGATCCTCGGCAACTTCGGTCAGCGATACCGACATGATGGATATCGTGCTGGCATCCAAGTGTCTTCAGTCACTCAGCAAACCCAGTAGTCAAAGCTCCATCACCGACTACACCTTGACCCCCGAAGACTCCCCCAAGAAGGAAGGGATTTCATCGATCCTTCTTGCGGCAGGCATGGCTGAGCCCCAGTCCAACAAGGACACATCCGCCGACCAGGTGCCGGGGATGCGTAGGTCCAGCATGCGTATCAATGATCTTTTGTCCTGATTTTATTTAGTCGACGTTCACTTCTTCTTTGGTTTATTGCTAATATAGGGTTGAAAATTACCATAGGTCTAGGCCCCGGGCCGGTCATGTAGCATGAATTATCACCTCTTTGGCCCAGTTGCCGTTTCAGCCGCTAACCCAAATGGGCTTGAAACTCGCCCAATGTGGCGGCGAGCTAAGTGGTATCTAGTGCACGCCAGCAACCTTGCTCGCTAATTGTACTAAGCGAAACCTGGGGCCGTTTGTGAAAACCACAACATTCGATGCAACGTTGGTCCTACAAAGATGCTGCACCTCACTGCCCTTTTTCGAGCATCCCCGTGGATCTTTCGGTCAACAAAGTTGCGAATTTACCTTTGAATTAACCAAATTATCCTCTTCTCTAAATCCCATCTCTATTCTTAGCGTTCGCATCCTGCCCCGCAAGTTGCACGTTTCCGCACCTCAGCCCGCCGTAGAACACTTGTATCACTTCCGCTGTGAGTAATGGTGAAAGTTTATGTAAACACAACCACATAAATTCCCCTCAAACCACCACAAACAACAGGCCTACCTTCTCTACACAGTTCGCTTAAGCAATTTTCTTCTTCGATATTCATCGGTCTCTCCCGTACCCTCCCGTCCCCCATCCCCCTTCACTGCCTCCACTCACCCCTGCCACTGGAGGTAGTGCGCGCGTTCCATCATCAACTTCACAGATAGCTAGTCACCCAGGCACTCTACCTTCCCTTCACCTGGCCGTCCATTCATCCCGTTTGTCGTGCTGGAATTGCGCAGCTTGCAAGTGTACTGTTATGAATCGAGACAGATCCCGCGACAAGGTGATGTCTAGTGGTATCAGTGTACATTCGCTCATAGGCAAGTTCCAGGAGGCGGCTCTGGACTCTGTTTCAAAAGATCAAAATCCTCTGTCTCATAGACCGTCGGCTTCACACTCCTCTACTCCTCAAATGCCTGATGCTGGTGTCATCTCCAAGTCTGAAGGACACACCCCCAGACCACAAGCCCCCAACTTAGCACTGGTGTCTTCCACACCCCATGATTCTACGGACATTACCCAGACTGGCCTTCTACCCTTGCTAGGCCCTACGGTCACTTCCTTCCCCTACTCCGAAAAAGCTTACATCGAAACTGTCAAACTCCGTTGTGAGCAGGAACGGACTAAACAAGACCAATTTCGTCTTGAAATAGCCAACAAGAATTTGTCCATCTTACAAAATGCTTTAAGAGCTCAAATTCCAGTAAACTTGATACCCCTAATGTGCGTTGGTGACCCTCCTGCACTTCCTAATATTCCTGGCTCCACAGAGGCACAATTACAATCCCAAAATGCATCGCAACCAAGACACCCACAGCAACCTCAGGCTCAACCTCCTGCCCAATCACTAGGTCAACCGCCTGTCCCGACTGCTACTCACATGAATGTTAATGCTTCCAATTTCCAGTTCCCTAAAAAAGATTCCTTACCTTCAAATATCGCTGGTAATCAACCACCTCTATCTTCGTTTTCAAAATCCCACTCCAGAAGCTCTAGTCGAGATTTTGACAACTCGGGCCCCCCAATGGGCTTCAAATTTGGTGGTGGACCACCTATCGGATCACTGAATAGAAGATCTCTTCTGCCTGCAAAAATTGGTGCTGCAGCTGTGGCGAATTTGGCATTACCAACAACTCCTTATAGAGGTGTAACTTCCAACACAAGAAGGACACGCCACCTGAGACATTACTCAATGCCAGCAGAGACATCAACTCGTAATGTTTCTCGTACCGGACTTTCCCCAACTCCATCAAATCAAACACCAACACAAGCTGGGACCAGCACTCTTCAGGTGAAACCAGTTCCAGCACAACCATTGCATAAACAAAGTAAACTGAACCAACCTCCGTCACAAGAATCTATGACATCCTTCCAACACATCATTCAATTTCATCATTGGAAGCCGGACGGACCTGGACAAGGTCCCACCATAGGACAGGGAAATCCCTTCAGGGTCCAACCACAACTTCAGCCTAACACGCATAAACGACACAAATCAGCATTGGATAATATACCTGTTGATCTATCACCAAACATAGCTCCCCCGGCGGGAGTTAGCGAGTCTACTAATCCACCGTCAGCCGAACGTGATAGAAGTGTAAATGATACGATCGAAGAAGAAGAAAATATGACTTTGGATAGCACAATTGACGAATCTGTTGATGCACCACGATCAGATAATCTTGTCGATTCTGACTCCAATCCCCCTGGGCATCGTCGTCAACTGCTGAATGTTGGAAGGTATCCCCATGATATTCTTTCTCCATACACGAGATAGTAAATTTCTGTATTATTTGAATGGGTAACTATTCTACGCAGTGAAAAATGTTAGAATTAAGGGAGAACATTCAGCTCGTCTAGCAGTAAAATATGCGGGTATATAATAGAAGGACAATATAAGGTTAATAGAATAAGAATGCGTTCTTATGATTAGCTTGAACAGTAATTCCTGTAGCGTTCGCTCTTACTATTATTACGTTTGTATTTCTATAATAGACTTGAGGGTGCAAGTTTTGTCCTGTGTATGTTGTAGTTGTGCAATTCTTGTCACTATTGTGATGATTGTCATGTCAAGCTATTGTGCGAATAGCATTAGGTCTGCGTAAACAATCAAAATAATAATCACATCACGCTGCGGAGTTTTCGGTATTCAACGTATGATTAGATGACCGAGACCCGATGGCTCCACTAGCGTCAATTTCGCTAATTGTTATCCAATGATTAAATGCCCACAAACCTGAGGAAGTATTAATAATGATGAAAATTCCCCGCAACGAATCTCAATAGATCATGTTCTAGTCTTGAGTAACAATAAATTTTCTTAGGTGTGTAGAGATTGGGTCCGATGGTGTTTTGGCAGAAAATATTTACTCGACTTCTTTTAGCGAGAAATCTACCATTTTATAAGTATATGGGGCTGTATTCGTGTACATTTGGTGTAGTGAAACCAAATGAAAACACTAAGATGTTCCCCACAAAAAAAACTTTGAACGAAATATGTTTGTTACTAAGAAAAACATTTCAATTTCCTAATTTGTGCTCAATTGTCCACCTCGTAATCTTGCATTGAGGAAAGTTTATTGTAGTGATCTTGTTGAGTTGCGCAATCGCCTAAATAGTCTGTGTATATTCTTCTAGTTGAAGTACTTTAATTACTCCTGTGCCCCTCAACTTGGTGAACCTTTGTTTCTTGAATAATATTCTCTGCAATGCAAAGCCACAACTTTCAAAGTTTCGCTTTATTATGCATCTTGCGAGAAAGCTGAGGTTACTTGAATCAATCAAAAAGTTTGATCCCTCGAAAATCAACCCTCTTTGTCTTATTTCTTACGCTTTGATTCCAACCTTACGTTATGAATTCACTAATTGAGATTATTGAAAAAATAAAACCGCCTATATTCTTAATTAAGTATCTAATGTAGTCAAGACAGCATTCTTAAAATATATTACATACGTATTATTGCATTTGGTTTTGGTATGCCAGAAACAGCTCTTCAGCCATGATTTCTATATCATTTAAATCTATAGCTGTCATATCTTCGTCTCCTTCGCCCAACTTTTCAAATGTAATATCCTTTTTTGATAGGTTCTCATACTCCTTCTTTAAATCATGAGCTAAGTATCTAATGTTGGACTCAGAAACACCATCACTAATGAGCCATGCACATAGATCCTCTAACCAAACCTTATCGTAAACATAATATACATCATGAAAGCGGAATAATTCTTTCAAATCCAACAAGGACTTCAAGACTTGTCTTTTTCCTGCACGAAGGTTGTAGTATACATCTTCCCATACTTTCATACAGATGTTGAAATTTCTATGCAAGGGATATGACAATGCTCTTCTCACACCTGTAATAACAGCTGCTCGAAGTCCATTATCGGCGTTTTCGGAACTATTGATACCTATTTTTGTGTCCAAGAAACAGATTTGAGGAACCAATTTTCCAACAGTCCATGCACTCTCTATATTGTGGTCTCCTTCAGTTTCACGTAGGTCAAAGTGGTACGCAAAGAGAAGGTTTACCAACAAGACAAGCAATTCGGGTTTATAACTCTCCTCAATCAAATAAGACTTCCTGGGTAAATTCATCATTTTTTCTTGTTCTTCCTTCGAAAACTCCACCGGCATAATGGCTTCTCTTTCGGACTCTTGGAGTGATTGTTGTCCCTTGTACCACTTTAAAAATTTCTTCGTGGATGGGTTTGTCCATTCAATTATTTGCCTTATAAATTTGTCATCATCAGGACTGGGGTATTTTTCCATAATATAGTCGGCTGCGTAAAATTCAGGGTCGAACTTGATATTTTCTTTGATTAATCTCTCTATTATCCTATCTGTATCAGGAGTATTTTCGGGGTCACCCAATTCATTAATGTCATTTCCTGAGCTCACTGAAATCCCAATTATCTTGTTGTATTGATTGTTGAAGCCATACTTTGATCCTGTCAATAGCTGTTCGTCGGTGGTCTCTTGCTGCTGTGGTATTTCCCAATCATGTTTTTCACCCTCTTCAAACACAGCTTGAGTCGAATTGTTAATGTTGTTGTCAACGTCAAGCTCTTGAATCAATGGTTTAACTCCTGATAAGCCAGGTCTTTCCACTTCTGGTTCTTGGGCTGATTCACCGAGTTCTCGAATCTCTGCCTGGTTATCGGATGTTCTTGAAAGTAATTTTGTTGATAAGTCTAAGTCGGGGAAAAATTGACCCTTTGTCTCTTTTGGAATTTTTATCTTCACACATTCATTTGGTGAATCGAAACTGGCGTTGGATCTTTCATCGTCAACACATGCAAATGGGAATCTAAGTCTTAAGTAGTAAGGTGCCATACTGAAGATGAATGTATCGTGCTCCACAACCATTTCCACTGCAGGTGACGAGAAACGAACATGAGAAACTTTGATTTCTATGAAAATGAATTCATCATCTTGTGATACCACGAAAAATGGAGTAATCATGATGATATGGGAATGAAGTATGTCCTCATCTCATCAAGGTTTAGATATTTATCATGTGACTGGGGTATGGTGAAGGGGCGTGTCTTGCACAGAGTTTTACCTTTCTAATCTAATGTTATGGCTTGATTTGAATGTAATAATACTATAAAAGACAATATGGATATAAGCGATTACAAGGATACTTTCTCGACTGTAATCGCATCAATTGACTAAAAAGTAGTCTTTTTGAGATCATGTCAGAGGAGTCACTAGTCAAATAACATTATTAAGAGGCTCCAACCCATTCGTGCCTTTTCAGGTACACCGGATATAAAAATAACATATTCCTCAAGTGAAAAATATCCATCAACTTTAATCTAGTTTATTTTTCAATCTTTGAATACTTTACCTCTATATGTCTTGACAATCCTGAACTTTAAAAATTGATCATTGCACTACCTTTATATAAGCGATGAGATTTATCGTACTGACCCAAGAAAGACGATGTCTCCTGTTGAACAGAAGGTAAAACTTCCAAAAAGAAAATTTATAGGTAAGAAACCCTCGGAGAATGAAGTAAATTCGACATCCAGCAAGAATGGTCAGGACTTGGTCAAAAATGAAAAGCGTCAAGTTGGAAGAATCATGAATCAGATCCCTGCTTCAATCTTGGATGATGAAGAGCTCAATGATGCAATCAAATTATTACCCTCAAACTATAACTTCGAAATCCATAAGACGGTATGGAACATTCAAAAGCATCAAGCTAAACGAGTGGCCATACAAATGCCAGAAGGTTTACTCATATACTCCATGGTTATTTCAGATATTTTGGAACAATTTTGTGGAGTTGAAATCGTTATAATGGGAGATGTGTCTTATGGTGCCTGCTGCATTGATGACTATACAGCAAGATCTCTCGAGTGTGATTTTATTGTTCACTATGCCCATCTGTGTTTGGTCCCCATCGATGTTACTGCAATCAAAGTGCTTTATGTTTTCGTGACTATAAATATTGATGAAGAACATTTGATCAAAACTATCAAGCTCAATTTTGACAGAGGTGCTCAAATTGCTACTTTTGGTACAATTCAATTTAATCCAACAATCCATAGCATAAAACTGAAACTTGAAAATGACGAAGAGAAACCAATTTATATTATTCCTCCTCAAATAAGGCCTTTATCTAAAGGTGAAGTCTTGGGCTGTACATCAGTAAGGTTGGATAAGGAACAGATTGCAGCAACAATTTATGTCGGAGATGGTAGGTTTCACCTAGAAAGTTCCATGATTCACAATCCCGATATTCCAGCATTTAGGTATGATCCATATTCCAGAAAATTCACTAGAGAATATTATGATCAAGACCAGATGATAAAGGTCAGAGACGATGCTATCAGTAAGACTCAGAACGCAAATAAGATTGGCTTGATTCTAGGTGCTTTGGGAAGACAAGGGAATCCAATAACTTTAGCTAAACTTGAAAAAACTCTACAACAAAAAGGTTATCAAGTGGTGAAGATTATATTGAGTGAGATTTTTCCTCAAAAATTATCTATGTTCGATGACATTGATGCATTCGTACAAGTTGCATGTCCCAGATTATCTATTGATTGGGGTTATGCATTTAATAAACCATTATTAACACCCTATGAAGCCATGGTTATGCTTGACAAGGATAAATATTGGGAAGGAGGTTTCTATAGAATGGATTATTATGGAAAAGATGGCTATGGAAGAGGAGGACCTGCTATTTGACCATAAGACGATAATGATAATTTCGCTAAGACGAAGTTTATTTTATACGACCCTCGCATATTCATTAGTTCATATTTGCCCTTGATCGTCAATACCCAAGAGTGTACCAACATCATTCGATGACCAAGTGAAGTCGAAATCTAAGTAGTTTTTGACTATCATTGAAAACTTTTTATAGAACTCAACATAATCTTCCGCGGAAGCATTGAGGATATCATTAACAATCATGGGGGAATTTAATCTTACTAATGAACGTTGAACATCAAGCAAAGCATTGGGAAGAAATTCTTGCATAGTCTCGTCCGCTTTTGTCATCTCAGTTATCTTAAATAGTTGATTCTCTTTAATTGGTTCGTAAATGGAAAATTCGAAGTCTTCAAGAGTCTCCTCTTTCATGAAAGGACATATCATTTTAATCACATTGTAAAAATCATATAATTGACAGCCTTTTAACAAGTTATCCAACTGAATGCTGGTAAGTTCGTTGGATAATTGAGTTATCTGCTCGTTTAATTGTAAGACTTTATCACTGAGAAGACCAATTGGGATAGTTTTAGATAAAATCAAGTCTAAGAAATTAAGCTTCAAAATCAATTGGTCTTGCTTGACAGTAAATAACTTGTTGGTCAGAACATGCTCGTTGAATATTTCTATTGGTTTGTCAATAATCGAATTGAAAAATTCAGCTTTTTCATCTTCATTGAATCCTAAGACATCTGAGGAAGATGAACTTGCAATTTGATCTAAAACAGGCAACAAATCTGAAAAATATTCAATTATCCATTCAGGTGGTTGCAAATCGTAATTTAACTCTAAAATTGCCAGATTACTATTTTTGATGGTTAAAAGTCTTGAATTTATCACGTTTAATATTCTCTCTCTTGAAGATATAATAAGCCCCTTCACTGTCAAGATCAATTCATTCTTTTCATCTAAAAGTTTAGAAAACATTAATGTGTATAATTCAACCAAATTGTAAATGGAGTATATTGTCATTAACTTGGTTTGTGCTGAAATCACTTGGTTAAGCTTAGATTTAAATGGTCGTGAAACTGCTTTAAGTACATCATTTTTTATCTGGTAAATTACCTGATTAAATTCAGCTTTTTCGTTCTCTTTCATGTCATCAATAATGAAAATTGATGTTATTAAATCAGATTCATTAACAACAAGGGAATGGATGTATGCCAATAATTCACCAGTGAATCTTACTGGGTCACTTTCGGAAATAAAAACAACTCTCGAGCTGCTCGAGGATTTATGGTCATTTTCACCGATTTTTTCTGTTCCTGGGTTTGTTTCACTCAAGAAATCGTCAACTAATGTTTTTGATCTCGACTCTGTGAAAGTGGTAATAACAGAGTTGAAGTAATTTAATTTATGCTTTAAAAAGCTCAAGCATTGATGCAATGTCAACAATTTCGATCTGGAGTTCAACGAATATAAATTGGACAATGTTTTATTGGAAAAAGTGATAATCTTTTCCACTGCCTTATTGGTTAATTGGTTAATCTTTGACATGATCTTCAAACCTAATTGTGGATTGTCAATTGCAAGCAAAATTGAGCAGTTCTCATTGATTCTTTCAGCTTTGGTCAAAACTGTGAAAAATTCCTCATTTATTTCACCTGAAGTTAACACAAACTGTTCGTACTCATTGAGAGTGAATTTTTCTTTAAATCCTATCAATAGATTCTTCTTTAAAATGATCATCTTCTTTTCGTCGGTCAATGACTTTATTTTATAGTTAAATGCGTTTGAGTTATCAAAATTCTTTTCGACCTTTTTATTAACGGAATCGTTGAGCTTGTTAAGTTTGTTAACACTGGTTTGAAGGGTCTTCAATTGAGACATCACTGTCAGGTATTCTTTAAGAACTTGAGATTGATTTTTGATCAATTCTCCTTCAACCCTCCCCCTCAATTTCTTCCTGGCTAACGAGCCAGTGGACCCTGGTTCGATTAGTTCTTTGATACCTTCAGCTTCTGGGAACCTTTCCTCTAAAGTGGTGAATATTTCTCTTGTCAATGAATCATTCATTTGGTTGTTAAGAATTCGGGACAATCTCGATGATAAAGAAAGAGCTGCAACTGAGTTATTACCAGATAATGCTTGATCTGCTTCCCCTTCCTTAGTTTCATCAGTTTCCACAGTCTCCTTCTTCAATAAATCGAGGGATAATTGGGCATACTGCTTAGCAAGCTCGACTTCTACCGCTACCTCTTTAGACTCAATAGCAGTATCCTCTTTTGTTTCCTCCAAACTCAATAAAGTTCTAGTCAAACTATTCAAATTCGAAAATCGCTTACCCAAATTTTCAATATTAGATGATATTGGAAGCGAAAGCGCTGGTTGCGGCTGTGGTAAGTTATTTTCATTTTTCTGATTTGGTTGACTCAGAAAGGAATCAAAGTCCATGAAATCCATGATTAATTGGTGAGACCACGCCAGTTGATGGAAACTGTTGTAGGACGTATGAAGCTTGTATACCTGGCCATTTTGATCCGGTCACGTGTTTGTGGTTATGTGCAGTATGGTATTTTCAGGTAATCCTTATCAGTTCATCAAGGTTTATTCAAAAGTTCCATAAAATCTTAAGCAAAATCTTGTGTAGAAATCTTCCAAAATTTAAGTTACTTTATTTAAAGAGAAAATGTTTGTTTTTAGAATTAGTTGAAATTATTGTTGATATTTCAACAAAACTTCAAATTTGCGATAAAATCAAAATAGACGAATAAAAAATTATTAGAAATCAACTTGATTTTCAACAGTATATGAAAATGCTGTTTATTCTTCTTAGCTATGACGCTGGAGAAATCACATAAAAATGGTAAAAAAATGGCATTAACTTCCTGCTTGTAGGAAACGATAACATCAGCATCCTCGAGTTCTCCTCGCGTTGGTCGTGCTCAGATCAATTGACAAAGTACTGCTGGCCTTGTCGATATTGATCTGGTTGATCATATCATCATTGGAGTATTCATATAATGGCTAAAAAGAACAAGAAGTCAAAAGCTAAACAAGATGAGCCAATCGAGAATGGTGAACTAGAGAAAAGCAACGAAAATTCGGATACTTCCCCTCAGGAACAGGAAAGCGAATCGGTTGATGAATCTGAAGAACAAGCTGTGTTAAAACCACCCACTGAGAAGCAAAAAAGCGGGCAAGAAAGCGAGATTGATAAAAAAGATGATACTGTCGAAGAGCTCCAGAAGAAAATCAGCCAGCTTAATGTACAATTGGAAGAATTGAGTGCAAGCAATAATAAAGAATCGTCATCCAAAGAACCAGTAGAAAATAGTGAAGAATTGACTAAACTCGAAGCACAGTTGGCAAAAGTTCAAGAAGAAAGAGATAATATTCAATCTTCCTATGATAATCTTTTGAGTAAGCTTTCCTCAATGAAATCAATTTTTAGTAAGATGAAAGAATCGGAAGCACAATTGGAGGAGGCGAGAGAGAACATAGCTAAACTAGAACTTGAGAATGAAGAACTTAAGGCAAGTAATAATGATGATCTTGTCAAGAATCTCACTGAACAAAACACAGATCTCAACAGTGAGTGTGACAGACTTTCTAAAACGTTGACAAATAATAGAAAAGAGTTACAGAGTCAAATCGAAGAACTTCAAGATGATAAGTACAATTTGGAAAATCAAAACTCTAAGTTGAGTAAGCGTATAAACGAATTAAAGAATGACATTAATGAAATCACTTTAATAAAAGACGAACAAGCAATGGAGACCAAAAATTTGAACTCTAAGATTGAGGAATTAACTGAATTCAACGCAATTAAAAACGATGAAATCGAAAAATTGGAAAAGAAATTAAAAGAAGAAGCTGAAAAGAACAACAAATTCCATGCTTCTTTGAAATCAGAACTTAAGTCTAAAGACTCAGAAATAAACAAACTCGAGACCGAGAAGAAGGAGTCCTTAGATAAAGTCAATGAATTTGAGGCAGAAGTGCAATCATCAAAATTAAAAATCGATAGTTTGACTGAAGAGTTATCTAAAGTGGATGACTTGAAACATGATCTTAACAACAAACAACTTTTGATTGGAAAGTTGCGTCACGAAGCAGTCATATTGAATGAACATTTAACTAAATCGCTTACAATGTTGAAACAAAAAGAGGCTAACGAAAAAGTTATAGATAAGGAATTGATTTCCAACGTTCTAATAAGTTTCCTTCAGATTCCACGTGGTGATGCCAAAAAATTCGAGGCATTACAATTAATAAGTGGACTTCTTGAATGGGACAATACACAAAAGGTAGCTGCTGGTTTGAGTCACTTGAGTGGTTCCCTGTCTGATGCTAAGATCACCAGACAAAGCTTTGTCTCGTTATGGACCGATTTCTTGGAAAGAGAGTCTAGAAGGGCATCGTAATCTATATCAAAATATTGCATAGTTTATCCATGACGATAATTGAATAATTAATCAATTATCTCCTAGTAAGCCTTGTAAATAACCCATGCAGAATCCTGCCGTTCGTGGGAATACTCCTAGACACCAGATATTCTAGGATTACGTAATTAACACGAACACGCGACGTAAGTACCAAAATTATAATTTGATTCAATATAAGGTTCCTTCGAATAACATGGTAGATATTCATGATTTCTTTGCCAAGAAAGATAGCCTGTCAGGTGCAAGTCAAGTAAGCAAAAATGGTAATTACCAAAGAAAACGTAACGTTTTTTGGTCCTCGTTTAACAATTGAGATACTAACTTATTGAAGAAGAAGCGTGTAAGTGGAATAGATCGTTCAACTAAGAGAGCAAAAAAAGAAGCTTCTCCAAGTTACGTGGAGATTCTTTCAGATGAAGACGAAGATTTGGAAATGACCAAAGTGGTCGATAAGAAAAACCATGTAAAGTCAAACGAAACGAAACCAAAAGTGCCCCTGAAAAGCTCTCAAACTAAAACAAAAAGTACTGAAAGCATTGAGCATAAACCTGCTAATATTGACACATCAGTGCAAACAGCAGATGAAATTTTAGCACAAATACCTGATGCTGTCCTTCCTGAGGTGGTCGAAGATAAGAAATTCAACTTTTTTGCAAAGGCGAATGAAAATCCATCAACTACAGAGGACACCGTTGAAATACCGGAAGCCAAGTCAAATTGTCTTTCAGGACTCACCATAGTTTTTACTGGTGTTTTGCCAAGACTTGATAGAACAGCCTCAGAAAATTTGGCTAAAAAATACGGTGCAAAGGTTACTAAATCTCTTTCTGGGAAAACAAGCTTAGTTGTGATTGGTGATGAAGCAGGTCCATCTAAGGTGAAAAAAATCAAACAATTGAAGATAAAGGCCATTGATGAAGATGGCTTCATTCAGCTTTTGAAGAGTATGCCTCTTGAAGGAGGTGATGGGGAAGCAGCAGTAAAAGCTCGATTAAAAAGAGAAGAGGAAGAAGCTAAAATTATTCAAGAAGCAAAGGAAGAAGAAGAAAGAGAAAAGAAAGAAGAAGAGTTAAGAAAAAAGGCTCAAGCATTGGAACGTGAAAAAGCTAGTCAAAAAGCTCAACAAGAAGGTCAAGTATCCAGGTTACCCAAGGAAGAAGTTAGAGTGATTCCAAACGAGGAAAAATTATGGACAGTAAGACACGCCCCCAAGGAATTGTTTCAACTTTGTGGTAATAAGGGCCAAGTTCAGAAATTGAAAACATGGTTAGCCAATTGGTTTGATAATTCTAAAAGAGGATTCAGAGATTCAGGCAACGAAGGAGCAGCATTCAGGGCTTGTTTAATTTCTGGTCCTCCGGGTATAGGTAAAACAAGTGCAGCTCATTTGGTGGCCAAAGAACTTGGTTTTGATATTTTAGAAAAGAATGCTTCAGATGTTAGATCCAAGTCTTTGCTCAATGCAAATATTAAGTCTGTTTTAAACAACACCTCAGTCATGGGATTCTTTCAAAAGGGAGAAGATGCAAAACCTGAGTCAAAGACTAAATTTTGTCTCATTATGGATGAGGTCGATGGTATGTCCAGTGGTGATCATGGTGGTGCTGGTGCGTTATCTGCTTTTTGCCGTATCACGAAGATGCCTATGATTTTAATTTGTAATGACAAATCTTTACCTAAGATGCGTACCTTTGACCGTGTGACCTTCGATCTACCATTCAGAAGACCTACAGAAACAGAAGTGAAATCTAGATTAATGTCGATTGCGTTGAAGGAAAAAATCAAGTTAGACCCTTCAATTATAGGTCAATTAGTCCAAGCAACGAATAACGATATAAGGCAAATGATCAACTTATTGTCCACGGTATCAAAAACCCAAAAAGTTATTGGATCTGAACAAGCGAATGAAGCAGCAAACAGTTGGAAGAAACAAACCATCTTGAAGCCTTTTGATATCACGGCGAGATTATTGAACGGTCAAATTTTCCTTCCAACTTCGAAGCATACGTTGAATGATAAGATAGATTTATATTTTAACGATATCGATTTCACACCGTTGATGATCCAAGAGAATTATTTACTGACCAGACCAATGAATTGTCTGTCGGCATTGGATCATTTGGAAAGGGTCGCAGAGGCAGCCGATGACATCTCGCAATCTGATCGAGTCAATTCATTGATTAGATCCAGTGAACAGCAATGGAGTTTGTTGCCATTCCACGCAGTGTTATCATCGGTAAGTCCAAGTGCTGCGATTGCGGGCTCCGTTACACAGAGAATCAATTTTGCAGGATGGTTAGGCCAGAATTCCAAGGCATTAAAGTACCAAAGAATTCTTCAAGAACTCCAATATCATACCCGCTTGAGAACATCTACTGACAAGAAAGAATTGAGGTTGGATTACCTCAGTGTTCTTGGAAAGAGACTCAGTAATCCAATATTGAAATCGGGCGAGGATGGTATAGACGAAGTTGTGTCGGTGATGGATTATTACTATCTTACCAAGGAAGATTGGGAATCCATTTTGGACATGGGAGTGGGCGAATCTAAGGGCGAGTTGATAACGAAGAAAATTCCCACTAAGGTCAAGACCGCATTCACCAGGAAGTATAACAATGCAGTGCATCCTACGGCAATCTACAAAACAGGAAACTCGCTAGCGTCGGGCGGTAAAAAGGCCAAGGTGGATTTCGAGGATGTGGTAGACGATGACACAGCAAAGGACGAGCCGGAAGAAGAGGCAGACTCCGATCTGATTGATGAGAAGAAGGACAAGTTAATCAAGAAAAAGGCCGCCAAGGCCAAGCCTAAAACCGCCAAAACCACCAAAACTGCAAAGACCACCAAACCCCGGGCAAAGCGGTCGTGATGATCCTCGCTTCACCTATATAACCTGAATGGTTCCCTATTACATGTAATTATCCTTATGCGACATCACTGTAGACTTTTCCCCATATGCCTAAAATGGGCCGAGATATTTATGGGATCAATTCTGGGCAACGTGGACAATTTAAGGGGACATGGCTAATTAAACAGCCCTCACACCAATTTGATAGCAAAATTAGTACAAAAGCCTGCCACTGCCAACGAATTGTAGTCTTGATTACCAAATCGGTGAACAATGTGTAATTACACTATTGATGTGGCAATTTCCAGGTGCAAGGCCCTCTTCCTCTAGATCAAAATCTCACGTAATCAACACGTGACGCAAATATCGATGCAATGTTTTGGCTCGAGCCAAAACCAGTTTATCGTCTTGATTTAAACTGGTAGAGCGGGCCCCATCCATTAATCCGAGTGACAGCCTTTTGGCAATTGCATCAGTAAAGCGAGAATCTCCAGAAAAGTTCCCGAGATCATTTCGTGAAGGTTTTGTATATTGTTGTGGCACGTCAGTTGTCATTGAGCATTTCACGCCCACACACAGTTGTTCCAACTTCAAAATCATTCAGGGATGTCTACGGGTCCCCCCTTATTCAATGTGCCTAATACCAAACGAAGCAACCCCAATAAACTCCCCAGTCTATCAATTCCAGTGCCGAATGCGAATAATAATGACTTCCCCAAGATAAATACCATGAAAAACCCTTCTCCGGCACAGTCCTACACCAACGTTCCCGGAATCAATACAACGGCAATGAACCAGCCGTTGTCGTCATCTTCAGCCTCATCATCTAATACCTTGTACACCCCCTCGTCCAGCACCACCAATCCCAAGTTACGCCGTAAAGTGCCTCCCATAGATTTCCTGAAAGTGGACGGCTCCCACTCTTTCAACCCAGAGACCGCATCTCCTCAACCAAACATGAGCCAACTGTCGCCTGAAGCAGGGTTCGCTACGGAAACCCAAACAACCCCATCGTCGACCAACTTTGATCATATTTCCACTAGCGAGAACATCGAGGATCTTTCTCCCGAAGACTGGAACTACCTTGCCAATAACAGTAAAATCCAGGAACTCAGCAGTCTAGGTGAAGGAAATGGAGGTAGCGTATCCAAATGTATGATTCAATCCAAAACCGGATCTAAAGTTTTTGCGTTGAAGCTTATCAATGCTGACCCCGATCCGAACGTCCAGAAGCAAATTATTCGAGAGCTTCAATACAACAGATCTTGCTACTCGCCTAATATTGTCAAATACTACGGAACTTTCATGGTAGAAAAACAATCGATGATCGGTATTGCAATGGAATACATGGGAGGCCGTTCGTTGGATGCGATTTACAAAAGAGTTATAGAACTAGATCCCACCAACAGAATCAACGAGAAAGTATTGGGCAAAATTGCATTGTCGGTTTTGAACGGCTTGAACTATCTTCATCAGCAAAAAATAATACATCGTGACATTAAGCCCTCGAATATCTTGCTCGATAGTGAAGGAAACGTTAAGTTGTGTGATTTCGGTGTCAGCGGAGAAGTGGTTAATTCGCTTGCTACCACATTCGTTGGTACCCAATATTACATGGCACCAGAGAGAATCATGGGCAAGCCGTACACCGTTTCGTGTGACGTATGGTCTTTGGGTCTTACCATGTTGGAAGTGGCTACGTGCAAATTTCCCTTCGAAGCACCGGGAGCAGGAGGGAATGATCTTATGAATTTGGGACCCATCGAGCTCTTGAGCTTGATTCTTGAATACGAACCACAACTACAGGATGTACCTCTGGAAGATATTTATTGGTCCGAAGCATTCAAGAGCTTCATTTCGTTTTGCCTTAGGAAAAATAGCAATGAAAGACCAAGCCCTCGACAAATGTTAGGCCACCCCTGGTGCGTTGGTCAAAACGATGTCAAAGTACGTATGGACAAATTTGTAAAACGGTTGTGGGATGACTTGGCCTAGGCTATTTCTTCATACTAATTTTATTACTGTATACCTGAAAAGTAGTGTAGTAATCACCTGACCACAAAACGTGACCATAAACCACGTGAAGGTTGTCCAATGAAAAAAGTTCAAAAGATATCACCACTATTAACAAACCACAAGATGCCAGTTCCCTTTGAAGGCTTGTTGCCCTACGCGGTCATGACCGCCTTTTTCGGTCTCGCCGGTCATGGTGTTGAATTCATCAGATACTGGGATAACGGATGGAAAAAAGACAGATTCGATTTGGATGGCTGGGACGAAAGAATGATGAACAGAGACTTCTTATTGACTGGTGTTCCAAGAGGACAATCCAGTGAGCCTATTGCCCCAGAACATTTCAAGACTTCTGAGGTCCGCTTGCAAAGATACTACACTCCATACAGAGACCAATTCTTCAGTCTCAGAGAAAGATTGTACAGAGGATATATCTCCGGAAACTGGGACTTTTCATGATTTACGAGGTTCTGATTATAGGACTTGTTCTCTCTGCATATTTTAGTTAATAAACGTTAAATTAGAAACTTAGAGGCGATAGCTGATGGGGCTGCAACGGGTGCAGTCTACATTGGTTATTAATGTAGCCTAGTAATTAAGAATCGAATCAGTTATATGTCAATTAAATACGTAATATTATATATGAATTACCAATAAAAAATCACCCAATATGCATTACTTAAAGTCCTTGTAGCTCCATTTCTCAGTAATCTTTGGTGCATACTTTCTCTTCTTACCAACCGGAACTCTGGCCTCGATTTTACCACTGGATTGCAAATTCAACATCTGGTCGTAGAATAAGTTACCTTCTGGCTTCAAATTCTTCAAGTTATTTGTCAATTCATCTGACAACTTGACCTCCAAAGGTGCTTGCACTGACTCATACTTGAATAACTTATTCCTCTTTCTTTCATTCTTTTTGTTTGTGCTTGGTTTCTCTTGCTTATTCAGTTCTTCCACTAAGATATCATCAAGGTTTTGCAAATCTTTCAACTTCTTCTTCATATCTTTGATTTCTTGCTGTAACTCCATTCTCTTCTTGTGCTTCTCCTCCTTGTTTCTCTTAGCCTTAGTTTTGATCTTCACTTGTGTAGGCTTATTTATGGATAATCTGAAATCCTTCTCTTCCTTCTCTTCCTCTGGATTCTGTTCCTTTTCTACTTCATCTTCTTCCTCATCACTACTTTCTAACAATTCGTCATCTCCTAAAGTTTGAATGAGGAATTGAATTCTTTCCTGGTGTTCTTGCATCTTTTGACGATTGAGTTCGAGCTTATATTCTGAATCGTATTCTTTATCAATCAATGCTTTCCACGATTCTAAAGATGGATTATAAGATTTACCGGCATCCACAGTTTTATTGGTGAGATCGTTCTTTTGAACAAGAATTGGAGCTTCTTTCATTGTTTTTGGAACAACAGTTGCTTTAGAATATTCAGAGATAGCAGATTTCAAGTTCAACTCGCTGGGGCTTTCTGATCCAGAGTCTGCTCCCCAAAGATCGACATTTTGACCTTTAATAAGTCCATCTTGCTCTACTCTATTCAATGCCTTGGATTCACTTTTATATTTACCACCATTTAATTTAATTAATTTCATCAAGTCAGTTCTTTTAACTCCTTGAATAGTTTTCTTCTCTTCTTTTTTGGCTCTTGGATTTTTCAAAGCTTCGATCTTCGACTTGTTGGTCAAAATTTCACTTGTCTTTGATTTCTTTGCCAACAATTTACTTTCAGAAGGAGTAGAGTCAATAACAAAACCAGCATCCTCATCATCTGTCCCTTCGGCAGCTCCTAACAATATTTCTCTGTCCCTTTTTTCTTCTAAAGCTTCTTCAATATCTTGAATGTCCACATTTTTTCTCCATGCCTTCTTACCCTTTCTTGAAGACTGAGGCTTCGAAGCCTTTGGTAAATCTTTCACGTCAGACATGATGATGTGTGGAAGGACTTTATCAGTGCACTTCCTATAATGCATTTAATTTTTCTGATGAGATGGGGTCACGTGACCATATATTGAAAGTATTACCATGTAAGTCATTACGCTTGATGCTATGTATAATAACCTAAGAAATAATTAACAACTATTTTCATGTGTAGCGGGAATCGCTCACAAAGTACGGCTCTGGTTTGTTAAGGTCATATTCTTTGCTGAGCATTTGAAGGTTTTGCTCGCTGAGGCGATTTGCAATGGGTGAATTCACCACCGGAAATTGATCTGGGGTACTGTCTCTTCCTTCTCTGATTTCACTCGAAAATGAATCTTGAGCTTGTGCGTTAGATTTTCTTCGATCTTTTCTTTCTTTTTTATCTCTTTTCAACAATTTCCCCCGATCCAAAACTTGCTCATCTTGGAGGAAGGAAAGCATGTGGTTACGCCTTCTCACTCCTTCATGCACCCAAAATTCACTTCTATATAATTCCCACGCTTCTCTCACATCTGTGTTAAACAGTCTAGCGTTCAACACTATCTTAACATCTCTAACCCCAATTCTAGGTTGACATTGCGCCTGACAAGATACCAAAAACACCTCCAATCTTGAGTTCTTATTTCTAATAGTTGATGGGTATGCTTTATGTAAACTGTTCAAACACATTGTAGCCATGAAAAGCGAAAACTCACGAATATTATCGATGATTGAATCCAGCCATGGCGTTTTCGCTTTCACAAGACGAACATTCAATTGTCTTAACCCCTTATTGGTTGTTGCTAAAAATTTTCGGGGCAAAACAATTGTTTTCTGATATTCACCAGACAAATGATACAACATCAACGTCACCAGCAAAGCAAGCAATATGAACTGAAGAACAACTCTAGTTGTTCCCAGCGATGATAATTTGGGTTCCACGAAGAATAAGTGATGTGTTATAGAAGCAATTACCGAACATAAAATAGCTAGAAAGGTCAAATACTTACGACGTAATGCTTTTTGTTGGATAACCTGTTGACGTAAGCTTTCCTCTAAGATAAGTAAATTCCTAAAGATTTTTCCCGTCGCTGGCATCAGTGTATATCCGGTTCCCATTGGGTAATCATGACGTGAAGATTTATGAGATTTCTCACTTATACCATCGATCGATCTATTGGATTTTCTTCTCAACCTTTTCTTCGGTTTTGGTGTAGGTGTATCTTCAGAACCTGTAGAGTTTTTTATAATTTTGCGACGTCTTCTTGGGGATGCAGATGGTGTTTGTTCTTCAGGCGAGGCAGATTTTTCCAAGTTTCTTGTGGTATGTTTGAAATCCAAAGAACTTTGGGAGGCACCATCCGAGTCTGAATAAATGACAAAATCTTCATTTGTATTATTAGAGCCAAAGCTATCGAGACTCATGGGCGATTTCCCCAAAAACCCATTAGCGTCTTCGTCGGATAATAGTTGTGGAGATGCCGAAGGAGACGATGGAAGGGAGGAGGGTGGTGTGCTGTTGGAGACATTTTCGGCACTTCTCTGATATGCTTGATTTAAATTAGGCAGAAATGTATCTTGAATGTCTTCAGACGAGACCCGAATGCTAGAGAGATCGTGTTCATTTTTGGGTTGCAAATTCATAGCTTCCCTAAGTATGTTTTGAGGAGACTCTGATGAAAGGTAATTATTATCGCTAGGATCTTGACCAGATTCTTCGGCATAGGTACTTTCTAAGTTCAAAGGCGGGCTAGAACTTCTTGAGCTAAGATCAGCTGGTTCTTCAGCCGATTTCTCCGTCATGTTCATAAATAGACTGTGGATAAGCTTGGAGGAGTATTTATGGGATTGGGTGTTAGTAAAATATTACGTAATACAACTCGAAAATGATGGGTTTGTTTCAACCATGTTATTGTAATTCACCAATCTACCATGGCATCTTTAAAGGAACAAAAAGAGCTATTCGTATCTGACCTACTAGGTGGAGAGGTGAGTGAAATTTACGTTATTACTGGGATTTCTCTCACTTCCTGGTTGTCTTACGGTTTGGCGGAGAAAGGTCTTTCTCAGTGTTCTGATGGTATACCAGGGTTCTATGATTTCATACTCAATTGTGTCACATTATTGGCATCAACAACCATATACAGCAATAAAATAAATCGTCTCCATTGGATGGTGTTGATTCCCGGTGTTTTGACATATTTTTATGGCTTGAAATTTGGATCAAAACTCCCTTTCAAAAAATCAACGGATGCAAAAGAACCAACAACAAACCTTCCAAGAAAGTCATTCATAACAGCATATCGTGCACATATGCTTATTATTACCAACATAGCTATATTAGCAGTTGATTTCAAAGTCTTCCCTCGCAGGTTTGCGAAGGTAGAAACGTGGGGTACGTCATTGATGGATTTGGGTGTTGGGTCCTTCGTATTTTCGATGGGATTGGTTCACTCTCGCTCAATAATCAAAGCACAGAGTCAACAAATTGCTAAATTCAACTTTTCTAATTATGTTAAAATAGTTAGCAAGGGAGTCCGCAAGTCAATTCCATTGTTGACCCTTGGATTGATTCGTTTATTCAGTGTCAAAGGGTTGGAATACCAAGAGCATATGACTGAGTATGGTATTCATTGGAATTTCTTCATGACTTTGGGATTTTTACCTACATTATTGGCATTGTTGGATCCAATCCTTGTTATGCTCCCCAGAGCATTAGTTGCATTTATGATTTCATCGGGATATGAACTAGTCTTGCACAGAGGTGGATTATTGGAGTATATTCTTGTTGAGACCAATAGAATGCAGAACGTATTCTCTATGAATAAAGAAGGCATTGCTTCATTTTTGGGATATTTAAGTATCTTCATTTTTGGACAATCATTTGGTTCGTTTGTTCTCACATCCAAACCTTCCCCATACAACTTGGTTCAAATTGCAAATGGCCATAGCAAGAGCAAACGTCGCTCCACCCTTGAAAGATTATTGACCGTATCCACAACTAAAGGGCTCATTATTACAGCGATTTTCTATCAGTTGGTTCATCAGTATGTGTCCAATTCACCAGACTTCTCGAATATTAGCCGAAGACTTGCTAATTTTCCATATGTCGTTTGGGTTGTGTCATACAACGCATCATTTTTGTTAGGCTACCACTTAATATCGGAATTAGTACCCGACATTAATTCTTCGGTGCTTAATTCTACGAATAATGGAGGGTTGGGACTTTTTTTACTTGCCAACCTCGGTACCGGGTTAATCAACATGTCCATAAATACCCTTGAATGTGACGATAGTGTTGCATTTGCTATTCTCATCATCTACGTTTCTGTATTGACCACCATAGGAGTGCAGTTAGAAAAAAACAGATTGTACCTCAAGCTTTAAGTTCTTTAGTCTAAACCAACGTTCGCGAATGGACAATTTAGCATGTATTTTAGAAACTGTACCTTATCATGCGGTGCTCACTAGTCATATGCTTTTACCAACATATTGAGATACCCAAGCAATGCGAGCTGGATGCCAACAATTATAACAATAATACACAAGAAGGAAGTACTTCTACCATGTGACCGAAGGTCTCGAGAATTATAAACTATTTAGTTCCCTATCGTTGAACCCAACAACTCCGAATGAGCCATGTTGTTCAACAGACGTTCATCTGAATTACAGTGGCAATTCCGTATTTACCGAATAGTTCCCCTTCTTGTGCACAACTAAGGACAGGGCTACGCCACTTTTCCCGACCCTGCATTTACCACTCATTTCGCCCCCACCCTCGTAGCGCGCAGGGAGCCCAGGAACGAGCCTTTTAGCCACGCAACTGTTCTCCCTTTGCCTGAGTGTCACTACTGTTATCCGCCCGTGTGTATCCGATTCTGGACCCAACTAAGTCACTCGTAATTGACTTCATCACCCAAAGTTTAGCGGAGACTCTTAACTACTCCCGACTCACCTCAGTAACTGTTGTGATATACGCTTGCTCGTTGCTTGATCGTACCGTGTTTTCTACTAGTGTTGATTGACTTATCCAGGTATCAGCCCCCCTCATCATTCATGTCATCATCTCAAGCATCATCGTCCTCATGGACTTCCTTCCTCTCATCAATTGCCTCGTTTAACGGAGACTTGGCCTCCTTGACCGCCCCACCTTTCATTTTGTCCTCAACTTCCTTGGTCGAATTCTCACAATATTGGGCAGAACACCCAGACTTGTTCATCGCTGCCAACTCATTGAAGGCCAGTGAAAATGCCGACAAAGCCGAAGTGGATGCTATGGCATTGAAGAGAGTTATTGCTGTCACAAGATGGTTCATCTCCACATTGCGTTCTCAATACTGCCTGAGAAACGAGTCCATGGGCTCAGAAAAGAAACCTTTGAATCCATTCCTCGGCGAGGTTTTCGTTGGTAAATGGGACTCGAAATCTGTTGGTGAAACCATTTTGTTGTCAGAACAAGTCAGTCATCACCCCGCAGTCACCGCTTATGGGGTTCACAATGAAAAGAACAACACTTCATTGCAGGGTTATAATGGAATTAAGGCCACCATCACCAAATCAGCAGCCATCAATGTCAAGCAATACGGTCATGGTATTTTGGAGTACAAGGATTTGAACGAAACGTATTTGTTCACTTTGCCACCATTGCACATCGAGGGCTTAATCAGAGCTTCTCCTTATGTTGAATTAGAAGGTTCATCTTTCATTCAAGCATCCAATGGTTATATTGTCCAAATAGACTATTCCGGTAGTGGTTACTTTTCCGGTAAGAAACACACCTTTAAGGCAAGAATATTCAGAGACCAAATTTCTACCAGCCATAAGGAGAATGCATTAGTGACTATCAGTGGTCAATGGTCTGACAAGTCCTACATCGGCAAAGGATCTGCTACTCCAAGTTCAAAATCAGATGAATTGTTCTATGATGCAATGGCCGTGACGCCAGAACATTTACAAGTCAAGCCATTGGAGAAACAACATCACTTGGAATCAAGACGTGCTTGGAGCAAAGTTGCGGAAGCAATAAATCGTGCCAATTTTGATGAAATTCACCAAGAGAAGTCACTTATCGAAAATGAACAGAGAGAACTCAGAAAGAAAGAACAAGAAGCTGGTCTCAAATGGGAAACCAGATGGTTTGATCATGTGGACTACGCTGGTGAACCAATCCATGATGCCTTCACTAATTTGGCTAACTTAGCTAATTTATCAATCCATAATGGACCATCTGGTACATCTAGAAAGTCTAAACATGATACTGGAGAGGCAAAGCACTGGAGACTTAATTTGCAAAAATGGAAGGAAGAGAAGGAAATTACTCTTTGATCCGGTTTATGTACAATTGACAATTTTTTAGTAGACAACTAGTAATCATAATTTTTTATTAGATTGTAGTGCAAGTAACGTGAAGACACAATTTGTAAGTAATTTGATGTTAAATTCCGGTTTGACTGCAAACTTTACAGTTAACATCATATACTTTATGCTTCATTATAGCGGATTTGGCACTAAAAATATTACTTGTACTCGTCCCTTCCTGGAACTGATTAGATAGTCTACAAAAAAAATTGGTAAAGGTTCCAAAGGTGTCAATTTAAACTGGTATTATTGATTTGCTTAATCAGCACGCTCTCTTAATTAAGCTGTTATCTAGTGAGTTACTGGGGCAAACTAGACAAATATGTTGATTTAGGAGTGTATATAAGTAACACGTGCAAAAAGCAGTGATCTGGGTCTGGGAATATTTAGGGCTTCTCACGTGAAAAAAACTAGGGCTCCACGATCACATGATGACCATTATATACAGTATTTGGGTATTCTCACCACATCATATTGCAGTTTACAGCTTTTTTCGGTTTGTGCACCTACTAAAACTGCAAACCCCATAGTCGCAGCAAAAATTTTCCAGTGCACCAAAAACATCGAGTCAAAAAAAAGTTGAAAATTCACTAACTTCTTTTTGTTACCAACAAGATCTACGAAATGGCTGAATCTCACAGATGTATGTTTAGATGATAGCATATAAGCTAAGAAGAAGTATCATGATATCATAATGAAGAAAGACTCAGTGCTTGTGTTGAAGCACGTTGATGAAGAGAAAGTTTCACCTAGACTAGGGTTCAAGAATCTTTCAATAATGTCCAAAGTGATACATCTTAGGATGTTTTCATATATTAATAGCAAGGATGATATTGCCAGTTATACGAGTCTTTCTTTTTCAGATAGCCGATACCGAATATTTCAAGACCACTACTAACATTGCAGTATACGTTAAGGGTAAGCACTTGTCATACCAACGTTCTAAGAACGTTAACAACCCAAACGTCTCTTTGATCCAAATCGAAGGTGTTAACACCACCCAAGATGCCAAGTTCTACTTAGGTAAGAGAATTGCCTACGTCTACAGAGCTTCCAAGGAAGTTAGAGGTTCCAAGATCAGAGTCATCTGGGGTAAGGTTTCCAGAACCCACGGTAACAACGGTGTCGTTAGAGCCAACTTCAGAAAGAACTTGCCTGCCAGAACCTTCGGTGCCTCCGTCAGAATCATGTTGTACCCATCCAACATCTAAGTTAATCATCCCATCACACCTCGTTAAACAACCGACGTATTACATCTAGTATTATTACGTTCATTGGGTTCTGTATATTAGAACTTAATACACACATAATTGACTGTTTGGGCTAAGCCTACCACTACTGTTCATGGTGGTTGTAAAAATGTTGATATTAGCTAAGAAATAAAATTAGTCAGAGACAAATGTAGTTAACCTTGTTCGCTTTCACTTAATGCAAGGTTGTTATCCTTAAAAATACTTTCACTAACAATCTTTCCAAAGACGACACATTCTAAAAGCGAGGAGCCACCAAGCCGGTTGGCTCCATGCACTCCTCCACTAACTTCTCCAGCTGCATACAAGTTTGTAACGACTTTCCCCTTATTAGAAATTACTCTAGCATGCTTATCTATTGTGATTCCTCCCATCGAAAAGTGGATTACTGGAGTCACTAATCCAAAGAATAGCTCTCCTTCAAACAATGCACTACCAAAGGTCGATCTTCCTAAATTATCAGTACCTGAAGTAATTTCATTTTGGTATTTTTGAAGTGACTTTGAGATGGTTTTTGCATCAAGTTTGTAACCTGCTTCTGAGGTGAATTTAATTAGATTATCCACGTTACCTTTCTGAAGCAAACCTTGCAGAGCATAAAAATCGATGTGGAACTTAGCCTGAAGATAATCTTGTTCATTAATAATTATGAGAGATTCTTTAGAAGGGCAATTTTGCAAAATTGCATCAGTTACCTCATCTCTGGTGTTCAATTCGTTCACAAACCGATCACCTGTCTGTGGTGAGACTAATATTCCACCGATTCCCCTGATCAATTCTCCGCAAAGAAATTTCCACTTGCTTTCTCTGTCTTTTAAATTGACAAATCCTGTAGGATGGACCTGAACCTGGTCCATATGAATCAATTTTGCATCCACATCCCGTGCAGCAATTTTTTGACCATCCCCCGTGGTCTGAACTCCATTTGTCAGTGCAAAGTCCAAGAGATCACGCCTATGCTCTCCTAGAAGAACGGAATCTGCACCATACCCTCCAGTTGCTAACACAACACTGCCAACATCCACCAACTCCACCAATTTCTTGTTTCTTACAAGCTCCACACCATTGACGGCTCCGTTTTTAAGTAACAATTTGGTCAAACGACTTTCCTTCATGATCTGCAACTGAGATGTGGGGAACAGGTCCAACTTCTTGGTCAATGCCAGAATGATAGCAAAACCTGGAGGTAAGTTTCCACTCCCTCTATGAGTACGTGCAAATGAATGTCCACCCAATTTGGTGACTTTGGAGAGGTCTATCAGCTCGCTGTTGAGCCAATTGATGGCCCACTCTGAACGGCTGGCCAATTCCCACACCAAATCCCGATTGGAAAGGCCCTTCCCAGACTTAAGGGTATCCTCGTAGAAGGCACCCACAGTGTCTGAATTATGCTGGAATTGCGTGGGCACTCCATTGATGCCAGAGGACGCTTTGGCCGAGTTTCCTCCAAGTTTATCGGTCTTTTCAATGAGGATCACTTTCATGCCTTTGTTGAGCAATTGTAAGGTTGTGGTGAGTCCGGCCAATCCTGAACCCACCACAACAGTGGTATTGGTTGCAGCTGCCAGCATCCAGTATCTTGAGAGAATCAATGTAATAAGAATCAAGAAGAAACACGCCCTTAGAGACCTATGAAAGATCATGTACAGAATTTGCTCACGCTTTAAGTTGCCGCAATGATATGTGGGGTAGAAGCTTCCTATTATTCTCCTGACACTTAACCGCCTAATCCAGTACTACCGCAGGGAAATCCCTCGCTATTTATGTATTAGATAAGGCGTTGTCACCACACTAGTGATTTTGCGGAAATATCCTCAAACTCCTACCATACTTATTGTCTTTATCAATGTGGTACCAAATGGTACCACAGTGACTACAGTCACGCGATAGTAGCTTGAAGTTTTGGGTAGAAGAGGTTTTCAGTTGACAATGGTGTTGTTTGTGAGGAACTTCCACCAGTACCAGTTTTGATCCATCAAATATTATACGGCTACCTTCCTTCCATCAGTTACGTCCTCACGCCATAATTGTAGTTGCAGCTTTCCCTTAAACATCATGCCACTTACTATTAATATGGTGATCCGTCACGTGATTAAAGATCACATGACACAAGGAAAATTGTAAGAGATTTGTCAACCACAAATGTTATGATGGGAACTTACTAATAGATCATTACCATGCTTCAACTCAATCAGACCATACACCCCGATACTCGGGGCAAGAGATTCAAGTTTGAGAATTTCCTTAGAAAAGAATACAATTTCGGGTTGGATCCCGACAGACCCATTTGCCAGTTTTTCAATCCTCAAAAACCGCTCAATTCTTGCCCGAATGGCAACCGGTGCCCCAATAAGCATGTACCTTCCAACTACAACAATAAGATCGTGTGCAAGCATTGGCTCCGTGGACTTTGTAAGAAGAATGATCATTGTGAGTTTTTGCACGAATACAATCTTCGTAAGATGCCCGAATGTCTCTTCTATTCAAAGAACGGATTCTGCACCCAAACTCCAGAATGCTTATATCTCCACGTCGATCCACAGCTGAAGATTCCAGAATGCCAAAACTACAGTAAGGGATTTTGTCCTGATGGTCCACAATGTCCCAGAAGACACATCAGAAGAATCATGTGTCCGCTTTATATCTCGGGTTTCTGTCCAAAAGGACCGGAATGTGAATTCACACATCCAAAATTTGAAGCGATCATAAATAGAATGAGAATCAGGCCAGATAGAACTGCAGCTGAAAGAGAGGAAGATGCTGTTGCTGCCAGATTATTGGCAGAGAAAAAAGACAACCTTGCACAAACGTCAAGAGCTAGAGCAGAAAGGAAGCAGGTGCCCCAAAAATAACCCCACCCGGATTTAGATAGATGCTAATTATTAATATATGAGATACGATTTTTATATGTTGCCAAATCGGCTATATGTATTTTTATAATTACCAAGACATGCAAAAAGCCTCTTAAAACCTGTAGGCACGAATCTGGGATCTTTCTTGGGGAGTCAAAACCCAATTTATTCCCAAAAATTCATCCAGTTCTTCTAAATTTTCTTCGTTTTCACCATCTCTCTTGGAGCCCGCTTGATTCACATGTTTAGTAGATTCTTCATATTCTTCGTCATCCATATCAACTAACAATACTATTTGAGTGATTCTAACGAATTTTTCTCTCAATTGATAATTATCTTCACAAACTTGATTGATGAAATATGAAATGTCCTTTTCTAATTTTACTGAACCTAGCTCGTTTACCCTAAACTTTTTAAGAGTGGCATGCAATTTTTTTTCCAATAAATTAACCAAGTTTATCACTAATAACCGAAGAAGCTTACTGAACAAAGCATCATGCAATGTACGCTTATAAGGTTTTATTAATGATTGCCATGAATTTCCAAACTTGATCAATCTTAAGTTATCATCATTATCCATATTGGAATAAATTAAATATGTTTCCTGACTATCAGGGATCAACTCATTTATCATTATTATAATCTTATTTTTCAAGGACTGATTGTAAAGATTAATCAAATTGTCATTAATGATCTTTGATGAAGCACTCATGAAGGGGTTCAAAAACTCATCATTTAACCATAATTCTATTTTAGTAGAATCCCCGTTGAATGGGAATGCAGAAGAAATAAAATTAGGAGATTTAAGGAGATTGTCCAAGATTTTGGAAACATATTCTTGCCCAATAGACAACGTATTTAAATAGACGATGAATTCCAATAATTTTGGATTGTTTGTTCCAGTTCTGAGACTTCCGATCGAAGTTGTTAAAGACGCAGTTCCCACAACATTCCCCAATGCACTTGATGCACCTTTGAAAAAGCTCATTCCATTTACCTCTGGGGTGCTACTTCTAGGAACAGGACTAGAAGTTGAAGTCAAACTTTCTGGAGAAATGAAGGAAAGTGTTTGATTATATCTCGGTTGATTGAAGTTTAATTTTTTCACAAAATATCCATTTATCAAATCCTCATGAATAATCTTAGAACCCTCTTGAATGAATGATTTCACACCAGATAAAATAGAAGATTGAATTACATTACGGAGGGTCGTATTGAGAACTAACGTAAAATCTTCAATAACAGACGAACATGCAAAATGGTCTTCTTGGTTTGAAAATGTCAAATCTGATGAATTTTCGTTTATGCGAAGAAAAGGATCGAGAGATGGTAATTCTTCGATCATTATGGACTTCTCCAAAGATCTTCTGAAGAAGAATAAAGACAACGTTTCAAATGCAGGTAAGAGCTTTGAAAATGTTTTTTTCGTAAATCCAGACTCCACAATCAAAGAAGGCAACTTCAATTCCTCCTTTTGTTTTGATTCGGAATAATTCGCAGAAGATACCACTGATGATGACCTTGAAACAGAATTCGAATAAGGTCTCGAATTTGTGGAATTATCCTTTTTGTTTACTTTTGGTTCTTGAAGATATCTAACACTTATGAATTTGGAATACAAAGACCAATGATGAAAGATGACAGTAAGTTCATTAATCAAATCACCAACTTGAACAATAGATATAACATCATCATCTTGATAACTATTTTCTTTGTCACGGCCCTGCTCCATATCTTCCAAAGTTTGTGCTAGGTAAGGAAATTTATACAATTGTATATCTTGAAACAATTTATCAATTCTTCTCAAGTCGTAAAAAGTGTCACTTATGATTCCGATTTGGGTGTCGATTTCATTTTGTATCTTTTTGATAACATAGGCCATTGCTCCTGGAAAACTATTGACATAATATTTTTTAATCAAATTTTCATGTTGAAATATCATGTTGGTTATACTTTCGAACAAAGATATGGCCATTGTAGAAAAAACACCAGGTTTGATTTCATTAGAGTCAATGGATGAAGTGGATCCAATTAAATTCTTCAGCGTAACTGATATAATATCACAAATGAATCTTGAATAACAATTTAATCCGATCTCTTCTTGCTTTATCAATGGGAAAAGCTGGAAGTATTTTGTGAGTTGTTCAACATCCCTTGCTTGTGCTGCTTCATTAAATTTTGTGGTGAAAACTTTAGTCAAATCATTTGACCATTTTTCTAAAACTACTTCTGGCAACTCTGGTATGTCTGTTGATGGAATCACCAGGGAAGCAAAATTTCCATTGATTAATTCTTTAGAAAGTTTGGAGTTGATGTTATGAATACATTCCGCGGTTACTTCTAAATTTCCATGCTCAAGAGCATAATGTGCTTTGTTGATATTAGTTTTGAGTTGCAGGATATTTTGAACAAATTCCAAAGTGCTGTTCACATTCTCAATTTCTAAGTCTAAGGATTTGATTTTTAGTGTTAACGAGTGTCCAAGGTTATTTGCGGATTCGAATATTTGAGACAAATCGTTGGAGGTGGAAATTGTAGATGCCAACTTTGTAGCCCGTTTGAATTCAAGATTCGATATCTCTTTGTCATGCTTTCTCAGTTTTAATGTTATAAACTGCTTCATATCATGATCAATTCTGGCAGTTTCTTGATCAATCACTTCAATTAGCTGATGGAGCTCCATGGGAGAATTCGAGCCAACAAATCTTTCCTGTATGCTTCTGAGACTATTATCTGATACATCTTCAGTATGGGAGTCCCCATTCATCTTAATACTTTCAGGCATTCTGCCTTACCGTGCCTGGTGAACCTTTAGTCGATTTTTGCTGGTTCGCGCGACGTGTACAAGGTTGCAATTACACACAGGTCCCAGTAGCTTACTTGCCCACACCTTTAATTCGACGATTAAATTATCGGGCGGGTAACAATTAAGAATAACAAGTAATCGCATTCACTTACTTTCTTCTCTTAGATAATCTTCAATGCCCTTTCGTAACTACAATTTTTCAATAAAATACTTCACTACAAACTACGATCTCGATCTCCTCCATAGTAAATATAGTAATATTGATATATAAAGACAACGTTCATCGAGTGTATGTATATCAAGCCAAAGTACCTAAAGGATCATAGTAAGGTAAGACATTGAAGTTTTTACCCTTGTATGCCTCATAAGTCTTAGATTGCACGTATTTTTTCTTGGTAACAATTTGGAAGACGAACTCACTAAACCATTCATCAGACATGACGTAATATCCTTTGTATCCAACATCACCCCATGAATTTTCAATCTTCCATCTGATTGGAGCATTGGTCAAGGGATCGATGTGCACACCAGTAATCACCATAGCATGGGATGGAACTGATGAACCAAGTCTAATACGGTCTGCCTTATCTGCCTTTGCGTAAGTGTTGAAAGCCAATTGCAAATCAAATGCACTTTGATCCAAAACACCAGTCCTACCAACTGCAAACTTGCCAACATCTGATCCAAAGAATACTGGCTCGTTGTCCTTCAACTGCTTGATAACAATCTGCTTGACGTCCGAGATTTCGGTATTGACATACTCAATCTTCTTTCCTCCATAAACATTGTTCAACCGATCAACAGTGTACAATTTATCATAGTCATTTCTTGGATCATTGATAACGGAGAAGTATTCAGTAACTTCAAAGTCAACATGTGATTTGTAGAAATCAAGTGGAGTGGTTTCAAAGTACTTGTACTTGTCATCCTTATCCTTGAACTCCCATACAAATTTGTCGGTAGCCTTTGGTGGAGTTCCTAAACTCAAAGAAATGATATTGTAGATTTCCTTGTTAAGAGCAGCTTTAACCTCGGAGATAACAGCCTTTGGAACTCTCTTATAAACCAACTTTCTCAATACCAAGGCGTATTCTCTCAATTTTTGACTCAAAAAGTTGTTCAAATAAGATGAAGATATAGCTTGGGCATTATCTGGGAAAAATTCGTTTGGAATAACACCGTACTTTTCTACCAAATTAATGATAAAGTCCCATTGTCCTCCATCACCAACTGGATCCTTGAGCAAAAAGTCAACCAATCTTGAATCCAAAGGTTCATCAGCAGTGTCAATAATTTGTTCGAGGAAATAATTTGCTTTTTCAAGCTTATCATAGAAGTAAAGATAAGATTGAGAGATTTGAAACTCGTCCTCCTTCAAGTTATATTTCTTGATCACATGTGTTCTCAAAACGTTCGAAGTAGCAAAAATCCAGCATCTTCCCGAAGATTGCTGATTATTCAAATGTAATGGGTTTCCAATAGTTTCCACAGTAGTATTGAACAAAAATTGATTCTTGAGCTTTGTGGCAGCGTCACTTTTGTGAACAATGTCAGCAATGGGGTTATTGCCAATTACATGTTGTGCTAAGACATTCTTTGGATCCGACAAAAGGTCTTTCTCCCATGAAGCTAATGAATCAACATTGATAGGATTTGTGGTATAAGGAGAAACTGGAGTGTTGTCTTTTTCCAACCCCAATTCCTTCAAATATTCGGTCACATCGGAAACCTTGTGTCCTGACTTCTCGTCGTAGACGATTTCGACAGTTTCAGTGTCTACCAATTTTTTGTGGTTGCTATTGAAGTTAACTTGGTTTGGTTTTGAGCTGCCAGATCCCATATTTGTAAAGTGATGATATCTTGTAGGATATGGTCCCATGGATCTCTTTATATATTACTTGTGCTTATCTGTGCGACTCCACAATTCAGTCCTTGGGTTGCACGGCTCAATTGCGCCACACATACCTTGGCAGTTATGAGGATTATAATCAAGCCATACTAATAGATCATCCAACAGAGTGTAACCTTAAGTATACAGCTTCACATTGTTGATTATATATAAGCAGTATCCTCTAATTAGGTGGATCTTTCATCGTGGACTATCTATAAGCATCTGCACCTCAAGAACTACTGGAAATACCCGCAGGCTTGAGTAACATCGAATCAACTACCCGGAGTCAGAAAACATCAATTCCGAGCATGGCTTTGTAATGCTCGAGTCATGTCAATTCATTTCCCCTGGTATCATGGTGGCGTTCTCAAAGCGCATTGTAAACAATTATTCCGCACTAAATTCCTTATCTGTGACCATAGAAGTTGGAATTCTTTCGAGGGAATTATGTGCAATTTTATGACAAAAAATGTCTACAAGTGGCAATTAATTTGGTTATGCAATGTTATAATATACACTATTTCTTAAGTTCTTTTTGAACTTGTTCTCTTTCCTTCTTGAATTTGGTAGAACGTTCTCTTATTCTAGGCTTTTTGACTTTTCCGCCGGTCTTCAAACCTTTAATACCAGCGATACGAGAACCCTTAGTAGCTCTTTGACCTTCAATAACTTGTTGACCTAAGGTAGAACGGTCGGCCTTACCTAAAACATTTTGAGCTCTACCGAACTTGGTCTTCTGTTGATCACTCAATTTGGACTTTCTGGCTGCAAAAGCCTTCTTAGTATTGTCAATATGATTTGGGGAAAGGATAGATGGTTTTGTATGTGCTTTGGCTCTTGTTATACGTAATTTACGTCCCTTCTCCTTCATTGGCTTCTCGTTCAAAAGCAATGCTTTGTTGACAGATAAAGAGTCTTTGAATTGCACCAATGCAAAACCTTTTCCTAAATTGGTCTTGGCATCTCTGATAACACGGACAGATTCAACATCATTCTCGAGCTTTGAGTTGAAGTACTTCCACAAGGTTTCTTCTTGCTCTTCAAAATCCAAGTTTCCGACGAAAATGGTTCTTCTGTTGTCCTTAGCTGCTGGGTGTGCAACATGGTCAACTCTCAAATGGAAATTTTCAAAAACAGTAGCATTTAATGAAAGACTTTTCTTTGATGAGTCAACCTCCTTAAACACGACATACGCGTTCAAAGTTTCTCTTGACTTATGCAATGATTTGTTAGAAAATGCAACTTTTCTGGGAGCTGCCTCATCGAAGGAAATGGATCTATATCTAACGGACTCGACTTTTCCAAACTGACTAAACAACTTCTTGAACTTTTTTGCCATTTGTCTCGAAGTAACCACTTCTGCAGTAACATTTCCGACGAAAACGGTCTTTTCAGCTTTTTCCAACTCTTTTTCCTTAAGATCGATAGTCTTTGCAGCAGTGGCTGCTTTCTCTTTCTTTTCTACCTTAGTCTCAGAAGAAACATTTGTGGATTCGTTTGCTTCTTCTTCTTTCTCTTTAGAGCCTTCCTGAAGTAATTTCTTATAATATTTTCCTTCTAAATCATCCTCTTCGTCTTTTGGGGTAGCATGTTCACTCTTAGATGGGATTTCAGCTTCTGAATCGCTATCATCGGAGTCTTCAGAATCATCTTCAGATTCTTCTTCTTCATCTTGGCTGCTTTCCTCGTCTTCCTCTTTCTTGCTCAATTTCCTTCTTTTGACTTGAGCATGTTCAGAAATTTCGATATCAGTTCTGTTGGATCTCAAGTCATCTCTGGTAATAGGACCAGCACCTTTTTCAGAAAATAAATTTTCGATGGTGTTATCAACCTTGACGCTACTCCTTGAGCCAAATAAATTCAGAAAACTAGACATGGTTCTTTATCTTGGTCTCTCATCTCCTGCGATGAGTGAAAAATTAGTGTGATATTCCCTATTGATGATCACGTGGCACCCCATTCCGCATTTGGTTGAGTTCTATGAGGAGTTGAGTCTTCTCAAACACGTTAATTCATTTCACATACCAACCCAGTAAGAACGGAGGATTACATCACACTAGCAACTCCTGCCTTCAATATATCTCCGTATTTTCTTGAAGACTTACTCATCTTCCAATTTGCACAGAGAAACTACTTGTCAGCCAGCAGACTGTTGTTGAACCTACAGTGACTACACTCTGACTCAAGTTGGGAATACAGTAAGACCTATCAAAAAACCGGGAAACAACTCCATATAACAAGCATGGTAAGTGAAGACACTATGGAATCACTGCGTATTATCCCAGAAAATGATCGTTTCGGAGAAGTCGACAAGTCGAAGGACTCGTTAGGCATCAATAATAACAATATACAGATGGATGAACAGGTTAACAACCCCATTGAGAAGAAAGCAGCTGAGGGTGATTCCAAAGTGGAAGCTACGCATGAAGTGTTGAATTCCGAGGCTGATGGCCCTGGCGAGGACATAAGGTCCGATGCCAACAAAACCAAGGATTCACCTCTCACAGACATCGCCACTTCTCCCCCACCATTTGAATTCATTAGAGACAGATCAAGTCGAATGGGAAGCTCCAGCGGAGATACAAATCTCGAAAATAATAAAAGCATGAAGGACAGTTATGAGAGTTCGGAATTGAGTGATTTGGCTGATGATGATTCAGAGGCGGAGACGGATAAGATGGACTTTTTGGAAGACGAAAACGATGATGAACAGGGGTCTCAGCCAGTTTCAGACCTTTTGGCCTTGTCGAAGTTGACCGAATTGGCCAGAATGAAAGACGTGGATTCTGACTTTGAGGATGACTTCGACAAAAATGGTGACCCTGCGGTAACTTCACCTGTTGGAAAGGAGAAGCAACCTTCTCCAATTACAGATACATCAGATAAAGCATCAAATGATTCAACTTCTAAAAGTCAAGTGAAAAGATCACTTCATGATGTGGAAACACCGGAATCGAAGAAACGCAAGTGTGATGAGGACTTATCGATAACTACATCAGAGTTAGCTGAGGTTAAAAATGAAGATGATGATAATGGAGAACAAGCTTCTAATGGATCTGAAGACACTAATGGGTCGTCAACCCCAAAATCAGAAACCATTGCTGAGACAAAAAAGAAGGACGTTTTGAAAGATCAAAAGGAAGAACTCACGGAAGTTATCGAAGAAGTAATTGAAGAATCTAAGAAAATGGAAGATCTTGAGGAAGAATCTGAAGCAAATACAAAGACCAAGGATTCTAACAGCGAAGAAGAAAGAGAGGGGGACGATGGAGCGGAGGAAGAAGATGAGGAGGAGGAGGAGGAGGAGGAGGAGGAGGAAAATAACGAAGATGATTCTCAGGATGATTCAGTTCATGATGATCAACATTTGAATGAACAAAGAAAATTGGCTATAGATGAATTGATCTCAATTGAATCATCTTTCGCTGAGTTGCGGGATAAACTTTACCAAGATAAGTTGAGCTTACTCGAAAGAGAGCTCCAATTATGCCTTGAAGGATCTCATCCAGAGCTTTCGAAAATCTATTACAAGATTAATGGTTTTTATCAGGAAAGTTTAAAGCTTGCTAATTTCAACTTGGCATATAAACTTAAATGTATCGACAAAGAAACAATAGCAACTAGAACATCCATACATCAAGATTTCCTAAAGAACTTAATGGACACGAAAAATGATATGATTACGGAGACTACATCTTTGTGGTACAAGGTAAACAAAGAAAGAAACCAACTTGATCAGTTGGTACCGGATTTCAATTTCACAGCTATTCCACAGATTCCAAATGTAACCGTTGCAGGACCAGCGGACGAATTATATCCAAGCGGACAAGTCAATGGCTATGAATACATTAATGAGTACCAGCCATTGACTAAGAAGGCCGTCAAACAAAACACTTTGATTGAGCTCGTGCAACAACATAATAATAAAAATCATCAAATTGGTGTTCTTAATGGTTTGATTCAATTTCATGGTTTTCCTACAGCGATTAACACATCATTGGTTACAACTCAGGAAATATCTAGCGCAGAACTTTTGTTAAAGCTGGCAACTGATGAAGAAATCACGGAAGATTTGAAGGATATGGGCATCTCCATATAGGGTCAATTTCAATATTTTATCATTTCAGATTTTTCTATATTATATATTTACTAGATTAATCCTTCTTCTTATGTATTATTGTGATTTTCCAATTAATATAATGTATTTAGCTCCGATTTTATTTGGTAGGTTTCTCACTCACTCGTTTCCGTAACATACTGAGACGATCTAAGCGATTATCTTAATATTCTGGGGCTCAGGAAGGCGCGCACTCAACCAAAACTGCCAACAACACCACGTATTTCTATACAACCACATAACAAATCATGGTAGAAGTTTCGTTAACAGTGGGAAAGCTTGATGCTTCCTTGGCGTTATTGTTGACCAAAGATCATCATTTGATTGAATTCCCAACCATTCTTTTGCCCAATGGAGTCAAGGCTGGATCAATTGTCAAGATTAAGTGTGACCAAGATTTGGAAACCGAAATCGAAGAAGCAAAGCATTTCCAAAGCATTCAGGATGAAATCCTCACTACTTTCGGCACAGATCTTCCGCTGCCACCACTCTTGAAGATAAGAAATGTGACTCAAACGTCTTGTATCCTCGAGTGGGATAAATTGGAATTGGGTACATGCAGCTTGAAGAATTTGATCTTATTCAAAGATGGAAAGAAATTGGGTTCAATACCGCAACCATTGACAAATAGAACAACTAAACTTTCGGGTTTACCTATTGATAAACTGTTCAACTTTCAATTGAGATTGGATACTACTGGTGGTATATACACATCTAATCTTGTTGAAGTGACCACTCATAAAATGACTGACTTATCAGGTATCACAGTTTGTTTGGGTGACTTTTCTGCCAACGATCCTTTCACTACACAAGATATTGAAGATACTTTGAAGAAAATGGGAGCTAGTCATCCACCACAAACCCAGATCAAGGTTGATACCACCCATTTTGTTTGTACAAGGGAGAATAAACAAAACCCAGAGTTTTTAAAGGCTAGTGACATGAATATCCCAATTATCAGACCAGAATGGCTTAAGGCTTGTGAGAGAGAGAGACGTATTGTTGGTGTCAGAGACTTCTATACCAAAGATTGTGTGTTGCCTGATATTTTTGCACAAAACTACTGGGGGAACCTGAATAAGCCAGCAGCTGAGGAAAAGAAGGAAGCTGAGAATCCAGAATCGATTGAAACCAAGCCAACACAAGATTTACCCCCATTACCTACTAAACCAATCGAAGGACTTGCTACAGAAACTGAAGAAGTTAAAATTCCAGAAGAAAAGTCAGAGGAAAAAGACCAAGTGAAGCCAGACATTAAAGTTAATACTGAAGCTGATAGTGAAGCAGAAGTTCCAACTAAAGTTGACGAAACAGATGGCGATAATACTACGGGGGCTACTAAAAGTGAGAGCCTGGAAGATATCGTTGAAGATGTGAAGATTTCAGACGTCAACAATGATAAGGATCCTGTATCCGCAGATAATGATACAACTAGCAAGGAAGAGCCTATAGTTGAAGTATCATTAGATGAACCAGTGCCAGAAATAGTCGTTGAAAAAGAGGAGACTGTGGCTGAGCCTGAAAATGATAGTGAGAAACCAGTATCATTACAACAGGAAAGTTCTGAACTAGCCGTAGTCGAGGCCCAAGTAACTCCAGAACCTACTGAAGGAAATGAAGAGAGTGAACATGAACTAGAGAATGGCGAGCTGGAGAATGAAGAACTAGATTCAACCAATCCTGTTGCTACCCCTAAGAAGAAGAACAAGAAAAAGAAGAAGGGTAAAAAGTAGATATTATGGAAATAGAAATACAAGTCAAGTTTTGATACAAGAAAGTGATTACACATATGAGTAGAATGTATTAAGAAAGTACTTTCGAAGTGCTGTTCTAAACTGAAAAATTAGCTAGTATCCATATTGAATCAGGTTTCAGTGGGGTAATTAATGCGAGCTGAGTGGAATTGAATATTCTATGTTTCTGATTACTCACCAAAAAGTCTTCTCACCTTTTTCAAAATTGAATCCTTCTCTGGGTCGTAAGGATGGTCCTTCGAAGGAATCTCAAGGATAGCTGGGAATGCCTTGGTGTAGTTATCAACCTTGAATCTGATCAAGTCCGCCAAATGTTGGTTGATCAACAATATAGCAATATCGTCTCTTTCACTGGTGAAATTCTCAAATGCCTCTTCAATTTGTTCAACAGAAGTTTTGCCTGGGACCACCGTCAAAAAGTTGGTTTCCTTTCCTGGTTCGTTGGAAAGTTGTCCAACACCAGCCAACAACAAACCAGTGATGGAATCCTCGTCAGCAATTGCAGCTAACAACGATCTCTTAGACATTGCTTCGGAACTCATTGTTAGGATAAGTCTCGAACCCGCTAGTACTCAACATGTTTTATCGAATGAACGAGAGCAGTGTTTTGGATCACGTGTACGGTGGTCACATGGAATTATATAGGTGGATAAGATTGGGAGTTAAACTACATTAGGACTTAACATGTTTGCAGTCAGAAGCCTTGGTAGAACCTATGAAAGAACGTTTGTTCACAAATCTCAATTTCATACAGCTTCAAAACTCCTCGCTGGACATTCTAAATGGGCAAATATAAGACATGATAAGGCAAAAAATGATGCTAAACGTTCCAAAGAAGCTTCAATGATCGCTAGTAAGATTGAAAGCAGTGTGAAGGTTGGAGGAGTGGATGCCAATGCACAATTGGAGGCTTTAATAGAAAAGGCCAAAAAATTAAACGTCACTAAGAAAATCATTGAAGGAGCTATCAAAAGAGGAACTGGAGAAGTTAAACATGATGGACCAGTTATGGCAGAGGTACAATATGAATTCATGGGCCCAGGTGGTGTTGCCTTTGTTGTGAACGCTACCACAGATAACAAGGCTAGAACGGTTTCTTTGGTGAAGGCAGCATTAAAGGAATTTAACGCTTCTTTGAGTCCCTGTCTCTATCTCTTCCAAAAGAAAGGAGAAATCATCTTTGAAGCTAAAACTGTTGAAGAAACATTGGACGAGGCGTTAGAGTTAGCGATAGAGTTGGGTGCTGATGATGTTGAAGAGTTCCAGGATAGTGAAAATGAGTACGATGGTGCAAAGGTTTTCAGATTACTTACCGAGGTGTCAGAATTGTACACCGTCAGTAATTCAGTTGCAAAGACTCATAAGCTCAGGGATGCTAAGACAACATATATTACTGAAGCTGATAATGAAGTGCCATTCCCAGAAGACTACCAAAAAGGGTTCAAGAAATGTATTGATAACTTGGAAGCAACTGCCGAAGTAACTGACTACTGGACAAATATTAAAGACTAAACCCTGTAAATAGACTTATTCTACATCATCACTAATCTACACTTTTCATCTGGACATTGAATATTTATTGAAACTAGTTCAAGTAGCTTTTCTGAATATGTCAACCGTAATGCTCATCGGGCCTAGCAATTCACGTGTACGGCCAGCATGAATGCTAAACAAGGTGGCTTGCTTATTCCTTTTTGTCAGCAGCATTCAAGACGTTGTCCAAGTTGGACATGTCTGGGTTTTTCCACAATCTCAATTGCTTGTCGTAAGCAAAGTGACGGTAGGTGAAGAAAACACCGGAACCAACAGCAACAGCAACGGCGGCGAACAATGGAGCCATTTCAACTGGGACAGGGACCTTCTTTGGAGCCTTCTTGGCTGCATTGGATAATATTTGACTAGCTCTCATCTTGACTATGTGACTTCAAGTGTGTACTAGGAATGAAATCGGACCATATATTAATCTTCCAGTGTTATTGTGTGTGGCACGACTTTGCGCACGACCTTTCCCCATCTCTGCTGCTTATGGTTGGTTGGTTGTACTACAAACAGTGCAAGGGTAAATTGTGCCATATTGACACGTGATCATTACAAAAGGATCTGGGTATGAAGTTAATGAATATATAATGCCCAAATGAAGTTAATTTGGGATGAAGTCTGGTGGAAATCTATGATTCGTCTAGTTTCTATGATTAATGGATTCTTCAGTTTTTTCTGACTCAAGAATCACAAATCGTGTAATAAATATCACCATTTACGAATGGCATCCTTGAGGGTATCGTAACACAACCACGAAATGGCCATGGAGGGTACAATTTTATACAAATTTGCACTCAATCCTTTGTAGGCACCCAGGATACCCTCATCCCTGAATATTGATATTAAAGCATGACCTACTGAGCGATATTGGAATCCTAACTCTCCACCAGCCATACTCGCAACTTGATATCTCTTTCTTAATAGATCAAGAGGATAGATCAATATTCCGCCCACACAGCTGGAAAATGCACCAGCAGATAGTTTCCACAATGGGTTAGAAAAATTTCTCGGAGATTGATCCATGTAATCACGTATAACCTCATATAATGCGAAATTTATTGCCACGTAAGGAGCCACTCCAAGAGTAGTGGGTACTATTCCTCGATATAATGCAGTGAAACCTCCCTCTTTCTGGTAAACCTCTTTCAAAGTTTCGAAAACTCCTGGTGGTTTCATAGTTTTTCCTTTGTCTAATTTTTTTAATGATGCAGTCTTCACAGTAATTCGAGCTCTCACTAAATCCAACGGATAAGTAACTGCTACTGATGTTATACCTCCCACCAGACCTGCTAGTAATCTTTCAGAGAATAAAAGCTCTTTATCTCCTGATTTTCGGGTAATAAGATATGTTTTAACTTGTTCAAAAACTGAATACTGAACAGCACTGTATGGGAATATTCTTATACAGTTAAGCAAGTTTCCTCTAAAGAGTCCACGCCAGCCTTCTTCTTTATACATCCTTGCAATTGTGGGAAACATACCTCTATAAGCTTGGTTAGAACCTGGACCCTGAAGTTGAAGCAAAATCTTAGCTCTCTCAAATGGGGACACCACAGTTCTCGAAATAGCCCCGGAAATTCCTCCGGATATCAACGAAGCATTTGATTCCTTCTTTATATACCTTTTTATCTCAGCCTGATAATCATTCATGTTTATCTGTCACTTTAGTACGGTTTCTTTCTCAATGATCCTAATTATTTGTCGACATCCATCGAATGAGTAAGGGAAAATTCTGGTTTACGCCACTGATATTGTAGTTGTAAGCGGCACAATTGCCAAGAGTAACTGAATATACTCGGAGATTCTCAAGAAAAGCTGCCCGTTGATATTGAAATCAATTCTATAAATGTGTCACAATTTGGACGACACCCCAGGCTCAGTTCGAATTTTTCTGATTTTCTGGGTTAAGCGCGATCAGAACAGGAAAACGCTCGATCGGGTCCGAGAAATGGAGCTTCGGCAAAGTAATGTGATTACTACCCAAATCCCCACCGAGCTTGCAAACATTCAGAAGTGATTTTATGGAGGAACAAAAAAAAGTAGATATCATCACATTTATCCCGCTAGAAGCTAGTGTTGCTGATCAACTTTCCTCAAATCAGGACACTATTCAAATTGCTATTTGAACTTAAAGACGCTTTCTTATTAAGATTAGTCAATGCTTCAAATTTTGATCTACAAGATTTAACAGAAATTCATCATAATATCATCTAAATTCATTAATAACTGGAAAGAACCTTCTCCATACCTGCTACTAAGATATCAGCATGCTTCTCTTCGAAGACCAAAGTTGGTCTCAATCTAACTGAATCCTCGGCACAACCTCCAATGTTGATTCCCACAGCCTTCATGTCCTTCAAGAACTTATCTCTAGCAGATCCAGACTCTAAAGACCAAGCAATGAAAGTTGCTCTGTTCTTACCTCTCAAGTTCTTGATGTAAGATGGGTACTTGGATTGTAAATCTTCCAATTTGGAGAATAAGTATTGACCAACCTTTTGAGCCTTGCTTGGCAAATCGTGCTTCACGACCTCAGCTCCAATAGCACCAGCTAAGATCATTCTAGCTGGGTCACCACACCAGGTGTTGAATTGACGGTATGGTTGGTTTGGAATAATTTCAGGGTTATTGAAGTAGTAACCAGCAGATTGGAACTTCTTTGAGAAAGTAACAAGATCAGGTGGTGGAGATAAGTTGAAGTGTTCGTGGGCCCAGAAAGTACCAGTAGCACCGACACCAGTTTGGACTTCGTCCATGATTAACAAGGCACCGTGCTTCAATGTGATATCTCTCAAGCCTTGGAAGAATTCGTTGGAGGCATGGTTATCACCACCTTCGGATTGAATCGGTTCAACCAAGACACCAGCAATTGGGATATGATGGGTTTTGAAAAGGTCCTCAACAATTGCCAAGCACCTCTTGTCTTCTTCCTTGTTTTCAGCTTCGTACTTCTCCAATGGATACTTGTAGGAAGGAAATTCAGCCTTTGGCCAGTTGAAGGAAGGCAAGTCCAATTTGTGGATTGGTTTGGAACAAGTGGTGGAACCAGAAGCGAATAATCTACCGTGGAAAGCTCTTTGGAAGGACAAAATTGCCAATTCTGGAGAACCTGGGACTTGGTTCTTCATGACAGAGATATTCTCCTCAGCAGTGAATGGAGTGTTGAAACCTCTCTTTTGGGATTGGTACCAGAAAAAGGTGGCCTTGAATGCCAATTCGTTAGCATCAGCACCAGATAAACCAGAGAAAATCTTATCTTGGCCCTTTGGAGCAACAGCCAACAAAGAATTGATAATTTCCTCGGTATCCTTACCTGGGAAGTTACCCAATGCTGGTCTGTCAACAATAGCTCTGATCATCTTGTCTGACTTAGCAGCCTCAATCAAAGCTGGGTTGTTGTAACCCAAAGGAATTGAAGCGATTTGAGCGTAAACATCCAAGTAAGAGTTACCATCTGCATCCACAAGATAGTTACCTTGTGACTTTTCGTAGTCTGCAATGAAGTAGACTGGTCTGGAGTCGAAGACCTTTCCCAAGGACTTGATTCCTTCTTGAGATTTAGGACCAGGGAATTCAGATGTGACCACAGATGGAGCCTTTGGCTCGTTTGGGAAGTATGTCTCACTGACACTCATTCTATCTCTATTTTGATTCACTTGGAGCAAGAAGAGAGAAAATGATTTAGTTTTGCAGACTTTAGGGATTGCCGGAGCTTTATCTTATATAGTTTGGGGTCATTCCCAAAAAGGAAATCCGCTAGAAGCGCTAAATTTCCACAGACAAGCGCCAATATGGGATCGGGTGTGGGCTTCCACTGGGGTAGCGCCTGAAAGTCGGTAAGCCGCTTAGAGAAAGTGCCAACTTTCCACTCCAACCGATTAGCGGGTATCTGTGTGGAGTACACTTCGGACCTACTTGTCAAAAACGATCATAGGGAGCTCAATTTCGTTCGCTCAGAAATGCAGTATCAACTTGAAATTTCCCCAATGATCTTGAAGTATCAATTGAAGAATTAATCAGCGTTTGTGCCATCAGTTGAATCTTATGTATCACATTGATGTATCATATCTGAACACTAAGTATTATAAAATGAAATGTATATCTTATTCTATCCTATGGAATTTCTTTTTGTGAACATAAAATTTTTGAAATTGAGTATTGACCTCACCAGATCTCACAAGGTACTGAAGGTTGTTTATGTGTCAGAATTTCATCTTACTTCATAGAGAAAATGCCACCACTAACCATGTCGCGGTGTAATGATTCAAACGCAATGTAAATGTCAATTGTTATGAGGGCATCCCATCGAAATCCTGCATGAACGATAGTTTTCGATATAAACACAAATATCCACTTTACCATTGACTAGTGAAGAATGAGTGAGCTAATAGGACAGTCGTCTCAAGACCAAGAAGGACCAAATGCTATGAATTTGATGGAAAACATGAAGGATTCTTCCGAAAAACTGACTGAAGCTGGAGCTTTGGAAGCTAGAAAGGGGTCATCTGAAGTTGATGATGTTGGGACATCAGTTGATATGCATATTTTTGAGTTCGATCGAATGCTAGCCGCAGAAAGACAGGACAATGAAAACGAACTAGGAAGCATTCAACAAGGCACGAAAGCACCTGATGGAAGTGATGAGCATGTCTCTAAAAGAGCAAGAATTGAATCACCCGAATCATCTGAAATAAAAGATACTGAACATCAGAAGACCACTGAAGTTACCAACAATGAACAAGTCATTCCATCTAATCACCCTAACATTGACGAAAGAAACGAATTAGCTCTCATTGCAAACGAATTAGAAGAAGCTACCGAGTCTAATAAAGATAAAAAAGGAAAACAATCAAGTGAGTCATCTACACAGCAATCTGTGATACATTCCGGAATTTCTGTACCTGCTGATTCAGAACTACTTAACACCAACACTGCCTTGGCTGCTTATAAAAGCCTTTCAAGAGAATATCCACCTTTAGCAATTCTTGCTCATGCACATTTGGCGGCATTACCAATGCCAATCGTGGCACCTGATATTCTACCACCAAGAATTCAATTATTGGTCAACACTTTACCAACTCTCGATAATCTTTCTACCCAACTTTTAAGAATTATTGCTATTGGACCTTACCAAAAAATTGTGGATTTGGCTTCCAATCCAGAAACCCCTGAAGGAGCCACCTTCAGGGACCTTACATCGTTGTTTGAATTCACGAAAAGATTGTATTCTGAAGAGGACCCATTCATTACTATCGAGCATTTAGCTCCAGGATTGTGGAAAGAGGGTGAGAAAACTCCAAGTATGTTTCGTAATAGGGAACAGAGTATCGAATCGACTTTAAGGAAAGTCAACCTTGCCACCTTTTTAGCAGCTACTCTAGGTACTATTGAAGTGGGTTTCTTTTACTTAAATGAGTCTTTTTTGGACGTTTTCTGTCCAATAAACAATTTAGATGTGGAGAATTCTTTAAGTAATATGAGTAGCTTTAATATGAGCTTGCAAAGTGGTGTCAATACTACTGTTGGTGATCGTGTCGGAAAATTATTGAAACCTCAGGCATCATTATACTTGGAATTAAAAACGCAGGCGTATATTTCTGCAATTGAGGCAGGGGAAAGATCAAGAGAAGAAATTTTAGAAGACATTTTACCCCACAACCTTGAAGAGATTCTCCTAGCTAGAAGAGGAACCAAATCATTGACACCTACGGAGCATGATTTTGTTGAAAAATGTAACACAAGAAAACAGTCGCTCTTGTCATTTGAAGGAGACAACTTAAGTGAACAGTACGAATGGTTCACTTTTATAAAAGAACTTTTTGAGTATGTTGGTAAAAATATGGGATATATCATATGGGGTAAAAAAGGAAGAGGTAAAGAGCGTGATGTAACACCACACAGTCGAGAAATTCTATCAGGTAGAACAGATGCCAATGTTTTTGCTCAAAGAGCAAGTCATATCGCTGTCCCAACGACGACTGCAGCATCTCAGCAACATTCATCCAATGTCTCTGCTAACACTAGCTTCGACAATTCATTGAATAGTAGCAATGCTCCAAGGGAATATCCTACGATCAACAATCTTCTCCCATCTGAAATCCTCGAGCAACAAATTCATTTACAGATTAATCCAACTACTAAGAACCTTAATAGGCGACCTTGGACTCGTGAGGAAGAGAAAGCACTTCGACACGCACTTGAACTTAAAGGCCCTCAATGGTCAGTTATATTGGAACTTTTTGGTAGTGGGGGAAAAATCTCTGAAGCCTTGAAAAATAGAACCCAAGTGCAACTTAAAGACAAAGCGCGGAATTGGAAAATGTTCTTTCTTAAAAGTGGCCTACCTGTGCCAGCATACCTTTTAAGAGTCACTGGTGATTTAGAAAGAGATGAGAAAAAAGCTTCTCGACAAGCTAGAAAAGATAAAACTGCAGCTGCTCCAGTTCCTAGTATTCAGCAAAAGTGATGTTGAGAGGTTAAAATAAATGTGGTAGTTTGGCGAATTCGTGCATAATGTGTGAATTTTGACTTGAGATATAATTTTGCAAGCTTTTTTCCAATGTAATATAGATGTGGGAGCAATATGTATGCTAAAAGTGGTAGCTTTAATTTGTATTCATAATAACTAAGGTTCAAGTATATACCATTTTATATCTATTCATCGAATTTCTATACATCTAAAGATATAATTCGATATGTCTTGCTTGAAAGATGTTGAAGATCAAATAAACATTGCTAAACAAATGGCTAGGAATTTGTACAATGAAATCGAACTTAAAAAGACCAAGTTACAAAATGCTTCCCTTGCTCAAATTGCATCAAATATTGAAAAGATTCCTAAAAACTATTCAAACCTTGAACTCTATCACACACTTCGAAGTCATCAGGGAAAGATTGTGGACATTGACTGGACAAATGATTCATCTGTGATTCTAACTGCCAGTCAAGATAGTTACATGCTCTTTTGGGATGCTGTTAGTGGTTTAAAAAAGCTGATCATCAGTTTACAAAACCCTTGGATTTTAGCATGTTGTATATCACCCTCAAGCAAATTGGTCGCTTCCGGAGGTTTAGACAATGTTTGTACCATACACAAAATTCCAAATATGAAACTTGATCGTCTTAATGTTTTACTTGACAACCACAATAACTCAATAATTTTAAAAGGTCATTCGGCATATATTTCTGCATGCAAATTCATTGATGAAAACAGCATTATCACTTCTAGTGGGGATATGACATGTAAACTATGGGACGTAGAGAAAGCTTCTAAAATTCGAGACTTTGAGGATCATATGGGTGACATTCTCTGTTTGAATCACATACAACAAAGTAGAGGCTGCTTCATTACAGGTGCATCAGATGGCTATGTAAAAATTTGGGATCCAAGGGTCCGTGCACCAAGTCGATCATTCTTTGTATCAAACCAAGATATTACAAGTATAGCATCTTTTCCAGAAGGACAAAGTTTTGTTTCTGGATCAGACGATGGTTTGGTTAGATTATTTGATCTCAGGGCAGATTGCAATCTTTCTACATTCTCTATGTCTGCTTATTTTCAAGATGGCTTGAGGGCCTGTGAAATTTCAGATCAGCTACCCGAAGTACAGGCTGAATATGGATTCGATAACCTTGGAATCATGTCACTTGATTTCAGCAAGAGTGGTAGATTGCTCTATGTATGCTATTCTGATTTCGGATGTGTGATTTGGGACTTCTTGAAGAATGAGATTATTGGAACCATTGGGAATGATCATATGGGTAGGATTAATCAAGTTAAAGTGAGTCCAGATGGATTTGCACTTGCAACTGCTTCATGGGATACTACTGTGAAAATATGGTCTGTTTAACCATGGAACTTATTCATTTACTAATACATAGAAGTATATATTACATGGCTTCAAATCTACGATCAAAGATTTGGCCAGGAAACAAATACTTAATTTTCGATATGTTTCTTGACATATTCCCATAAACTCTTCAATAAAGATTCTGGAAGGGTGTATAAATCCATGGTGAATTCTCCATTATCAACATCATTTTTGATATTCATATCATTCGTTCTGTTGTCAGTGACCATTTGCACTATAACAATCAAATCATCTTCACTCAACTTGGTTAAACCATTGGCTAACTTTTCCAAATCAATATTTCCCTTGACAGCTGCCCCTCCATTAGTTTTTGCCTTTTTTAATTTGTCATTTGAACCCACAGTTCCTTCAATCTTACGCTTCACGGTGCCAGATTCATCAAATGGTAATGGTCCACTCTCTGCTAAAAGCTTATTCAAAGATGGGTTCTTAGAAGGACTTACTGGAATAGTAATCACATGGTCATTGATATACTTTTCTTGCAAGAAGTTTAAATCATGACTAATTTTACGTTCTCCAACCTTTCCGCTTAAGCCGAGTATATGCACCGAAATGGGTATATCGAATTCACCCCAACCTTGTTCTTCAACCCTGAATGGTGATTGTTTTATTGCTCTAATTGGATTTGCAAAAGTTGGGTGTAAAGTGTAAGTCACTTTATCTAAGATAGTTGCCTCAATCTCCTGACCATTTTGATTCAACATAGAGATCTGAATGGACCATTGTCTCATGGGATAGTTCTCAACTGGAGGAACATCCTTCATGATATGTTGTTCAGTAGTTATTCTAATAGTTCGTTTTACCTAACGTTAGTAAATCATCATATTATATTGAAGTGCAAGTTGTGTTGATGTTCGATATATGGATAAACGACCAGGTAAATGGTAATGAATGCTTTCTTCTTAATGACTAAATCTATTTTTCCAGTTGAACATGGAGTTCGACAGCTACTTTGAGCCGATCATAGTTTGATTGACTTCTTGTTTGTATTGATTATCTCAATCTATGATGCTAAGGTGGCGAAACCAATATGACATATATTGCAAGTCAAATAGAAATGAATCTTTTGAATCTTACTTGAGCTGTTCCCATCATCAAATTTGATGATTAGACCACGATCTTTCCGCTTTCTTCAAATATTGATTTGCAATTCGACCATTCGAGTTGTTGAACACAACCCATACTTTTCTCACAACAAACAACTCACACCATCGAAATCAGTCAAACCAAACTTTCTTAAGAGAATGACCCAATTAATGGATCATATTCTCATCGAATAGTAGTCATTTATACATACCTCCATCTTTAACGTTACAAGTAAACACGCCCCGTGATAATTGTTCTTGCGTATTAAAAATTTTCATGGTGAGACTCTCAATTTGAAAGGTAAGATAAGGGGAGAACCCACTCAATAAATTTTTCGTACCAATATATAATTGAAATTGTCCAAATACAATTCAGTTAGGTTAACTATGATTGTTGCTTAGCATATTTATTTATTGTTGAAAGTCAACCTTTCTACACGCCACTCAATAATTATATGGGTTTCATGCATTTAAGAGAACGACTTGGTCACCAAGAGCCAATCAGTGCTTCAGCTCTAATTCAGCTACTGAAATTCAGAAATCTTACATATCTGAAGGGTTTGGTTTTTGAACGTTATATGATCGATATATTTGTTGTGAATTTATGCAATTTTTACAGATTTTACTAAAGTGAGCAAATTTGAGATCACTATCTAAAGCTAGTGAGCAAAACCATCAGTTATACTACTTTAAATATTCCAAGAATCTTCTGTATTGATAATATTTCACCATTTTATGAATTGCGCATGATAGCAAATTATGAAGTGTGTGAATGTCGTTTAATTCTTCGATTAATAAGCACCTATGTACATGAGTTTAGGGTGATATCTTTTCGATCATTATACGGTAAAAGTCATAAATCATTCTATAATGCGTTTGATAATATACAAAACACTTGAATTTTAAGATTTTGAAATCTAATGCTTAGATGAAATGTTCATCTCTTGATGTAATAAAGACTGGATGATAGATGCTTTTTGTGCTGGAAACTCTTCTAATTCAGCTTCATGGTTAATTAAAATCTTAATACTTTCTATCAAAGCACTTTGTTCATTTCTGGTTTGAAGGCAGAAATTGAGTTTAGTAAACTCTTGCGCCACTTCAGTTTGATGATTGTCCATTAGATCGTCATTAACAACCACAATTAACTTTTTCTTCATTCGAAGCACATCAATTATAGATCCAGTGCCTGCATGAGATATGATGATGTCAGCTTGCTCAATGTAGTTATTGATTGACATGGAAAATGGAAATGCTTCTAATGTAAAAAAGGATGAGCTGTAGACTTCACTTTCGCAAGAATTTTCCTGAAGTTTGAGCCCAAAAGCATTTATTATATCTTCTTTTTTTAAAAGCTCGTGGAAAATTTTGGAGCTAAGGTGTTCTCTATTCTTTATTTCGTTACCAAACTGTATAATAAGTTTTTCTATGCCCATATCAATTAATTCTTGTACAAATGTGACATTGGCTATGGTTTGAAGGAGCTCTGTGAAGGTCACTGTCGCTCCAGTTGTAATTAGAAGTGTATGCATGATTTAGTTAATTAGTGGAACAGGTTAATCTAATCATGGTATCCTTTAGACATTAGAAATTATATATGGTTAAGGCACGACAACCATGCGTTAGTCAAAATAGGCACGATAACTTCCAATCTCTAAATTTTAACTCCCCTGAAGGTTCAAATATTACATATGTTGGTTTTCAATTATAGAGAAGATTTAATGAGTTGAAAATCGCTAAAGAAGATTAATTTATCACACTAAAGAATGCAGAAACCACGTTGAAGAATAAAAGAGAACGAGAGGTAACGCACTGTGTAAGCACCAAGGATGAGAAGTTTATCAAACAGTTGTATATAGTCAACGTGATGCGCTTCACGTTTTGAAAATAAGGCAACTTAGTTGAAGTGAATTAATAGAAGAGATTTAAGCCAGGGGTAAAGCGTTTTATCCAGAGCAACATTGAGGTATATCTTAGTTATAGATCCCAGTCGAACATTAGTCAATGTCCTGCCTATGGTTCTCTTATTGTGGGGAAGTACCCTTATGCTTGACATGGTTTTCGAGTGTGATATCCCAAAAAAGGTCCATCTAGTCCCAAAGAAGACAAAATGTTATTTTCTAGTGTTGTAACAATAAATGTGCGTAGAGGTAAGTGACGATCAAAACTCCAAGTTAAAAGTAGAGCGTACTGTGTATAGATACAACGCGCTTTGTTGCAAATTTACTTTGCTAAATACCACAACCAACAATAGGTCTTCTATAATAAAGTGTACATGAAGAGTCTATTTTTGAAGAATTGTTCTTGGTAAATAAAATTATTCCACCACAACTTAAAAATGTATCCCGCAAGCAAACCACTTTACGTTATTTACTCTGGTTCATAAATAAGGCAACTAGAGGGAATGCTTATTTTCAGGTACCCCACATGTAGATCTATGCCTCTAGTTAAACGGGAATTAATCTCCTCTTAGCCGATGAACCTAGTTACCACAGCTTCCAGAAACGGATATGAGGGATCCCAATTCTCCGTAGATTCCGTGGAAGTTAATTCTTATCGGGGATTGTAATTAACAATACGTTGTGAATGGACATTACTATCCCTCTTTTGGCCACCAACATTTATTTTATTGGTGGAGTCTAGGTACCATAAGGCCAAATGTAGTGCCTTGCGACAGGCTTAGCTTTGAAAAAAGTTACCTTGATGAGAATCCAATGTCTTATTAAGTACTTGAGTTCTTTATCTGTACCTTGATATTGCTGTAGATTCACTTGAGGGATATTGTGCCCTGTGGCTCTGCCTCTATTATTGTGCATTAATAATTTCTCAGACAGCTTAGTAGGCGGTGGGAGATAATGCAGCCTCCCAAATTATCTATTGTATTGAAATTTCACTACACGCACCATACCACCGATTATATATAAATATTAGGGCCCCGGTGATATTAAAAAGCTACTGATGACCTTAGCTGAGTACAACTTAAATGACCCCCCGCCGAATGGTACCAATTTCACTAGTAACACATCGTTTGACATAAACAAGGCAGACTTGCTTACGCCTAGGTCATGCTTGTCAACTTCAGTATCAAAGGCGTCTACAACATTACTGAATATTCGTGAATATCCATTTGACTCGGATACACAGAATTACAATCACAACAAAAATGACTTGAATTCAATTCTCAGAAAGAGTAGTTTGACTAACTCATTCTATTCATTTGATCATCCTTCATGGGTAGAAGACTATGAAAGTTCTTTGGAAGCACTACCAGAAACAAATATCAGAATAGTTAATTCAGCCGAAAAACTATTTGAGCTATTAAATTGGTACTACAATGAGAGATTGGAGGGCTTGGCGGATAGCAAGCTATTCCCATATTTACATGGCTTAGCAAGTTCTAACCAACGTTCATTTTTTGCTAATGATGAATGTTCAAATTTATTTCCAACGTTGAGCAAAGATTTTTTTAATTTGATGCTCCTAAAAGATGAACTGAGCTCTGAAAACTTTCCAAAATTATTCAATACGATCCAGTTGCTGGATTTACTTACTCCAAGTACAAAGGAGCACACTAAACGAACTTATGAACTTGATTTTGAACTGACAAGCAAAGTTAGCGCTTTCCAACCTGAAAACTATGAAACATTTGATAAGGTCAACAGGTTTGCTTTTTCCTCCAATTCAGAGCTCAATAACAGAAACTTCAAGGATCAAATAAAACTTATGGCTCCTTTATCTTCGTTTCTTATTTATGGTGATGGAGCAGATAGCCTTTCTATGGCTTATCTTATTGATTATTTGAAGTCAAATTCACAACTTATATTCGTGGTGTCTTCTTCAATCGATTGGAATTCGATCAGTTCTTTGTTCTTTGAATCATCTGACATCGAAGAGGAATCAATTTTTAATAACAAGATGACTTCGTTGATTAATAAGCATCCTCCTGGCCATCCTTTTCCTTTAAATGAAAATCAGAAGAGTAATGGACAAGACTCATCAAGATCTAAGTTTTTGAGATACGAACAAAAATTGATTTGGAAGTTAAACTCAATGAAGTGGGTCCGAGATGGTAAAATTTGCTTAGGTAATTTAATTGATTTCAATAACCTTTATAAAAGTGCCGAATCCTCAACACCTGAGTTCAAGTTAATCATAAATTGCAACGAAAATGCAATGTTTCCTTCGTTAGATGATTTAGAATCAATATTCCGAGAGCTTGAAAATCCTAAATCGAGAAACCAGGCTTATTATTTGGAATTACCAAGCTCTGGTACGTTTAATGCAGAGAAGATAAACACTCAGGAAGTGATCTCATTTTTAAACGTCTTGAAGCTAATCTTTTTGCTTGTTGAAAAGTATGATCAGAAACTTTTTATTTACTCTTTTGATGGTTTTACTGGTTTATCCTTGCTCTCAATTTGCATTGAGCAATTACTTGGGTCACAAACGATTGAAGATGCCATCATCTCCTTATACTCAAATAAAAATAACTTTCTGAAGTATTACTTCTTCAAAACAGACTTTATGTTTCTCAAGCAATTTGAAAGATTGGTGAACTACTTGAAATTTCACTGCTTAAAGGATTCGAGCTTCATCCTGGGTTTATGTTTCCAAAAAGTAAATGACTTTTATTACGAATGTATACATAATGTGAAAAGTATCAAATATGACTGGTTTAATATGCAACTGGATAATAATTTTCCATCACAGGTCTTGCCTGACTTGTTCTTAGGTTCTTTGAGTCACTCAAATTCACAAACTATTCTAAATAGTTTGAATATAACAAAGATAATTTCCATTGGAGAGTGTCCGTATTGGGTGAAACATTTAAGGAACGAGTTTATTTTTGATTTTCAAGAACCACATGAGCTAAAATGGGCACAGGAAAGGGAAATACAGATTTTGAAACCCGTGTTTGAGTTTAATGGGAATCAATCAAAAATCTATGAAGTAAATTTTGAGAATTTCCTCAAAAGACCTATGAGTAAACATGTTCCGAAAAACTTGAAAAGTATGATTTTCATCTATAACTTGAAAGATGATGGAAGAGACTCATTACTAGAGATATTGTTAAGTTGTCCACCAGCTATTCAATCGTTACTCTTGATTAAATCATCAAGTGATTCAGAATCGATTTCAAAAATTCCCGGAACCTTGGAGGATAAGACTCTTATTCATTGTAAGATAGGAGTCTCTAGGTCAGCATCGATTGTCCTTGCATCTATGATGTCGAGATTCAAAATGAGCTTGCTTAGTTGCTACATGTATTTGAGGGTTCAACGTTTTAATATCATAATCCAACCGAATCTAAGGTTATTTTATGAGTTGTACATATTCGAAAAACATTTAAAATTAGGTATCGGTCCTCAAAAATATAACTGGGAGGTGCTTTGCAATGAGATTTATAAGTTAAATAACCATTACATCTGAAATATTATGATTTTATTGTTCGTACTTATAGGTAATAGTTTCTCAAGTCCACAAGCTATATTTGACTCTGGTTTATTCTTAATGACAAAAGTGAATTATTTCTTAGAAATTAAAGTCGCCCTTTTAGCTTAGTGGTAGAGCGTTGCACTTGTAATGCAAAGGTCGCTAGTTCAATTCTGGCAAGGGGCAAGTTGCTTTTCTAAGCGCAAATGGTTTAGTGGTAAAATCCAACGTTGCCATCGTTGGGCCCCCGGTTCGATTCCGGGTTTGCGCACTTCTTTTTTGTTAACAGATTCTGATTCTACACATTTGAGACTACTGTGTAAAATTTTATTCTTGTCTATCAAGATCAATTATGTCAAAATCAGCTATTGCAAGAGCAGTAACTGCAAGTAAGTAATTGGAAATGATTCGATAGATAGTTCTAACCAATTAGTTCAAAGATTTTATCCTCTTTCTTTAGCAGATAAAACATGGGATAATACTGGATTACTCGTCGAATCTTTTAATGAAAATATCAGTTCAAACAAGTTGAACATATTATTGACGATAGATTTGACCCAAGAAGTTGCAGATGAGGCAATCAAGGAAGAAACAGACTTGATTTTAGCCTACCATCCCTTCATATTTCGTGGATTGAAGTCAATCACATCACAAGATCCCCAACAGAGGTCGTTAATAAAGTTGATTCAAAATAACATCAGTGTCTATAGCCCACATACTGCAGTGGATAGTGCAAATGGTGGTGTGAATGATTTTTTGGGTGATGGAATCACACAATCCCTACAAGTTTCTGAGCGGAAAGTAATCCAGAAGGACTTAAATAATGAAGAATGTGGAATGGGAAGAATTATCACTTTGGAAAAACCTACCTACTTGGGCAAATTGGTAGAAAATGTGAAATCCAGTTTAGATTTGAAAACAGTTCAAGTTGCTGTGGGCAAAGGAAAAGACGAAAATCAAGAGATCAATACTATAGCTATATGTGCCGGATCTGGGGGCTCTGTCTTTAAAGATGTGAAAGCAGACTTGTATTATACTGGCGAGTTATCTCACCACGAAGCTTTATACTTTGCTGAAATTGGTTCTTCAGTTATTGTCTGCAATCATTCCAACACCGAGCGTGCATTTCTTAAAATAATTAAACAGCAATTGACTGAGGAACTTCCAGATGCAAAAATAAAAATAAGCAGGAAAGACAAAGATCCATTCCAATATTGGTAAATCATTTTTAAAGCTTTTGAAATTCCACTTTTTCGGGCATTAATCATAGTTCTCAAGTAGAAACCATTTCATTAAAATATATGAGAAATCTATAACAGTAAATATAACTAGTATTGAAATAATGGACTTGTGATATATGACCAAATTTCGAAGAAAAAATCTTGCTGCAAAGAAAGTAGTCTTTCAGAAATTCAAAGGATAAGACGACTGGTTTTTTCTTCGGTTCCTTTACCAAACCACGATGCAACATTATTGTAAGTATCCCAGGCTGCATCTCCTACAAGATGAGATACATCTTCAACAAACCCTTCCACATTTTGTAGAACAGAATTGAATCCTTCCGAAACATTAATGTGAGCACCGGTTGTATGACCAGATTCAAAAGAATTAGTAGGCATGGACGAATGAATTGAAATGTCTGTTATAATTGATTCTTGAGATTGTAAGGACTCAAGAGGATGCTTGTTTGTGCTATATGAGATTGTCGATTGCTTGATATCCACTTTCCTATTTTTTTTCCACAAGAGATCATAAGTCGCATCATGAATTATATGTTCAACTTCATAAGGTAAATCAGGATAACTTAAAGGATCCTGCCAAAATTTTGGTAGTTCTTTTGATTGAGCAATCACAGAATTAGAACCTGAAGAGCCATTATTAGGAGCAGCTATAATCTTCAAACTATCACAAATCATACCATAAACTTCTGTGTTTTCAAACGGCAAAACCTTCTTTCCTCGCTGAAGTCTTTCTTTGAAATATGGACCAGAACCTAAAAAGATTGCCCTCATTAATAACTCAGTATTATTATATCCATGAACTCCTTTTGGAGTGTAATCATTATTATTCTCTTCCATTTGTTTTTTTGTTGTTATTGAAAAACCGACATTTGGAATAATCCAAATAGGTGCAAGTCTATAGTTAAAATTATGCTTTTCCTCTGCACCCCCAAAATTCCATTCTTCAGGCATTTCTTCCTTTTTCAATAGTTGATAATTTGGTCCAGCTTCATTAGACGATAATTTCTCCTTAATTTCGTTATATACATCATCAACCTTGAAAGTTTTAAGCGGACGTAAACCAAATAATGGCCAGCCATCAATATGCTCAATCTTTTCCAAATCGATCAAATCATCCAAGTAAATTAATCTTTCATTGGAAGTTGGGGCCATTCCATGGTCACTCACTATTATCAAATTCACAATGTCTAGCAAATTCCGTGATTTTAATCCTCTTTTCATAAGCTCGACAAAATCATCCACATATTTGAGACCGTCTACTAGTTCCTGTCCTTTAATTCCCATTTTATGACCAATTTGATCTATAGTTGGAACATATGTGAGTATTAACTCTGGTCTGTCCTCCAAACTATCTCTGTCAATCCATGACATTACTCTTTCGACTTTGGAGGACAACAATTCAGATCCATTGTACCTATCGAAATCATTATCCGGACCTATACCAGGAACTTCGCTCCCAGGCCACATATGCACTGCTGTTTTTAACCCCTGCCTTGATGCAGTTGTCCAGATAGGTTCACCACCCGTCCAAAAATCTGGATCTAAACCACCTCTCTTTGGATTGGTGTTGACGAATTGCTTGTTCAACTTTGGATCATAAAAGGTATTACCAACTATCCCATGCTCAGAAGGAAATAAACCAGTGATCAAAGTCCAATGATTTGGAAAAGTTGATGATGGAAAGGATGGTATCATATAAGGTGCTCCATAATCATCCAAAAGCATTTTATGTAAAGTTGGTGTGTTATGAGGACTAATATAATGGGGATGAAAACCGTCTAAAGAGATGACTATTGTAGTTGGATGAAAGTCATGAGTTGAGTTTGAAAGAATTTCTTTAAACAGTATGTTACCCGAGTAAGGCCGCTCATTAATTTTCAAAAATAAGTAAACCAAGGCACTCACAAAAGTGATCATCATGAATATACCAATTATTGTTAAACGCTTCATCTTTTTCATTAGTGATTGAATTTTATAATCCCGTAGGGACGAGCTGAAAATGAAATCATCGAATGACTCATTATCATTACAGTTGCTGTTGGCTCTATCCAATAATTCGTAATTACTTTGAGTTGAGTTGGTTTGAAAACCTTTAAGATACTTCGTGATTCTCCTGAATATATTGTCGTTCTTGGATTCGTAGTCCATGTTGTTCAAAAATTCGTTTCCATTGACTTCAATCAGATCATTGAACATATCATCCTCGGATTCATCCATATCCGTTATTGGGACATCTACTGCAAAAGGCTGAGCATACTCAACCATTACTATTGGTTATCAGTGATGTAAACTTATGTAGGGAAATGAGGAGGGTGTTGTTGAGAAGTACATGTTATAATTAAGTTTTACAGATTATACTATACAGGTCGATGAATTATGTGGTAACAAATTATCATAATTAGGTATAGATATCATAATTATGAGTTATAGGTATCATAAAAGTTGTGATATGTTTCAGTAAAATGTCAAGATCTAACAAATTAACACACTGATGCGGTAAGGTCATACATCATCAATTGTGGTATAGTTCTCTATTATCAGAATTTACTTTAGAATGAGTAGGAAATTCGGATATTATTCGATACTGGCTATATTAATAACAATCAAATAACAATCAAATAAAGAAGTCAATTATAAAAACAAGATACTTATAATTTGATTATCTACTGCCTGAAGTAGTAAAACTTCTACTATGAAACCATTTTATTATCTATGAGCAATTTGGTGGTGTCACGACCAAGAGGTGTTATAGAGCCACGTGAAATATTTGAAATATATATCAAGAATCTATGAACTCTTACATGACCTTACATAGAAAAAAATTCAGGATGAAGTAGTGGTGTAATCTTTGACAAGGCTGTTGATATTATGTTTTCAAATCTTGTGAAGATATCTAAATCAAGTGAACTGAATATATGGAATTAACCTTTTGCGTCACAATTTGCTAGTAATAGTATGTAATTTCTACTTTATTGCCACTATATTGTATCCATTTCTTTCTAATAATTAATTTAATTGAGTATTACATGTATAAATGTTGTGTATAGCCTCTAGCTAAATCACATAGCACCATTTCCGAGTGCTATCCTTCATAATGTCCGTTCACTATTAAGTTCTTCAAAAATTGAATGTATTTCGAATTCAAAAAACATCCCCCTGATCAAACATGGAATCTGCAACTTTTATGAATCCAGCAATGTTTGCTCCCTTCAACAATGATGGTAACTCTTGTGATCCTTTTTCTTGAGAGTATTTCAATGCAGTTTCATAACAATTTTCAAAGCAAGTGTACATAATATCCTTTAACTTGCTGTCCACTTCTTCACGGGTCCACTTAACACGTTGAGAATTTTGAGCCATTTCAAGGCCTGATACTGCAACACCTCCACAATTAGCAGCTTTACCTGGTGCATACCAAACCTTACTGTTTCTACTGGCCTCAAAGATATCAATTGCTTCCTTGGTTGATCCCATATTGGAACCTTCAGCAATATACTTACATCCAGCCTCCACTAATGCCTTAGCCTCCTCTCCACTGACTTCATTCTGGGTTGCAGATGGTAAAGCAATGTCCACTTGACCAACCTTGGTCCATGGACGAACACCGGCCAAATATTCAACCAGGTTGTTGCCAGTAAAATTCTTGCTAGAGAGGGACACAATCTCCTCTAAAGACTTGAACTTTATTTTAGCTTCAGCAATCTCATTAATTTGATCTGGTGTGATACCTGTTTGTGAGATAATTGAACCTTTAGAGTCCGAAAGTGAAACAACTGTTCCTCCGAGATCAATTACCTTAAGAGCAGCATACTGTGCAACATTTCCAGAACCTGAAATAGCCACTCTTTTACCTTTGAATGATTCAGTGCCATTGGTGGCTTTCTCGATCATCTTTTCAACATAATAAACCACACCGTATCCGGTGGCCTCTGGTCTAATCAAGGACCCTCCCCAGTTTAATCCCTTACCGGTCAAAATACCTGACCAATTGTTTTGCATTTGTTTGTAAGCTCCAAACAAGAAGCCAATTTCTCTACCGCCGACACCAATATCTCCAGCTGGGACATCAGTATCTTGTCCAATGTATCTTGCCAATTGTCTCATGAAAGCAACACAGAATCTTCTAATCTCAGCATCGGAACGTCCTTTAGGGTTGAAATCACAACCACCTTTACCGCCTCCCATTGATAATCCGGTAAGTGCATTCTTGAAAATTTGTTCAAATCCCAAGAACTTCAAGATTGACAAATTCACTGATGGGTGGAATCTTAATCCTCCCTTATATGGACCTAAAGCAGAGTTAAATTGAACTCTGAAACCATTATTGACCTCAACTTCTCCCTGGTCGTTTTCCCAAGTCACTCTGAATTGGATGATACGTTCGGGAATTGAAACTACCGGAATCACCTTCTTGTACTCTGGATGCTCTGTAAACAAGGTAGAATCCTCCAAGGCATTAACTAATTCATTGTATGCTTGCTGAAACTCTGGCTCGTGTGGTAATCCCATTTTGATTATATTGATTTTTGGAAAGTCATACCAACTTCTCCATCCTTTTTATACTTGTGAAAAACCACCGACTTACAATGAAACATACCCATCTTGGTTATCATAGAAGAAATCATCCAACCAAATTCGTCCACCTTAATTACTGCAAATTACCTATAGTTTTAGGTTTCGGACTCTGGGGTAATAGTTAGTAAATGGTTCAAACACTACCATTTTGAATCTCCAGCCAATGAGACGCAAGTAAGGCTTCAGGGCCTTTATCGGAATGACACAAACACAAGGTCAACATCAATTTGTTGTAGATAAAGAACACTTCCTAGGACTTTTCAACATGAGTTGCTTCAGCGAAATTGAAGCTCTTCAGCGATTCATTAGGATAAACCTTAGTTATACTAGTATATGAATAGATATCTGCTCTCTTCTCTTTATGGTTTTTGCAATTTCTGAGAAGTTCAAAGAATAATTTTATTTCTGTTTACAGCCCTTCCGAACTCGGCCCCGGGTGCCAATGAACCTATATCTTCAGCAAATGGGAAAATGTCACAAGGTATGCAAGATTACGTATGCATATACTCCGAAGAAATGTAGAAGCTATCAGGCCGTTTTCATGATAGCGTGATAATCCAACGCGAAAGAATTTCCATACTAAGTAGCCACTTCTAATTTTGTGGAGCATCACATTATATGCAGTGCATATCGCAAATTTTGATGGGAAATATGGTCATCTCACCTGGACAACTCTATGCTTAAATGGATAATCGCAGGACCTATAAAACCTATAAGGAAAGAATCAGAGCTGCATCATCTCCTTACCCTAGCAATGGAATAATTTCGAAAGTCAAAAGATTATTTAGTCCTAAAACTGTTTGGAACTCCACAATTCGTGGAAAGACTACCGATCAGCAAGAATTGGAATCAAAAACAGAATCACTATCAAACAAGATCAAGCCTTTTCAATACCCTGAAACTGATATAACCCAAACTACTATTGGTAGAAAGGGGTTGAAAATTCCAGGCTCTTTTGATGTCCAAAGCTCGCCAAACAGAGTTTTATCAAACTTTTTCTTGGATAAAGGAGATAAACCATTGAGTTTAGTTGAGTTTGAAGGAATCGTTTCTTTGATCAGAAAAAACAACGTGGAGCTGTTTAATGAGTCTGAAAATTTAGAGCAAAGTCAGTACAATAGGAGTGAAGCGAACGTTTCAAGAGATTATAAGCTGTTAGTTGAGGAAACGCCATATGCTCAGAAAGTATTGAGAAGTCAAAACAACTCTACAATTTCCACCCCAAATTATAAGCCTATCTATCACAGCTTTAATGATACCGCTCAAAGCCTACCTTCTGTGAAACGAGTATATCAATTTTCGGGATTACCATCACCCTACAGAACTAGAATTAGAGCTCCCAAATTGAAGCGAACTTTGAAAAGTCCTAGCAGACAAAATGTTACCATTCCTAATCCGGATTTTTCAAATCACATTTCAAAACCAAAAAGCGAAGTTGCAAATACTATTCTTGCTGCTTTAGATGATTCTGAAAAGGAATTACATCATAATAGTCAAAATAATAAAGAAGACGTAGCAAGATTTCTTAATCCATATAGTAAGTCTCTGTCAAAGAAGAGGGCCAAAAATATGAAAGAATCAATTACAAGTAAAGATATTTCACGAACTTTATTGTTTGATAAATCAGAACCAATTCTGACTAATGGTGGACTTAATAAATTCGATGCATTTCAAAACAACATTCAAGAAACACACGCTACAGAAGAAGTGAAAAATGCAGCAAATATACCAGACAAATCTTCACTGGTCGATAAAGAGACTTTAAAGCAAGCTGATATGAAGGACACAATAGTAAAAAAATCAGGAAATACTACTGTTCCTATTCAACCTGCCATGAAAGAGACACAATTCAATTTCGAATTCCCGATGCCATCAGTTCATCAGGTTGCGTTAAATAAAGAGACGGTCTTGAAGTATAAAAAGCAATACATTTTTTAGTGAATAGATTGGCAATACAAGTATTTTTTTTCTATGGTACCGTAAGATTAATGATTATGGAATATACTCGTTTAGACTTCCGCGTGTAAATCGTATAACATCACGTGGTACCAAAGCTAAAGTTTCTCAAGAACCAATGATCTCCACCATACTGAACATGACTACCAAGATAGATTCAGTCCTTTTGATAGGGGGTGCCGGCTTTCTAGGACACCATTTGATTCAACAATTCTATGATCATTGTCCAGGAATCAAAATATATGTGTTTGATATTAGACCCCTTCCAGAGAATAAGGCAACTTATTTCACTTTTCCCTCAGATGAAATCAAAGTTTTCGTCGGTGATTTGACTTCGCCCGAGGACGTTTCTAAAGCTATTTTAGAATCCAATTCTGATGTCGTTGTACATTCTGCCTCCCCAATCCCTGATCTTTCAAATGCTGAACTTTTCGAAAAGGTAAATGTTCAAGGAACCAAGAACATCATTGAAGTTTGTAAATCATTGAAAGTAAAAGCTTTGGTATTCACCTCTTCTGCTGGTGTAACATTCAATGGTGCTGATATCCATAATGCAAATGAGACCTGGCCATACGCTAAGGTTCATATGGACAAATATAACGAAACGAAAGCTACAGCAGAACGTCTTGTCATAGAAAATAACGATCCAATGGGCCTCAAAACTGTTAGTCTTCGCCCAGCGGGTATATTTGGCCCTGGAGATCGTCAATTGGTCCCAGGACTCATAATAGTTGCAAAGAATGGCCAAACAAAATTTCAGTTAGGAGACAATAACAATATTTGTGACTATACATACGCGGGAAATGTTGCTGATGCTCATGTTTTAGCAGCAAAGATGGCTTTAAATTCTGAGGAATCATCGAAGGTAGGAGGTGAAGTGTTTTTCATCACCAATGATTCTCCTATTTACTTTTGGACAATGGCTAGAGAAGTTTGGAAAGCATATGGCGTAATTGATCTGAGGAAGATAGTACTTGGTAAGAGACTTGGTATGATTTTGGGTTACTTTAGTGAGAAAGTATCAAAACTCAAGGGTACTCCACCAGGCTTAACACCATTTAGAGTTACTTTTGCTTGTGCAAACAGATATTACGACATTACCAAAGCAAAGACAGTCCTTGGGTATAAACCTGCTGTTGATATTGAAACTGGAATAAGACTTACACTCGACTGGATGAAAGAAGTCCAGCATAGTTCATTAGCTTGATTGTATTGCTTAAATTTACAATATCTTTCGGTATTAGCAATTGTAACTTCTCTTGTATTTAGATAGGTACACGAAATTTCCAATTCCTTCTCCTGTGCACCGTGATCAACGCGGTATATCGTGTGTTGGTCAGCAGCCTCTATCAAAATTTCTGAGTTCGAAACCAAAAGCCGAAAGTAGAAACTTTCTAATTTTGTCCTATACATTAGTTGAACCAGGTGACATTTGTAGAATATTCGGGCTGTGTCACATAACAAGTTGAGCATGTGTAGTATAATGATGCTTTTTCGGATTGCCATATGTCATCATATGCGAGACATTATTTGTCTCTAGATTTACTAGGGAGAGTAAGTGTATTGTTATGCCTGTGACAGTAACTTTTAGGACCTGTCAATCTTTTAACTTGCCGTTTTTCTTGACTTCATCTACTTCCCCTGACCCCTTACCTTAACACCGCCACCCTGCATATCTTTTTGTGTTCAGTTCAACTTTTCACCAAGGATCAAAACTGAAGGCAGCAGGTGGAATTTAGTGGTATTATGAGCTTTTCACCTTAATAAAACAACATTAGCACTATTTACACGCCTTGACCTGTTTATTCGTTACAAATGTAGGTCAGGGTCACTATGCTATTCCTAGCGTGTCCGTGTCTACCTTGAATGGTATAAATTGGTCCCAAAGTCCACTTCATCTACTCAACCGTTCACTCGTTTCAAATGGTTAAGTTACTTTCATTTATTGGCTCCATCTTGACTGTGGCAGCAAATGTCGCTTTTGCAGAGACACCTGAAGTTGAAATTATTGGAAACAAGTTCTACTTTAGTAACAATGGTTCTCAATTTTTGATGAGAGGTATTGCGTATCAACAAAACACAGCAAACGAGTCCAGTCTCACCTTTCATGATCCTTTGGCTGACACAGAATCATGTAAAAGAGATATAAAGTACTTTCAAGATTTGAACACAAATGTATTGAGAGTTTACGCCATTAACGCTTCGCTAGATCATGACGACTGCATGAAGGCCTTGTCAGATGCAGGAATTTATGTCATAGCGGATTTGTCTCAACCATCCGAGTCTATCAATAGAGACAACCCAGAATGGAATTTGGATTTGTATCAAAGATACACTGATGTTGTTGATAAATTAGCAAACTATTCTAATGTTTTAGGATTCTTCGCAGGAAATGAAGTCACAAATAACAAGTCAAATACTGATGCATCTGCTTTTGTCAAGGCCGCTGTCAGAGATACAAAAGCATATATATCCGATAAGAAATACAGGAAAATTCCTGTCGGATATTCATCAAATGATGATAAAGATACTAGAGTTGCAATTGCTGACTACTTCGCATGTGGTCAAGACGATGTGAAGGCCGATTTTTTTGGTATCAACATGTATGAGTGGTGTGGAGATTCTGATTTTAAAAGTTCAGGATACGAGGCCAGTACTGAGCAGTATAAAAACTTGACGATCCCTATTTTTTTCTCGGAGTATGGATGTAATGCTAAGAAGCCCAGGAAGTTTACTGAAGTTGGTACAATTTTCGGTGATGATATGACTGATGTCTGGTCCGGTGGTATTGTTTACATGTACTTTCAAGAAGATAATGATTATGGTTTAGTTTCTGTTAAGGGACTGTCAGTTTCTACATTATCTGATTATGAGTATTATTCTTCAGAAATCAACAAAATTTCACCTTCATATGCTAAAGCTTCGAGTGCATCTCAACAAGCTTCCTCTACTCTTTCTTGTCCTGCCTCTGCTTCTACTTGGAAGGCCTCAGAAAAATTGCCACCAACACCAGATAAGGATACCTGTAACTGTGTCTCCAGTACTTTGGAATGTGTTGTATCCGATGATGTTAAGAGCAAGGACTACGGTGATTTGTTTGGATTTGTCTGCGACAAAATTGATTGCTCTGATATAAAGGCAGATGCTACAAATGGAAGTTACGGTGGAGTTTCATACTGCTCAGATAAGGATAAATTGTCTTACATTTTAAACTCTTACTATCAAGAGAATAATAAAGATAAATCTGCTTGTGATTTCAGTGGTTCTGCTTCTATCAATCTGAAAGCTTCAAGTAACAAATCTTGTTCATCTAAAATTTCACAGGCTACAAAAGGTACTGGCTCTGGCTCGAGATCAGGTTCTTCGAATTCTGGCTCTGGCTCTGGCTCTGGCTCCAGCTCTTCGAGCAGGAGCTCTTCAGGTCCTAAGTCTAGTAAAAGCTCTGCTGCGCATATCAGTCAAAAGAGTTTCTCTAAAGTTGAATTGTTAGGTGTCGCAGTCTTTGTCACTGCATTTGCAGGTGGAATGTCTTTCATTTTCTTCGAGTAATCTATATTCCATTTCAATGAATGCTTCTTTATTTCTATTCTAATTACCGATCATAAATATTTCATTAAGGGCCTTTGCATCCATAACAGATGCACGCTTTTGTTTAATCCACTTGGAGCGAACAGAAAGTCTTGTAGCAATCTTAGATGCGCTCGAGGTTGGAATTAGGCCATCATTGGCTCCCCTCGATTGATAAGCCAAGTTAATATCTTCTGGGTTTGAATCCTCCGTTGTATTTGATCCTATTTTTGTCCCTTTCTTGTGTTTCTTTTCCTTTTTTGTCTTCTTCTTCTCTTTCTTCTCTTTCTTCTCTTTCTTCTCTTTCTTCTCTTTCTTCTCTTTCTTCTCTTTCTTCTCTTTCTTTTCTTTCTTTTCTTTCTTCTCTTTCTTCTCTTTCTTTGAAATCTGTGAATCATCATCTAATACTTCTGACTTTCTCTTTCTACCCTTACTTTTACCGGATGCTTCAACTATCAAAGTTTTTGAGTCTATATCCCAAGAACTTTTAAGTACTTCACCTTTGACGAAATGCATACCCCATTTACCATTCAAAATTTTTTCTTTACGTTGCCTTTCCAACTCATCATTTACTCTATCCTCTTTTCCATTCAACCTTCCCAATATTCTCTGAAAAACATCCAAGCCTGCTGAATCCCCATCTAATTGATCGCCTGAATTCTTCTTGGATAGTTTAGCACCTAGTCCCAAATTGTCTTCCTTGATGCTGACCTTGACATGAGTTGTAGTTGCATGCTCGACTAAACCCAAACCTTTTCCAGGTGTCCAGCCCAACTTTTCTAGGTACTGATGACCAAATCTATCCGTATTGTTAGACCAATTTGTATTCCGGGGATCCAATCCAAACCTTTGCTTTGCTTTTACTTCACCTAAACCCATGGTTAAATGATACTGGCTGATAACCTTTTTTTGAGATGAGGTGGATGTGTTAAATTAAAAAAATATTACGTAATCGAATCAATCTAATACAAAAGAATTCTTCGGTTTTAATACATAGAAACTGGATAGAGTTTAATTTGATTTGAATGGAATAGAATAGTTGGTTGACAAACCGACCTGTATCATGAAATAAATTTTTATTGTTTGTTATATTTTCAAAATTTTTTAAATTTAAAAATTTTTAAAGTCCCGTTACTGAGTACCAAAATGTGTTTGTTCTGAATCCCCCAAAAGTTTTGCTAATGAAACTACTATCCAAGAGCCATTGAATTATTGATTCGAAATCATTAACACCTAGGATAGTTTGCATTTTAAGGTAGATTGCCCTCTTTTGAATTCCAGGCCGGAAATGAATATAAGTAAGAATTGCAATTATAATCTTTATCCACATTTGTTCTTGTATGATTCCATTCATGTCAAGCCATATATGTGAACAAGCTTTTCCGATTGGTACAGGTTTCCTCTCTGGAATAGATAAATTGTGGTACAAATCAGTGGAAACAGGATTACCAATCAATATTATATCACAGGACAACTTATCTTTGTCTATTAATCTAGACTCGTAACCGACAAACTGATATGATTTATCAATATGCAACACATTTGCATATCCCATACCTATCATGTTTAAGATTGGAACCATGTGCCCATTGAAAACATTTTGAGATATTAGCATCCCAAGTTTAGAGTTCGCAATTGATTCAAAATTATTTTGGAAATTCGCAGCTTGTTGAAAGACCTTTGATGACAACTTCAGTATTAGAGCATTATTGACCTTATCTGTCAACACAAATCTACTGTTTGTATCATCAGATCCATAATATACCATTTCTTTGTCTTTAATCAAAGCTGATGAAGCTTCATGTGTTGCTTCGTCACCAAAAATTTCTAAGATTTGCTTGACCCTGCTTGCAGTAAACCTCTCTTCTGGAGTTGAAAATATTGCTTTTAATACTGTTCGTAACTGATCGTATTTCATTGGACAAACCTCAATTGGCAATTCGAAAAAGAAAGTAACTTCCAGTAAAATTGCATCTTTCTGCCTCATTGAGTTGTCTTCAAGCTGTTCAAACAAATCTTGAGCTGTTTCAGAGTACTGTGAAATTGTATAATTAAAATTGTTTTGCTCAGCAGAATAAAAGAGCGGACTTGTATCAGCAATGTCAAGAACAGAATCATCCATATCTTTCCAAAGATCTAGAAAAAAAGAAAACTTTATGTTTTCTAAATCTTCGTGAGAAACAAGATCATCCTCTATCCCTCTACTAACAATTCGCTCGAAAGACTCAATTCCTTTCATCACGGCTTGTAACCCCCCTACTTGTTTTCGCACTGCAGTCCATTTTTGTTTAATAGCTTTGGAGTCCATATCTTTGAACAATGAAGCAATTTGTTCAAAATCGATTGAACTTCTAGTAAAAGTCTTTGAAATTACCACCGCTCTGAAGAGAGTTGTGGCATCCGATTTTTCAAATTTAAAATTAGTGCGCAATCTCTTGTTTGAAGTGCTAGAAGATTTCTGATAATCATTTCTTTTCGCTGGTTTTACCTTTCTTCTATGTTTTTTTGAAACCAAAGTTGGTAATGTATCATAGTTTTCACTTTTTGATTTCTCAATCTGAGGATTGATGTTTGTTATTGCCTTTCTTTTTGAATGTTTTTTAGAACTAATCAGAATATCATTATCTTCAGTTAATGAGTCCAACCTTCCAGTTCCCTTAGACTTTCGCTTGTGAGGTTTACTTGACAGAAAAAAAATCACTTCACTATCAATTACTCTCCTGTTAGCAGGTTGCGAGATTTTTACACCTTGATCTTCCAAACATTGCTTCCGAGTCTTTTCAATGACTGAACTGGATGGCTTGTATCGTGAATCAGTAATTATCAAAAGTTTTCTAGTTACCATCTGGCCAGATCTTTCGAAAATCACATTCTGGACTTTCAAGTCCCCCGAAGAAATAAGAAACGATATATCTCGAGCCAAAGTTTTTGTATCTGTGGATGTAGTGTTTTGGAGTCTTTCATCTAGTACTCGCCTTAACTTGGCTGTTGTATATGTCACACCTCCGAAATCCTTCACTATTCTCAATAGTTCATCACGCCTCCGTTGGCCCTTTAATGAGGATGTACTTATTGTTTTTGCTGTCAGCTTTCGAGTTTTTTTCAGACTTGATTCAATATCTGGTAAAATTGGTTTGAGATCATCAATTATACCATGTTTAAGAGCACTACCCGCAAAATCATTTGGATTAACAATTAAATCAGTTTGACCTTCATTTCGCGGTCTTAATTTTCTCGAGTCAATCTGTAACCGTGGTTTTTTATTTTCAACCAATTGAGGGTTTTCCTGATTTTTCAGGTCTTCCATTATTCTTCTTTTCTTGGATACAATCAAATTTCCTTTTGGACTCTTACCAATTGTATTGCTATATGCATCATTGATGGATTTTAATGAAAGAGTTGAGATTTTACTGAAACGTAGCCTATTTTGCTTACATTCCTCAACAGGTAAGTACTCATATAGACTTCTGATGAAATAGCGATAAAACTTGAATTTGCCATCCACGTCATAGGCACGAATGATGCTCGAGTCATTATATTTGTCTTCAAGCAATTTCAAGGGTTTCAAAATCTTATCATCAACGATATACATAGTAATCGAATCCAATAATCTACTCCACGGCCTATAACCTGCAGTGCCACTAAGCAAACTAATGATCGCTTTGGATGTGACTCCTTTCTCATTGGAATTTTCAATTTGTTGGTATATTTGATTTGAAATAGGGAAAAAGTGATTTATAGTGGGATATTTTTCCCTATATGAATAGTCTTTGTCTTCGTCATCATAAGTTATGGCTTCAAAGGTATTGAAAATTTCAACGTAATCATCATCATTGACGAGATCTTTAGGTAAGTCTTTCAAATGTTTGATTGAATATACCAATCTCTCATCATCCACAGATCTAACCAAAAGTTTTTCAACGTAGCCACTTCTGTGCAATGTTTCTACAATTGCACCAAAAAACTTTCCCGAAGATTTGGTTTTATCAAGTTTTAGTTCTCTCTTTAAATCATTGAATCCACGTAAATTGTTAGGAGCATTCCGCACTGCTTGGACAATTAATTGGCGCAATATATTGGTACTCCGTGAACTTTGAAATTCAGTTGAGATCATAATGTCACTTTCTTTACTAAACTTTGAATGCACCAACAAGCTTGTATGTTGTCTGGATTTATCATGATATATACCCTCTCTTTTAATCAAATTCATCTCCAATAAACGTTTGAATCTGGACGGCAAAGATCTCGGGTCTTGATGTGTGGCCTTACACAATTCCGGAGATATCACTCCTTTTGATCCATGTCTAGCAATTTCACATAATAACTGGAATGCTTTATCCCCCATCTGTGCTTTCAATTTCTTGGATACTTCTAATCCTGTTAGATATTTCCACTGAGTATCAGATGTTGGTAGAACCCTTATATTCTCAATTGAGTCATTAGAACTAATAAAATCTTTGTATTGAGGTAATATCGGTAAAACTGTACCATTATTTGTTACATAAAGCTCAATTTGCTTTTCGTTGGAAAAGAATAACCATTGCCAGATGATTTGTTGTTGAAATTCATCAAGTATGACCAGACCCAATTTAAAAGCTATCCTCTCCCAAAATTCAGAGAGCATCAATCCATATTGACCAGAAAATGAGATAGTTTCTAAAATGTATTCGATTAATTCTGAAGGAGGACATGAAAACAGCATCACTAATTATTTAACTTAGATACTATCCTAGACATACAAGGAATATCTTCCGCGACATTGTCGCTATCATGCGACATAACCAAACTCTTGAGGCAAAATTATGTTCCATTGCGATTGCATCACCAATCAAAATGGACTCCGATGATGAATTGGTATTATCTGCTGACACCATAGCTGCCCTTCAAGAATTCAGAAACGAAGAATCCGAAAGAATCCAAAAATTTGAAGAGCTATATAAGTCTTCAGAAGAAAAGTTCGAGCAAAGAAAGAATGTATCAATTGATGATTTTAAGGAAGACTGGCAGTTATCTCAATTCTGGTACGCTGACGAGACAGCAGATATATTAGCTCGAGCAATTTTGGAAGGATCTAATGAAAATACAGTTATAGCAATTGCTAGTGCACCATCAGTATATGCTGCCATATTAAAATTACCCAGCGAAGAGGTTCCAACAAAGAATATCTTTCTTCTCGAGTTTGATACACGCTTTGAGTTACTTGCAGGTAAGGATCGTTTTTTCTTTTACGATTACATGAAACCAGAGAATATACATTCCTCCATACGCAACAAATGCCATAGAATATTGATTGATCCACCATTTTTAGAGGAAGATTGTCAAACAAAATCTGCGGTTGCAGCCAGAAATTTACTTATTCAAGATTCATCCTTGGATGGAGAGGAAACCAGAATTATTACTTCTACTGGTGAAAGAATGTCTGCTGTAGTGAAAAAAAACTATCCTGAAACTAAATTAACTACGTTTTATCCTGAACATAAGAATGGATTGAGCAATGAGTTCCGATGCTACGCTAGTTTCCCTTGTGAGTACTGGACTTTACAGTGTTAAATATACTTCAAATACCGAACTCAATTACCCGGACGTCATTTGTTAAGTTTTGTTCCGGGTAAACTAATTGTAGTGCAAGCCCTAATAAATGAGGCTCACGTTGTGCTCTGGCAACATCAGAAAAATTTTCTACTGGTGAGGAAAACTTTTCATTTAAGTCGACGATATCCCAACTTCTTATTACTCGCTTATTAAATAAAATGTCTTTTTCTGATTTCACTAAGGTTGAAACTATCAAGTCCTTGAACGAATTCTTGGCTGATAAGTCCTACATTGACGGGTATGTTCCATTGGATCCAAGGTAGAGATACAATTGAGAAGGATGATCATAATCTTTGGTCCGTGTTTATGAGGTGGATTCAAGACCCACCGTATGAGTGACAAAGAAGATTTAAATAAATTAGCTGACATTGTATCATTCCTAATTGGATTTTGACAATACTAACAAATTTAGAACCTCCGCCACTCAAGTTGATGTTTCTGTCTACCAGGCTTTCCAAAAGCAATACCCACAATTTTCAAGATGGTTCAACCACATTGCCTCATTTACTGAAGAGTTCTCTGACTTACCAGCTGGCAATGCCCCAGCTGCCTCATCTGCTGCTGCTGAAGAGGATGATGATGACGTCGACTTGTTCGGATCTGATGATGAAGTTGATGAAGAAGCTGAAAAGCTCAAGCAACAAAGACTTGCTGAGTATGCTGCCAAGAAGGCTGCCAAGGGTCCAAAGCCAGCTGCCAAGTCCATCGTTACCTTAGATGTCAAGCCATGGGATGATGAAACTGATTTGGAAGAATTATTGGCTAACGTTAAGGCCATCACTATGGAAGGTTTAACTTGGGGTGCTCACCAATGGATTCCAGTTGGTTTCGGTATCAAGAAGTTGCAAATCAACTTAGTCGTTGAGGATGCTTTGGTCTCCTTGGATGAACTTCAATCTACTATTGAAGAAGATGAAGACCACGTTCAATCTACTGATATTGCTGCTATGCAAAAATTGTAATCTAATTCTATTGTATAGGAAGATTATATAATACTAATATGATTCATTAGTATTTAACGAATACAAGATATTTTAATAGAAATCAATTCATAATGGTAGATAATCCTCGTCATGTCCCAACCAATCAGATAAGTAAACCTCTATTGAAGATCCTGTCTTCCAACTTGACTCTACTATCGTTCGGAGGGAGTAAAGGGTACCCATTTGAGCATTTAAATAAAGTGTTTCGATGAACCTTGTAAAGTTAGCCTTCTCGTATGTTGATACACATTCGCAGCCAATCACTAAAATGGGCCAAACCATTTGGGTTACGACTGATGAAGTTGGATTCATCGTGGAGTATACCCCAATAAATTCATTCACCACTTTTCGTATAAGTTGTTGATAAGAAACTGGCTCAACAACCTTAATTAATGCCATGTATACTGCTAATGCCCAACATTGTGCTCCCTTCAAATTTAGATTGTAATCTTCCTCACCCGAAAAGCGTACGTAGTCTCTATATTTGAAAAGATCTACCTTGATCGATTCAAATTCTTTTAATAAAATTTCTCTTGAGCGCATAATCTTATTCTTTCGTTCATGCCTAAGAAGACAAACTTTCGACATGGACAGAAATATTTCACCAGGGCATCCCATCATGTCAGCAGTTGAAAGATCATCGACTGACGATCCATACCAAGCCGGGGAACAAAATGGTAAGCGGCAAGAAGGAGATACAATTGCACTAATAGTATCGTACCAAGACAAAACTACTAGCAATGATTTCTTCTTTTCATTTTCCATCAAGAATTCGTTGAAGAAAATGGGATCTTGACAGATTGAAGCAAAAACCTTGAAAAGAAACCTAACGACTGGACTCTTACCATTTTCTAAAACCGTGAATAGCACATGAACATTTATTAGAACCAAGATAGCAAATGAAGTTGTATACTTTGTCTTGCTATCAAGCCTTCCAAATGAATTTATGTTCCTTTCATCATTATTTGAATTTATACTCTTCACCAAGTAATCCAACATCACATTAATATGAGCTACACCTCTGTTGTAATAATCCTTCCCTCCCTTTTTACTTTCATATAAGTGAATACATGCTAATGAAATGAAACAACTTCGTGCAATGTTGAAGTCACAATATTTCAAGGCTAGATCAGGCCAAGGTGAATTAGGATGTGCATCTAGAAGAGGCAAAAGTTTCATGAAAAAATGTCGTAACATCATATTTTCTTCCTCATAACTTAAAGCAAATAAAGAAGGATCATTTTCGAAATGCTCTCCCTGTGCACCGCTTCTAGAATACCCATCTGAAGATAAACGATCTTCGACATGTTGGAATGTATTAGGATGATGAATAATTGGATCCATTGAAACTGGATCAACCCCTAATAAATATTCTAGATCTTCTAATAATTCAGCTTCTAATTCAGAATTATTTTCAATGGTTAATGCTGAAGTTGACATTTTGTCTTGATTAATTTTACTTACACTCTGAAAACTTGAGGTAGAGACTGTCAACAAATGATCTCGAGGAACATCTTTCAGGGATTTAGGTTTTGGTTTACCAACAAAGCTTTTGACATAATGCCCATCTTCATCTTTTCGGTTATTATTTCTTTCATCATCCACATCGAACGCAAGCCTGATTTGATACCCTTCACACACCTTCTTAGAGTTCAAGCAATTCTTACAATGTGGACGTTGTTCATCGCACTTTTTGTGTCTTCATGTTAGTCTTTTACCATGATTTCGAATCACATAACGTACCTTGCTTTACAAGTCCAGCAACCAGTTCGAACTCTAGTAATTCTACCCATAAGTAACTATTTCTATCTTTACATGCAGTCCTAAGTCACTTCAGACATATCACAAAGATATATATTACGTAAGCCAGATTGCATGTAGTACCTTAATATACAGATAAATATTTTCTTAGTAGAGATACCAAAACAAAGCGAGAGCTCGTATAGTCCCTTTCAAGAGTATTTAAAGACTTGGTGATGATTTGTATAATATTTTAATTTCTCGGAGAGCATTCTATGAAAAGTTTGTAAAATTATAAGCAAACTGGGGTATTCATTCCAGACCTTATAGATTCTAAAAAGCAAGGAATGAGTTGAACTAACCTTTCAACTTCACGAATGCATGCTGTAGCATTAACTGTAATATAGAAAATCTTTCTGCCAGAAGTATTGAACATATATTTACCTTCAAACAGAGGTTAGGAAACTAAACATATATATACACATATATAATATTATGCTTCACTGTAACTATAATTATCATAAGTCAGACACCTTTCAAATTCATAGAAGTTGAACTCTAACCTACAATAATCAAAATTCCAACTTATTTTTATTTTCATTGTAAAGCAATTGATATGCACCCTACCATTTACTTCCCTTTTTCATGTTTTCAATAAAACACTCGAAAGCCATGTATGGCTAGAATAGTCCTCTAACTTAATAACATACAAACATGCACATGTTCTTCAAAAAAGAATCCAAGCGATGCAATTTCTTTAAGAGTCTTTTTATGGATTTCAAAAGTAAATTTAGCTATGCACCCCAAAGAATCCTATCTAAATAAATTGTCTGAAAATCTGAAATTTAGAGTTACCAAAGTAATTAATTACAATCCTTGGATACAAATACAATATTCAATTTACTAATTTGGCAATTTTATTTTTTTCACTTAAGGATACTGTATGAAGACGCCATAACCATATTATGCTACAGGATTCCAATAAATTAGAAATAGGTTAAAGAAAGTCCATCTCCAGCTTTTACCTCAATGGTGATCGAAAAACAAATGTCAATTATCCCATTATATTGAGTGTTTCAGTATTATAAATGCATGGTTCTCAAATCAGAAATCAATAGAAGTCATGATGATGATATTAAATAATTTTCGATAAATTCTCAGATGAAATTTCATTATTCAAAATTTATGGTTGCTATACTTAATTGTATTGCTTAGACAGTTGATTTTTAAAATTTTTTTTCAGCTCATATTCTTACAGTACTCAGGTAAAGGATGTTACGAAAACTAGGATAATTGAGTGATTTATATATGGGATTAGTAACTTTTATACTAGTAAAAGAAATATAGACTTGAAATGTATTGTATTTTAATGCTTGTTTACACATTTGTATTTAATTCTACTATGTGTATTCTTACCAGATAATCAATACTTTTTTTTGGGTCTCAAAAGTATATTTTACCGTTTTCTTCCGAGCACTAGAGAATAATAACTATGAGTAGTACCAGTAATTCACGAAAGGTAAATAACTGGTTTAATAGGCTAAAATGGTTATTTGCGCTTTAGTTAAAAAGTAATGTTTGTAGATATTTCGTTTCTAGATCATTCATCAGCACACAATGTTTGGCTACACGTATTTCTGCTGTCTCTCTCTCATTATTCAGGAAAGAACTAGACCCAAATAATTGTTGCAATCATTACATTGTAAACCAGAATTTTTGGTTTGGCTTTTTTCCAAAGCTCAATTCGTCTGGAACTACTTTGCTGAACTGATATACGTTAAATTGCTTACTACCAATCTCCTCAGATTACTTGTTGGTTCTTCAGTTACCGTAGGTTTATGTTACTCGGCTTTCGTTGCATCTAAAAGTGAGTTCTTATTAAGAAAAGATTGTGCTCTTTCTTTCTTTGGTGTTATCATTGCTATTTTTGGATTATGGTTTCCAACTACAGATTCAAGATCAACTGGCGCATAGTTATTGGTGGTTTGTTAATGCATTTTATTGTTGCTTTATTTGTTTTTAGAACCAAGTGTGGTTACGTTATTTTGAACTGTTTGGGTTTGTACTGGTCCTTCAATTACGTAGATATTAGCATTAGGACCAATGTTTTATGGTTTTTGTACTCGGTTGTAATTTTGTTACTATTTTTTTTGTCTAGATAAAAGTGTTTATAATTTGACCCATGTATATGTAGTCTTGATTTATCGCACATTTTACTTTTTCTTAGGATAATTTTCGTTTTTTTAACATTTTTGAGCTAATAGTTTTGTTTGTGAAATTTGTACCCTATGTATTTATAGTTAAATTGTTAGTTTTTATTTCGGAATTTGTTAATTTTTTGATATAAAGCAAATTAACAATGTTGTGACTCTTAGCGTATATTATGCTTGCATTTAGTATGCTCTACGTTTTGATTGGTAAGTTTTACGTACTATTTTAAGATGACTATTCACAGGTTATTTTTTTTATTTATATTATCCAAGATTTGAGAAGTCTTAAATTTTGGTAATTATTCGCTGTACCATCCATTCCTAGTGATAGATGTCTAAAGTACCAAAATGTGATCACAATTATAAAGTATAGCAATACATAGATAGGTATTGCTAACAGTTTTGGTAACTTTTCTTGAATAAGTTTTTCCAATATAAAGCCGTTTAGAAGAATTGCAAAAAATAATGCAGGAGCATAATGGTGTAAGTATTTCACTCTACCCATTAATATGAACGGGACATAATGTAGTAACCATCCAAGAAATGGAAATATTCCTTGACTCAAATAATCTTCCCAAGATGGATGCATTATATGTATATCTAGTTTTTGTCTTTTCCATCTATATATTCCAACCAAGGAATACAAGCAAAAAATTATAATAGAAAGAGTTGAACTCCAAGTAATAAATGGGTGTCCAATTAGATAATATTTGATATCATCTGCCGACCAAGAGCACATTCTCATACCAGTTAGTAAAATTGGCCATTCCCACCATTCACTACTCAATTTGTCAAATTTATCTGGGTCTGGAATTAATGCGTTATTGGAAGCCATCATACCGTAATTTAATAGGACAAATTCTTTCCAAAACCTAGGTTTTGGTGGAACATAATCAAATTTGGGATTTTCTAGTTCATCGTTGACGTGATCTTCAATGTTCCACCAAGTGCTTTTATCTTTCGATAAAATCGAATTCTTACAAACTACCTCACCTTGATTAAAACCCCACGCAGGATAAGATATTCCAGTTGTTGCCAAATAGCAGCCCAATACTTTATGTTTTAACCTAAAATTTGTGGAAATAGGATGCAATTCGTTTTCATTTTCATCATGGAACAAGCTGGATGGTGATTTTTCTTGGTTTTGAATTTCAAGGATCCATTCATCTTTGGAATCACTTTCTTCAAGACTAGCGTAGCAAGAAACTTCATAATGAGATTTCAGTACAGGTGCTGCTATCGAATGAGAATGTAAAAGACAACCGGTGCCTTTATGGATTAACCTAATGATGTCTCCATTTTTCACGAGCGTTTTGTAGTCAATGGTGGTATCATTATCGGTTGGTTCTAAAGTCGCAAATCTTCCAAATTCACTCGCTTCCAAATCGAACTCGATGAGAAAATCATTATTTTCATCCTTAAACCCATAAGTGGTTATCTGTTGCTGTTGTGATCCTTCTGGGTATGAGTGTGAATGTGAATGTAAGAGGTTTGGTGACAATCCTTGTGATCTCAATGTTATGAGCGACCCAAATGCCACAGACCTCGGGCCAGACTTGACTGTATTTCCCTCCAATGATGCCTGAAGTAAAGTTGAAATAGAGCCATCACCTGGGCCGGAACGTTTCAAAATATGAAAATGTATTTTGAAACATGCCGAATATATAACAAATGGTATTAAAATGAGGGTGATAATTCTACTGAACCAATGGATAATGTATCTCATCAAAGTCATAGATTTAATTGTCGTAAGTTGATATGCTTTAATCAGTAAATCATATAGGATGAATAGTCCTATTAAGACAGTGACGAATAATCCCACCCATTTGACAGAACAAACACATCCAATAGAAATTCCTGTGATGAAAAGCCATTTGACACCTTTTTTACTCAAAAGAGAGCTTTCTCTTCTGATGACGTGTAAGTTAATTAAGCAGTAATAACATAATACTGTGAAAAAAAGAAGCATACTATCCAAAAGAATGAACTTCGATAAAGTAAGTGAAATCATTTCCAAAATTACCAGTAGACAAATGAAAATTGTCGTGAGCTGACTTAAATTCAATAATTGGCATATCTTATAGGTTAATGGTGTGCACAAAATTCCAAACATACAATTGAAACACCTCATGAAAGTATAATTGCAATCTTCAGGGTATGTTTCTCCTGATTCAAACGCAAAACCTCCATTATAATGGGCCAAGTAGCCAGAGAGGCCTACCAAAAGCTTCCCTAGAGGAGGATGTACATCGAAGTAGAATTCATTTTTCAAGTAATATGAACCGAACTTTCCAAAATGTGCCTCATCCCAAACAACCTTATCTGATTTTTGTATACCATAGAGACGAACTAATGCAGATAAAGAGGTAAGAGCAATTGGCACAAGATACTTTGTTAATAACTGATTAGGCGAAATTGACTTGTATGATCCTTTATCTTTGAGGTTAAGAGTGTTGGTTTTCAAAATTATTTCATCTATTTCTGCATCACCATCTAAGTGATCGATAGATTGCACATTAGTTTTGTTTGATGTACGCTTAATTGCATGTGTTTCTGCCCAAAAATGCAGGGTTGATGTTGCCCCATCATCGTTACTGTTCATCTTGCATATGTATTTGCTTCGATTGAAGTTGAAAATAAAATGTGGATGCACGTGACAAGCATTTGAAGTAACAGTACCATGAAGAAAGGATTACAGTAGTAGTTCCTATATATATCTCAAGTTCCGAAGTGAAGCTTTGTATCACAACTATTTATGAAACTCTACACCGTCAAAGTTGACGTAACGTCTAGTCGCCTAATTTGGACGAATTTCATGTCTCATTTTTGACGCGAATATGAAGATCACAAGGGAAGATCGTCACTATGTCAAGCTTCCGAATTTCATGCTTGAGTGCATTGATTTGACCTAATATTCTGTAGTAGGAGGGATAAGTTGGTTTAAAGTTGACTTGACATAGGCTTTTGAATGTTCTATATCACACTTTGAAATCCTTGCTATTACACAAAATGAAAAATCCACATTAACACACAGACTAACCAGACGCGTGTTGATCCCTTTTGTCAATTAACGTACAGGTTGCAAATCACTGTTGCTGATTTAATATCACTTGCTCATAAGTACACTGAGCACGGAGCACTCGATATATAGTGTTCACGATTTGGATAATTGTACGTTCCGTTTAAGTTTCTTGCTAATTCGAAATACGAAAGCCCCGAGTTACTCGTATACGTTTTTGGTAACCGATTATTCTATTTGCGTGTGCAATCGCGGTCACAATCACCTAGGTTTTTTCTTGTATTTCTTTTTCAAGCAGTAATTATAGAGCGTATATTATTTGGGTTAAAAATCTGCTTTTGTGTAGCTTTGATTGCATATATATAAATCACCACGTAAATTTTGTTCAGTGCGTGTGGAATCGCCCGTTATCAAACTACAACTCTTCATAGATTACACCATGTTGAATCTTCCTCGAATGAAGGTGAGGTTGACGCTCATTTCAGCTATCGTCATCTTTACCCTCTATGCAATCTATAATACCCAAGAGTTGTATTCATCTACCATACCGATCAACAGGAGCATGTCTCTTTCAATACAAATCATCAGTAACCCAAATCAACGACCAGAACCACCCGTGTACAAATCAATTGTCGGTCAACCAAATATTGGGATAGCACCAGCTCAAAAATATCATGACTTTTGGAACCGGATATTCACAATATTTGAACACAATAAGTTCAACTTAACGATTTCCGAAGATGACGAAATAAAAGAGGCTATCAGTTACATTAAACATGTTTACAATGGTCCTGGTGTTCCAACTTCAAAAGATGCGCTTATGACGAAAGCATATTTCACTCAAGAAACCTATGATGAACTTCGAATCAAGCATACTGCGGTATTAAAACAGTTACCTGAAAAACTTGATCAATCTACATACGAGAAAAATTCAAAAGGTGTTGTATTAATTGGTGGTGGATGGTACTCGTGGTTATCGTATCTTTCGCTTGTAGCATTAAGAGATACTGGTTCTAAGCTACCCGTGGAGTTTATATTACCAACTTTTATTGATTATGAGAAAGAATATGACTTCTGCAATAATGTCTTGCCTAAACTCGATGCGTCTTGCGTAGTTGTGGCTGAAAAGTTAGGTACAGCAGTTACCAGAAAATGGCAATTTGGCAGTTACCAATACAAAGCATTAGCAATCATAGCGTCCTCATTTCAACATGTCATTCTTCTTGATTCTGACAACGTCTTGGTGAGAAATCCAGATTCCATCTTTTCTTCAACTGTTTATAAAAAGCATGGTCTAATTACTTGGCCAGATTATTGGAAGAGAACAATTTCTCCATTCTTCTACAGTATTGCAGGTTTGAGGGTGAATGAAAATATCAGAGCTCGTTATGATAGATTCCCCTTGATAACGCCAGTCTCTGTTAATTCCACTGAAAGATTACAAATCCCATACCACGATTTACAAGGTGCAATTCCTGACTTATCCACTGAATCTGGTCAACTAGTTGTCAATAAGAATATTCATGGTAAGTCATTATTGGTTGCTCTTTATTATAATGTGTTTGGACCTAGCTACTTTTACAAACTTTTTTCTCTCGGAGAACTAGGAGAAGGTGACAAAGATACGTTTGTGACAGCAGCAATGGTGGTTCGTAAGCCACACTATCAAGTCAAATCATATATCAGAACTGTTGGTTACAATGATGCTACCAGTTTCCATGGTCTTGGAATGGGACAAAAAGATCCAGTGATGGATTACAATGTTTTTACTTCTGAAATGAAAAATTTACTGAGGCTATATCACAAGAAAAAACTTCCCATGAAAGACCAAATAGATCTTTTGAAGCATCTAGAAGATAATATTTTCACTTCAAAAAGTGATATCCCATTATTTGCTGTTCATTGTAATGTGCAAAAAATAAACCCAGTCGACTACATGGGTAATAAGGAGATTTACGATAGCAAAGAACATCGTTTGAGCGTAAGAATGTTCAGTGGCCTCACTTACACAGAGGAGAAACGTGATCAACTGCGTGAAGTTGACTTCGAGTGGAAAAGGTGGACATTCATCAATAAAATTTTGTGTGAAGATAAAATCCAATTTGAAATGTTTGATAACGCAAACATGACGAAACTTTGTCTGTATATTAAAAACACAGTCAAATGGTTATCAGATCCCACAAATAAATGATCCTAGTCAAATCTGTTTGCATATTCAAATCATTGAAGTTCCCAGATGAACCTCAAAGCGACTAAAACTAATATTTAAGTTGCTTGAACTAGAAAACATACATATCTGTGTGTAACTCATATATTAATTTCCTAAATATCCTTGACCGATTTCCTTTATGGTACCCATTTCCTTAATTTTGTAATAGTATAAACGCCACACTAATCACTTAGATTTGATTCTCTGACACGTTATCTAATTTCTTTTTCAATACTGATAACCTATTTCCAATACTAATAATGAATTTTTCAATCATAGCCTTATCTTCATCGTCAAGATGTTCTTCATTAGAAGTATGATTGTTCCTTTCATCGTCCAAAAGAGCTTCCAACATCCAAATGGCAGTACTATATGCCAATTCACAACCTTTCAAATCCTCTTTTACCAATTCATTCACAGCAGCGTTCCTTGACATTTCTAAGGCCCGATCAAATATCAACTTTTCTGCTAAAACTTTTGATTCTGTAGTTGGCACAATTGCATCTTGTATTGAAGCATGGTAATTTGCTTGTTCTTCCTTACTGATTAATGTATCTGCTTCTTCTAATCGTAATTTAATGAATTCCGCTTTTTCCAAACATTCGTTGAATTTCTCTCTGATCCATTGCACTAACTCATTTATCTTCACAGATGTCTCTCTAGAGAAGTTTTGCGCATACTGAGACAGTTCTAAAATCTTACCACCATCATACTGATCATACCACCATTCACTTGCGATGGACATTCCTTTAGCAAGAACGGACAAAGTTTTCACATATAGAGCGACACCTTCCTCACTAATAGCCTTTATCATTCTTGGTGGAAGCAAGTCATTTTGATGCAATATATCATCATCCATACCATCAGTGGAAGGTGGACTAGGGATTAATTGACTAAACTTCACGTCAGCAAATAAGTTAACAGAGTGTGCCTTGGTAGCAAGAGATTCAAGTTTCCTTAAGACAATCTCGTCTGGAGTATCATTTTGATCCATATTGATTTTTGGCTGATGGTCCTCTGCGTTGATGGGAAGTTTCAAATTTTTTAATAGTAATTGATGATTTACCAAGCTTGGAGCATCCATTCTGTCAGAATCTTTTTGAGTATAATCTTCCTCCTTAGATTTTTCAAGTAGCATTTCTTGGTTAGTATTTCCAAAAAGCCTGTGAGATGCAAGTCCCAATGCTTTGCTCAATGCATTTGTTGGAGAGATTGAAATGCTGATTTTTCTCTCGCTGAGGCTTGGCCTCCTTTGACCACTTAATGAGTTTGATCTCAGAGCATTGGTCCCTATGGATTTATTTCTGTGACTAAAATCTCCGCCTGCTTGTTTGGTTCGTTGAGTGTTTATCGCTAATGCTCCACTTCCAGCATGTGCTAATTCGTCTGCAATAGCATTAACTTCTACTGCTGTCTTTTCCACAACCACATAACCTTTATCTAGCAAAGTATCATTCGCTGAATTGGAAATAGATTTGACTTTTTGACCGGATTTTGAAATTGATTGATATGTTTCAGGATCAGGACTATTGTTATCAATGATTTTTTTTATCTTTTCTTCCTGGACTGATGTCTCATCGCCATTATCAATAGTTTTCTCAGGTCGGAATTTGTTTTTAATCACTGGATGAACAGTAGTGATGCCTATATGATCTTCGTGCTTCAATGAGAACGAATCCTTCAACGGAGAGATATATTCACTTATAAAAAGATTTTCATCCATGTCTGAAGTCTCCAAAGGAATATCATTGCTCTCTAAATCCTCCATAATCAATGCGTTGCCAAAAAATTCGTTGAATGATACTCTTTCTGTTGGACTATACTTCAATAAAGATCTAATCAAATTTTTCAAAGATTCTGTAACTTGAGCTGATGTTGGGAACTTGATTTTATCATTGGCTTTTTCAATATTCTTTAAGAGTTCAATATGATTTCCGGCTTTAAAAGGTGGCTTTCCAACAGTCATTTCGTATAATACTGCACCTACCGACCAGAGATCAGCTTTTGCATTATACTTTTCATATCTTAAAATTTCGGGAGCCATATACAACGGAGATCCACAAAGAGTTTCTGCCATTGACGTTGATGGTAAAAACCTAGCGAATCCAAAATCGGCAATTTTAAGGATTGGCATTTCCCAAAGACCCACGTAGCCTCCTCTTGTAAATTCATCTTTAGAGTGAACTGGAGGACACAATAAAAGGTTTTGGGGTTTGATGTCTCTATGAACCAAACTCTTATCTCTTAAAAATTTCAATGCAGAAGAAAGCTGTTTGAGAAAGTGCAAAACTATCTTATCGTTTAAACCGTGAGATCCTTCTGGAGAAGGATATCTGTCCAATAAAGAAGAAATCACAGGATGAGTCTTTATTAATTGGTTTCTTCTTCTTATAAAATACGATAGATCACCCATGGAACAATAATCCATAACAAGATGAAAATGGGTTGAAGTTTGATAATAATCAAGTAAACCGACTATATGAGGATGTTTCATAGATTTTAGTATTGACACTTCAATCTCCAAATTTTCAACTAACTTCTTTGACTTTAATTTAGATCTTATAACAGATTTCATTGCCACCGCTTTATGATTTCTTATATCTGTGCACTTGAAAACTGTTGCAAATGAACCTCTACCGATCTCAGGACCAACAGTATAAAAACTAATGACTTCATTTGCTCTTGTTGTTTGGCCTTTATCTGCTGACATGATTCTATCAATGTATCAAATTAGATGGTAAGTTTCTGGCTATTAGGTATAGGAGTTTTGGTCAATTGAAAGAAAAGTACAAAACTTATCTTCCTAGTTCACTCTTGAAAACATGCAACACCCCACAATTCAAGAATTTGTTGAGGACGTGATTGATTGAGAATTAACTGCTTGAGGAGGCTATTGATCTACTTCTGAAGTACCTGATACTCTTTACTTGTAAAAGAGTTGATTAACACTCAGTGTGATTCACGTTCTTTTTATTGTATTCAAATACAGGTTCTTATCAGTATTCGTGAGTAAGCATAACCTGTAAACCCCTTACAGTTTGACTACTGACATTTTCCAGCCTGCCTGCACATAAATGGTTGCTCCCTTCAGTTCTACTAAGTAAATCAAAAATAGCTTCATAAGGCTGCTTTCAGGATGTTTGAATCATTGATAGCTAGCATACTAAACAGATTACTCGGTGAGTATATTGAAAATTTTGATCCAAATCAATTGAATATTGGAATATGGAGTGGTGATGTGAAATTGAGTAATCTAAAACTTAAGAAAGAGTCATTGGACCAATTAAATCTTCCTCTTGAGGTCAAATTTGGCCACTTGGGTGAATTGACCTTACAAATTCCATGGTCAAATTTGAAATCTAAACCTGTGAAGGTTATTATAGAAAATGTTTATTTGTTGGCGTCGCCTTTACTTGTTGATGAGGTCAACTTTGAAAGTGAAGCTTTAAGAGAATATGAGATAAAAATGAAAAAACTAGCAAATTTGGAAGCTATAGAGATCGCTAAGGAACAAAATAAATCAATTACCACTGATATTGCTTCAAATGAAACTTTTACTGAGTCACTTGCAACAAAAATTGTTGATAATTTACAAATTGTCATCAAGAATATCCATGTTAGGCTCGAAGACGAAGATCAATTAACGGAGCACCCATACTCATTTGGTATTACTTTAAATGAATTATCTGCTGTTTCGACAGATGAGTCATGGATACCAAGTTTCATCTCGATCACTCAAAAATTTACTAAAAAACTCCTCACTTTAAAAAATTTGAGTTGCTACATGAATACGAATTCTATCTCAATTTATTCAGAACTCCATTCTGATGTTTTAAAAAGATTTGATGAAATAACCAGATCTGAAAATGCTTCTGGTTTGAGTTTGCAGCATCTTGTTAAACCAATATCTGGAGAAGGCAAAATTTCAGTTCACAAAGCGGGAACTACTGATAGCATACCTCATGTTGATGCTAATCTTTTCTTTGAAGAATTCGGCATTGAGTTGGATTCTGAACAGTATCGAGATATTTTATGGACGGCTTCAAAATTCCATTGGTATACTAAAACATTGAAATTTAAAAGATTAAGGCCTTCAGTTCCCGTCAAAGAAAATCCTAAAGCATGGTTTATTTATGCAGCAAAATCAATATTGAATGAAATCCACGAACGCAATTATAAGTGGAGTTGGGCATTTTTTGAAAATAGGCGCGATCAAAGAAAGTCATATATTAGTTTATGGAAAACAAAGCTGTTGAGAAAAGAGCAACTAAACAACGAGCAAGAACTCTCGTTTCAAAACTTAGAAAAAGAACTATCATTTGAAGATATCAAATTTTACAGATCATTGGCCAGAAATGAGTTCAAGAAAGAAATGAATGGCCAAGCTCTTTCTTTCAGAAGCACTAATTCCCCTAAAACTGTAAATAACAATGGATGGTTTTCCTATTTATGGGGTCTGTCTCAAAAAGAGGAATCCAACGATGAGGCGAATTTACTGCTTACTGAGGATCAAAGAAAAGCGCTTTATGAAGCTATTGAGTATGATGAACAAAAGGAAGTAGTAGATTCAATTGAAATACCAAAAGAATGGGTCAAGCTCGAAATTTCAGCTTCCTTAAAGAAAGGTGGAATTTATATCAAACGAAAGGGAGAGAATAATTTAGCAGAAGTTGTTTTCGAAGGATGTAACACTCGATTTTACCAAAGAGTTGATTCCTATAAAGCAAAGTTTCTGCTTGAAGAATTCAGGATTGAAGATGGTACAAATACTTCTTTATATAAGCATATCGTCAGCGTCAAGCAAGTTGAATTTGATGAACTGGAAAGCATGACTTCGATGGATCCTTTTTTTCAAGTTGTATATGAAAACAATCCATTGAATGAGAATGGAGACTCGTTGCTATTGGGTAAGCTCAAGTCAATGACAATCTTTCACAACCCGAAATTTTTCGAAGAGGTTTATAAATTTTTTAAACCTCCAAAAATGCACCTTAGCACTATTGGTGCAATAATGAATGCAGCAGAGGCTACAATAGAAGGCATAAGTCAGCAAACTCGAATTGGATTGCAGTATGCTCTTGAGGAACATAAGACCATTAATATTAAATTGGATTTACAGGCTCCATTGATTATTCTCCCATTGCATCCTTCGGATATTTCCTCGCCGGTTGCAGTTTTAGATGCTGGGCATATTAGTGTAATTAGCGATTTGGTAGACAAAAACAAAATCGAAGAGATAAAGTCAAAGGAAACCTATGCAAATGAAGATTGGGAAGAACTTAACACAATGATGTACGATAATTTTGACCTTCATTTACAAGATGCACAGTTCTTTGTTGGTTCAGATATTAGGGAAACAATGGAACAACTTCACAATGTCAATAGTGAACGAAAATCTTTGATTCTTGATAAACTCAATATTAAATTTCGAATTGGTGTTTCCATACTTCCTGAAGTTGTTAGCATGGTAAAATTCAAGATTGAAGGAGACGTACCTGAGGTTAAGCTTTCATTGAATGATTATCAATACAAATCCTTATTAAGCATTCTCGATGTTGCAATTCCCAACTTTGAAAATCTTGATAGTGATGATTCTAATTTGTTCGATACATATAATCTCTCCGAGAATCAAGTTGATATTGATGCCACAGACAATGCATCGTTGGACTTGATAGAAAAGTCGTCAAATGACTTCTCAAAAGAATCTGAATTGCGGGAGAATCAAGAGAATCAGCATTTATTCGAATTCAAGCTATTCATGGGATCGATGCAATTGCGCTTATCAAGATGTATAGATGGTGTTTCTTTGAAAACAGAACCCTTGGTGGACTTAATTGGAGAATCCTTGAACCTTTTCCTTTTTAAAAGTCATTCCAAATTAGGGTTAGAATTGACTCTAGAAGATATCAACTTGATTGATCACATCCAAAACATCGGTACAAATGAGCTGAATAATTTGGTTTCCTCCAGTTATAGAAGTGAATTGAGTGAAACCAAAAAGAAATTAATTATTGTTGAATATGAACGTATACAAAGGTTTGTTGACTATAAAGGAGTTAGTGTTGAGGTTTTCGATCAAAATGTGAAAGTCGACATTGCAACAGTTAGATTTGTCGTCTCACGAAAATCTTATCTTAGCATATTAAGTTTCATTTTAAACACTTTCACTGACCCAAATGCGGAACCAACTTTGGCTGATGAGTTGAAGCACAATAACGTAAATGATGAACGATCATCCCCTCAAAGAATCAATGTCGATATTAATTTGGATAGTATTATCCTACTTTTGAATGATGAAGGAATCACATTTGCCACTTTGAAAATGAGTACTGCAACAATTAACGTCTTTCTAGTTCCTGAAGAAATGCATATACGTGGTGTACTAGGTGCTTTATCCCTTCGTGATGACATCAATGAAGGTGCACCGGATGACTCACCCTTGAGAAATCTAGTGAGTCTTGAGGGAGACAATCTTGTTGAATTTGATTACAAGTCAATTACTTGTGATAATGTTGATGATTCAAAAAATAATCTTGAATTCCGTATCGGATGCTTGAAGATCTACTTTATAGAGAGCACCTTTACACGCATCTTTGGGTATCTAAGTCAGTTTATGCGTATGAAAGCTATTTACGATGCAGCTCGAGATATGGCAGTAAACCTGACTTCAAGCATCGACAATGGTATCAAGACTGTATTTAATATCTTGATAAAAGCACCAATCATCATATTTCCCCGAATGGTAACCAGCAGGTATGGAGAATTTGAATCAATAGAGACTCAGTTAGGTGAGATATTTGCATCAAACGAATTTATATTAGATGATCATGGTATCCAAAAAAATAAAATCAATGCTGGTGTTCGAAATATTCGAATGTCTTCATGTTTTCATTTTGAAGATAAAAAGCAGGTATCGAAGATTGTTGAAAATTTGGATTTGACATTCAATATAAACTATTTTCAAGATCCAAAAAAAGATACTGCTAGTATCGAGATTGAGGGAATAACAAAGGAAATTGATTTCGACTTGACTGAGTTACAACTTAAATATTTGCTTCATATTGGTGAATCGCTTTCAAGATCGGTCATGCTGTCTGAAGAAATCAAAAATTTGGATGAAATTGTTGAAGATGCAACCGTTGCTAACGCTGTTGCAATGCATAATACCCGTACTGCAGTTGATTTGCAATCAAATAAAATTATAAAGAAATCTCAAGTCGAGGTACAACCAATTACGAAAGAAGGCAATGCTACTATTATAATCAACGTGAATATTCCTCGTATCTCATTGACAATATTCAATAGAACTGAGGATTTGATTTCGCTCAATTCATCTAAAATTGCAACCTTTTCATTGAATCAGACAGAATTAAAGGTCCAGATGGAGGCTGATGGCTCCTTCAACTCAAGATTATCCATTAATTCGTTAATACTTCGAGACGTTCGTGTTAATAGCACCAGTAAATTTATCGATCTAATACCCTCAAATGCTTCAAAGACTGAACAAATTCTTTTGACTGCATCAAGCCAGATTCATCCTGAATCTCATGAAATTGTCATCCTTTTAAATGTGGAAAATTTAAGAGTCCTTTTGGTGATGGATTGTATGATAGAAATTCAGTCATTTTTTGAAGACGGATTTAAACAGGATAAAAATTTTATCCAGTATCAAGCGCAGGAGACTAGTCTTCAATCAGATGAATCCTTCTCTCAAGCTCAACATTCATCTCATTCGTTATCATCAGAATCTCTTTCAGACTTTCAAACCAATGAACCAAAGAACAAATATTACTACAGTTACTCGCTCAATATCACCGATCCCTCTATCATTTTGCTAGAAGATCCTACCGATGAAGATACTTTGGCGGCAGTTTTCAAAATTGAGCACTTGTTGATAACTAGCCAAGCGGTGACTTCTATGGCGGCTAACAATATTGGATTATTTTTAACCCGTATGAAGAATTTTGATTCAGATCAATATCGTATTATTGATGATTTTTCGATATCTTTTGCGCATGATTCCAAAGGAAGCTCCGACTCCGCATACCTTACGAACATACAAGCATCAGTCGATTCAATCCTTCTTCGAGTATCCATCCGTGACATTCGTTTTGCTGCTAGTATTTTTAATAAGGCCTCTAATTTCTACAATGAGGCACATAAAAGAAAGGATAATACAGAAGAACAAGCTTTCGGGTTTACTGAAGATTTCAAGAAGAGATTATCGCAATATGCTCCAAGTGTACTAACAGATAATTCCTTTAAATCATCGAAGCTGATTTCTGAACAACCAAAAGTGATTATTAAAGGAGAAGAGTTTTGCGCAAATTTCGGAGGATTGAGGTTCGTCTTAATTGGAGATGTTCATGAACTACCGGTTTTAGATATGAATGTCAAACCATTTGAAATGAAAGCAGTAAATTGGTCCACTGATTTGAGCGCAGAGACACATATTCAACTGTATGTTAATATTTACAATTATTCTATGTCTTCTTGGGAACCGTTAATCGAGCCATGGCCAATTGCAATATATGTATCAAAGGTCATTGGTTCTCGAAGTAAGCTTACAGTGGACATAGTCTCTCGTCAGTTAGCTGAGATCACAGTTACATCAAGATCTATTGCGTTGCTTTCTCAGATTTCGAATTTGATTACAGCAGATGAAAAATTAAAGCCACGGGGTCAAGATAATCCATACTTAATTGTGAATGAAACTGGTTTTGACTTAGAAATATGGTCTGATAATGACATAGATCAACAGTCAAAGTCAATAATCCGCAATAATGATCGCATTCCTTGGTCTTTTGAAGATTGGAAAAAAATAAGACAAAATTTGGATACAAATGATGCTGCTGGTGTTCTTGGTATTAGAATACTCAATTCACAATTCAATGATATACATAAAGTTTCTGCAACAGGAGAAGGAGAAACGCTATTTATGCTAGAGCCACCAATGAAAGGATATCATGATAGGTTGGCGTGTGATATAGTACTTGGACTGAACAATGTTAAGACTATTCTATTGATGTCATCCATAAAAATACACAATGATGCAGATGTTGGAGTTATGATTCAAGTTGGGTATGATGGTAAGGAAGAAATTTTAGAGATCGGTGCTAATTTAACAAAGTCTTTACCAATCCGTGCTGTCTTCGAGGGAACATTCAAAGTCAAGCCTCTTCTTAAAGACGAACCTTTTGAATGGAACGACCAGTCTTTACATTGGAAAGACTTTTTGAAGGAATCACATTCTTTGCAATGCAACTCGAAAAACAAAAATGACCAGTCTAGCTATTATTTTCAAGCAGAGGCAAAATATGATGAAGAAGAACCTCTATCCAGAATTTATCCTCACATGACTATAATCATATCAGCTCCACTCGAGATAGAGAATTTACTTCCCTTTGATATTGAATATCGATTGTATGATAAGAAGCTGAAGAAAGATTGGAATGGTAGCATTAAAAAGGGTATAAAGAGTTTTGTACATGTCATAAGCTTGTCCAGCTTATTACTTCTAAGCATTGAACCAATTGATTGTGGGTTCCCGAAGTCCGAATTCGCAATCATTAATGTTCCTCAAGGTAGCGAATTCAAGAGAGAGAAGCACATTAATATCAAGCATAGAACAAATCAACAATTAAAAATTGGTATACATTACCAAAAAAGTATTGAAAGTAAGAGCTTGAAGATAAGCATATTCTCGCCATATGTTATTATGAATAAAACTGGAAAAGAATTGTTCATTACTGAAAAAGGAAACACTTTGAAAGCTAGCAGCACTGGACAATCAAATCAACTGTTTCCTTGTATGTTTTCATTTTACAAGGATGATGATCGTAAGAATAGGATAACCTTAAGAACACAAGAAACCGTGTGGAGCTCACCAATCAGTTTCGATGCATTGGGTCAAGACACTGCCATCGATCTTCAATTGCTGGGGAAACAAAAGGAACTCAATCTTGCTCTCTCCGTGAAGGAAGGAGAGGGAAAATACCAGCTTTCTAAAGTGATAACGATTGCACCAAGATACGTGTTAATGAATAAATTGAATGAAGGAATACAAGTTGTTGAGAATGGTACAAATAACCAATTCGTGTTGGGTGAACAGCTGCATGTGCCACTATATGGATTGAGACATGTTGATCAAAAGAGTATCCTTATCAAGTTCACCAACAGTTCTAAATCTTGGTCTTCACCGTTCACCTTGGATGATGTGGGTCAAATCTTTCTTAAAGTTCATAAAGAAGGGTTTGGTCAAGTGTTACTAAAAGTGAATATTACCATAGAGGAGGGAATAATTTTCATTCAAATTGAGAATGCTAATAATCATTGGCCATATTCTATTCGGAACTTCAGTGACACAGACTTCTATATTTACCAAAATGATCCCAATATTAATGCCAATGGTGAAGTCGTGAAGCATGAAACGCATTACAAGCCGATCTACTACAAAATACCCGCTAAAAGCGTGATGCCTTATGCTTATGATTATCCAAATGCTATTATTAAAGAACTTGTGATTAGATCTCATGGTCGAGAAAGAGCAGTGAATTTGGCTGAAATTGGAAATCTCAAACCATTTCGGTTACCCCCCATGGATGAATTTGAGCAATGCATCGTTGACTTAAATGTTGTTGCAGATGGACCCACACAATCTTTGATCATTACGAACTACGATCCTTCATTGAGTTTGTATAAAGTTCAAGGTAGTAAAGCAAATTCTTCCGTGAACATCTCACAAACATTCGAGACTAACGAGCTCGATGAGAACTATTACACACAAGTAATAACGAAATTTGAAGGTTTCGGGATTTCATTGATCAACACCAATTTACAAGAGCTATGTTACATCACGCTAAGGGGATTGGAGTTTAGGTATAATGAATCACATTTGTATCAAAACTTTAGTCTAAAGTTGAAGTGGATCCAGATAGATAATCAGCTTTATGGTGGTATCTTTCCAATAATTTTATATCCAAGTATCATTCCGAAGTCTGGGAAAGAAATGAATAATCATCCTTCGTTTTCGGGGTCGATCTGCAAAGTAAAAGATAATAGTCACGGGGTTCTTTTCATCAAGTATGCAACAATTTTGCTACAAGAGATGACAATTGAAATCGATGAAGACTTTTTGTTTAGTCTTCTCGAATTTGCGAAGTTTCCTGGCGCTAGTTGGAACAAACAACTTTCTGATAAATTGTGTGATGATTCCCTTGAATTACCTGTCCCAAAAAAGTTGTCTGAAAGCAGCGATATATATTTTGAAGCCTTGCATTTGCAGCCTGCAATAGCCAATTTGTCATTTGTCAGAACTGACAGAGTGAATGTGGACGACAAAACCTCCTCTCAAAACACATTGATGTTCTTTTTGAATGTCTTGACAATGGCAATTGGTAATATAAATGATGCACCAATCTCATTAAATGCATTATTTATAGAGAATATTAGAGTACCAATTCCACTTTTAATGGAATCTATACAAACACATTATGGACAATCTTTCTTTTACCAGGTTCATAAAATACTTGGGTCCGCTGATTTTCTTGGAAACCCAGTGGGGTTGTTCAAGCATCTTTCTTCAGGAGTTCTTGATATATTTTACGAGCCATACCAAGGATTTATCATCAATGACAGACCCCAAGAATTAGGGATAGGTATTGCAAAAGGTGGTTTAAGCTTTTTGAAGAAGTCAATTTTTGGATTTAGTGATTCATTTGCGAAGGTAACAGGATCTTTAGCAAAAGGATTATCAGTAGTCACCTTAGACAAGAAATTTCAAGAGAGAAGAAGACTATCTCAACGCAGAAATAAACCCAAACATGCTCTATATGGGATGGCCTCTGGCGCTAATTCTTTCTATGAGTCCATATCATCTGGAGTCACTGGAATAGCTTCAGCACCTATTGAAGGTGCAGTTAGTGGAGGTGCTGCCGGCTTTTTTAAAGGTCTCGGTAAAGGTGTTGTAGGTTTACCTACAAAAACAGCCATTGGATTCTTTGATTTTGCATCGAATATAAGTGAAGGTATAAGGAACACGACGACTGTTTTCGATGCTGAGGGGTTGGACAAAGTTAGATTACCAAGATTTATTGCTAAGAATTCGGTTGTACATCCCTATTCACAAAGAGAAGCACAAGGTCAATACTGGTTGAATGCAGTGGATGGAGGGATATATCTACTGGAAACATATTTGGCCCACCTACTTTTATCGGGAGAAGAAAGAGCAGTTTTGATTACCTACAAACTTATTCTTTTATTCGAAACGAACACATTAAACACCAAGTGGGTTATTCATTTGAACGATGTCAAATCAATTTCAATGGAGTCCACTGGAATTAGCATTAGTTTGAAGAAAAAATCAGGCCCATTTCTTCCCATACCAGAGCGGGGAAATAGAATGTTCATATACAAGAAGATTTCCGTGGCAGTTGAAGAATTCAACAAGCATTGTCAGGTTATCCTTTAAATTAGTACATATTAATATCTAATTTAGAATTTTATTCAATTTTTTGAATTTTTTGAAAAATAGGTTTGGTTTCGCCACAACGTTTGTTAAATCTTTTTACAAATTCACATGAAGATTCTTCCTCGCAGTATTGAAACTTAATCAAATCAATAGAAATATAGCCATTGCGGGTTCGTACGATTAAGGAAGGCAGAGGGGTAACATCTAGTTTAAACTCTCCTACCGCATGAAGATCCTGCTTCGTATCAATAATGTAACTGGAGTCAATTACCTTAATTCCTTTGAAAATGATCTTTCTATACTCTTTTATTCTCCTACCTTTACTTTTGATATCGATAAGCTTGAATGAATATAATGGACCTAATGCTTTTTCTAAAGAAACTATTTGTTCTGATGTGTGTTCATGCCAATAAATTTCTGCTTTCGAAGAAGGAATCTTAGCAGCTAGTGAAAATTCATATTTAGTGTTTTGAATTGGATGGCCCAGTTCAATGAATAACTTTTTATCTATAACATCAATAAGCATATTTGCACCCAAAAGACCCAATTTTTCTTGCAAGGTAGGAAAGTCATCCGAATTAGATATTGGGATTTCAGAAGATTGTGAGATGATATTACCTCGATCAAATTTGTATGGATGTAAAGTTTGAATTGTGCATCCCGTATATTGGTCATTATTCATCAATGCATGTTGAATTGGAGAAGATCCTGAATATTTTGGCAATAGCGAGGGATGAACATTGATTCCTCCATATGTGCAATTTTGTAGAAACTTTGCAGGAATTAAGACCCCATATGCAACAGCAATTGCCAAATCGAAATGAAGTGATTCAGATTCGTGAATAATTTGACTTGCACAATCTGCCCTATGAATATCAATTTGCATACTGTTTTCATGTATAAAGTTAGCTAGTGGAAGATCTTGAAAGACCTTTTGTTTCCTTCCTCTAAACTTCGGATACTTTGTGAACACTTCAATCGAATCTATAGCATTTGGATGTGAAGCTTTGTAGTCAATTAGTTTATTCAACGAATGCACACTGAAATCATCCGTACCAAAATAAGCGATTTTTAATTTACTAGATCTTAAAAAGCTAGATTCACAAAAGGGTCTGATTTTTCGCAAAATAACACTGGTAAATTCGTTTGACTTGATTATTGTCCTTTTAATCATTATCACAGACGATTACTACAATTCAGCTTTTAAGAGATACACTTAGTGCGCAAACCAAAATAAGTTTTCGAAGCATTTACACAGTACACAAAAGAGATTTTTATAAGCTTCCTAGGATTTATTAATATGATTTTGAAAATTTTACTATCTTATCCTACATTTAGATTGAATCGTACCATGTTATTGATTTAATGTAATTTTCTTGACTAATGGGGTTTTGTAATCAGTTTTTTTCTGCCAGAAAATGTTGCTACCCAAATGTACTTTGATATTTTGACCAACAGAAATGTCAGATTTTTGATCTTTGTCCAAGACCTGTTTTGAATCATGTAATTTGGTAATCCAAATTTCAAGCAAAACCCCCCTTTCTCTTCTTTTTCATTCGACTTTGAGATGAAATTTGGGGTTTTCGCTTTTGAGAGTTCACTTTCTGATTTTGAGAACTACCCACTTTTTGAGTGCTATAAAGAGGAGTGACAACTTGACTTGAATAAGATTCCGAGTCTAGTTGGCTGAATGAAATTTGACTGGAAGCATCAGTACTCAAAAAGAATTGCTTTTGACTATTTTTGAGTTCCGGAGCTGTAGAATTTACATATGAGTAGTTATAGTTATCAACCACAGAGTCATTGATATTATCAGCTTCCCAGCCACTAATCAACAGTCTCACACTTAAAGGTGAATTTTCGAGTATCAGATTATAGTTTGAATGATATTGATCACGTAAATCTTTCAGCTTTGCTCGGATAAGTGATGATGCTACGAAGATAGATGACTTCTGTAAATCATGGATGCTATTCACATTGCACAATTTTGGATTGGATAAGAAAATAGTTTTTAATGATGAGCAGAGGTTTTTTATTGTATTTTCAGTTTTATTTTTCAGTTTGTCTTCATATTTGGATCTTTTCATGAGAACATTACCTATAAGACTTTTCAAGATAATACCTTTTTTGTCAAAAAATTTTGTCAATTGTGAAATCATCAAATCAAATTCTGCTATATTAGAGACAATAGGAGTTTTTTTGTCGGATATATCATGCAAAGATAAATATGATGAAAGATTTATCTTATTTTGGTGTTTATGGACCTTATAAGCACCCTCACCCAATGAAAATGCATATTCCTGGATTGCATTGAGGGTTTCATTACCTGAATTAATGCTATTCGATAGATTTTTAATTGTTTCAGCTTGTAAAGAAGAAATTTGACTCAAAGGTTTCGTAATTGACACAAGTTCCAGCTTGGTTTTGGTACGATCATCATTTAGTTCAACATTAATTTTCATGTTTGAAGATGTAGAATAACCGATAATTTCAATTTTAAACTCGGTTGTGAGCTTGAAAAGACCAAAAATTCGAAGATTTTTATTTTCCAAACTGAGATTATCATTTTGCCCAATTTCCACCTCAACCAATTCTTCAGAATTGGAGGAATCCCTCGAAGATTTGAAAAAATTTCTATCCAACTCGAAAAACAAAATTTGCTGAGTATTTTCCATACTTTCCTTACCAATAGTATATGGGTCTCGCAAACTGCAAGGTTTATTGTTCCGAAAGCCAAACGTGTAAACGAAGATCAATGGATGCATCTGTGAGTACACAAAACATAAAAACATATCCTTATCAATTTGCTTCGAATGTAGTCTCATAGTTGGATCAGAATCATCAAGGAAATGTTTCCAGGTAATCAATCGCTCTAAAGAATCCTCAATTTGCAACCAGATCAACTCTTTGGAAGTTAATAAGAAGAAATTGGCCCCAACTTTCTGGCAATCAATTATTCTAGACCAACTATTAGAAGTAACAACCTTTTGAGACTCCCATTTATCTCCAAGGTGAAACTTTGTAATTTTTGATCTATTAACTAGATAAATATTCAGTGAATTGTTTGACCAAATTACGCGATTCCATTGTGTGAACTCCATTGGGTCTCTAACCGAACACTCACTGGAACCTGAAGGTATTTCGACTTTCAAAACATGAGAAGGGACCAAGTAAATTTTCCAAAGCCTGAAGTTTCCTTCAACATCAACTGCGCAAATTGTAGTGAAATCCAGTGGGTTAAAGGATACATGGGCAAAATTATTTCCTGCCAAGTCTTGGGCCAAAATTTCATCAACAAAATCCACTGAAATATTTGAGGAATCCGGAGATGCTGAAGTGAGGGAAAGCTTAAAGTACCTTAAGATATGGATTTTCTTGTCAGTCCTCACCAATAAATAAGAAGGAACGAATTCATAGATTAAAGGAGAAAATTCTATTTGTTTGATGGGTTCTGAAAAGGCAATTTGATATGGAATTAGAATTTTAGGGCGTCTGAAGTCAGTAACGAACTGATCCTCGCGAACTATAGCGATGTTTTCCTCATCCAATAACGATAAATTGAGAATATTTCCGCATTTACCAGAAACAAATGCTGATAATTTCCTTGAAGTACCTATTCTACGTCCTCTGACGCTATAAATATCGAATATTGAGGAATAAGAAGCATCAAATGAGAGTGTAGATTGTATTGATTTTGACTCTATACTCATCGAATCCAATATTTGAAGTGGAATGTATGAGTCATTAGAGTAGCTGGACTTTACAGTCCTGTAAGATTCTTCATTTCCTTCAATTTTATGATCAATAGGGTTCGGGTTGTGAATTAACGTACATGTAGAGTTTTGTATTTCTTGCAACTTCAAACCATCATTTTTCCTTGAAAACAGATAGCTTAGCTCAAAGGACCCCACTTCTGAGCTATGTGATTCGACTAGTGGAAGGCCATTCCCATCAACGCCATATGTCAATCTCACTCCCAATCCTCTCTTCTGGGGCCACATGCCTTCTGCATTAAGATTCAAAAATTTGATCACCACCTGTATATATCACGTTTTCCTGAGTATTTTTGTTCTGACTTGAACAAGTCCTGGATTAAACATGCAACTCATCTTCATAGTTTACTTAGCTGGATGGTTTAATTTGGTCCTTTCACAACAATTCCATTTTGATTTGTATGACAAAAATTTAAATCCTGAAGGGTCTTCAATACTTCAATTCTCAAAAAATTCTGATGATTCCTTACTATGGGGACCATATAGGTCTGGTTTATACTTTGGTATTCGTCCGAGAATTCCAAGATCTTTGTTATCGGGGTTATTTTGGTATAACGTGAACGATTTCAATGGAATAAATAACCTAAGACATACGTATGAACAAAATGACAATATGAGAAAAGCAAACTGGGTCAAGTATGATCCAAGGTTTGGTGGCCGCCAAATAATAGATGATTTGGACAATCATGTTTTAATTACTATAGATTTTGTGAAAAGTGAAGACGGAAAGTCTTGGGGAGTAAAGATTAATTCACTGCCACATGAGGGCTATGAAGACTCAAAAATTACATTTGTTTGGTATTCCGGCTTAGAAGGAGAACGTGAAATTCATGGTAAGAAAGAAAGAACTGGGCAGCTTCTTTTGAAGAACATGAAGGATGATACAGGGTACAATGGGCCGATAATGCTAAGTGGTGTTTCAGAAGAATTGGGTTTGTTCGACATCGAAATTTTCCTTACACATGCTACAAATAAGCATCCTGATGCATCGCCTTTACTCGACCCAACAACTGATTGTAGCAAGATACATCATCTTTCACTCATAGTACCAGATGATAATGTTTGGAAAGCTAAAGATATTTTTATGACATTGTTACAAGAATCAGTCCAAGAACTAATTCAAAACAACGAGGGAAATGATTATTTCCCACCGGAACAAGTCTACGTATTAAGAGATTTACAATCTTTTGAAGGAAATTTGCACTTTGTGCAACAAACTTTTGTCGGATTAGCTGAGTTTGAGGTTACTTTCAAAAGTTCTGAAACTCCACACACAGAATTGATAACCCAGAAAAACATTGATTACAAGATAAATTCAACATTGAAAAAGTTTGATGAGAAATTTGAAAAGACTTTTCCTTTAAATATATCCGATACATCCAAAAATTATGAAGGTTTTGCCAAAGAGGTTCTCTCTGGATTATTAGGCGGCATATCATACTTTTATGGCGACCAGCTTATTGATAGAGATACCATTTTTGATGAAGACTCTTTTGAATCTCATCAATTGAATGGCAAGCTTGAGGGTCCTAACGAACTTTTCACTCTAGTTCCCTCAAGGCCTTTTTTTCCTAGAGGTTTTTTATGGGATGAAGGCTTCCATATTTTACCGTTATTGGATTATGATTCAGATTTGGCATTCGAGATAATGAAATCATGGTTCAATTTAATCGATGAAAATGGATGGATAGCTCGAGAACAAATTTTGGGACCAGAACTGAGATCAAGAGTTCCGGACCAGTTCATTACCCAAAGTACTGAAATAGTGAATCCACCAACTTTAATGCTAGCTTTCACATATCTACTTGAGAAGTATAAAAAAGATAATGATTATGTTTCAGTACCTCAGGTTGAGAACTTTGGATCATTCGAAGATGAAAAGGAATTAGGAAATGTACTTCTTACACATCCCAACTTGCTTAGCAATTATACCAAGGATTTGTATCCAAAACTTAAATTATATTACGAGCACTTTTGTTCATCTCAAAGAGGAATCACTAACGAGTTCAATCGACGTGAAACTTATGAAGCGTATAGATGGAGAGGTAGAACCTTGACACATTGCTTAGCTAGTGGACTTGATGATTATCCTCGTGTGATACCAGCAGACGTGGCCGAATTGAATATTGATTTACTATCATGGGTTGGTGTGATGGCTAGGTCGATGAAGTTGATTGCTGAAATAATTGGAAACGCTACAGAATATGAATACTTTGAGGAAAGAGAAAAAGAAATTATTTCCAACATTGATAGCATTCATTGGTCAGCTAAAGAGAATATGTACTGCGATGTTTCTGTTGATGATGAAGATGAAAATATGTTTTTTTGCAGTAAAGGATACATCTCATTATTTCCATTTTTAACCAAATTAATCCCCATAGAGGATACTTTCAAGATTGGCCAAATAGTTGATTCATTAATGGATCCAAATGAATTATGGTCAGACTATGGAATAAGATCACTTTCGAAATCAGACTCAAATTATAAAACTGGAGAAGACTATTGGAGGTCACCCATATGGGTCAACATTAATTACTTAATTTTAGACTGCTTGAATTACTACAAAGATAACATAAATACGAAGTCAAATCGTGAACTCGCTGATAAATTATCAAAGGCATATACGACATTAAGAGAAAACTTGATTAACAATATTATAGACAAGTGGGAAAACACCGGATATGTATGGGAACAGTACAATGACCAGACTGGAGCTAATCAAGGAGCTAAAAATTTTTTGGGATGGACTTCTACCATTATCTTGATTATGAAAATGCCAGCTGATATCTAAGCGTTTTATTCACTTTGATGGATCTTGTTCAAATCTCAAGTCCCAGCCTATAGAATCACCATACTTTGGTAACACTTCTGCAACACTTTGGACGTCTTTGTCACCTCTTCCAGACACATTGATAATAATATGTTGATCCTTGGGCATAGTTTTAGCCAACTCAATACCACCGTAGATAGCATGGGAAGATTCCAAAGCTGGAATTATACCTTCCAACTGAGACAACAATCTAAATCCGTGTAATGCTTGCGCGTTTGTTGCAGCAACAAATTCTGCACGTCCGGAGCTTTTCCAGTAAGCAAGTTCAGGTCCAACACCAGGATAATCTAAACCAGCAGAAATAGAATGGGTGTCATGAACTTGGCCGTCGTCATCTTGTAACACATATGTTCTAACACCATGGAAAACACCAGGGATACCAGCAGTCAATGTTGCTGAATGACGATCGGAATCTAATCCTTCACCACCTGCTTCAACTCCTAACATCTTAACTTCTTTGTCGTTCTCGAAAGGTGAAAATAAACCCGTCGAGTTAGAACCTCCTCCAACACAAGCAACGATGGCATTTGGCAATTTTCCACCATTCAATTCTTTGAATTGTTCTTTGGCCTCTTGCCCGATCACACTTTGGAATGTTCTGACCAAGGTAGGGTATGGATGAGGACCAATCGCAGATCCAACAACATAATGTGTAGTTTTCAAGTGAGAAACCCAATATCTGAATGCTTCAGAAGTTGCATCACGCAAGGTTCGCGTACCGTTGGTAACTGCAACAACTTTTGCTCCTAAGATTCTCATTCTGAAAACATTCAATGCTTGACGTCTCACGTCTTCAGCTCCCATAAAGACCATGCATTCCAAGCCGAACTTTGCACATGCAGTAGCGGTAGCGACACCATGTTGTCCAGCACCGGTCTCAGCGATAACTTTATTTTTACCTAATCTTTTGGCGATCAAAACTTGAGCCAAGGCATTGTTGATCTTATGAGAACCAGTGTGATTTAAATCTTCTCTCTTCAACCAAATTTGAGCACCACCAGCATGTTCAGTTAATCTGTCTGCCTTATGGAATGAAGAAGGTCTTCCAATGTAACTGTATAAGGATTTAAAATCTTTCCAAAATTGCTCATCAGCGACAGCACTTTCAAATCCAACTTCCAATTCAGCCAAACATGTGTATAAGGCCTCAGGAACATATTGCCCACCAAAATCACCGAAGTTTGGACTGAACTCATGCTTCTCGTAGAATAATGGTTGCAAAGGAGATTCATCTGAGGGCAAGGTCACTGAATCTTTGCTTTCTGGTGCACTAGGAGAATAATCTTCTCCTAAAATAGTCTTGATAAACTTATAAGCAGCATCACCACGTTCTCCAGGATTTGATTCACCGATAGAAGTGATGAGTTTTGAACCGATCACAACACCATCAGCTGATGAGCCAACAGCTAAGAAATGCTCTCTGGTTGAGACACCAAAACCCACTGCTATAGGCACACCTGGGGCATTCTTCTTCACTCTTGAACATAAGTCATCAATTCCTTTTTCCAAAGTCTTTAATGCTCCAGTGACACCCATTCTGGAGACCACATAAATAAAAGAGTCAGATATTTTTCCTAAGACTTGTAATCTCTTATCTGTAGTTGATGGAGCGACAAGAGGAATGTATGAAACACCAAATTTAGAACATTTGGTTCTAAACTTTATTGCTTCTTCAGGTGGCAAATCCACAACCAAGAAACCATTTGCACCAGCGTTTGCAGCATCTTCCACCAACTTTTCTTCGCCATATTTCAACACAGGATTATAGTATCCCATTAATATAATTGGAATTGTAACGCCACTCTTTCTTGCTAACTTGAGCAATTCTAAACATTTAGGAACAGTGATACCATTTGACAAGGAAGTTGTGTTTGACTCTTGAATCGTGGGACCATCAGCAATAGGATCAGAGAATGGTACACCTAATTCAATTATATCGACACCACCTTTTTGCAATCCTTGCAATATTGGCACGGTATCTTCGATAGTTGGATAACCAGCAGTGGTGAAAGTGATCAAGGCATTACGGCCTTCCCTTTTACACCTATCTAAAGTTTCTTTAAGAGCAACAGACATTTTTGTAGTGAAAAATACTTCTTCCAGATTTGAGCTTCACTGGGTTAAATAGCTAGAAAAAATCATGAGTCAGTTCAGGGTAACCCCAGGTTTTCGCTTTTGCAATGATATCACTTTTGACAATCGCTCCTGAAGAGCGAAAAACACGACTTCCACGTGCACAATGCATACAATCTACAATCAATTATAACCTTATGAAATTAACTAATAGGAGGGTATGTAGCCCCCAGTTACTATAGAAATTGGTAAACATGAGCTGCACTCATCCAAGCCAAAAAGCATAGATAGAACTGAAATTTTAAATAACTGATACTCAACTTTGTGTGGATCATTTCAGTTGTTTTGAAGTAGTTCTCAAAGAATTATTAGAACCTTTAGGATTTACTTTGTTCTTGACGATCACTTTGGCCATATTTGAGCTCGATGTTCCGTTTTGAGGTGCAATTTCCACTTCATGTCCCAACTTGATTTGAGATAGATTGATAATCGGTAAGAGTTTGTTGTATTGAATGCAATATTCTTTGATGCTATTTTGAACGGTTTTCAATCTCAGTAGCACTACTGTGTAATACTCTTGTTGACTTTGATTGGATGGAATAGTTGCAAGAGCCTTGATAAACAACGACATGTCATTTCGTAAGATGTTTATTTCTAGCTTAAGCCTATCCAATTCATTGTATATTAATGTTGGATCAATCTTTCCTGATGTAACATCATCAATCTTGATATTATCGGGTAACTTCATTATATAGATCCCTCAGATGTACTCTAGGAGTGAAACTTCAAGGCGATTCAGATATGCTTCAATAAAAATGCGAGACCTGCACATAATTGCAACACAAAACTTCTACTTTATACGTTTTTTGATGACAATTTCTGCTCCATTTATTGTCCAACTGACATCGAATTGCTTAAAAAAGTCCTCACATGTGGAATCGTCGGATAAGTATTTTTCAAGCATTGATTTGGGGATTTTAAAGTAGGAGGAATTTATTGATGAAATCAAATGCCGTAATATTTTTGACAATCCAAATCGCATTAAATTTGATCTAGAAGGATCTGTTTCGTTGTTGTAGAATGTAATCCAAGTATTGTAATCTTTATGTATCCAGCTCCTCAATAAGGTTAGTAACACTGGATCTGGTTGATACGTGAAGTACGCCTCTAAAGCTTTAGTATTATCGCCAGAAAAATGTGACAAATGCAAAATATAAAGGTAAGAAATCTCTTGTTGTTGAATTTTATTGAGAAGTTCAGGCGAATGCAATAAATAATTTATTGATGGAAGATATGAATCGTGTCCTTCCATTAAAGTTCCCAATCTCACTGAGAACAAGTGGACTTTAATAGAGAAGGGGTCAGGAGGAAACAGCAAAAGGCACTCTCGAAGTTTTCGAAGTGATGATGTAATTGCCGAGCTCTCTAATTGGCGGTCCGATATTTGGTATCTCTCCAGATTGAAATCCACATCGTCCTTTATGGTTTGCAACGTATAAGAGAAATCTTTCGATGGGAATTTGTTACAGTATTGAATGAAAGTTCTAAGGATTTCATTGAAATATTTGGCTCTTTCCTTGTGACTTTTCTGAAGAATAGAACTCTCTCCACGACTAATGTAGCCAATGCTAGGCCCTTTACTCATAAATCTTGCCTTTCTTTGCATCATCTTTTGCATTTCCAGTTCATTGGTTTCACTTTTCCCGTCCGCTTTCAACATTTTTAATTCATCACTTCTTGACGAATCTTTATGATTGAGCTTAACGGAATGATCGGAAGAAGCTTTCATGTCAGTGTAAGTGATTTCATTGGAATGGGTATTATGAATCAGGTTTTTTAAAGCAGGTACCCGATAACTGTTTTTGGACTTGAATGACATCAGAAATAGATTTTTTAGGAAACGACGAGCATTGATTTTGTCGGTTAATCAGAACTCTAAACTTTAGAGAATCTATCCTCCTCTAGATCTAAAAAGTAATGTGATATTCAAATAGCTAAACACAATTGGCATATTTACGTTACGAAAAGTTAAACAATAAGTAGCTTCTTACTTAGCAGCCAACAATTGAGTGAATTCTTGAATGTCGATTTCACCATCATTGTTGGTATCAGCATCTTTGATCATTTGGTCAACATCTGCATCTGACAATTTCTCACCGATGGAGGTTAAGACGTGTCTCAATTCAGCAGCACTGATCTTACCATCTCCGTTTCTGTCGAAAACTTTGAATGCCTCCGCAATTTCAGCTTCTGAATCAGTATCCTTCATCTTTCTTGCCATCATAGTTAAAAATTCTGGAAAATCAATTGATCCGTCACTGTTAACATCCACTTCGTTTATCATATCAGTGAGTTCGCTTTCAGATGGATTTTGGCCCAAGGATCTCATGACGGTACCTAATTCTTTGGTTGTAATTTTACCATCACTATCTTTGTCAAACAAAGAAAAAGCTTCTTTGAATTCTGCAATCTGTTTTTCGGATAACTTTTCAGCCTTTAAGTTAGTATTGGTAAATGAATATCGTTGGAATCTCGAGTGTTATCAGCAAAATTGCCACGATACCGTAGTGTGGACCTCACACGGGCTCAGTTGTGAAACAACATCTAACAACATGACTCCATATATGATTCAATATGAATCTATATTGTTCATTGATGAGTTTGATGACTGGTCAGATTTTCTAACTTACCATTATATCAGTTCGTCGTCTTCAAAATAAACACGAATCTTGTTTTGATCGGTTAGATTCAGGTTCAAATTATCCAAAGTGCACGACTTCTAGGGTGTTTTAAATCATGCCCTATTTGATCTCCAGTTGCTAATGGAGAATGATGAAGTTATCAAGGAGACGCAGTATAGTAAATTCTTGAGATCTCTTGATGAGGCACTGTTTATCTCTCATGTGAATGATTTGCAACATCTCCTGCAAAGTATGCATGATGAACGATTTAGTGGGTCCGGAATTTCTTCTCCAAGTCGAACTGAACTTCAGCTGCAAAGCTCAGATCCCTTTAATGATGGATTAGATGAAATTTTATTGCAAGTTGGTAATAACGTCAAATATGATGATTATGAAGACGCTGTACAAGAGAATGGAGAAAATCATTCTCAGATTGTCGCCGAAGAAAACAGTATCATGACTGGTCTTGGAGAAGTTCACAATTTCGGTGATTATGCCAGCTATTTTCATGCCAAACAGTTGAAACAGCAAAATTCAGATAAAAAATTTGTTCGGTGGGATCAGAAGCGAAGAGGAAATTCAAAGCAATGCCAAATTTTTGATGGATGTGTGATTCATGTAAATGGGTTTACTAATCCTTCAATTAATGAAATACATCGCCTTGTTATCACACATGGTGGAGAATTTTTAAGCTACTTATCGAATAAAAGTGCTGCTTCTCATGTTGTATGTGATAGACTTACGCCAAGGAAAAGAATAGAGTTCAAAAATGTTAAGGTGGTCAAAGCACAATGGATTGTGGACTCTATAGCCGCAAAGAAGCTTTTAGATTGGAAAGATTACAGATTAATTGAAGATGTTGAATACGGACAACAAAGATTAGATCTTAATATCCCACAAAATGAAATGCCCTTCGATAGGTCATCCTATATTTTATCAGCGGAGCAGACAGCCAATAATACTGATGAGACTTTCAATAAGAGAGAACTTAGTGACGGAAAAATTTTTGATGCAAGGCATCCAGATTTTTTGCAACACTTCTTTGCTAAGTCAAGATTACACCACCTAAGCACTTGGAAAGCAGATTTGAGGCTAAAATTTTTGAAGAGAATTGTTAAGGAAAAAAGAATAAAGCCAAGTACTAAAAAGAATAAATTGATTCTCCATATAGATTTTGATTGTTTCTTTGCTTCTGCTTCTTGTCTTGAATTTGAAAATTTGAAAATAGATAGGGATCCTATCGCCGTAACTCATGGAGGAAAAACATCTGATATTGCAAGTTGTAACTATATTGCAAGAAATTCAGGGGTTAGAAATGGAATGTGGTTGGGACAAGCTAAGGAATTATGTCCCCAGCTCAAAACCTTACCTTATAATTTTGATACGTATGAAAAGTATTCATCCCTCTTCTATGAATATTTGATTTCCCAAGATATTTTTGATTCCATTTTTCCTGTCCTGATTGATGAAGCTTTGGTGGACATATCAACCTATCGTGAAAAATCTGTAGATTTGGAGAACTCTATTAGAAGTCTCTGTGAAAAGATTAGAAAGGAAATCTTTACGTTGACAAATTGTACAGTGAGCATAGGAGCTTCTTACAATGTATTATTGGCTAAGCTTGCTTTAAAGAAAGCTAAACCAAATAATTTTTATTTTTTGAACACTGGAATAGCAGAATTTTTAGGATCAGTAAAAATCGAAGAGTTACCTGGAATTGGCAACGGTATCAAAAAAAAGCTCCTCGAACTGTTGAACATGCTACCTTCAGAATCAATGACAATTCATGATTTGTTGAAAATTGAAAAATCACAATTAGTTGCTAAGATGGGAAATAAGATTGGAATAAAGCTCTTCGAATTTGCAAGAGGAATAGATAAAACAGAAATAGCTATCGACTCAACAGATCTGGAGTCAGTACTAGGCAGAAAATCAATATCTGTTGATATTAATTACGGCATCAGATTCGACAATATGGAACAACTTGAAGCTTTCATTATGAGGTTATCAAGAGAATTATATTCTCGGATGATTACCATGGGTGTCTGTGGCTCTACTTTGAACTTACGTTTGGCTAAAAGGGCACATGGTGCCCCCATCAACCCAGAGAAATTCTTGGGAATGGGAAAATGTGAATTTTTCAATAAGTCATCTCGGCTTGGAGTCGCGACCAATGATTGGGGATTGATCGGGACAGAAGCCAAAGTTTTATATAGGATGTTGAATATTCCTGTTAGGGAATTGAGGGGAATAGGGTTGACTATTTCCAGACTACAGGATATCGATTCGTTAAAGAAGGATCGTCAATCTAAATTAGGTTTTATGAAAGGCTCAGCTGATGAGATAGTTTTTGAAAATTCCAGTAGGCGTGAAGCACAAGAGAAGCATAAGACTCCCAAGAATACCGACATCGATCAATTTGCAATCTCCGGAATGGAAATAGATTGGGAAGTTTTCGAGTCATTACCCAAGGACATTAAAATAGAGATAAAGAAAGAACTAAGGCGTCGAAATACTGATAATTTATTTACAAAAATAACAAGTGAATTTTTATACAGGCCAGAAAAGAAAATGGACTTGGGAGTGAAACCAATATCGAATATCCCAAACAAGAGACAGAAACGTACCAAATTTTGTGAATCACAGCCAATCTCTGAATCAGTTTTTAACGAGTTACCACCCTCAGTTCGAGAACAAGTTTTACGAGATTTAAGATATAAGGAAAAAGTAAAACAGTTTGATTTGAGTTCACTAAGAGAGAAATTGGAATCAAAAATCGAAGATTCAAAACCTCTTTTTCAAACAGTTACCAAGACTTGGCTCTCGGAACAAGAAAAGAGAAATCTAACCCCTCAATTTTTCAATAATAATAATAATAATAATATTATTGCTATAAAAAAACTACTAAGCAAATGGATCCAATCATCTATTTTACAGAAGGGCCCCCATCAAGATGACATCAAGATGTTCTGCAAATATTTGCATGATTTAAATAGTAAAGGGAGGTTGCGATCTTCAATATCATTAGTTTCTCATTTAAAAAAGGAACTTATTTATCATGAGTCTCTCAATAGGATGACTATGGGTGTGGATGACCAAAACTTTGTTAAGGAAGGTCTCGAGGATTGGAATAAATTTTTAGCAGTTAATATTGAACCCTCATTAGAGCAATCATAGTATAAATATTATCTTTCACACGTGTAAATGCGAACCTAATAGACATCAGATGGAATGTTCAAGAGAAGTTTCTTTAACAAGTGACAAATATTCAATCATTTCCGATTTGCTTCCATCCAACTACGGCCGACAATCACTCATTCTGTCATTGATAGCTAGTTTCGACTTAGCAAAAAAGTGTGATATACTTGAGATTCCATCTATAAAAGGAACAGATCTAGAAATTTACCATGATAAAAAGTTCGTAAGGTACTTACTTTCCAATCGAGATGCTATAGACCAGACCTCCAAAGAATATGAAGAAGTGATTTCAATTATCAGAAATGAAAGAATTGAAACATCGATTGATAAAATGATGTCCAATAGTCATGAAACAGGGTATGATGAAAGACACCTTGATGAAGTTTTTGGATTAACATTTGATTGCCCCATATTTCCATTCATGGCCAGCTACGTAAAATTGGTAGCATCTTCAACAGTAGTGTCTGCAAAATGGTTGGTTAGAAATAGATCAACATTAAAGCAAAATGTGAGTTTGAATTGGTATGGTGGCCGACACCATTGCGGTAAGGCCAGAGCCAATGGGTTTTGCTACATTAATGACATTGTTTTGGGAATTCAAACACTTAGAAAAACGTTCAAGAAAGTATTCTACCTTGATTTAGATTTGCATCATGGTGATGGAGTAGAAAACGCATATATTTACTCAAAAAGTGTTCTGACATGTTCTATCCATCGCTTCGATGTTGGTTTTTATCCGGGGACTGGATCCTTAGAATCTTCAAAAATGGGCACCTATAATATTCCTTTAAGAAAAGGATTAAATGATGAGAACTTGATGTATATCATAGATGAGATTGTTAAGCCATTAATATCAAGAAATGACCCGGACGTGGTTGTGATCCAGGCGGGTTGTGATGGATTGGCTGTGGACACCCACAAAGAATGGAATCTAACCATCAAGGGATTTTCGAAAGCTATCGATGCAATCCTATTACATATCAAGATTAAACCAGCAATGATACTTGGTGGTGGGGGATATAATCACACAGAAACAGCGAAATGTTGGTCATATATCACAAAAATTGTATTAGAAGATAAAACAGATTGGGATATAATTCCAGAGCATAAATTTCTAGACTGCTACGAAAATGATGGATATCAGTTTTGGACAGAAAACAATCTCAATCCCAAGCGCTTGAAGGATGGTAATGATAAAACTTACCTTACGCATGTCAAAAAGAGCCTATTATCATTAAAGTAATATTAGTGCTCATCATTCTCTATATAACACGACGTCTTTTCTCGATTGTTCTGACTATGTATTATTCTTCATATTGAAATTTGGGTTTCATAACTTCATTCCAATTAAGATCCCACGTTCTTTCACTCTCTATTATAGCACCACTCTTAAGTTCTTTTAAGAAACTTGCATTTGTTATTAAATCGCATATTAACTCATAAAGTCGCTCAGATTGACTGGTGTTTTCTTTTGTTTTACAAACTAGCCCGTTCACGCCATCTTTTACCAATTCACCTATTGCTGGAAAATCCAATGAGATTACAGGAACTCCACAACCAAAAAAGTCGACAATTTTCATAGGTAAGTCAATTCCACTTGAGGATGTATGTAAAGAAACTGCAATGTCGGCCATAGAAATTACTATGGGGTAATCTTCAGAAGACAACCAGCCTGTTCTTATAATCACTTTTTTAGAGAATTTTAATTCGTCAACTCTGTTTAAAAACTGTTCCTTCAAAGGACCCTTACCCGTTACGATTAAAAGAATTGGTGGTAAGCCGTTATGGCCGGCCGCATCATACTTCTTAAGAGCCTTCAATAAAATATTGAAATCCTCATCGGCTGTAAATGAGGTTGCAGTGATTAATATTTTGTAATCGGCTATATTTTCAACATCATTGAATAATTCATGATTTCTGAAGACTTCCTCTTTTGTTATTTCTAGTTTTTCAAAAGGTGAAAACTGACCTGCAGGTCTATCATGAAGAACTATGATACTATTTTTACGCAAATTGAAATTATTGCTCAAGAAATCTTTCATTTGCTTTGTGACAGTGATATTTATATCAGCAAATTGACTCAAGATCTTTTCATAATATTTAACAAGCTGCACCACCGGATTATTTAAATTTTGATATCTCAAGTTCATGATGGTATAATTCAAGTTATGCCAGTCTATTATTAATTTAGTTTTATTACTGAATATTTTGATAACAATAATAGTCACGAGCAAAATTGGAATTGAAGGAGGATTCTGGATCAAGAAATAATCAGAACCTCTGAATCTCAAACATAATTCAGAAAGTTGAGCCAATTGCTGAATTAACTTTTGCATAGCAAATAGAAGATAAGGCAAATTCATTTCATTTTTGATGGGTTTGATCTCATGGATGTCAACGTTCACATCGTCAATCAAATCGATCGGTGGTTGCGTTTCAATGTATCCTGCAAGGTTAACGTAATAATTCAATTTTGAAAAAGACCGAGCTTGATAGCAGATTCTTGGGGAATGTCCAATGTCACCCATTACGAAGATCGATATAGTCTTCTTACTGCCGCTATAAGTTCCCTTCGTATTTAAGTACGGTAGTACTTTGTAGGCGAGCAACGGAAGACAGAAGTAAAGACCAATTAGCCACCATAGCCATGGACCCGTGTAGTAGAACACATGATCGAAACCCTTGTATTTGATGATATGGTCGAAATTGACCATGTTGTCTCGTTGTCGCGTTTCACTTGAGTTGAATTGGATCAGTCAATTTTCAAGAATACTATCCGACCATCTATACGTGGCCCTACCACTCTTTCACACACAATCAAGAGTGAAGTGGACGATTCAGTAGACGAGACACTGGTGAAAATTTTTTATTTCTTTCGTCTATTGATAACTCACCATTAATTTTTCTCGTCTACGTAGGTCATCCAGTAGGATTGTTCCACTGGTCTCATTTTTTTTGTCGGTTAGATTATTTTTGGGAGAGTATACTTAAAAAAAACGACAACTGCAGGACTCGAACCTGCGCGGGCATAGCCCAAAAGATTTCAAGTCTTTCTCCTTAACCGCTCGGACAAGTTGCCTATTTCATAGGTAACACGTAATTCAAACATATATGTTATTAATACAAAGAAGGAATGAATCAAATCAATGATTTGTTTTAATGCAGTCCAATCATGTATTATTTTAACCCAAAATATTAGCTAAGGAAACTCCCTAACGAATTCTTCGAATGTCCAGTTCTATTGTGAATATTACATATATGCAGGAGCGTATAATACAACGATTAAGTGTTCATGCGAAATATTTCACCCGATGCAATGTACATAATCAATTCATTAATAGATTTAGATGCTTATCTTACCGACCTTTTGTCATCAACAGCATACACTTCTAATTTGATCACTACACCTTTAAGTAGATTTATCACAGAGATATTACTTATAAGTGTGTTTTTGGTGATCAGTTATGAAGTAATTTACTGGAGTGGGATCTATCTCAATCTTTGGGAATATCACGCTAAGGAAATATTCACAGAGATTCCTGTTCATTGTGCTCACGTATACACCAGAGTGAATGTCTCGTCTAAAGAAAACACCGTGAAATTACGTAACTATTACCATTTGAAACATAGTTCTACCTTTAATTTGGCTGCTTGGAGTACTCTCAATACATTGAGTAAGGAGATTTTCAAATTGGAAAAGTTTGTCAAGTATCACTTGGAGTTTAGTCCAGAAGATTTTGAATTGAACGATGACCCCGAGTATGGATCAAATATCCTTCATTTGCGCAAAAAGGTTGCCACTATGATCAACAACTCCGAAATATTTCAAGATCACGTCGTGAAGAACATACTGCACAAAAATGTTTACATTTTCAATCAAAAAAATGAAGAAGTTACAGAAAAGCAAGATAAAGAATATCTAGTTAAGTGTCACATTGAAACCGGCAATGTGATTGATTGTATTATAGTTATTTAGGTCATAAAGAGTCTTTGTTCATCATGTATCTTTTTTCCTTTATCATATTAAGATCAACTAATCTCTGCTCTGTAATTGTCCAAAGTTTTATAATCCTTTCTAACTTTGATTCCAAGCTTAAGCTTTGTAATTTATTCAGTTCATCTTCCATTGTGTCAATTTTCATCGTATCTTCAGCGACAGTACCATTCGACATTAGCTGGTTGAAGCATTTTTCTGTACTTTTTTTATAGTCGATTCCTAAATCCACGTTCATTTCCATATCTTCATCATTAGCAAGGTCGGACATCTTGCTAGTAAGATTGAATTCAATAAATTTTGGCCCTTTGTACAATTGAGCATCATCTACTCCATTATATTTTTCGTATAACAAAATAATTTCCTTGTTTACCAAACGGTAGCATTGATTCCTTAGGGAGAGACTAAACAAACCCCTCAATTGCTCAGGAAGGTCTTTCTGATCTTCAATTTTTTTCACTGTTGGATCAAAATTAAAACATAAAAGACTCATGGTAATTTCTAATTCCTTAAGTAGTTTGAAGGAGTGAGACACTTTGCTCAACAAATTTTCCCTTACGAAGGTCAAGATTTCGTCCAAAAACTTACGTTCCTCCGCAATGCTATTACTTTGATCAAGTTTATGATTTCTAATCATTTCAATTAAATTTAATCTTAATAATTTAAAGTGGAGTAAGTTGTTTGAGTCCAATATTATGGGGAAATGATCACTGATCTTCTTGATTGCTTCAGTGATTTTGCCTTTCAAAATTAGAAGTTTGATCTCTTTTCTTTGTTTGATTGTCTGATAACCAGAAAGTAATTTCGTGTTCTCACAACTTGTAATTCTTTTAATAGGAGTGGTTGTTTCTAAGCTGTAGTACTCCTCGACCATGGATGAGAACTCCCCTTCTACACAATCAAACTTCTCAAATCCAAAGAGATCCACCTTGCTATTTGATGGCTCATTCAGCTTTAAATCTACTTCAATTTCCTTTGCAAAACTTATTGCGGCGTCTTCATAGCCTTCTTGGATAAAATAATTAAGGATCAAATGATCAATCTTCTCTTTTGATAACATTTATGCAGTTGATGGAATAAGCGCAATAGTCTTGAGCTTAAAACTATGGACTGCATGTAAATACAAACCACCCTTAATAGAAGAAGACGTTGAGTGTTTGAATAATTATGTTAAATAGCAATGGTATAAAGTGCTTTTTGAAAACACTGAACGATGAGTTTACATAAGAATTAGTTCTAATATAGAAGTCCAGGATTATTAACATATGTACGTCATCCATTGGATTTGCTGTCCAATGATCTCTTCGATTAGCATTATCCCTTCATTGAATTTTGGAAGATTGATTTCCACTTTATATGTAATCCATAGGTATAAGCCACAGCTCACAATAAACTCGCCAAGTTTTTCACCCAATCTTGAATTTAACACTTGGTATAGGATGCAAATTTAGTAAAACTTTGTGTGATCGCGAATTTAGTTGGGACGACAATTATCCTGTTTATAGATTCACACTGGGGATCAAACCATGGTCGATACCTCTAGAAGTTTTTTTTATACACAAGGCAAACAAGATAGTTCGTCATTCATTCACTTCAACACTTTAATTTACAATTAATATCTCAGTGAGGACATATACTAATACTTTGTCCCTCTTTTCGCTTAGGTGTCATCATGCCTCACAATGTCCACACTTCACCAATGTTGCAGAAGGTATTCATACTACTTTCATGTACATTTTTAGGATTGATCTGTGGAACGCTATACCTCTATTCATCATACAGTCCTCAATTTGCACACAGGTTGAACTATACAGCTACAGATTCATCAACTATTGCTCTTCTTGGAACCTTGGGCGTTGCAATTACTGGTCCAATTGCTGGAAGAGTTGTCGACAAGTCAGGGTATACCCTTGCTTTATTAATAGGTGGATTCCAAATCATACTAGGTTATCTATGCTTAAAAAGTCAGTATGACCATACTCTTTCGAGCGTGAAGTTCTCTGCAAGTTTGTTGTTCGCTATTGGATCTGGATCAACTTTCATAAATTCTGCTTGCTTAAAATGCTGCGCTGTTAACTTTCCAAGTATTAGAGGAGTTGCCACATCATTACCTTTAGCATTATATGGCTTGAGTGCCATGTTTTATTCAGTTTTAGCCACAATTTTTTTTCCAGGTGATACCTCAGGATTTTTGGGATTTCTTGCTTTTTCATCACTAGCTATATTTTTAGTATGTGCCCCGAGCATTATATATTGTGATTGGAATGCCCCTAAAAATCCAAGCAATCCAGAGACCATAGAGATGTCACAATTGCAATTGTCACCTCAGCTCTCACCTCATGTTTCGGCTATTTCTCCTGGTTACCAACAGATTGAAAATATGTCAGAGATATGTGGGATTGATTTATTAAAAACAGGGAGTTTTTGGCTCATTTTTATCATCACCGGAACATTGGCATCCTTGGGGCAAATGTACATATATTCAGTCGGATATATGGTTCAAGCAATCGTCCATCATGAATCTTTGACTGGCATACTTGATCTTAAAATTGAGATAAATCAATTCATTCAAAAGGAACAGCAACTTCAGGTTAGTTTATTATCCGTTACTAATTGCATTGGAAGAATAGCATCTGGAATTATGGGAGATATTATTACCCAATCATTCAACAAAACAAGATCATCTTTGTTATTCATTCCATGTATGGGATTGATGATCACTCAATTATTGGGTTTTCAAATACAGTTGCACAAAGAGCTTGTACTCAATTCTCTCCTAACAGGATTTTTTTATGGATTTACATTTTGTATTATGCCTTTGATTGTTGGAGACATGTTCGGATTAGATAATTTTTCATCAAATTGGGGAGTGGTTGGTTTAGCGCCTATTATACCTTCTTTTTATTTTACCAGTTTGTTCGGAAAAATTTTCGATTTTAATTCAGTAATTGACCCCAATAACAACCAAGGAGAACTTACATGCATAATTGGACATCGCTGTTACAATTCAATCTTTAAGCTAACATTTGCAATTACTTTCATAACACTTATCTGTGTGCTTATTTTGAATTACTCTTTTGGATCAAAAACGCTGAAAGGACGAAAACATTCACCACTTAATTAAATAATTACAATTAATTAACGGCATTTAATACACAATAAAGAATTCATTGATCCTATAAAAATTAAAGCTATCTTTTAAGCGAACTAAATCTGTTCACTTTTGCATTCAGTATTTTAGAGTTCTGAGTAGGAGCTGAACTTATTCTTTGTCTTGGATAAGCATGTCTTTCAGTCACATCAAACATGGACTCGCTTCTGATTGCTGGAGAATTGCTTCCCTCGTCATCAGTATTATTTTGCTCAGTATCAAAAGTCAATTCATCAATATTTCTGTTTATCAAGTAACGCAAGGCATTATACCAAATATTATGACGTTGACGTGTAGCACAAGTTATTTTTATACTTCTGTCTTGAGAATGGACGATGATACTTTTATGATATAATCCAGTAGGTAATGGATTGTTGTCATCAACGCTTTCGATGCTAACAATAGCAGCAGCTCTGGTTTTAACAGCAGAAGGATTTGACAAAACAGGATTTGACTCGGACCAATAAAGGGTCAAGGTATAAGGATGAACCCAGAAGTATCTCTCGTGACGAGTCTCAGAGATTGAACTAAAGGGGCCTAAGCGACGATAATATTTGAATAAATATTCACCAATCACTACTTGAGTGATCGCAGGAATCATTGATTTATCAGTTAAGGAAACATTAGTGGCCATAGAAAACGCTCCCGCAGTCTGAAGTGATTCATTGAGACTGTTCACCTTCGAATGGTATGATAGGTTGGATCTGACCGAGTTAGAGGCGGTCATGCCTCGTGAAAGAGTAGAAGATCCCGATTGAGGAGTTCCTCTCAAGCGTGCGCTAGAGGTAGGAGGAGTAAATTTATTGATCATAGCCACCTCAGTTATCCGCTCTGGAGGAGTTCTGTTTGGTAGGTCAGTGAAGGAAGCGCTTTGGGGAAGGACAGGAGTGATAATATCATCCTTATGTTGGAATCCACGTTTCTCTGCATACTTTTTGAAAACATCATCCGAAACCCTTTCTATAGATAAGCTCTTGAACTTCAATAATTGTTGATAGTAACTATTAGGTAACACTTTGACATTGTTCAAGTCTGGAGTTGGAGAAACAGTAGTCGTCACAAATTCATTTGATGGAATACAAAGCAATCCTAAATTCTTTCCAACAACCGCAAATTCATCCTTGTTAGTTACCATATTAGTCAATTCTTCATATTTGGAAAGTTGTTCTTCAGTCAAGATTGTCAAACCTAAATCGTTTGCTCTCTCCTTCACCTCTTCTTCGGAATATACGGTTTTTGGTGGGTTTCTTCCAATGGACGAGAAGGTCTTAAGCTCTTTAAATTGATCTTTTTCCAACACAACCAATCCATGATCACCCAGTTTCTCCATAAGCATATTCTTCGTAAAAGCATTTCCGCTAGTTTGCGTCAAGCTGTGAATTTGTGAATCCTTCTCAGCTAATGATTGCTGCATTTTAAGCAACTTAGATTCTGGGATCATAGCGAATGATGCCGCCTTAGCAAGACCACGTAATCTGTCTTCATTGAAAGTAGTTAATGAATCATACTCCTCCTTTGAAACAACAATCATTCCTAACTTGAAGGCACTTAAGTTTAATTCATCTTTATTCAAGACAAATGATTCTTCGGCATCAGCAAATGTGTCATTGGATAGTCTTCTTCCACCCATTTCTGAGTCATTACAAGATTCAGCAGAAATAATCAGATAACCTGATTTCAGAATCATTGTTTGAAGCTTGCTTAGCTGTGCTTCATTTTCGAGATTGAAAGCTTCCAATAGATTCTCCAACTCTTTATTGTTTTCAATCAATTCATTATACATATCTCCATCCACAATAAGTTTACCTTCCAACTCAGCTTTTTCTTCAGCGGTTTTATTGGCTTCTTTTGTTAATTTGCTGAGCGATTCTTGAGATACTACCTTCATGCCTAGGGCATTAGCAAACATTTCCAATTCTTCTGAGGAAGGGCCCTTTGAAATTCTGTCGAGATTTTCATATTCTTTTATTGTAATTGTTGTTAATCCTTCTTTGGCCGCTCTTTGAGCAAGAGGCTCCTCACTTAAGGCCCTCAACGACTCTAGTTCTTCCACTGGTATAATAGAAAACCCATTTAAGTTTGCCTGCTTTTCGATATGGGAAATGGGTGGCTTATTTGCTTGAAGCAACAATTTATCATAATCTTCGAGATCAATTAACTTCTTCAGGCTCTCTTGTACATGTTCTTCCAAAGACTTATTAGCCTTCATTTTCAAGGACAGGAGTTCCTCTTCAGGAATAACTGCATGGTTAATCTTTGATGCTTCAACTTGAATTTGTGCTAACGATGGGTCATTTGCCTTTTTATGGAGCTCTTCATAAGAACTGTTGCTCAAAATTGTCATTCCAGCTTTTTTGGCCTTATTAGCGATGCTTTCATTGGCAGACTCGCTAAGCAGTTGTAAATGCTCTTTTTGGACAACAACATGGTCATGAACTTTAGCCAATGATTCAAGCTCTATAACTCCAGGGTTCAATAATCGTTGATGTTCATGATGTTCAAGAACAATTTTATTTTCAGCTTTTGCCCTATCTTGTAAAGTAACCTTGGATGCCGCCAAAATTGAGGCGTATGCAGCAGCTTCAACTGCCACATGCCCATGTTCTTCAAGGTTATATTTCAAATGCTCCAAGTTAGGCTTTTGAGCTTTTTCGTTCAATTCGTCGAATTCTTTCGTGCCAATAACGACCATGTCGGCTGATTTGGCCCTGTCCTCTAACGTTTCATCTGCTTTAGATCTTATGTGGTTGAATTCATCGGAATGAACAACTGTGTAACCCAATGCTTGAGCTTTCAGTTTAATGTCATCTAAAGTAGGTGATTCCACTGCCAGGATCAAGGACTCATGGTCTTCAGGCCTTATTAGGAGGAAATTCTCTTTTTGAGCTCTAGATTTCAAATCCTCATTAGCTTTACTAATTAAAATCTCATAATCATCAATAGGGATGGCTTTCATGAATAATTCTTCCGCATGGTCATTTATGGATTTTTCAGACTCCTTTTTCAAGGAAGATAGAGTCAGTTCATCAACCATAACTTTACCAAAAGCCTTAGCAAACCCATCAAGACGTTCAATGCCAGGGTTAGATATTATTTCGAATTCTTCATTTTCAACTAGGGTATGTTTTTTCATTACTGCATGATTTTCCAAGTAATCCAAAGTTGGATTTTCTATTCCACGCAATAATTCTATATGCTTCTCTTTTTCGATCAAGCTATAACCCTCTTTCTCTGCCTTTGCTTCTAATGGTTCAGTAAGTGACATTTTCATTTCTTCATAGTCATTCAAAAGGATTAAGGTCGAACCTAACTTTTCAGCATTTGATTTCAAAAAATCAAGCGAAGGTGATTCTGAATTAGTAAGAATCTCATTATACCGGAGTTTAGAAACAAGGATCATATTTTGTTGTTCTGCCTTCTCCTCCAATGATTGACCAAAAGAAGCCGTTAGCTCATCATGTAAATCATTTGGAATTGCTATATGCCCATAATTTTGAAGGTGCAGCTTTAAGTACTCTAATTTCGGTTCTTCAAACTGAGCCTTACTAATTCTGTGGTCGTCTTCCGTAATAGTTACGTATCCCAAGGCACGAGCTTTTTCCACTATATGCTCAAGCAGCGGGTTTTTGGATAATCGATTGAGCTCATCATGGTCAGCTTTAGATAGAATCACCATATTTTCACCCTCAGCCAACTCTTTCAAAGGAGTATTAGCTTTATTTTCCAAAAATCTGAAATCTTTCTGCGGAATAATATGATAGTCAATACTCCGGGCCTTTTCTGAGAGATAATTGTACGACGGATGATCAATTTGATGCCTCATCTGCATATAATCATTATCATCAATAACAGTTTTGTTATTTTCGCTGGCTTTTACTTCTAGAGATTTGTTTGTCTCCTCGATCAAATTGTTCCATTCATTCTCCAGTACCGCCTTCAATCCGAATACCGCTAACTTCTCTTCAAGGTATGAAATTTCAGGCTTTTCTAACTTTGATTTCAAGCTTATTAAATCATTTGAATTCACCACAGACATGTCATATTCCTTTGCATGCTCATCTAAAGTTAAGCTTGCTCTTGATTTCAAACTATCATGCTCTGACGTTGGAATGATCGTATGGTTATGTGCTTTAACTTTGCTAATCAAGTACTCTAATGATGGGGAATTTGCACGTTCCTTCTCCTCGCGATATTGTTTATCATCTAATACCACCAAGTTCATACCACTTGCAAGTACGGATAAGCGTTCCTTGTTGGGTTTATATGCCAATTCTTGAAGTTCACTCATTTTCTTCTTATGTATAAGTTCAAACCCTTTTTCTTGCGCTTTTTCTTCCAAGTATAAATCGGAAGGAGTATTGAGCTGGGCCTTCAATGACAAGAGTTCTGAATTCGAAATTAGCGTTTGATCAAACAATTTAGCTTTGTCCTTCAAATATTCCATCGTCGGATCATGAATACTCTTCAACATGATATCATGCTCAGTCTTCTCTAATATCACAAGTCCCAATTTACTAGCAGAGTTTTCTAACGCTGCAGGGCTCGGATCAATGAATTCATCATAAAGTTCATCGGATATAATAGACATTGAATGAATAGCAGCCTTTTCTTTCAAGAATTCTATGCTTGGGTTCTCAAGTTTATTATTCAATCTATCGATCTCTTCTGTTTTCAACATAGAATGGCCAATCTTTTCCAGGTGAGTCATCAAATAATCGATGGTTGGATTCATTAAAGATGAGTTCAACCTATCAAATTCATCTTCCCTGACAATTTTAAAGTTTTGGGCTCTTGCTTTTGCCATTAAGAATTCTTGAGTGGGTTCATCAATAAGTTTCTGCATTTCATTCAAGCTACTGGTATCAATTAATTGCAAACCAAGTCTGTTAGAGTGCTTTGTGAGAACCTCAATTGTTGGAGACTCTATTTCAGTCTCAAGTTTTTTGAGCAAATTCTTTTCAATAACTTTACATTGGTGGTCTTCTGCATATGTTTTGATTTGTTGCAAAGTTGGATTTTCGACTTTTTGCAATAATGCTTCATGCTCCGATCTTGGAAGCACTATTAAGCCTGCGGATTCTGCCTTTTCCTCAATGTGTGTACGAGATGGTGCTGAAACTAAATCCGTCAACTTCGTGTGGTCAGCTGTTGAGATGACAAAATGATCTAGTTTTTCAGCCTTTTGTTTCAAAAACTCCATTGAAGGATCATTACTTTGCTTTATTAAGATATCGTATTCCTCGCTGGGGATTATTTTGTGATCTAATATTTCTGCCTTGACCTTTAAAGTTTCAACATTTGGAGAGTTGATAGTAAGTAATAAATCCTCATGTTGCTCCTTTGGTATTACCACGTGTCCAAGATTATCCGCTCTTTCTCTCAAAAATTCTAAACTAGGATCTGATAATGTTCGTTGAAGTGATAGGAAAGCATCTTTCTTTATTATCATTGAGTTAAAATTTTCTGCCTTTTTGGATAAAAACTCGTATGAGGGTCGATCTTTGAGAATTATAAGGCTTTCGAACTCGTCTTTGGTAACAAGTACTTGGTCAAATTTTGCTGCTTTACTACTCAAATATTCTTGGGTTGGTGACTCAATTTTCAGTATCAACTGTTCATGCTTGTGAATGGGAATTGCAACCAAACCAATAGCAGTTGCTTTCTCCATCACATGTTTCTTATCAGGTTGATTTGCCTTATTAACCAAACTGCTATGCTCTCTAGTTTCAAGTGTAACGAGGCCCAATTGTTTGGATTTACTAAAGATAAACTCCTTTGTTGGAGATTGCGAGATCTTTCTTAACAGTTCAACGGTTGACTTCTCGATTAATTCATATCCTAGCTCATTAGCACTATTTTTCAAATCAAGCACCGATGGATTTAATAACCTGTTATGATCTTCCTTTTGAATAGCGATATAACCCAAATCTAACGCCTTCTCTGATACGTGTTCAACATTGGGTTCATTGGCTAACCGTTGAAGCTCCTTCAATTTATCCTTCGAAATTATTTCATTATCAAGTTTAGCTGCTAATTCTTTCATGTGAGCCATAGGAGGATCCTTGGAAAGTAATTCTAAAGATTCATGCTCATCTTTTTCCATTACAACCAACCCATTACCTGTAGCATATTTGCGAATTTGATCAATCGATGGTGATTTTAAATTATCTTTGAGTTTTTGAAGTTCTACATTAGAGATTAATTTCAAGGACTGTAACTCTGCAAGTTTAATAAGTTCGTTTTGAGAAGGATTTGTAGTGAATCTAATAAGTTCTTCATATTCTGATGTGGGTACAATTTCAAGATTCATTTTTGCTGCTGTCTGCTTAAGGTCCTCGATACTTGGATTTTTGGCCAATTTGTATAGCTTCTGGTACTCATCTTCAAGAATAACTTTAGCATTGAGTTCAGATGCTTTTTCCTTGATAAATGAAATATCCGGATTTTCGAACATACGTTCAATTCTATCATAAAGACCTTTATCGACAACAACATGTTCATATGATGCTGCTTTATCCTTGAGGAATTCGAGTTTAGGTGATTCAATAGTGGTGCTCATCTCAGCAAGCTTACTGTTGGACACCAAGGTCATTTCTAGTAAAGCTGCTTTTTCTACCAAGAAGCTTTCTTTTGGTGTATCCAAAATCTCTTTCATGCTTGAGTATTCACTGGTAGGTATAACAATCTGGTTGAAGTTCATGAGTTTGTCCCTCATCTCTGCAATAGTTGGATGTTCCACTTTTCTTACAAGTGTCTCATATTCAGATGTAGCAATAGCAGTTAAATTGCAATCAGTTGCTTTCTTGCAGATATACTCCCTTGATGGATTCTTTAATTGATTCAACAAGGACTCATGCGAATCTTTTGAAATTGAAATTGAACCGAGACTTTTCAATTTTTTAGATATCCGCTCTTCAGAAGGATTGTCAATTTCTTTATGTAATTCATCAAGTGAATTCTCTTGAATAGGAATATAACCAATCTTTTTTGAAACCTCTTGAATATGTTCCAAGCCGGGGGACGAAGCAAGCGTTCTTAATTCTTCGATTTCAGATTTAGGTAAAACAGTATGATTGAACTTCTCAGCATGTAAACTAATATGTTCAATACTTGGGTTTTTAGCTTTGGAGAGTAGTTCCTTGTATTCATCTTCCTTGACGATTATAGAATCATGGAATGTTGCTTTAGTCCGGAGGAATTCCTCACTTGGCGAATCAAGATCCTTTTCTAATTGATGAAATTTGTCTTCATCAATTAATAACTTCTTGAATGAGTATGATTTTTCAGACAAGTATTCGATAGATGGGGTTTCAAAACTTTTCTGCATGGATTTTAGGTCTTGTAACTTTCCCCATGGAATGACCTCATGATCAACTTTCTTTGCGGCACTCTTAATTGTCTCAAATGAAGGATTTGAGGCTAATTCTTTCAAATTTTTCAATTCTTGAATTGCTATTGCAGTATGTTTATGCTTCGAAGCCATTGTTTCCACATCTTTTATAGAAGGAGAATTAGCTAATGCGAACATTTGAGCATAGTCAGTATTAGATATTGTTTTGTGATTTAATTGATCACATTTCTCCTTGAGATATCCAATACTTGGATATTCAATGTTTTTATTTAATGACTCCAAATCTTTAGTAGGAATAATTGAGTGATCCATGCGTTTAGCATTACTCATTAACTGCTCGATGGTGGGTTCATTTGCCAATTTTTCCAATGCTATAGCATCATCACGATGGAGAAGTCTGTGATTAAGCAACTCTGCTTTTGTTTTTAAATGCTCCAATGTTGGGTTGTTTGCCAAGTTCCTCAATAATTCGACCTCGTGATTTGGCAAAATTGTATGATTTAATGAGACAACATTCTTCTGTAAGTGCTCAAGGTTTGGGTTGTTAACTGTCTTCTCCAAGTCCTGAAATTCTTTTTCATCAATAACATGATATCCTAGTTTCTTGGCCTTAGTTCTTAATAATTCCAAAGTTGGGGAGTTTATTGCTTCCATATTCTTTTCATGTTGTTTCATATCTACAATAATATGTCCTTGGTTTTGACAATGAGCCTTTAATTGAGAAAGGGTTGGTTCATTTGCTTTTTGTGACAAACTTTCATAATCTGATTTCCTCAATAATACTGATTCATAACCTTCAGCCTTTTGCCTCAAGTAATCAATACTTGGCTCATGTGCAAGTCTGTACATATTAGCATACTCATCCTTTTTCAATGTTAATAAGTTATGTTTTTCAGCTTGCATGTTCAAATGGTTCAATGGTGGATCATTGGCCAATTTAAGTAATGACTCGTGTGATTTTTTATTCAAGATTATGTGGTTCAAACGTCCTGCAGTTTCAGCAAGATAGTCGACACTAGGCAGTTCAATTAATGTTTTCATATGATCAAATTCAGCCGCGCTTACAAAAACATGATCTTTGTTGGTTGAATGTTTTTTCAAATAATCTAATGAAGGATTTTGCAAGGTATCAGTCAACAAGTTGTACTCAGTTGTTGGGAGTGTTATCATGCCAAGTTTGGTGGCATTTTCCTTCAATTTTTCTTCGTTGGGATGTAATAATTTTTCATGCTCATCTTGGCTTAAAATTATACTGTCATGTTTCTTTACCTTAATTGCCAATGTTGCAATTGTGGGCTCGTTGAACTCATCTAATTCTGCTTTGGTTAATAAAACCAAGCCATGATCTTTGGCTTTAGATCTGATATGTTCAACTGAGGGTTCATTTGCAAGGTTTACCAAGTTTTCGTAGAGTTGGGCAGTTGACAAAATTAATCCTAGCTCATTAGCTTTCTCTGTTAAATAATTCTTATCTGGTTTTTCAAATTCGGCAGCCATTTTTTGATAATCACTATACTCATCTTGACTCAACAACTTTAAGCCCTGTTCTGTGGATTTACTAGAAAGATAGGATTTAGAGGGTTCGTTGTAATTTTTGTGTGACTTGTTTAATTTGGAAAGCTCGGAGGATTTAACAAGTTCGTATTGATTAATCTTGGCTTTTGAACTCAAATACTCCATAGAAGGTTTGTCATACTTCTTTTTTATTTCACTAAGGATATCAAATTCATCTGATGGTAGAGTAACCAATCCCAGAGATAGAAGCTTCAGCTTCATGTGCTCCTCACTTATTAAATCGTCATACTCTTCTTGTTTTATTAGCATAAAACCTTTACTGGTCGTAATGTCAAGTAATTGATCATCATCTATTGTTGCGATATTATTTTTAGTAAGTTCTTCGTACTTCTCAAAAGGAATCATGACCAAGTTGTTAGCTGAAGCATATGATTCAACTTGTTTCTTTGACGATGAAGACAATTCGTTTGATAGTAATGCACTTGAGGATGGAATTTCTGCCTTTTCGATTTCAGAATCAGAAGATTCTGACTCGATCAAGTATGGAATATTAAAATCACCAGTGATCGCAGTAACATTCACACTTCTACTAAGAGGTGATTCGTTATCTGAAAAGTTAGAGTTAACATTTGCGACTGGTCTTGTTGGGGTATTGATATTCTCTCCTAAGAAATCCTCCCAGTTTTCGTTTTCATTTGTAACGGCAGAATCAACTGTGTTGTCATCAATTACAATGTATTTAGAATTCCTTTTCAAAGGTGACACACCGGAAGATCGAGTCAGATTAGCTTTGATTTCACTAGCAGATTTTGTTTTCTTAGTGGACTTGAATTGTTGTAATTTCATGGGTGTTCTCAGTCTTTGCTGTTGGAGTGAATGCTCTTCTTTCCTAGCTTTGAGCATCGCTGATCTCAACTTGGAAATAGTTCGATTCGAATGATTAAGAGTTGCCCTCAAGTTTTCTATTTCAAGTTGAGGATTACTAGGATCACTATTTGGAAGTTCAAAAGGTTGTGAATCGATTAAAATGCTATCAAAATCGACAGACTCGTCATCAGAATCATCTCCAATTATTAATGCAGATTTATTCACGCTGATATCGGAACTGAAGTTTTCAATGTTTGACCTTTTATCAATGTTGCTTGAGAGTTTTAAATGTAATTGATCGTTTTCATCGTTCAATTCCTCAATTTTTTCGTTAAGCTCATTCACTTCTTTGTTGAAGTTGGATTTCAAAGAGTCATAATTTTTGGAAACAGACTGGCTTTTTACCAAAAGATCATCATTTTCTTTCTGAAGTGTGCTTAATTTGATGCTCAATTCTTGATTTAATTTATTCAATCTTTCTTTGCTTAAATGAAGTGAAGATATTTGATCATTAAGATTAATTAAGTTTGATTCTAATTCCCAGTTCTTATCCTTGAGATTACTTTCGTTATTAATTTGATGGGTGCGTGAATTTTTTAACTTGGAAATCTCATCTTTAAAGATCTGAATATCATCCATGGATGATTTTAGCTTTGCCTTATACTTTTGATTTTCTACGGTGAGTCTTCTGCATTCACCAAGTAAGTTTTCACTGAGGCCAACAACAAAATTCATATCATTTCCTTTTGTTTCTGGTCCCATTGTAGGTGTGGGTTGAGTTAAGGCAGACATAGCCGAATTTGATGTGCGCGGTGACTTCTTTGAAGTTGAACCTCCAGAATTCACACCGATTTTAGGCAAAGGAGGTAATGAAAAAATGTTCTCCTGGTCTTTTTGCAGTTCATTATTAGGTTTGAGTGATCTATCTGATCTTTTGTGAAAAAGTCGTTTCTGAATTTCAGATAACTGACCTCTTATATCATCTTGGTTAGGGGGTCCATCAGACGACATTTGAGCAGATTCGAGGAGACCTTAATTTCAAATGAATATTAAATGCTTTTATCTTTGAATCTGGTATCGATTTAAGTATCTCAAGTAGAAATTCACTTTTAAGGAGTTGTAAGAACTGAAACAATATTGGAACTACAGTGAAAAATGGATCGTCTGATGCGTAAACAAACAATCACGAGTGGGCACAAGGTCGTGTGTAGTGCAGATACAACATTTTAATATACAGGTTGAGGGTACAGATTATGGTGACCTATATCAATAGCTAAGTTGTGTGGGAACTCAGACGACGATGCTGTAATAAACCCAATGAAACTGAATTTGAGCGATAATAATTAGGTCTATTATTTGTATGTTTTTCAGTGCTGACATTAACAATCTCTTCCTTATTATTACCCAAATGAACGGCATTTGGAAATGGCGAGTAGATCGGATCTTTTTTGTAGTGATTGTTGAATTGGTTGTTGAAGATATTCTTTCTTAAATTATTGCAATTAGAAAGATTATGATTTCCATTTGACTCAACCTGTTGCCTGGTTCTATTAGCTACGTTTGATGTCCTGGTTCGGCCATTAGAGTTCATTCCTAAATTGTTGGACGCATGTGGAAGATCAAAGCGGATCGTAGGCGGTTGTTCACCTTTGATAGTGATGTTGGAATCGGTTGATGCAATTGAAATTGATGGCGCCATAAGTGAACCACCAGAAATACTTGAGCGCGGCACGTTAGATATCAATCCAGCAGGAACATCTTCAAAGTCTGCAAAACTCTCGGGTAATACAATAGGCACATTGTAATTTTGAACCAGATTATTATTATTGATCAAACGAGGTAAATTTGAGTCATGAGATTTTGCCCGATTATTCAAGGTCAAGAATTTAGGACGAGACGGAGCAGCCACTTTCGAGCTAAATGCTAAAGTTAAGTTTCCTTCCTCATCGCTCTCACTTTCACTGCCACTGTCACTTGTGGAGGATCCTGAAGACGTACTAGAATAACTATCCCTTGAATAAATTCTAGAAAATGGTCTTGACTTGGGTGCGATACCATCCAGTTCATCATCCTTGATACATTTATCATCATTTCCCAACACTTTAATTCCTTTCGAATTCATCAGATTATTGAGATCAAAAGCTTGAAATTTTTGATTGATCGATTCGATCGGATCACCATTGTTTGGTTTATAATGTCCCAAATTGCTATCTGATTGAGACAGTATACTGGTTCTCCTATTTGAATTTAGCTCATTTTTATTACCCAGATTAGTGAATTCTTGATACTTAAGGAGCAAATAGTTATCATTGATACTGTCCAAAGAAGCAAAACTTTCACTCAATGGAAGTGACATGACAGATGATGGTCTCACATCGTCTGATAAGCTGATCGGGCCCACCTTTAGTAAACCTGCTCCTTGCTTCGTCTCCCTTGCTTGGTTAACATTATGATTATTATAGTAATCATTTGAATTAGATTGAGAATTTATGTTCAACTTTGAAGATATTGGAACTGGAATGGGAGCCGCAACCAATGGTGCCTTTAATGTGATTGTTGGTGGAGTTGGATCGTCTTGTCCTCCCTGAGACGAAAAAGAATGTTTGTTCGCTGGAGGCGTGGAGGCAGAGTTTGAAAAGATACTTGATGAACGACGCCTTTTATCATCTTCTTGTTGAATTCCTCTAAAAGCATCTACCGCAGATTGGTTTTTCAAGTATACATCTCCTCCAACATTTCTTTTGGTTTCAATTTGAGGTGCTTCACTAACTCCTGTGGTGCTTCCTCTTCTACTTGAAGTAGAGATGTCACTATCTATTACTTCCTGTAAGACCAAACTTGGATTTCTTCCCTCTCTTATGCCAGCAATAGAGTAAGATGAAGATCGACTTTGATTGGAATGATAAAACTGAGCTTGTGACAAATTTGAAGAGACATGAGGTTGGAAGTATTCATGACCTTTCTGACTCATATTTGCACTAGATGGTTGAGATGTGACTTGCAACGCTTCTGATAAAATCAATGAATGGTTGAATCCACTATTTAAGCGAAGTGAAGAGTTGAAATTGGAAGTACTTCCAGATGATTCTTCACTCGATGCACTTCTAGAATGCTCTAATTGTAACGCAGCAAATTTCTCCCTGACATCTATATCTTTGCCTCCACTTGCTTTTATTGCTTTCACAAGACTTTTTTTAATTCTGGCACCAATCCCAACAACAGCATTTTCGATTTCGTCTTGGGATACAATATCATCCTTCTGTTCATTATCAATATTGAAATCAAGCAATCCATTCTCTTCCTTGCTATTCAAATGAAGTAATTCATTCAACAGTTCGAAATCATCCTCAAGTCCCATTAAAGTAAATGGATGAGTTTTTATATCCTTAATTTCAATTCTAGTTGCACTATTCTTATCTAACATTTTGGTTAGTAAATCTTTTGCCAATTCGAATTCGGATTCTGTTACTTCTATGGGAGAATTGAAGTCAAATCTGCTCTTTGGAAATTCAAGTTTCTGATTAACAATAACATGGAATAATTCAAATTCTGAATCTGCATTAAAAGGAACTTTACCAAATAATAAACAATATAATGTGACACCAAGAGCCCAGATGTCAATCTTATGGTCAATTTTTTGAGCCAATTTGCTTAATGTGAATTGCTGATTTTTTAATGCTTCTAAAGAGGATGCAGATACAGAATTTGACATATCACCTGAAGAGAAATTCGTCTGACACAATTCAGGAGCGAAAAACGCAGGAGTAGCAGCAGTTTTAGCTAGTTCGAGTTCGTCCATATATTTGCCTTCATCTTTCTCTCCTAATGAAGATGCAAATGAAACACCAAAATCACTGATCTTTACAACATTATCAGAATTTACCAATAGATTCGCTGGTTTGATATCTCTGTGAACAATTCCTTGTAAATGCAAATACTCCAAACCTAGCAAAACATCTCTGAAAATTTTTCGAGTTTGTTTGAAAGTAAGATTTGGAGAATACTCATTAGACAATAAATAATCATCTTGGGACTCTTCCTCGAAATCACAACTGTGTATAGATATTCTTCCTTGGTGATTGCCGCGACAAGGAATATCGTCACCATTCTGAGGATCTCTTTGTGGAAGTCTTTTGGAGCGTTTCCAACGAATTTCACCTTTTTCCAAGTATTCGAGTACAAGATAAATTTTGAATGAATTTAAATCATCTAACACTTCTATAAGTCTGACAATGTGTTTATGATTGCATTTTTTCATAATTGCTATTTCTCTCTTGACTTTCAATTCTGATTGATTCAATTGTAGTTTGGTGGCATTTGAATCTCTTCTGAAACGTGGGCGGTCTTTCTTTGATTTTCTGTTAACGATTTTTATAGCTACGAGTTGATTATTTATCAAATCTTTTGCTAATTTGACTTTTCCATGCTCTCCCTTCCCTATTTCTTTAAGAATCTCATATGTGTTTAATACTCGTCTTTTGCTAATGGGGTCATACTCTAGGTAAACTTTGTTAGTTTCTTTCACACTATGGGGGTGATGAAAACCTTTCAAATCGATAGAGGATCTGATAGGACTAGGAGATCTCATGAATGAATTAGGGGATGTGGAATTCAAGTTCTTTCTTATCGTGGATTCAGAAATTGATTTTAGATCTTCATTCAAGTTATCTTTGGATTGAGACACCGATCCTGCTCGGGATCTATCTAGAGACCGGTGAAGGAGACCGGTGACTTTTCCAAACAAGTTGTGTCTCAAATCTTTGTCTTCATTTGGTTTTGGAGAAGCTAACGGGGATACAGCAGGACTGTAGCTTCTTTCGAAAGCCGGCTCTGAGGAAGATAATGACGGGGTAATCGGCTCGGTTGTGGATATGCCGGTGGTGGCTGCGCCAGCCTTGGAGAAGACGATTGAGTTTCTTGGAGTGGATACACCTCTTTCTTGTCCATTGATCAAGGTCATGATAAAGAGAGGTACTTGCCACTAGCCGTTATGTTCGTTTGTGAAAATTTGCTTCCATCTAATCCCAAGAGGTACGGATCAGCAATAGGGACGAGATGACCAAAATCGAAGAGAAGCGAACGTTCTGATGGGTAACGTGTGTAGGGTAACAGCGTGTGGTATTGACTTAATGCTTCGACGCTTCAGATCTGGCTGAACTGATACTAATACAGTGGTCGAGATACTTCACAGAGAAGCAAGAAAATCATCAAGATTATGGTCTCACGTGACGTGCTCCACTACGATTTCTGCAGGTCAACAATAGATCAATAGATATTTTATAGAACACTACTGCCATAGATTGTTGGTAGTCAGGAGGGGATCGGCGTGGAGAATGTTGTGCGCTGTGGCTGTCAATACAACTAACGCCAGAAAAACTTTAGTTAGCGGACTAACGGTTTCTTCTTGCCGGTATCGCCACTGCGCCGTTAACCCCGACACCACATCCTCAGTAATTGCCCACATCTTCGAATGCTCGGCTGGATGACCAGGATTCCACCACAGCAAGAAATGACATAAGCCATGTTGACCCAACGGCACTTCGTAGTGAAATAATAATCTGCCCACCAACATCCTCCTGGAACATCGCTGGGGGCACAGAGGGGATGAAACAATACGCCAGGTAGTTGAAGGCTAAAACTGCTGGTGATTGGTCGCAGCGTGAGATAACCGGTATCCTATGACTTTGGTGAGTGAGCAACACCAGCAAACGGGGTTGCAAATCTTGATGAATGATTCAGGAGGTCGGGGTTGCTGTGGTCGTTGGAGCCTATACAACCTAGGGTTTCTATACAGTTCGGAGGAGCAGCAATGGCATCAATACCACTCATGGGTGACTATTGTAGTCACTGGTCAACATTGGAAGGGTGGGGAGCAAACTTGGTGAAAGGGATCATTGGAGAGGTAAGAGTAAACTTGGTGAGAGTGAACTTGAAGTGAAAATTAACTTAAAGCGAACGTGAAACTAAAAAGGAAGTGAATTTAACGGTGGAAGTAAAACTAATAGTGGAAATGAAAGTGGAAGTGAAAGTGGAAGTGAAAGTGGAAATGAAAGTGGAAATGAAAGTGGAAGTGAAAGTGAAAGTGAAAGTAGAAAAGTTGATCGCGTCTACCGCAACACTGGCATAAAACGCCACTACTGTAACATCCTAGAAATTGTAGCATAAACTCGCCTAAAATCTCCTGATTGAGTACATTGGTGTGCTGATGTAAAGAAACGGCATTTTCGAAACGTTCCTGACCAGCCATCGGCCATCGATCCAGGGAGGCATTTCCCGAAACCCAGTTTCTTGTGAGATGGGTAGTTAATAACTGGTACCTTTGTTGTGTGCCTGTATGCACACTGGGATTTTCTTCCTATGATGAACTATGAGGTCAATGAAAGGATAGAACTCGAGGGTGAACTAGCCACTATCCGCTATTCAGGATTCCTTCCCGACCACATCTGGGGTCCAAGAGTCCAGGTGTACGGTATTGAGTGGGATCGTCCCGAAAGAGGCAAGAACAATGGTCAACTAGAAGGAATACAGTACTTCACTGTAGGTGTGCCAGGATCCGCTTCATTCATCAAAGCCAGCAGCAAAAAAATATCCCATACCAGAAGAACGTTTATCCAAGCCTTAATATACAAATACTCGCCCTCTCAATTCCATGACATCAAATTTGGCACCAAAACCGTCGAGAGCTACGGGTTTGGAAAATTGAACACTATTCAATCGGATCTACAACATTTAACTTCCGTTTCACTTCAAAGAACCCAGATCCATAAGTCAGGCCATGATGATACTGATTTGGCGTCTCCTATCTCAACCTTAAAGCTGTTGGAGTACTTGGATATTGGATTCAATCTCTTAAATAACTTCCAAGAGGTATGGATGGTGATTCATCAAATTCCTCGGTTGAAAACTTTGGTTTTGAATGGGAACAGATTCAATAGCATAAATCCTCTGAACTATAAACACAATCTTACATCATTAATGTTAACCTCCTGCATGATTCCTATCTCTCAATTGAATTGTTTGCTTCTGTCATTCCCCAACTTGAAAGAATTACATATTGCAGCTAATGGATATTCCAATGAAGACATTGACAAGTTGATTTTGCCAAAAAATTTACAACTCCTCGATATCTCATTCAATCGTTTATCTAAGATACCCAAGGTTTCCGAATCAATCTCCACACTTATCCTTTCAGATAACCAAATAAATGGAACAAGTCTCGACATTTGGCCAGGAGTAGAGAATTTAGATTTGAGACGAAACTCATTTCAAACTTGGGTAGCCATTGACAGTATGAAAGATGCGTTTCCAAACTTGAGACAACTTAGAATTAATGATAATCCTGTATTTGATACGATTTCTATCGATGAAATGACTTATAATTTAATTGCAAGATTAGATTGCAAAAACAAATCGTCCATCCAGGGCTTGAATAAGCTCAATGGGGCTTTCCTTTCCAATGACGAAATATCCAATGCAGACTTGTTTTTTATTTCAAAAGTTTCGCAGAATATTTATCCATTTGATCGATCTAGTTCAACATGGAAAAAACTACTTTCAAAGCATCAGATAAAAGAAAAAAATATCATTGCACAGACACCACAAACGTTACTTGCTTCTAAAAAGTTGATATTATGTCTCAACCTTCCCGATCGTCAATTGAATAGAGTTTTCTTACTTGATAATACTGTCTTAAGGCTACAAGGAATTGTTTCCAGTATACTTGATATTCTGATATTGGACTTCCAATTGTTTTATTATGTGAACGAATTTGAACAGACTTCCTTGAAAGTGAAGGAATATTTACACGATTCAATGTCTGCTTTGGACTACTATGGACTCCAACAAAACCAAAACATTTATATAGAAATTGAACCTAAATCCTGAGTTATTTATAAGTCAGAAGTGTGATTCCACAATCCATCACCCAAGTAATGCAATAATTCAATACCATGACCCTTGTTTATAGATTTAATGTCATCAATAGTCATGAGTAACTTACCGACGGCCAATGCGTTTTCCTTTCCTTCGGCATACACGGCAACAATGGATCCCTTCTCCAAGTTTTCTTCTGGCAAGTTTGCTCCAGCAGAAGTTAATCCTGGACACATGATGTTAGCACCAGACAATACGAACTTGATTGCTCCTCTGTCAACTTGAACTTTTGGGAAACAGTCAGGGTATTTGTGAACAACCTTCAAAGTAGGAATCAAGTCATCAAAGTGTTGGAACAACACGACTTCATTGTCAACTTGATATAACTGAATCTTGTCTTCACACTTGATCAAGATGGCTTGAGATTTCTTCGGTATCAAATCATCAATAACAGGCTCAAGTCCCTCGAATTGTGAAACGAAGGTACTCTTCAAACCTCTTTGAGCGGAAGATTTGATGTTTGAGCGAGAATGGACTTCTTCTTTGGTGAACTTCTTAAACATGTTAGTTAATTCTAGTTTCAATCTACTCTCAAAATTTTCAAGGTGCACACATCGGGATTGCGACCTCAAATTTGTAGCTCAAAATAAGGAAGTTTACGAATCAATAAAACACACTGAACTACAATGTTAAGATTTATAATTACAATGCCACCATCCAGTTTACACCTTGGTGTCATCGCACTCAAAGGAAATCTTATTAATATGGCCCATTACAAATATTCGAGTTAACAAGAATAATGTATCCAGCTCAAGACCAGGCATAAAAAGCAAGGCCGAGCGAGGTACAAGGCTGGCTTTGGATTGTTTGATATTGCGCTATTATATCATCAATCTAAAGTTTGAGGTTACCACTTCATATGGGATTCATTCAAACCTTTGGAGACGGGTATATCTTCAATGACCTCACTGAACACGACCTTCAAAGAAGAACCGTATGACCACATACCAGCATTTATTGCCGGGGTATTGGTATGGATTAGACAATTCATAACATGTTGCAATCAGATAATCCCAAAGATAAACGTTCCAGTATGACTGAAAACGGTTTTAAGATGATGCCAAAAATTCCCTAAAGACACATACCACAAGGATACAGTCAGAAGGAGTTGTCAGGTATAGTTTTCAACCAGCAAAAACATGATCTCGGACGAATCCTCACTGATACACGTAATGCCCCTGCATAAAGATGAAGAAGAAAACTCGAGTTGAAGAGATTCGGGTGATTATATAGTCGCTAGGTCAGATCCGGGTAATTTTAAGTTTCACGTGACAATTGATGCTGCAAATTATTGTACTATTACTATACAAAACCTATTACTAGTCCAATACACCGTCTAAAGAAGCATGTATGCTACTTGTGTCTAGATTTGACGTATCCAACACTGGAATTGTGTTATGAATATTAACAAGAAGGTTACTTCTTTTGCTGTGACCAATAACTCCCTTCATTCCTACCCATTTATGACTGATTTTATGTACACTTTTTGAGGGGTCATAAATTTGCAATGCATTTTCATGGTCAAGAATCGAAAAATAGGACGTAAAAAGCTCTAAACGTTGGTCTTCGCTTAACAAGCCTTCGTTGCCTTGGAAATTAGAATTGAAATTTTGTGAGTGATGTTTCTCAGATGCGGATATATGTGGTGATACTGATGAGTTCAATGCTTCCCCCGAAAGAAGCGCTAATTCTTCGTCCAAACCATCGTCAAATATATCAGAGTCTTCCGATGCAGATTCTTCTTTGTCTGATATCTCCATATCTGCAATAGGCCCCGCCATGCCACATTTGTGCTCGTTCTCTGTGTTGACTAGTTTATCTTGTTTTAATTGATCTTTAGTATCTAAGACCTTGTAATCGATGAGCTCTATTTCTTCAAGTATTGCAGCAGTCTTGGCTTGATTTCTTAGATTCTGTTCTTTGATTTGTTCTAATATTCCTGATATTCTAGGTTTCTTTATACCCAATGAAGGTTTATTTCGCTTCACTTTTTGTGAATACTCAGGCGCTTTCAATGTTCTTTTTGCTGCCCCAGAATCCTTGGGTTCTAAAATAGTTTCAGAACTAGTTTTTTCTGCTGTTTGTTCCTGTCCAATTGGGCCAATCTGAGGACTTGATGCTGCAATTAGTAGCTTGTCAATTTCTTCATCACTTGAAAATTGGTCTAATTCGCTATCACTCTGGTGTGATAGATCATTCAAATCTGAAGCCTTTCCATTAAATGGATTGGTACTATTTGTAGGATTTATTTCCTTTTGATCTATAACTGAGTTTGCTGGTTCTATGACGGATTCTTCAATTTCACTGTCGGAATCAAGGATTTTATCAAGTACAGTCTTACTAATCCCCTTTTCATCATTGATGCTATTGATCATGCTTGTAACGCTTCTGAATCCAGTAACAACATTATCCGGCATGTTAAACTTTTTGGGCTGCTTCTTTGTGCTTTTGTCCTTTTTTGATTTGCTCTTCGTACTTCCCATCATATAGGTGGTTGCAATTCTGATAATTTCGTCTTCATCTTCGACTGAATTCAATTCTGAGTTCTCATCAGGAATCTCTATAAGGGTTTCTACTACTTTTGGTTCGAATTCATTAGGTATCATTCGATTTTGAGTGGCTAATGTTATCATATTCCCTTTCATTATATGCTGCTGAATGTACTCATACCCACCCATCGCCTTATCAAATTTTGATTCTTCATTCCCAGAGAATAGCAAAACAACCCTACCGTCCCGCTTACGACCAGTTCTTCCCATACGTTGAATATTTTTAATGGGGGAACTGGTTGAATCGTAACAAATAATAAGATCGACTTCACCAATATCTAAACCCTCTTCACCAATAGATGTCGCAACCAAAATATTATAGACTCCTTGTTTAAACTTTTTGATGATTTCTTTTTGAAGTTTCTGATTCATACCTTTCACCTGTGCATTCTCTGAACTCGTTCTTGATGATTCTTCTAAGTCTTGAGTCATCTCTTTTTTTTTACCATTCTTTTTCTTTTTCTTCCCTTTTGGTGCCTCCTCATCAAACTTATCTTTCTCTTTTGATTGACCAATGAAAATATGAGGCTTGAGGCCATTATTTAACTTTTCAATGCTTTGAACGATTTCTAACGCAGAATCTCGGAATTCTGTAAAGATTATGACTTTAGAGTCCTTAGAAGCTTCATCAAAAAAAGATGTGACCTCTTCTATCATCGCCTCCACTTTAGGATGATTGTGAAGTTGATTATCATCCAAAAATAATTTAGATCTTTCCATCAACATAGTAACAGATTCACTAAGGTAGAAATCTGCAGCCATTTTATTTTTTGACTTTTTTTTATTCCATTTTGCCAAAAACTCTGAATGTTTCTCTTTGAAGTACACATAAAACGAACGCAACCCGTATATGTTCAACCGCTTGTAAGATTGACCTACCACACCCAACAATTGTAGGATAAAAAAGTTTGACCATTTTAATCCCTCAGGAATAGATTTGTTCATAACCAATCTTTTGGAAGCATCAATACATTGAAAGAAGTTAATCTTCAGTGGATCAGGATTATCATAAATTTTTCTTTCGTTCGCCAATTTCAAAACTGGCTCGATTGCAGTGGAAAGTAGATCTATACATTCCAATATTTCTGGGGACTGTCCAATCAATCTTCTCTCCACTTTTTTGCGCTTCATGTACTTGATGATATCGATACTCTTTTCAGTTCTAACCTCAACCTTTGAAATCAGTAAGTTATCGATGATTTCCTGTACACCTTCGACATCTGATGCAGGGGTTGCGGTCAATGCTAAAATCCGAAACGACTTGTTGAAACGATTCAAGTACTTGACCACATTATTGTATGCGTAATTACCTTTTGCCCTATGAGACTCATCTATAACTAACAAGCAGATGCATTTCGGATCCACCAAGCCTGAGGCCAAGTCATTTTCTACCACCTGGGGAGTGGTGAAAAATACTTTTTTGGAGTCCCAAATATCACCTCTATTTTTCCTTGTTTTATCAAGAAGAATTGCCACATCGGTGGCTGGAAGACCAGTGATGGAACAACACGCCTTGATCTGTTGGGCCACTAACGGCTTTGTTGGTGCCATGAAGATGATTTTCGAATTGGGGAACCACCTGAAGAAATTTAGCATCACTGTAGATGCAATAAATGTCTTACCCAAACCAGTGGGCAATGCAACCAAAATGTTGTGATAAAATGCTCTCCTCACCACATTGTACTGATAATCACGCACCTCAAAGTTCGTGGGATAAATATATGTCGATAATGATTGTGTATCTGTGAAATGATGCGTTCTTATGGTAGTTGCTGGTGATTTTGGAGTGTGTTGCAGTTGTGGATCACTGGTTAAAACATCACCATAAAGAGTTCTTTGAGGAAGAAAGCGACGATCTGAGTTTATTATTTGTTGCAATTCCGGATCATCGTCATTTTCAAAGGCAGAATCACCGTCATCATCGCTTATGGTCCCCATGTCTCCATCGGCTTTGGAACTTAGTATTGTAAACTTTGTGGATGCTCATGTGACCGCGTTGTGATAGAGGATGCATGTCGTATTTCATTTTGGTGCTGCGACATTTTTGCAATGTCCTGATTGAGCTTCGGCAAAATTTACTAACTGGGGTCGGTTGTTGCCGCAGCCCCACCATATAAGATAACTATCAACTCCGTTTCTGGGGTATACAATTGATAGCAGAATGACTAGAATTTTATGCATTGGAATGGGCGGTGTCGGAGTCATCGCCAGCTATACCTTACAACGGAATCCTGACGTTGAAGTCACCGCTGTGGTCAGATCGGCCTACGATAAGGTGGTCAACGAAGGTTACATTATCAGTTCCATCGATTACGGAGGAAGAAGAGAGAACGGAGACCCCAATGAAAGTGAGAATTGCATCAAAGGATTTAAACCAAAGAATGTAGTACGCTCATTGAAAGAATTGGAGCATGCTGAACCGTTCGATTACATTGTGGTCTCGACCAAGGCAATCCCTCTGGATAGGAATGTGTGGAATGAAATCGAAGACCATAAAAGTTCCCTTTTCAAGCCTAACAGAGGTACTAGCATTGTTTTGATCCAAAACGGAATAGAAATTGAGCATTATTGGGATGCAGTGGCATCTGAAGTGAATATGATCAGCGGTGTGTCCTACATCAGTTCCACAAACGTGGATTGTGTTGTCACACAATATGGTACAGATCAAAGTTTGTATGGATTGTTCGATTACTCCCAACTTACCAATGAAAACGCAATAGCATCATTGAATCGCTTTGTGGAGTTGATGAGTAACCCCCACAATTCCATTTCCATAGACCATAATACTCGTTTGACTAGATGGAAAAAGTTGTTGTACAACGCCTCCTTCAATTGTGTGTGCTGTTTGACCCTTAAAGATGTGGGTGTACTCTTCGAGGACAAATTTTTTATCAAGGATGTCATTACTACCATGATGGCTCAAGTCAAACATGCAGCCAATGACGACTTACTGCGTTATGACTATGGCGAATATAATGGCACAATAACTGATGCCAACATTGAATTTTTACTAGGCGCTACAGAGCGTATGGATGCGCCAAATAACTATAAGCCTTCAATGTTGGTGGATGCCTTGAACGGTCGTCCAATTGAATTAGAAGTTATCTTAGGGAATATCATCAAAATTTACTCACAGAATAACCCTGGCACCGACTATTCTGCGATTACAAATTTGTACATGATGTACAATTTGTTATCCATGCAAAGTAGAAAGTGATTAATGTTAACATTTCACGGAAGCTCAATGTTCAATTGAAACGAATAGTCTATATTTGAAACACAAGTTATTCATACCTTCCATATACGTATTTTCCTCAAACCAGTAGAAAAAAAGATAAATGAGACGCTATCAAATCTAAAACAAACTTGTGGTTTTTCTTAAAAGTCCGACATGAGTGACCCCTATGCATTGCTTACAAGCTCCGTGAAGTCACTTACTAAGCCAATGCAACAACTATTAGAAACCCATGACAAATTCACTATCCAACAATTGAGCATCGTCAAGAACACTTCATCTATCCGTGAAGTAAGAGAAAAATTGGAGGCTTCGAAGACTGGCAAATAAATGATGAATATGATTTTCGAACAATCAAAGCAAAATAATACTCGAAAGGAAGACCGATCAACTTCCATCTCTCTACGTCATAAATACTTTCATGCTTTATGTACTATGGTAAGAGAACACCAATAATTCTCGCGATTGTTTTGAAAAAAAAAAAACCTCCATCCTTACAAGGTCCTCCCCATGTTAAGGTCTTTTGGAATACGAGTTGTGAATCCCACCGTAAGAAGAATGTCAAGTGCCGCTACCGAAGTCATCAAGTCATCTGACAACCCAGGACCTATTGAACAGGATATAATCAACAAGATCGTCTCAAATTTGAAACCAACCTTCTTGAAAGTGGCAAACGATTCTCATAAACATGCACACCATGCTGGGTTGAGAGGAGCATCCAATGTCACAGAATCTCACTTCAGAGTTGAAATAGTAAGTACAGAGTTTGAAGGCAAAAACATGCCTTCAAGACACAGAATTATTTATCAGTTATTGGATGACGAATTCAAGAATAAGGGACTCCATGCATTACAAATGAAGACGAAAACCCCTACCGAGTATGCCAAATAGTCTCTTTGAAATTATATTCAATTTTGAAAGGTATTTACATCACACATCTACATTGATAAAACAATAACATGTACATATATAAACAATAAAAATGCTTAATTTCCATTAGGAACACTAACGGCCCCAACATCAATCTCTTCCTCATTAGTAGGTTCTTGAACAGAAGCATTCTTAGCAACCAATTCAACAATTCTTCTAATAACAGGCAAGTTCAACCAGGCAGGAACATAGGCTTCGACTCTGGAGAAAGGTCTCAAATTAATTGTTCTGAACGGATCATTGAAATGACCATCGGTAGAGACCAATTCGAATAAATCATCTGCATTAGTGGAATCATTAGCTTTCACTTTATCAGCAACAGCTTGCAAAACATTAGGTGCGATAGGAGTTTCATAATCTGCAACGTAATATTGAGAAATCAATTTTTGAATTTGAATTGGTTTCAATGCATAACAGATTTCATAAATGATTTCTATGTCATCTGGGGTATTCTTACGCAATTGTAATAACTTAGCAGCTTGAAGTAAATGACTTAAATAAGCAGAGCCCTCCTGTATTTCATGACCCTTACACCACTCCTCCAATCTTGTCACATTGTAGTTTAATTGTAAACCTCTCTTCCATGACAAAAAGTTTCTTCTCATGATCAAGTCATTGAAACACAAGGCATCAACGAATCTTAACAACTCAATGATAACCTCGTTCATCACCTCATGTTCAATGAAATAAGATTTCATTGACCAGTAAACAGAATTAAAGAAACTCAAGATATCATCCATCTTGTATTGAATTCCTGGAGAGAAGACTTTAGCCAAAAATGGTGAGTTTTCTGGTGCCATGAATCCTGGCAAAGATTGAGAAAGAACAACTGCAGAAACTGCTTTCTTTTCCAAATCCTTCTCCATTTTCTTCATCCACATGTTGTAAATATTATATGAGAGAGACTCGAAGTCTTCCTTCACAACAGCAACTAACTTCAAGTATTCATCGAATTCTTCTTCGCTCATTTCATGCGATAATGTATCATTTGCAATGATTGTTTGCTGAGCATAGGACACGAACGAGTACAATTCATGGGTGTTAGACAACCAGAAAGCTCCGTTTGGGATGACATCATCATCTTTTAAAGTAGAAACAATCTGTTGAATTGATGACAAAACCTCTCCCAAAAATTCTTCACTCTCCTTAGTCAATCCCAATCTCCACATGTCAGACAAGATGATGATTATGATTCTGGCAGGGAACAACACCTCCTTTCTGGTCAAGTCAGCAGCTACACCAGATGGTGGGATCTTCAAGCCCTTCAATAAACCTTCCACAATTTCTCTGTGTAATTGTCTAGAGTCTCTTAACAATCTGAATAATTCATCATTGATGTCATCAACGTTTGCATCTTCGTCATGAGAAATGGCAATGACAGAGACAGGGCGATTAGAATTATGATCAAGTGAATTAGGAGAATTCCAAGCCAAGGCGCTACTGTGACGCTTCCCACTAATATTCCTACTTTTGGCACCATTGCTTGGATTCAGTTGTTGAGATTGCAAAGTAGCGATTTCGGATTTCAATTGCTCAATATGCGATTTCAAATCAACCTCAATGGTATCACGTTTCACGAGAGCATCCTTTGCTTTATTCAATTCGTCAATATTCTTTTGGACATCTTGTCTCAATTCAGATTGTTCTTTGGTCAATTGTTCGATCTTTTGCTCAGCTGAAGAATATTCCTGTTTGATAGCTTCCAATTCCTTGTTCAAGTTCTCAATTTCATGTTGATGCTCCTCGCCTTGGTTCTCATACTTCTTGTTGAATTCGATTTCTCTTGTTTTCAAAGCCTCGTGTGCTGCACCTTGTTGATCCAATAAACTCTTCAAGCTTGAAATTTCTTCGACCAATTTCTTGTTGTCTTGAATCTTTGCAGTCAAAGATTGAGTCAAATCTATAACCTTGTTCTCCAATTTGTAAGAAACCTCCTTCAATTTGTTCACAGATTTTGCTTCGACTCTCAATTTGTTCAATTCTACACCAGCCAACTTTCTTCTGAAGCAAGATTGAATTAATACAACTGCCTTCAATTGCCTCTTGTAGTTTCTTCTGGCTGTGTATCCTCTCCATGCATTTTGAATTGTCAAAGCAGACTTTTCTGATTTCAACTTGGTGAAGTTTCTTCTAGCTTGCAAACCTCTAATAGATCTTTGCAAGACAAGAATAGAACTAAAGGTTTCTTGTATTTGAGTTCTGACCATGTGTCCTCTAACCAAAGTTTGAATTAAAGTAGCAGCAGCGTCCTCTCTTTCACGTTTGATTTGAGCTCTCTTGATATGACCACGAATCAATGCTTGAGCCTTAATGTGAGAATCCCTGATTTCCAAGTACTTCTTACGGTAGTAGTGTTTTCTCATGTTCTTTTGGATCATAACAGCAGAATTGTGCAATTTCTCAGATCTTAAGTTTTCAAAATGTGCCAACATACCAGCCTTGAAGAAAATCTTGGTATTACCGAGTTGATATTTACCCTTATCTTCAATATTCTGGTTCAAAATGGTATTACATAATTCAGTGACTGATTCTTGAGTGGTATTTCCACTCATGACCTTGATCCATAAATCGGAATGTACCAATATGTGATATCTGTCTGCAAATTCAACATACGACCATCTGGTAGGGAAACCTGCACAAGAAATTCTAATCGTTTCCAAAACACCACAAGCTCTCAATTGCGATAACACCATTAATGAATCGAATTCCCAAGCTTTCTTTTGTTCGTTTGGTTTGATACATCTAATGTAATGAACATTGGTTGAATCAATAGTTTTCATCAATTCAATCAAGGAGTTCTTGAACATTGAACCTAATGTTGGTTTCTTGCTTGAGATAGATCTAGCCTTGGATTGAGGTTGACTTGTTTCAAGTGCAGATGCGTTTTTCTCAATGATGGATAAGACTGACTGTAATAATTCGTTGGAACTGTTCTTCATCACATCCAAATGACCTTCACCAACGGTATCTCTATTCTTCTCGATAAATCCATCGATATCATATGACACGTCAAGAGCATAGTGACTAACAATAAATTTAGTTTGGCCAAATCTAGGCTTCTTAAAGACCTTGTTGGTTGGTTCCTTATCCAAAGTTTGGTACATCTTCTCGATCCAAGATTGATCATTACCAGCTGGTAATCTAGACTCTTCATCCAACAATGCCAAAATACCAAGTCTATTTTCAATTAAATTGATACAAGGTTGGTTATCAGCAAAGTCGATGAAAGACCATTCGATTTCTTCTTTAATGTACTCTTCTTGTTCTAACTTGAAAACATGCTGATTAAATTCTTGTTGAAGTTTTTCGTTAGCGTAATTAATACAGAATTGTTCGAAAGAGTTCTTCTCGAAATGTTCGAAACCGTAAATATCCAAGACACCAATAAATGATTTGATCTGAGCTTCAACCTCTGAGGGGCATAAATCACTGTTGACGTAATCAACTAACCAATCAAATAATGCAGAATAAATGTACTTAGAGAAAGAATCCCTAGCCACCAATGCTTGTTTGTGATTCAAGTTACTGATAATTTTTTCTGATCTGGTGGTAATTTGCTTCTTGACACACCATTTACTGAAATTCACTGGATCAATTCCCAATAACTCACATGCTTTGACCAAATTTGGTTCATCAGAGGATAAAGAAGCATCATTTCTTGTTGCAGCAATTTCAATATTACCGATATGCAAAAGAGCAGCCAAGATCTTGTAGATTTGGAATTGCTTAGTCTCATCTATACCAATCAAGGTAAGAGCATCTCTGGTGATCTGGTATTCTTTGGCATCATCAATACCATCGATAACAGGTTGGCCACCTTGGTTTGTATATTTGTAGTCTTCGGCGTTTGTCAAGCCTAAGTTTGCTTTGTCATCTTCATTCATACCAGCTAATAATTGATAGAAGATATGGTAGTTTCTTTCTGTGGATGGCTGGAAGACTAATCTGGATCTCTCCAAAAGGTATGTTCTAATTCTTGCACCAATAATGGCAGTTTTGTTATCAAACAAAATCTCCAAGTACTTACCGAATCTGGAAGAGTTATCATTTCTAGTGGTTTTGGCATTACCAAAAGCCTCCATAATAGGATTGGTAGCTAAAATTTGTTTTTCCACATCTGACATGTCAGATTTGTGTTCAGTTCCAACTTTTTGCTCCAATTCTGATTCTTCCTCGACGGAGGCAAAATATCTCATAATGTATTTGGCACTTACTGTCTTACCAGCACCAGACTCACCACTTACAACAATCGTTTGGTTTTTACCATCCAACTTCATATACCTGTAAGCATCTTCGGCAATTGCGAAAAGATGGGGATCTAACTCACCCCTTCTCTTACCAGCATATGCCTGAATGATATCTTGAGAGTACAACTGGTCGACCCTTTGGAAAGGGTTTGTTGCTATCAAGACGATACCAGAATATGTGTAAATGTTAAGTTGGGCGTAACGCACCTTGATTGCGTGTAACACAGCAGGCTCATTCAAATAAGATAAACTAGTCAAATCTTCAGCTGCTTCTAAAATAGGAGGATTTCTTAATGGTGGTAACTTCTCGTTTTCTTCCGACAAATTATCAGTATCGACAGAAAACACCTGGTTCTCGTCGGTTTCGGAGACGAAATCCAAATGATGTTTGCCATCCTTCATGGTGTTGGACTTGACGGTAACACCAATCCAGCCCAATGTTTCATCTGGATACCAACAACGGGTACCAACATCGTATAAAGCTACCATGTTGATAAATAAAAACTAGGGTAACGGGGTGACGATTTATAAAAAAACACGAAGTATTCACCAGCAATGGGTAAAACTGGATGATCTGGGATCGTATTGGGGTCTGATTCCTTTCTGGACCTGGGATCACTTCAAATTGGTCCTGAATTCAACCTTTCGAATCTGTCCAGTACTCGTGTAGTACTGATCCTAACTGGATTGTGAGGTTCTTCTACCTGAATTGTGTGTATTCAAGTTGTTTGCTAACCAGGATGCTTTGCAATGACGATGGAACAGGTAGATAAAGCTCAAGTGATGTTAATACTGAGTTTTCTGCTTATGAGCGTCCGTAAGTAATTCGTCACTATTCTGGCCGACTGTTTGGAATCGGATTTTTTACAGATCGTCGTTTGTTGTGTACACGAGTTTTACAGGTTGGATGTGGACACCGGTGCGCGGTTCAAAGAGGCGTGAAGCTAATTTGCGATGACGAAGAGGGGGATATTTCATCAGCAAAGCTCTGGCGGCTACTGGTTGTACCAGGTGGTAGACGACGCCTGCTTAAGACTGTCGGCATAACGACTGCTGCGAGAAGATTTATGGCTTCCCATGGAAACCTGGAGGATGCTGGCTTCAGGCTGACGCGTGTAACATGTAATGTCGCGGTGTCGCAGTGTCGACATCATGTCGCACTACCGGGCTAGACCACTAGTGTCGGGTTATTGTTTCGCCCACGGTTCATGATGGGCGGGAGGTTTTGAGGGTGACAGGGACAAGTCGCGAAAGTAGTCATGTTGATACACGCGCAGACGTGTGATGTGGGAGGCCTGTGAAACCTTAAGTGGGAGTGTGGGATGATTGACTTGACGATGCTCAAACTACCCACACCGCGTTAACCCGCTACCCTGCGACAGGTTGCATGTTAGGACCTGGACAGAACTACAGGTTATGTGCGACCCAGTGGGCAAAAACTGCACATTTGCGCACGTCAGTGGTCCTGCACACGACCCGAGGAACTTGAACAGGTGCGATTTTTTAGCCAACCTGGTTGTATGCAGGATGTTATTTCAGCTACAACAAACGCAGCAATTGTGGGAGGTGGGAGAATATCGTGTCACGTGATGCAGAAATCACCCCCACCACTTCCGTGGTTTCCACAAGCGCCTCTCTCCACCACCGTCTGATCATGGCAAATAGCCGTAACATTCCGGCCGTCGGTTGCTCAGGCTCCAAATGCTGAACATCACCCGCCGAGTCCTGCTTCACATGCAGGACCCTAGCGCTTATCATCGGAAGTTGCTGTTTTCGCTTCGCCCGAGCTTTCCACAGCGAATCTCAAAACCGCCCCACCCATCACACTTTGCACTATTATCTAAGAATGTCAAATGCGGGGAGGAGGGGAAAGATTAGCCAATGCAAACTGTGAAGAATAAGCCATATAGTGCCACTATAAATGGTTCCCGTATCACGAACAATCGTACGCAAATGATCGATTTCGAAGAAGTACAGAAGCACAACTCCAAGCAGGACTGCTGGGTGGTGATCCACGGTAAGGCCTACGATGTGACCAAGTTTGTGGACCAGCATCCTGGAGGACCCGACATCATCTTGAAGTACGCAGGCAAGGATGCCACCAAAGTGTTCGACCCAGTGCATCCTCCAGATACACTTACAAAGTACTTGGCCAAAGAATTCCACTTGGGGGAAGTCAATATGCCCGCCAAAAAGCCCTCGGTTGCAAAAACCCCCTCTGGTCCTGTTGCCCCAACGCAAGCTTCGACTACGGGTGGAACGGGCAATGTTGTGGATGAATTCGACGTGGAGTATGACGAGCAAGATGATAAGGACCCCATTGCGGCCACCCCAGAACCATCACAGGCACCGGTTGCCAAACAAGGTGCATCCGGCACCAGAACTGTTTTAAGAGCAGAAGACTTGCCGTTACAAGATCAATTCGGCGAAGAGTATGACGATGACCCGGATGAACCTCCTACTCAGGAAGAGCTTCGTCGGAGGTTCTACATTAAGAACATGCCGGATATCTCTCAGATCTACAATCTCAACGACTTTGAATACGTTGCCCGTCGTACCATGAGCAAAACAGGGTGGGCATACTATCTGTCTGGTACAGAGGATGAAATCACCTTGAGAGAAAACCATTTGGCGTACCACCGGGTGTTCTTCCGTCCCAAGGTCCTCGTGGATGTCACCAACATTGACTTACACACCACCATGCTAGGATCCAAGCTGGAATTGCCATTCTACATCACTGCCACCGCATTGGGGAAATTGGGCCATCCTGATGGTGAGAAGGTGTTGACAAGAGGGGCTCATAAACAAGGAATCATTCAGATGATTCCAACTTTGGCATCATGCCTGTTTGATGAAATCATGGACGAGGCACAACCCGACCAACCGCAATGGTTCCAGTTATATGTCAATAAAGATCGGGAAGTGTGTCGTGAGTTGGTGCAACACGCAGAGGACAGAGGAGTCAAGGGATTGTTCATCACCGTGGATGCTCCGCAATTGGGAAGACGTGAAAAAGATATGAGATCCAAGGACTTCAAGGATCTCAGCCATGTTCAAGGTGACGATGACTATGCAGACAGAACACAAGGTGCTGCCAGAGCCATTCTGTCGTTCATTGATACGGGCTTGCTGTGGACCGATATTGAGTGGTTCCGTAGTATTACCAAAATGCCCATCGTTTTGAAGGGTATCCAACGAGTGGACGACGCCTTGAAAGCCGATGATTATGGGGTAGATGGCATTGTGTTGTCTAATCACGGAGGTAGACAACTTGAATTTGCACCCTCGCCTATTGATCTCTTGGTTGAATTGATGCCAATACTTAAAAAGCGTGGGCTGAAGATGGAGGTTTATGTCGATGGAGGGGTTAGAAGAGCCACCGATGTGCTCAAGGCCATTTGCTTGGGTGCCAAAGGGGTGGGTATTGGACGGCCATTCCTCTATGCCATGTCGACTTATGGAGATGCAGGGATATTTAAGGCGATCCAGATCTTAAAAGACGAGATGGTTATGGCCATGCGACTTTTGGGGGCCACCAAGATCAGCGACTTGGACGATACCATGGTCACTGTGCGTAATCGGGGAAATGTTCCCGATAAGCTTTTTGATAAGGTGTACGAAGACCTTGAAAGTCCATCGTTCAAGCTGAGACTCTAGACGTATACAGTTCATAAACACTTATCTAAGAGAGAACCGCCGTATATGGCACTGTAGTATAATCGCATGGGAAAGTATACAGGGGACCAGGGGATCCAGGAAAGGAAAGAGATGAATGAGGAAGAGATAGAAATAGAAGAAGGAAAAAGGAATTTGGAGGTAGAAGAAGGAAAAAGGAATTTGGAGGAAATAGAAAGGAAATAGTAAGGAAATAGAAAGGAAATAGAAAGGAAATAGAAAGGAAATAGAAAGGAAATCGAAACGACATAGAAACGACATAGAAAGGAAATAGATAAGGAAATAGAAATTTAGGAATCTTGGAAATTAGGAAATAGGTACTGGAAAGACGGAAAGGCGGAAAGGCGGAAAAGGGACGGAAAAGGATTTACCATGGTGACTATTGCTTTGAGGAATGATAGAAATGAACTAAAGGCAAAAGGAACCCGATAACATCCAGAAGTGACCATCCAAGAAAAAGAATTAACTATTGACCATATCGCAAGGTATGAAACGTAATATGGTGAATAATTTGAAGATTATTTTGATGTTTAGATCAAATAGACCATGTTAGACATTTAAAAAGTGAAATATTTCCAAAATTCAAGAAAAATGAAAATAATAGAAGGTAACATGGAGGGCCAGTCACCACAATAGCTCCAAAATTATTGGATATCTGGCCGTTTTGAGACATGCGAGACAATAACAAGCCATATGGAGTGTCCTTGATCATATTTGGAACCATTTGGAACCATTTAGGCCAGGTGGTGGTACCACCGGTACCACAAGCACGACCAACGCACCCAATTTCATCCTCGGGGCAGTTCCCCAGAGCCTCGGAAAAACTGGAGGTACACTGGGGTAGTTTCACTACCCCACCTGGCATCAAGAAACGCCTGTCGGTGGAATTTGTCCTGCCAACTAGGTGGGTCGTCACAATCCAACCAACGTAACCAGCATGGGCCTGATTGTGAAACCTGCACCAATTCACTAGTGTCTCGAATATGCGTGGTGGAGGCCGATCGCCTCCCGCATGAATTATTTTGTATGCGGCTGATTGCTGGCATGGTGCAGGGACCCCTATCGCCAGAATCCGGCTAGCCCGAGGCACCACCGATCTGTCACAGGGTTGAAGGGTTAAAGCCCTACTAGCAAGGCAACCACAAACAGGCACAATTCCGACATTAAACGCGCCCACGCCGCCCACGCCGCCCAACCTCTGGCATGGTTCACCACCAATGGCTTAGATCTGATAATAGTGTCATGGCACATTGAGGGAATTGTTTAGTTCCCGATTTGGCGTGGATTTCCTGCGTCCGCTTCCGCCCATCGCAGGTGCCATTAGACGGAGTGGGCTTATGGGTTGGTGCCGGTATGGACAGGTGTCGCAAGAGGAGGCGCCGGATTGGCCAAGCGGAAAACCAAACTGCCCGGATTAGGCAGGGCCCCGCTGGTGTGGCCAATCCACACCACTTTGCTGGAGGCCACCGCACAACGGTGGCCAGCCCTGGGTGTTGATGGCCTGCGTTGACGCTGCATGGACAACGCTCGTCACCAAAAATAGCACTTTTTTTGCGGTGCGCGCACGCATTGTAATCGGAGCCAGGGAGGGGGGGCGGCGCAGTAACTCTAATGCCGTGCGGCCCCCGATCCTCCACCACTGTACCACCGATTACGGTACAGTGGTGGGGGAAAAAAGGGTCACGTGACACACACAAACTGCCCCACCCCCTCGCCACCTGCCCCCTCCGAAACACAAAACCCCCAAACCCACCGATGGTCACGTGACGCGGTTTTCAGGCCAGTGGGCCGGAGTCCAGTAAAAAATTTTAATATATTAATGGATTACCACCCCAAAATCATCATTTAACGTCAGCGTCACCAGCATCGTCTTTGATACGCCATCGCCGTCGCATCAGTCGTCGTCTTAGGACTTGTTTCGGTTCATTTGCCTGTACTGCTTAGTTGTGGTAACGGGCCGGACTGGCTTACAGGAGAACACATTACCACAGGCTTATTCCACTATTCCACCGTTGAGATTCCACCGTCGAGATTCCACCGTTGAGATTCCACATTTACCATCCAGTGTCAAGTGTTAGTTCGTTGCCATCGCCTTCGCCATCACCACTCATCTGCCAATCCGCAATTCTGCCAACTATCCCCTTGCCTTCGCCTTCGCCTTCACCATCCACTGGCATCATCCCGACCGCCCACCTTTCACCACCCCAGGCGCTTGCTCACCGAATCTGTTACACCAGTCCTCTGCGTGGTAAGGTTAACTGTTCACATACCTTCAACATCGGACTCCGCGAGTTGTGTGCACCACTGCAGCCACCACACTCTGCCTGTCCCCTATTTCCATCCCCATCGTCCCTCTGATCTCCAGCCACCGCCTCCATGGTGTTAGTCAACGGCGTCAAGTACGCCTGTGAACGGTGTATCCGTGGCCATCGTGTCACCACTTGCACCCACACAGACCAGCCCTTGACCATGATCAAGCCCAAGGGAAGACCCGCCACCCAGTGCCAGCACTGCCGTGACCAACGAAAAATGAAGAATTTGCACACCTCTTGCACTTGTGGTAAAAAGGGCAAGGCCCCCAGCGCCCACCTGACATCTTGTCTTTGCCATAAAACATCCCATTGCACCTGTTCCTCCACCTCCAAAGCTCAAAACACCACCTACCAAAACATCCACCACCTCACCGCATCGGAAAAAGCCAAGAAACAGTCTTTGATTTCCGCTGCAAACGCAGAAGTCAAAAAGAGACTCTCGGTGTCTAGCACCACCAGCTCAGGAACTATTGGCTCCACTAACCCCCAAGTGAAATCCGCTTCTCCTGCATTCTCCCAACCTCCTTCCACCAATTATGTCATCGAAGATGTGTTGCCCATGGAATCCTCTGACGGTCTCTACAACTTGGTCAATTCGCCTTCCTTGTCAGACAAGTACGGCAATGGCTCCAACACTAACTTGAACGATAACATCTTCAATTCTTCAAATACCCCTTCTCCTACCACTGGAAGACCAAGAACTTCGTCTCAGTTGACTAACAGTGACGTTCCCAGCGACAATTTCACCAATAACTTATTGTACCAGAATAACGTCTCTAGAAGTATTTCTGAAGATTTCAAACATAATTTGTCCCCAAAGAGAAGCGTCAACAACCCCACTTCAAATGCGGGCCAATTTGATATCAGCGAATTTGGCAACATCGAGGTTCCCCAATTATCTCCAACTGAATTGGACTTGGTGGACAACATGTTTCCCTTATTCCCCTTGGTTGGTCAGTTTAGCTTTGAAGATGATAGATCAAAACCTTTACTGGGTATGCCGGAGCATCAACAATCTTCTCTAAGAAGATCTCAATCCCAATCTTCAAGAGTGTCATCTCTGCTCAACCAAGTCAGTCATGCAGTCTTGGAAGAAGAAGAAGAAGATATTCCTTCTGCGGTTGGCATAAAACAATTATCCTTGCCTCTTCCATCTCAAAGTCAAGTTAATATACCCCAGTCACAGAGCAATAGCAACATCTCCAATTTGGCCATCGTCAATAACAGCTCAAGTGAAAGTTTCGTCACTAGGTCAAGGTCGGTCTCCAGAACTCAACAGCCAAAACCATTGAGACCAGTTGCAGTAGCAACTTCGAATTCAAATTCAACACCTCAATCAGTAAATGGAACTCACTACCAACCAATACGACCAAAAAGACCAGAAAGTGTATTATCTATTGCATCGAATTCGTCAAACAGATCATTGGATTATCTCCATCAAAATCCTTCCGCCTTCAATGGAAACCTCCCTAATGCATCGAATTCAGCTGCATTCCCTCCAAGTGGACCTTCCCAAAATTTTGAGGTGAATGTAAATCCAAATTCTTCTGTTATGATGGGTGTTGATGATCTGAGAAACTTGATGGGCGATGAAAATAGTTCTGAACATTTTGGCCGAACTGGGTTGGGGTCCATGTTTTCTTCTACAAATATAGAAAAATCTTTGAAGAATGAAAAGGATGATTCGTCAGACATGATTTTCTACGATAATTTGATGAACAACGAAATTTTGAGTACTTCCTCTTCTTTTGTTAATATCCCAACTAACGGTGCATTGAATTATTCCAAATCAGTTACGGGCCAAAAGCAAGATTATCAAGGTTCCAGAAAACTTGATTCTGGTTCATTTCCTAATGATTTTTTCAAAGAGGGAGAACACATCAAAGATTTTGATCCATTGGGGCATGATTTAAGCAAAAAAGAATTTGATACAAATGGCATTTCAACAAATTTGATTCCACCTGCACAAGTTCCATATGAATATGACATGTCGATGCCGGTGCTTGATTTTATGCCTTCTCTTTTGGATAACAACAAATCCACACAAGATTTTGTATAAGTTCTTCAGTTGTGTCGATATTTATATAAGTTATTTTATATTGCGCGTTTTCATTACGTTTCTCGGGTCAAGGATATATTTTTATCACTCTTTCATTATATTTAGTATATGTAACAATATTATTCTAAGTCGAGAGTTTTCAATCGGCGAATATTCGATTCCATTCCAAGTACTTGTTTCTGCGTAGACCTTTTCTTAGCAGAAAGTTGTTTTTCCGAACTACTAGGTGGGGCAATTGGTGATTTAATTTTCTCTTCATCTTCAAGATAAAGCGCCAATACTTCGTCTTTGATGTTTAATATGGATTGCTGCTCAATTTCTTGTAGTTTTGCTAACCTTAAAATATATTCTAGCAATGACAAAGAAGTGTTCTTTGGGATTTCTATTTCTTTGGTAGGCTGTTCTTCATTTTCATCATCATCACTACCTTCCTCGTCTTCTTCAGCAAACTCACCCGAGTTCAACTCACCCAATCCAATCCACTCTTCTAATCCATTATTTATCAACTTTATGATCAACACGGGGGAATTTCTACCTTCAAGCTTCAATAACTTCCCCGAAACACTAAAAAACATTCGTTCAATATTGCTCACATCATAAATCTTAGAGATTGCTTTTTCTTCATGATATCTACCATCGTTTAGATCTTCATGAATTTCAAAATTATAGTTGAAGGCCTTATGCTGGGATTTAGTGATCTTTACCAGGGATCTGGCAAACGTTTCCTTCCAGGTTATGCACGAAAGCTCATCAGCACCTTCAATATTTGACATTCTGCTGGGGTTATAAAATATGGAGAACATTACTAGATCGAATACTGGGCCCACTTCGGTAGAATTTTCCGAGGACACCAAGTAGTTACTAGCTTGCAACAACCTTCCTGGCGAAATACCCTTCCCCATTGAACCGTTCATGTTCACTCCTGCAGTAACAAGAGACAAGTTCAATAGCGGGACTATGTCATTGATTTGTTCTTCTAGTTTTTTGACTTCATCTTCGGCTCTTTTAACTGTTTCTTTAGCGTTTCCACCAGTAAGAGTACTTGTGATGTCATCAATTTTCTCTTGGAATATGTCTATATCACTAGTCAATTCAGTTATCAAGTCCAATGTTGACTCGAGTATGGTATTTCCTCTGGATGCTGCAAGTCTAATAAGGTCAATGGAGACTGATACAACGTCTATTTTTGTTTGGAGTCGATTCCTTCCTTTTTGAATCCTATGCTTTTCTTCTTCGGGTAGTTTGTCCAATAATTTGGTGATTGTTTTAATGGCATAACCAGATGCCAACGAGATACCCGATCTTATGGCAAATGTAACTGCCTGATTACTAGCTTTTGCTAGGATTTGATCCATTTGTGACGATTGTCCCCTACTGTGCAAATAGTAACTAATTGATCCAATAGGAAATATGCAGGACAGATCCAAGTTAAATCTCAAACTATTATGGAATAGATGGGCCACGAAGCCAATCATTATACCGTAATAATTTGGCAAACAAACAAGATGCTTAATTTATTCTACAAAAACACAAAATCTACCCACTTCTTGACAATTCTTCCGTTTTAAACTGAGTGGTATATCAACTAACATTAACTCTCATTGCTTGCTCGAGAGAAGACCAGAAAAATTACAAATCATTGATTCCTAAAGGGGGACTTCACACTATTGAAACTCATGGTAGGTAGTCCATGTTAGAATATACTCTCTAAGATCGGTTGCATTTGTCATCTATTGATAATATTACCATAACCTTGTTGCGAGGTCACATGATCAAACAGGTAAATATAAACATTGCAACACGTCTTGATATTGTAAGCAATACACCAACCACCCCTTCACAATTCACCCATGGCTGTTCGTAAACCTTTGACTGGATTTACTACTCCATTGGGTTCAGGCGCCGGAGTGCCAAAAGACAAGCGCCCTCCAAAGGTCACTGATAGTGTGCAAAGGCTTGCCAAACCATTTAAAGTTCCTTTTGCTAATAGAGGCGATGGGTCAAGTGCAAGCGGGAACCGAGGCTTGAAAAGAGCAGCCCGCAAGGTCTCTAGCTATACTATTGAAGGAGAAGAAGCTCTTCCTGAACTAGATGATGAAGGCAATGAGATCACACGAAAGCGTAAAGGCGCGTTACTACCACGACTGATTCTAAACAGTGATAACATACACAATACAGAGGAGAAATTGAAGCTGTCGTTTAAAGTGCCCATGAAGAAACTAGACGATTTTTCAAGAGCCCCGCCCCCAACTTTGGGAACCAAACAGAGAGCTATTTTGCCACCCAGAGCACTCCATGATCCCATGTCCGAATTTGCAATCGTGTTGTATGATCCCACCGTTGATGTCATTCCTAAGATCGAGGACGAGAAAGAAAAGACCCCTGAAAAAAGTTCAGATGATGAAGTAGAGGCCGAAGTACCGTCTAAGAAGAGACGTGTTCATAAATCTTTAGCAGAGATGCTAGGTATAGTGAAAAATCCTGAAGAAGCGCTTGCAAAATTCCCCGATGTCCCTGTTGTCATAGATCCCAAGTTGGCAAAAATCTTGAGACCCCATCAAATTGCAGGTGTCAAGTTTTTATATCGATGCACCGCCGGATTGCTCGACCCTCGAGCAAAGGGATGTATTATGGCAGATGAAATGGGGTTAGGAAAAACCTTGCAATGTTTAGCATTAATGTGGACTTTATTGAAGCAAAGTCCAAGGGGAAAAAGAACTATAGAGAAATGTATTATAGTATGCCCATCCTCGTTAGTTCGAAACTGGGCAAATGAAATAATAAAATGGCTTGGAGAGGGTGTATTAACCCCATTGGCCGTTGACGGTAAAAGTACCAAGCCCTCGGAATTAAGCACTGCATTGCAGCAATGGTCAACCGCAACTGGTAGAAATATTGTGAGACCAGTATTGATCATTTCATATGAAACTTTAAGAAAGAATGTTGACAAATTGGCAGGAACAGAGGTGGGTCTCATGTTGGCCGACGAAGGCCATAGGTTGAAAAATGGTGATTCATTAACTTTCACAGCATTAAATTCCTTGCGTTGTGAGAGAAGAGTGATTTTATCTGGTACACCAATCCAAAATGATTTATCAGAATACTTCTCCTTATTAAACTTTGCTAACCCTGGATACTTGGGAACAAGAAATGATTTCAGAAAAAATTTCGAAAATGTTATTTTGCGTGGAAGAGATTCTTTAGCAACAGATGAAGATAAACAGAAGGGTGACCTGAAGCTAGGGGAATTATCACAGCTAGTTTCGAAGTTTATCATCAGAAGAACCAACGATATCCTTTCGAAATATTTGCCCATCAAATATGAATACGTGTTGTTCACTGGTCTTTCGCCCATGCAAAAAGCACTCTATGAGCATTTCATCACCTCGCCCGATATTAAAAAATTGCTTCGTGGGGTGGGTTCGCAGCCATTAAAGGCCATTGGTCTCCTCAAAAAATTATGCAACCATCCTGATCTCTTAAATTTACCAGACGATCTTGAAGGAAGTGAGAAATTCATCCCCGAGGATTACACTTCCTCTATAGGAGGTGGTAGAGGAAAAGATGTACAGTCATGGTTTAGTGGTAAATTTATGATCTTAGAAAGATTTTTGCACCAAATCAATACCCAGACCAACGACAAGATCGTCTTGATTTCTAATTATACCCAGACATTAGACCTTATTGAGAAGATGTGTCGCACAAAGAGATACGGATGCTTGAGATTGGATGGTACAATGAACATCAATAAGCGTCAAAAGCTTGTCGATAAGTTCAATGATCCCGAGGGAAAAGAATTTATATTCTTGTTGTCTTCCAAGGCTGGAGGATGTGGTATCAATCTAATTGGTGCAAATCGTTTAATCCTTATAGATCCCGACTGGAATCCAGCAGCAGATCAACAAGCATTGGCTCGTGTGTGGCGTGACGGCCAAAAGAAAGACTGTTTTATTTACCGGTTTATTACTACTGGAACCATTGAAGAAAAAATCTTCCAAAGGCAGTCGATGAAACTTTCACTTTCGAGTTGTGTGGTTGATGAAAAGGAAGATGTCGAGCGTCTCTTTTCTGCCGATAACCTCCGGCAACTTTTTCAATACCAACCCAACACAATTTGTGACACCCATGACACCTACAACTGTACCCGATGTGACGAGCATGGTCAAAAGGTTAAATCACCGGCAATGCTTTACGGAGACCCAACTACTTGGAACCACTTCAATCGTCCTGCACTTGCAGACAATCAGGATTCTCTTATTGCCAACGAGGCCCAACACAGCGAGGTTTCATTTGCATTCCAATACATTTCTCACTGATCTTGTGATATCAAGTGTGGGAATGGTCGGGTGCAACTCCTAATCTCACCCCGCATTTCCCGGCGAATGAGCGCATTTGTAGAGTAAGCCTCATAATACAGTCATTATCTGCTCATAACTATCATTGCGATAGGGCAACTGATTTACTATAAATAACACCATCGAGCACATTCAATAGAAAGAACCGTCAATTGAGTTCCAATTGATATCCATTTCATCACTTTAGCTAGTAGGCTTTTTTTGCCCGAAGATTCGGCTGTATTTGAATATTTATTTCACATTAGACAACAAACTCTATTGCTTTGAGGTACAAAAATCCACAACTATAAACATAAGTCCATTCCATTAAGTTTCAAAAATTCCCACACAAAGTTTACGTGCAATCATAATTGTCAGATGTCAGACCCTAGCAACAGTATCATTATCGTGGGAGGAGGGTTGGCAGGATTATCTGCTGCTCACCAAGCATACCTCAGAGGTGCCAACGTCATTTTACTTGATAAACAGGGGTTTTTAAGCGGTAATAGTGGTAAGGCCACTTCAGGGATCAATGGGTCCTTGACAAGAACGCAGGTGGATCTAGGAATCAAGGATTCGGTGGACCAATTCTACAATGATACTACCCAAACCGCAAAAGACAGAGCCAATCCAGAACTTATCCGTGTATTGACTTATAATTCAGCCGATGCTATCCATTGGTTGCAGGAAGTTTTTGAATTAGATTTGACTATTGTATCTAGGTTGGGTGGCCACTCTCAGCCTAGAACACATCGTGGAAAGGACTCGAAATTTCCAGGTATGGCAATCACTTATAAACTTCTCGAGACCTTAGAGGCATTGGCGGAATCAGAACCACATAGAGTTTCTATCAAGAAGAACTGTCAAGTGCTTGACTTGCTCCGTGAAGACAATAAGATCTTGGGGGTTCGGTATAAGAATCTTAAAGACAAGTCGAAGCATGAAATCCGAGGACCCGTGATTATGAGTACTGGAGGATACGCTGCTGATTTTACCAAGAATTCATTATTGAGAAAGTATAGACCCGATATCATTGATTTACCTTCTACCAATGGTGTTCATGCCACTGGTGATGGTCAAAAGATTATCATGAAAAACCATGGGGTTGGCATTGATATGGATAAAGTTCAAGTGCACCCCACTGGATTAATTGATTTGAATGATACAGATACCATCAACGGTAAATCATCTCCAAGGTTCCTCTTTTTAGGGGCCGAAGCTTTGAGAGGAGAAGGTGGAATTATGTTCAATGGGAAGGGTAAACGTTTTGTTGATGAGCTAGGTACTCGTGATCATGTTAGTGGTGAAATGGAAAAGCAATTAAAGGAAGGCAATGGTCCCATCCGGTTGGTTTTGAGTGAAGATAGCGAAAAGAAATTACAATTCCACATTAAACATTACAAGTCTAGAAATTTGATGAAAACTATCACTGGGGCAGAATTGATCAAAGAACTCGGAACCAGTGAAAAGGACTTAATCAATGAGCTTGATGCTTACAATAAAGCTGCAAAAGGAGAGGTAGAAGACCCATTCGGAAAGAAATTCTTCCCTGCAACTCCATTCAAATTTGATAAGAATGCAAAATACCATGTTTCGTTCATCACCAGAGTTTTACACTTCACAATGGGTGGAGTTAAAATTAATGATAAAGCTCAAGTTGTACATTCAACAGAAGATGGCGATGTTCCCTTCGATGGTTTGTATGCTGCCGGTGAAGTTGCAGGAGGAGTTCATGGCCATAATCGACTTGGAGGTTCTTCATTATTAGCTTGTGTTGTTTTTGGAAGATTAGCTGCCGATCAAGCCACTAGCTACAGCCTTCAGAAGTTGAGTTCCGGTACTCAACAGGCTGCAAATAGATTAGGAATGATCAATTTGCATATTGATCCACTGAACCCTCAGAAAGTTATCATTGAATGGGGCGACAGCAACAACGGTGGTGATAATAATGGAAAAGCACCTGATGGTGGTGCATCTAATACATCTTCTGGTAAGAATAATAACTCCAAGCCTACAGAGCTGGCGCAAGGATCACAAAAGTTTAAGCAATTTGAGATTCCTGCAAAAGAGTTCACCTTCGAGGAGGTAGCAAAACATAACAAAGCAGATGATTGCTGGGTGATCATCAAGAATGTTGTTCTTGACTTAACACCATTCCTCAAGAATCATCCTGGCGGTGAGGGGTCAATTGTTACGTACGCAGGTAAGGATGCTACAGAAAGCTTTGAAATGTTACATGAAGATAACTTTATTCAAAAGTATACGAAGGAGTGTGTCTTAGGAAGAATCAAAGGCAAAACTCCAGCACTAGACTTATAGCTAGTGTAGATGAAGTATATAGGTAGTTTGGTTTAATCTATGTGATTAGTTTTCGCTCAAGGAGCTATCGTATTCTTCGACAGACATCAACTCTTCGGATGCCTCGACAGCTTCAGGGTTGGTCAATTTGATTTGGGCGATCCAGCCGTTTCCGATTGGATCGTTGTTGATGAGTTGTGGTTCGCTTTCTAACACGTCGTTGATAGCAACAACTTCTCCAGCAACTGGGGAGTAAATTTCAGATGCACTCTTGACAGATTCAACGGAACCGATGGTGTCACCAACTTCAACTTGGTCACCAACTTCAGGCAATTCCACGAAGGTAACGTCACCTAAGGCCTCACTGGCATATTTGGTGATACCAACGAAAGCGGTGTCATCTTCAAAGATTGCTAACCATTCGTGTTCAGCTGTGTACTTGATGGTTTTTGGGCCCTCGTTCAAGTATTTGTAGACATGTGATTGGGTGTTCAACAAGTGGTTTGTGGTGTTGAAGGCAACTCTAGTGGTAGAGAAGAGGCGGACTGAAGGTCTGGCAAAGGCAGGGGTGGTTCTTAACAAAGTTCTGAACATTATCACTATCGGTTGATTCCTTTTACAGGTGGGGGTGTCGTGCTTATGTAGTGGTGCGAAAATTTGGAGTTGGTTGACTCCGATTGACTCTGCGCACGGTGGGTCGAACGATGAAGGAGTCAAAATGGTGCATCTCAGGGTCTGATGTTACTGCAGTTTGGAGTTTTTAGGTGTGGACGAGTTAAAGAGGCAGCCCGGGGCGATACATAGTGTAGGCTGGAAATTTTAGTTGAAGAGTTAGTAAGGAATTTTCGTGGGTCACAACTCAAAGGGGAAAGAAGAAATCTGGGGTAACAGAACATTCAAAAATAACACCGAGGTAGAGAAGTATTTGGATTTCTGGGGAATGCAAAGATTGTGACAGGAGGGGGAGGGATGCTTATAGTGCCAGTTATATCATACCTACAAGCTAAATGTCGGAGTTTGCGTTTGTGTTTGTGTTCGTGTCTGGATTTTTATTTGCAATTTCCTGTTTCCATTGGTCCATTTGCATTTTTTCAGAAAGGGTACAATTCGCTACGTTTAATAGATACCGCATAATCCAAACCAGACCAAATATTAATACGAGAATCAGCTATTCAAAATTCCATTAGTTTTACAGTACTCAGTATACTGCACGTTTTTTGACGACGTTGCTCTCTACAAATGTATAACAGTGTAGGGTAACAAGCAGGCACAGAAAATGGATTTAAATTGAAAATTCTAAGATATCAATATCAAATAAACACGTACGGTTTATTTTGAGTGTCTTGAATTGTACTTCGCTAAAATCTAATGGTATTTGAGTATTTATTTCCTGCTGCAGACGTAAAATTATCTTATGAGAGTTGATAACCACAGATTCACGATTTCTGATGTCTAAGTAATAGGGCAACTGCAATCTTAAAACACCGTATTCTGGGGATCTTGTAAGATCTAGTAAGCATGGAAACTGACTGATGGGATCTTTGGATCTTTGATCCTGTATATGGTAGTGTATCTACTTTATCGCTAGAAGTTTAAAGTTGTAGGTATTTTACTTTATAGAAGACAACAATCCCAATAAAGTAAACTCACATAGCCCACGAAGTCACGAGCCTGTTCAATTTTTGGCCACCTGTTTCGACAGTGTTAATGATAGGCCAACGATTCTAATACTAGTGAGCAACAAAAATCTGTTCGATATTCTGCATAAAGCAATGTGTCCCAAATAGGAAATAGTTGATACATCAACACTTGAGCCATTTGGATCACTATGGGCGATGACAGACCCTGAATGGTCGAGAAATCGACCGAGGCAAAGAGACTGTCGTTACCAATGGCAATGAAAAACGCCCGAAACTAGCGAGCGCCAAATTCCAACGGTAGGTACAAATGTACAGTAAATAACACATAAATTGACTAGTAAGATAGTAGAAGAGAAGAAGATGCACTGGAGGACCAAATACCAGGCCCATTGGCACAGAAGGACCGCCACGAACGGTTCACCATGAAAATATTAGGGGGCATTGCAGGGACATTGCTCGTTAAGGGTGGGTGGAGGACCAGCATATTCAAGGCCCGAGATCAAGAGATCGGGGCGAAACTACTTGAAGTGGACGGCGATGGGCACGATGATGACTATCAATATGATGATGACACCGAAGATCAAGCACAATCTCATTTTGAAATCCTTCCACCACATGTCTTTTCTGACTCTGTTAGCACCTCTTCTGAACCCTTGGGCACTGATGGCCAAGTTGTCGGTCTTGTTTTCTATGGAGTCCAAGCGTTCACCACGTTCGGCGACCTTGTTGATGTTATCACGCATGATACCGACGGTATCATCGATTTGCTAGAGGTTAGTACGAGATGGTCAACGGGAGGGTGGCCAATCGTCCAAGGTGGTGGGCAAGGGTGGCCACTTGGACGATGGAGGTGGATGAACAAGTTAACATACGGCCTGGATGGCGGCGGTTCTAGAGTTAGACTGGTCGCCTGTGGTTTGGTTAGGGATATATGGATCGTAAGGGACTGAAGATGACATGGTAAAGGAGATGGGAAGGATGAAGTCTGAAGATCGAAAGGATTGAGATTTTTCTGATGAAAAACGAGGGTTGGAGAAACCACGGTGCGAGTGAGACACTGTTAGCGACAAGTGAAACTTGGCCCAGCAGTACCACGGAACAAATACAAATGCAGCGAGGGTCGCGGACACCCACTACAACCATCCCGACAACGGAGCAAGGCGAAGTCATCATCGAGCGGGAAATCTTCCTGGTTACGGCGACGGATCGAAATGGAGGTCATGGTATCGATAGTTGCCCGTTTGATCCGGGCGGAGACTGAGATCGATAGCGCCGTAGTAGAGATGGTTGGTTGACCAGTGGTAGGGTGCAATAGTGGAAGGGGACGATAGCCAGAGACGATACAAAGCTGCCACTTTCCAGCGTACAAAACCGCCTGTGAAAATGGGGTGTCAAATATGGGCTGACATTGCATCAGAACTGGTGGAGTAAGTGGCCAACATAGTAAATTGGTGGCCTGGGGTAGTGGCATCTGGACCTGGGTAGCCAAGATAGTGGTATGGTAGCGAGAGCAACTGCGAATGCAACTAACGTCACCACCGGTACCCGATAAAAATAGACTATTGAGGGTACGGTGGTCCACTACGTCGGCGAAGAATTAGACATAGACCGTTGGCCATCGAGGTGTTGCAGTAGGATAAGACTATTGTGGATCGAAGCTACGCTAAATAATGCTACAGTACTAAAGGAAGTCGTCAACTTTGTGGTTGGAGAAGGCTTATGTATATCGTTTGGGGCAAACGGTGTGGGAGTGATGGAATGGAGGGTGGTGACGGATTTGGGGGATTTGGAGGGTTGGGGGATCGGAGAAGTGGATTATGGCTAGTAGCAAGTGACTGGATCAACTTCAGCGATCTTTGGAATAGGGGTACCCCAGATCATGCTTTGGCACCGTCGACCAATGACAGAACCAGACATGTGAAAGGGTGGAGCACCTAACCATGTTGGTGACATTGTACATGAGCTAGCTGATCTATCTATAGATACCCATGGATAGATAGAGAAATTGCTGGTTTGGCATCTTTCACTAGTGTTAGACCCACACCACACCATGTACACCATGTACTGTTGTCAGGATGCAGGGTGTAGCACATATTCTAAACTAAAGAACCAATGAGAGACTCAAGTACCACAGAACCATCTGGCGAAGTTCGCACTGCAGTAGTATCACCATTAACCTTTACTTCCCCTTTCCGTGGTACTTTTGCATTTTCTTTGCATTTTCTTTGCATTTGTCTTTACTTTCTGCATTGCCTATTCCCCTTTCTCCTTTCTTCTTTCTCCTTTCTTCTTTCTTCTTTCTTCTTTCTTCTTTCTCCTTTCTTTATTATTCTTTTTCCTTTTCCCTTTTTCCTTTTCCTTTTCCCTTTCTCCTTTTCCTTTTCCCTTTCTCCTTTTCCTTTTCCCTTTCTCCTTTTCCTTTTCCCTTTCTCCTTTTTCTTTCCTTCCCCTTTCTACTACGATACTTCTTGATCCCAGCTCGCACACCTTTGTAATGGGCTGTGGTGTCATGGTGTCATGGTGTCTTGGTTCTACAAGAATCCCTGGCACCGCACCAAATAGGAACAAATGGGAATTCAACCTCGACAAAATGATCTGGGTTCGCCTATTGAGCCGTTCGAGACCAGGGGCTATCTCCATCCAGTCCCACCCATGTGATTTGTTCCGTCACCCAGTTAGGCAGCACACTTGCCCCAGAGGGCTAAGCATCACCACATGAACCCAGCTTCCAGGTGCCACATCGACTTATCTACGCGTCGCCCTATGAAGGGGGTTAGTATAGGCGGCCCAGATCTGGTGGGATCCTGAAAGTGCGCACCGTTCGCCTGAAGTTCCCGGGAGCGACTCCATGACGCACGCGAAATCGCCCCTAATCACAGGGTACGGTAGAGTATGGTAAAGTATGCTAGGAATAGTATGATAGGAATAGTATGATAGGAATAGTATGATAGGAATATTATGGTGGGAAAGTCGGTAGAGAAAGTCGGTAGAGAAAGTATGGTAGGGAAAGTATGGTAGACAAAATATGGTATGGTATGAAATGGTAAAGAAATCCAAGTGATGTTAAAAAATCCAACCGTTGTTTAAAAATTAAATACAGGTGTATGGTAGGAATGGAATATTGACACCCTAATCCTTATTCTCTATGCTCACTGTAGTGGCCCATGGCTTCAGACTACAACTCCGGATCTATGCTCACTTGCCATGCCACCTCCTCTGCCACCCCTCCCTGCCACTTGCCTCTCCATTGGCCACAATCTGGTGGCATTGTCATTTCTATAAATTGCTACCCCCACCATGTTATCGCATCCCCATGGCACCATGGCACCATGACCAGTTCCCGTTCCACCATCCGGAACTGGTGGTGGCGGAAGTTGGAAATGTCGCTAGCTTCCACATCCGTAACATCAACTCCGGCGCCGTCTCTGGTCACCCCGGTGGCGTCCCGACACGAGGTGTAGGATTCACGGTCACCGCTGGTTACCCGTATAGCCTCAATTATACCGAAAGGGGTAAGTGCGTGGGCCTCAACATATCCAGGTACCGAGGAGGTGGGTGGCCCACCACCACCAACACCAGCATCCGCACTCACCCGTGCTTGCTCGTCTCATTGGACGGAAGCCAGGCCCCAAATCTCCCAGCACCCCATACCCAAAAGTCCCCTGTTTCACCCCCGTTGTTGTCTCGTCTAACCCTTCGTATTCGTGTTGCTCGAAAATTTTTCTTTTTTCCCCTGCTCACGCACCCTCGCGGTGGTGGTAGAGGGAGTGCGCACCGACGTCCATTTAAAATCAAGTCTTTTGAATTCGTTGTTCTTTCTTTTCCTTTTCTTCTTAAGTATACTTTATACATTAATAAAATAGACAAACAAAATGGACGGTGGTATGTATCCCAACTAGCTCCCCCAACGCGGACGTTGATTGATTGATTGGCCCAGCCGTGGCGACGTTTTCGGCGGCACTTCGACGCCCCACCCGGTGGCGGTGGTGATCTGAACCGGGTCGAAGAATTGGACGTTTTTGAGGTTCACCTTGGTGTTTCTTCCCCAACCTCCTTACGGTGCTCCTGCTCTGCACCACCTGCCAGTGTGATCGATAGATTGCCTCCAATTGACTGTGTTTTTCAGATTTTTCACCGCCGGCAATCCGTCGCCGTTGCCGACAAACGCCCCATTGGTGTTCAATAACTCCTCGAGTTTATTCGCCCCCGGGCCTCACAAACCTACCCGCTCCCCCACCTTATGTGTCCGTCTCCTGTTCTGCCGCCAATTCCGGCTCCTACCACCACCAATAAGGAGGGTTATCATTTGTTGTTGGATCGGTCGGTTTGGGTCCCGCACGACAAACCGCAAACCAATTCCCACCAATTTCTTACTAACTCGTCACAGAAGAAGTCGCTGCTTTAGTCATTGATAACGGTTCCGGTATGTGCAAGGCCGGTTTCGCCGGTGATGACGCTCCACGTGCCGTTTTCCCATCTATCGTTGGTAGACCAAGACACCACGGTATCATGGTCGGTATGGGTCAAAAGGACTCCTACGTTGGTGACGAAGCTCAATCCAAGAGAGGTATCTTGACCTTGAGATACCCAATTGAGCACGGTATCGTTACCAACTGGGATGACATGGAGAAGATCTGGCACCACACCTTTTACAACGAATTGAGAGTTGCTCCAGAAGAGCACCCAGTTTTGTTGACTGAAGCCCCAATGAACCCCAAGTCTAACAGAGAAAAGATGACTCAAATCATGTTCGAAACCTTCAACGTTCCAGCCTTCTACGTCTCTATCCAAGCTGTTCTTTCCTTATACTCCTCCGGTAGAACCACCGGTATTGTTTTGGACTCTGGTGATGGTGTTACCCACGTTGTTCCTATCTACGCTGGTTTCTCCTTGCCACACGGTATCTTGAGAATCGACTTGGCCGGTAGAGACTTGACCGACTACTTGATGAAGATCTTGTCTGAACGTGGTTACGCTTTCTCCACCACCGCTGAAAGAGAAATCGTCAGAGACATCAAGGAGAAGTTGTGTTACGTCGCTTTGGACTTCGAGCAAGAAATGCAAACTTCTTCTCAATCCTCTGCTATCGAGAAGTCTTACGAATTGCCAGATGGTCAAGTTATCACCATCGGTAACGAAAGATTCAGAACCGCCGAAGCTCTTTTCAGACCATCTGACTTGGGTTTGGAAGCTGCTGGTATTGACCAAACTACTTACAACTCTATCATGAAGTGTGATGTCGATGTCCGTAAGGAATTGTACGGTAACATTGTTATGTCTGGTGGTACTACTATGTTCCCAGGTATCGCTGAACGTATGCAAAAGGAAATCACTTCCTTGGCTCCATCTTCTATGAAGGTCAAGATTATTGCTCCACCAGAGAGAAAGTACTCCGTCTGGATCGGTGGTTCCATCTTGGCTTCCTTGTCTACTTTCCAACAAATGTGGATCTCAAAGCAAGAATACGACGAATCTGGTCCATCTATCGTTCACCACAAGTGTTTCTAAGCACGTTCATCCGATCCCTACAATTCTTCACCATCTCTATATTCTTTCTGCTTATTTATATCTAATTATATAAAGTTAGTTGAGTATTCTTGTTTTGCTTTGTTTTATATTCTTGGTACATAACCCCAAAAGGATTTGTATCTGAATGAAAAAGAATCGATTAATACATGATCGCAATCAAAAGTGAAGATTCTAAAAAGATTCATGGAAATGGTGCTGGTGAATAAGACAAAATCGTTTGATATGGTCATAAATCAATATACGTTTATGCGCTAACAAATTGTAGTTGATTACCTAATATACACTCTACTATACAATTGAGACTAGGGCTTTTGGGTCCGTCTCCAAATGGGTCGGATGTGGATGAATTGGCAGGGTATACCAGTGTAAACATTGTTTTCAGTCGAAAGCCAGAACCGGTGCTTGAAGGCACCTGCCTCAAGCAGATTGTGGTTTGGATTCCTCAAGTTCTTCTTCTGACTCACTGGAAAGTACTTCTGGTTCCTTGTCGTTCTCGGAAGACGCGTCTTTCCGTTGCTTTAATTGATTCATTCCATCGTAGAAGTATGACCACAATCTTCCCACGTCGTCGAACTCCTTTCCAACCTGTATGGATTCGTTCAACGACCGGTTGAGTATATCCAAGTTGTATACTACCGAGTCCATGGCGGTGGCTATTTCCTGGATTAGCAAATCGCGCTGCTTTTCGAAGTATGCAGACCCTCCATTTCCGGAAGAAGGAACCTGGTTCTGGCCCGCTGATGACGAGGAGGTGCTGACGGTTGCCTTTGGAGGTGTAGAAGACATCGGTGGTGTTGCACATTATTCACCTCACAACTTGTTATAAGTTATTATCACGTGATAATTAGATCACGTGAAACGGTTTTTTGTTCTTAATTAGGTATGCATATTGGATGCCTGAACAATAACTGGTGATGCTTGGGCAACGTCATAAGTGCCCTTAATCGATGGAACTTTGCAGCGATGTAGTAGTTTGCTTTCAATTCCTCAGCTGTTACAAGTTCCAAACCTTCTAGAACCTTCTTCACAGCAATTTGGTAAGCCCCGGTCTCCTCGCGTAATCACACCATTTGAAGGTTTTGGTCAGTTTGGCAATAACCCGTCACCATCACAGCTTCACAAAGCCACCAGCAAATAGAATTAACATGTGGGGGATTCCCAACATGGACTCTCGCCTGACACATACGGCAATCGTTTTTGGTCGAAGTGTGAATGTCAGTTCATGAGGAACCTCCTGCACACGAATGTTTTGCAGCCTGCCACTACCCCTTAATTCAAGTTCAAGAGGGTGGAACTCGACATTGGCTAGAAACAACACATCTAATTGGAACAAATGTACATGTGGTGCTTATAATTCACCCAGAAACTATTTATGCTAGAATATTCTAACATTTTCCAGCATTTTCCAGCATTTTCTAGCATGTTCTATCACCTTCCATCACCTTCCATCAGTTTCTTGAGTTTCGACCGGGTTCGGCGGTCACTCCATAAGGGGGTGCGGGGATCGCAACCTTCAGCAACCTTTAGCCACCACTAACAACTATAAATTGCAATCGATGCTGCAACTTTGAAACTTTTTCATCACACAGATTCAATTAGCTGAGTTTATCTCCTGTTAACCTTAAGAAATCTGAATTACAAAAATGAGCAAAGCCGTCGGTATTGATTTGGGTACCACATACTCTTGTGTGGCCCACTTTACAAATGATAGAGTTGAAATTATTGCTAATGATCAAGGTAATCGTACCACCCCTTCATATGTTGCATTCACAGACACTGAACGTTTAATTGGTGATGCAGCCAAAAATCAGGCCGCCATGAACCCTTCCAACACAGTGTTTGACGCTAAGCGTTTGATTGGACGTAAGTTCAATGACACCGAGGTACAAAATGACATTAAACACTTCCCTTTCAAGATCATCGATAAAGGTGGAAAGCCTAACATCGAAGTTGAATTCAAGGGTGAATCCAAGGTGTTCACACCAGAGGAAATCTCCTCTATGATTTTAACCAAGATGAGAGAAACCGCTGAAGGATACTTGGGTTCAGATGTTAAAGATGCGGTTGTTACTGTTCCAGCATATTTCAATGACTCCCAAAGACAAGCCACTAAAGACGCTGGTCTCATTGCTGGCTTAAATGTTTTGAGAATTATTAATGAACCAACTGCCGCTGCAATTGCCTATGGTTTGGACAAAAAGGGTACCCACGCTCACGAACAAAATGTTTTGATTTTCGATTTGGGTGGTGGTACCTTCGATGTATCTCTCTTAGCAATTGATGATGGTATTTTTGAAGTCAAAGCTACTGCAGGTGATACCCATTTGGGTGGTGAAGATTTTGACCACAGGTTGGTGAACCATTTCATCCAAGAATTCAAGAGAAAGAACAAGAAGGATTTATCTACTAATCAAAGGGCATTGAGAAGATTAAGAACTGCTTGTGAACGTGCTAAGAGATCTTTGTCTTCATCTGCTCAAACTTCAATTGAAATTGACTCCTTGTTCGAAGGTATCGATTTTTACACTTCCATTACTAGGGCTAGATTCGAAGAATTATGCGCCGATTTGTTCAGATCAACCTTGGACCCTGTTGAAAAGGTCTTGAAGGACTCTAAAATCGACAAATCTGCAGTCAATGAGATTGTCCTTGTTGGTGGTTCTACAAGAATTCCAAAGATCCAAAAATTGGTGTCTGATTTCTTTAATGGAAAGGAACCAAACAAGTCTATTAATCCAGATGAGGCTGTTGCTTACGGTGCTGCAGTTCAAGCTGCTATCTTGACTGGTGACACTTCATCTAAGACACAAGACTTATTGTTGCTTGATGTTGCCCCATTGTCTTTGGGTATTGAAACCGCAGGTGGTGTTATGACCAAATTGATTCCAAGAAATGCCACTATTCCTACCAAGAAGTCTGAAACTTTCTCCACTTATGCGGACAACCAACCAGGTGTCCTTATTCAAGTATTCGAAGGTGAGAGAGCAAAAACCAAGGACAACAACTTGTTAGGTAAGTTTGACTTGACAGGTATCCCACCAGCACCAAGAGGTGTACCACAGATTGAAGTCACTTTCGACATTGATGCCAATGGTATCTTGAATGTTTCTGCCTTAGAAAAAGGTACTGGTAAGACTCAAAAGATTACTATTACCAACGACAAGGGTAGACTTTCGAAGGAAGATATCGAAAGAATGGTGAGTGAAGCCGAGAAATACAAGGAAGAAGATGAGAAAGAAACTGCTAGAATTCAAGCTAAGAATCAATTAGAATCTTATGCTTACTCATTGAAGAATTCAATTAGTGACGGTGAAATCAAGAATAAGATTAGTGAAGAAGACAGAGAAAAATTGGAGAAGGCAATTTCCGAAACAATCGAATGGTTGGACGGATCGCAAGCCGCCACCACGGACGAGTACTCCGACAAGCAAAAGGAACTTGAAGGAATTGCTAACCCAATCATTTCTGCTGCTTACTCTGCTGCTGGTGGAGGTCCAGCTGGAGGTGCCGCTCCAGGAGGCTTCCCTGGCGCAGGCGCACCAGGAGGTGCTGCTCCAAGTAGCGAAGGTCCTACTGTTGAAGAAGTTGATTAAGCTTTTTATCACACGATTTGAGAATCGTCTAATATTTTTATTACTGGGTTGTTCATTAAATAGGTTATTAATAATTACGTTATATTAAAATTAATTCGTTAGTCAACGAAATAGTTGTAGCAAGTACCCAATTGAGAATCAAAATTGTACCAATCCTTTTATCAATTTTCCATTTGTTAGCGGGTACTAGGCCTAGAATCATGACAATATTAACTATTAAAGCAATAGATGTCACCTTAATAGTGTTAGTGACTTCTATAGGAAATCCTTTACTAGCATGGTCTTTACTCATCAACAACAAGCCACTAAGTCCAACTGAACAAATGGCTAAAAGAGGCCCTCCAAAACATGCTCCAAAAGCCATAACCGGCATTCCCATTTTTGCTATTGTAAAATTCGAAATCAAATCACCAATTGAATTACCAACCGCAAATACAGTCACACCTAAGATATCATCACTTAAGTTGAATATTATTGCAATCGATTTCAAAATACTGATGATTTCCGTGGCAAACATTGCTATCCAACATAATGCACTTATGAATCCCAAAAATGCAGAAGTGATGTTAATAACCTTCACTTTCCTAAGTGCAGACAATTCACTTGCGGCCGATTGAGTTCCTTCAGAAAGTGCAAAAAAGTGATAATTCTTCTGGTACACATACCACAACATTATTGAACTTGGTACACAAAGAATCCAAAAAATAAATCTATTAATTGGCATGATCAGGGTAATGAGTAAGAAGCCAAGAGGTACCTGAATAGACACTAACATTCTATCAAGTTCGAAGTCAAAATCTGCTTCGCCATCATCATCTTCATTGTTGCCCATTTGAAAAGCCAAGTTATGATTCAAGGTTTCTCTTTCTTTTATTGCGTTTATCACTGTGGTATCTCTAACTGGTGTACTCAATCTCAAGATTAATGTTATTGGTAATATCATTAATGTACTCACTTTCGAAAAGATACTTTGATCCTCCAATTCTAATAATTGAGGAGCAAGTAGCTTAAATAATGATCCATTTTCATTTCTGATAATTTGATCCCAAGTGAGACCGCGATTCCAAGCACTATAATCATCAACTGTGTTATTTTCTGAGCTTTCACCAGATGGCTCATCATTGATGGATGTGCTATTATCATCTAGATGAAGTGTTGGTACAGATGTAGGTTCTCTCATATCAGCAACTTTAATGCTAGAGGAAATTGGAGCAGTATAGGGGCGATCCAATTCCAATCTTATCGAATTATGGACATGTGTATGTTTATTTAAGTCCTTGAGAAGTTTCTTTAGTCCATAAGATCCAGGGATTTCTGACTCGTGTTCATCATTTGACTTATTTGTATCACTTTGAACCGAGCTCAATGATTCTATTCCCGGTAAATTAGAGAATGTGTCTAGATACACATCTGCTTCTGGGTCTACCCCATCTTCTTCGTCCTCCACATCACTTCCGAATAAAAAGTTATTCCTGATTCTTTGATCTTGTAACCTCTTTTTAGATTTTGCTTGTAAAACTGAGTGTGTTGACAATGCAATTATGACATATATCACGTACGCAACAATCAATATCATACAATTGACCACACTTATGTAGGAATCGATTAATACCAAGAAGATTAGTACCGAAACTCCTAAGAAAATACCTGCGTCTCTGATAAAAAGTTTCGGTGATACTTTGAAAGGGTGAATTATTGCCATGGATCCCAAAACAACTGTAGTGATGAATAACGAAGCACCAAGCAATTCTGATAACGCCAAATCACTGGAGTCAACACTCATGGCCTTGTACGTACTGAGAACGTCAGGGGAGCTATTGCCCAATGCTAACAAAGTCAAGCCAGCCAAATTATCTGATAATTTAAGAAACTTGGAAATGGTGTACAAGTTAGGGCATAGATACTCAGAAGCTGTGATTCCTAATGATGCAAAAAACATCATCAACAGACCTATCAAAACTGGTAAAGATACCTTTCCGATATTGGAACAGTAGTATATGCTGAGATAATTGATCTTTCCTATCTGATACTCTTCATTATTGCAATGTGCTTGAACAAACGAACACTGTTCATGTGATGGGATCTTGTAGACCAGCCCACAAGACCTTTCCTCGGTAGAGTTTTGACTAAAAGTAGTTAATGTACTGCTCTTGCCGACGAGATCAGAAGACGCCAAAGTCCCAGTAAAGGCCAATGCCATTACCATGGCTTTGAGCATTCTCGTCATTCAAGTTGGTATTGTAGCTAATTTGAATAATGCGCAGTATTCAAAAGACGTTAGGAAATCTTAAAATGGATATCCATGTTTTTCAACAAGGACACAACTGACCAAACAATAATACTATTGGCCGTAAGCTTTTCTATACGTAACAAAAATACCAAGTAAGCATCGTTTCAATGTCAAATAACACTAAAGATGGCCCGAGAGAAAACCTTTCCACAGTGATAGCTTTGTTCGCCAACACTCTATAAGAGTTTTCAAGAGGTAAAAAGAATCACCAGTAAGAAGTACAATAGGCTTAATACTAGCTTGTGAATTTTCAAACAAGCCAATCTACAAGAAATGTCTAGCTGATCATTGCACCACTCCCCATACGGGCACACGAAGGTAATCCCTTAATAACAAAGTTAAAGATGGAATGCTGCACCCAAGATCAATTAAATTATTCTCCAGTCCACCCAGAAGAAACGTAACAATATCCCGTTGGTCATGGGTCAGAACGCCGTAATGGGTTCAACCTCAAAGGAATGCTTTAGCGTCACGAATGGCTGTGATTTTTGCGTTATTGAAAAATCAAGGGACATCGCGTCCTTATATATTCTATGCCCAAGTCCGGGTAACCAATTTTGAATTTCAATGAGACCTGTTACTATGCTAAAACCTATAATATAAACAAAAAATGCCATAATAGCCATTTGGATTCGAAAGATCGAATCTCAAAGAGCCAATAATTTCGGTGCTTTAACCTCGCCATTTGATATACCTTTAAGGAGTTTATTTTGTTGCTCCATTGCAACAATCACATCAAAGAACACCTTTTTGTAGACGTCATTTCCCCAAAGCACATCCATATGTTCATATCCCGAACACGAAACAACCTCTAACTTTGCCTTCATTCTTTCATTATGTTCCAAAATTAATTTTTTGGTTTCCTCGATATCCACCAATATATCAGAATCACCATAAAATAATAGCATAGGGACATTAAGGTGATGGGCAATAGGAAATGGGGCTGCATTATGTACAGTATACTGAGGAGACTTGCACATGGTAGACAAGCTAGTTAACCCTATAGCGCATGTCTCATCAAACATTTGGAACCTTTTAGCAGTGATGATTTGAAACCAATGAATCACGGTTTTTACCGAGGTCACCGAAAACATATGTGGATATCCTATTTTCATTTGGTCTTTGCAAATATTCTTCGACTTCCAATTGAATAGTACTACCAATGAGGCATTGATAACTCTTTCATACAATTTGGGTCCCATGAGATATGCCCAAAATGAAACTGAAGGTAAGATTGCCCTGTATCCAAAAATACTATGAAGAAATGTATTATCCTTAGCAGAATAATCACATATCGTTTTGAAGACTGTGTGGTTTAAATTTCTAGGAATTACTGCAGGCGATAACCCCACAAAGAAATTTATTTGGTTGTTGAGAGAAGGCTTTAAACTTAAACTGGCAAAGAGCTGAGAACATCCTTGTGAAAACCCGACATATGTCACCTTGTCTTCCTCTGAATAATTGGATAAAATATACAGGATAGTATCTGGAATATCATAGTAAGCGAATTCATCTAGTGAAAAGTCCCAGAATTTTGGATCAGAGACTGAAAGTTTTAAATGCTTTCTTGAATACTTATTTCCTCTGTTATTACCCAACCAAACTTCCCATCCCAAATCCACCAATAAATAGGGTAAGTTCTTGTTTTTTTCTGACCCCAATACGAAAAGCTCTGAGTTTGTACACAACCCATGATGGAAGTAAGCAATTTTTCCAGTGCCCTCATAAGATTGCCCTGGTTTCTCGAGCTTATGAACCACTAATAGGTATTCATCTCTTGTTGTCACCACATGCTCCCTAACCAAGTAGCCTGAAACTTTAGTTATTTCAGAAATATCACCAGCATCGATAATGGCTTGGATTCTGTCATTGGATGGTGGTTTCTCTTGTCCCAATTTATAACCAGTGGCTCTTCTGAAAACTTCACACAAATAGTTTATTTGTAACAGGACTATCAAAGCTATCAAGTTGTAGATGGTTCTGATAATCGAAACTCTTTTCTGGTATACCATTGATACAGAGAAGTAAGTGGGTCTACTCGAGCTTGTGACTTCTTTCGCGTCTCGTTTATGCGCGTGCTATATACAAATGGATAAGCCTCGGAAGATATGGATAATTCTGAAGCAACACTAAGTTATATGTTTAGTTCTAATTTTATTGCCAACTTTCACCAGTATATCTTCATCAAAAAAATTTCCGTTCGACAGAATTTTGGTGAATGATCTTTAGGTCGATGAAGAATTTAAATGGGATATGTAGATAGTCCACGAAGGTATCTAGAAGATTCCAAACCACTTTTTGCGTTTCTCCAGAGTATTGGGCTTATAGTCACCATCTCTGATCAACTCTTCAGCAAATTTTCTGTGCATATCCATTTCTTTCAAGAGATTCTCTTCCTGTTCTTGTTGGAGTCTCTGTGCCTCCAAAACGTGTCTCTCAGAAGGTCTATTCAAGGCATATTCATTTTCGGTAGTTTTTCTGATATTCTCTGGAATATAATCGGTGTCTCTAACACTTCTAATCGCAACCTGTGAGCCCCTTGGATGGTATAAGTCTTCGATATCTTGGTCACTCAAACCCATCAACCGTTCCTTGATTTTCAATCTAAATCTGTAGAAATCTGACATCACATTCTCTCTTCCATCATTCCAACGATGGAAAAATGCAAAGTAAACTACTATAGACCCTCCAAGAAATGATCCAAACCACCGTGATCCGGTATTTAATCTTTGATTGGTGTCCACCCTTCTCAAGACCTTGTATTGACCAGGGTATAACTCAGAGGCAGGTCTTGGTGTGTAGTTCAAGCGTTTCATCGTCTCATTGACCTTCTTGTATTGAGTAGGGTTCTTTGGGATTGAAGAGAAGCCTTGTGGTTGATCACTAGGTATTTTGTATTCCGATGGATAACCCTCAGGAGGTCTCACATCTGTTGGATCATATGGATTGTATGGTGCCTTCGGAGGAGTCCATCCCTTTGGATTTGGCCTTCTATTGAAATCAGACTGGTCTTTGTCGCCCATCTCGTTCTTCAAAGTCGCTTATGATGGAATTACTTTTCTTAACCTGTAGATGCCTCAGCCAAAAAGTTGCAGGTTTCATCCTCCACATTAGATAATAGATACAAATCAACACACGTCTATCCTTAACAGTGATGACGTTTTTGTCTGATTTTCTCTCATTCTTCTCTCTTGAGGCATTGGATACACGGCTTTTGCCCAATGAGACAAAGAAGCAATCAGTCCTCAAAAAGTCCAATCCGATTTCAAAATGGCACACCACCGAATTCAAAATCTACATGGTAGTGTTTGCAGTGGTGGTACCATTAATGTATAAAACTGCCATGGATGCTTCCAACGAAACCAATCCGAATTACCCTCAATTCAAGCATCTCCTTAGTGATGGCTGGATGTTTGGCAGAAAAGTTGACAATTCAGACCTGCAGTATGCGTTCTTCAGAAACAATTTTGGTTTGTTGGCAGCATTTATCATCATACACTGTTCATTAAGAAGGATATTAGACAAGTTCTGGAACATTTCCAAAAGAACGTACTACGATTTTGGATTTGGTGTGTTCTTTCTTATTGCGATTCATGGTACAAACTGCCCAAGGCTTTTGATCCATATTGCAATCAACTATGCGATTCCTCAAGTTATTGAGAACAGAAAAATCGCTCTTATAACCACATGGGTGTACGGATTGCTGACTTTGTTTCTCAACAACTGGCTCTGGAATTATCCCGTAGGAATCTCCGCATTGGATCATGGGTTCAAAGGTATTGTTGAAAGATGGGATGTTTTCTACAATTTCACCCTTCTTCGGATGATTTCCTATAATTCGGATTATGTGGAAAGACGCCTGAATAATGAGCTTTCCAAAACCTCTCTTGATGAAGTGGAAACTAAATTAAGCTCACTTTCCAATCTCGACGACAGGCAAAGATTGACTGCTCCATTGCCTTTGACAGATTACAATATCATCAACTATTTTGCATATTTGACATATACGCCACTTTTCATCGCAGGCCCTGTCTTGACCTACAACGACTTCATATATCAATCGAACTATCAGCAGTTGACCTCTGTGAAGGACTACTCAAGAACTTTCCGCTACTTTTTGAGGTTAATGTTTTGTATTTTGGTGATGGAGTTTTTATTGCATTTTATGTACGTGGTTGCGGTATCAAAAACTAAGGCATGGCAAGGTGACACTCCCTTCCAAATTTCCATGTTAGGTATGTTCAACTTGAACATTATTTGGCTCAAATTATTAATTCCATGGAGATTATTCCGTTTCTGGAGTCTTTTGGATGGAATTGATCCACCGGAAAACATGATTAGATGTATGGACAATAATTATTCAGCGCTTGCTTTCTGGAGAGCATGGCATCGCTCATTCAACAGATGGGTAGTGAGATACATCTACGTTCCATTAGGAGGAGGAGGTAAATACAGAATTGTCAATAGTCTTTTGGTGTTCAGTTTTGTTGCAGTTTGGCATGATATTGAGTTGAAGCTTTTGATGTGGGGTTGGATGGTGGTTGTATTTTTAATTCCCGAGATTACTGCCACCATCTATTTCAAAAAGTATGAGCATGAATGGTGGTTCCGTCATCTTTGTGCCGTGGGTGCAGTGATCAATATTTGGATGATGATGATTGCTAATTTGTATGGCTTCTGCTTAGGCAACGATGGAACTTTGGCATTGCTCAACGAGATGTTTAATACCGTCAGCGGAATCGAGTTTTTCATACTTTCATCGGGGGCCTTATTTGTAGGAGCCCAAGTGATGTTTGAGTTGAGAGAAGCCGAGAAGCGAAAGGGTATCGATGTGAGGTGTTAGTATTGGAATATGTTACACGGCGGGAAAGTATTATTTTACAAAAGTGATGGTTTGTTAAATAGTTCAATGATTTTCAATTGGTAGCACTATATATTTAATAAAAGAGATACAATTTTTAGTCATTAGGGTCAAGTCTCGTGTGATGTTCCCTCTCGTAAAAAATTATATGATTGGCATAAATGTGCCAACTTTTTCCACTTCCTTGAGTCTCACTTAATATTTGATGTAGTGTACCAAAGGTGACTTTATGCGAGCTGAATATTCTTGAGCTGATCATCGAATCTTGAACAACGATAGTACCAAGTGTTGCACAGTAAACGAAACATGGCTCCACCAGTTCCAGTATACAATGAAAAAGAGATACGAACTAGATATAGAGAGCAGCTTGATAATCTCGATAAGTATCAATGTCAATTGAAGTCCTTGACACAACACGAATGTACATTTAAAACATTCCAAGATCGGTCCAAGCCACCTGAAATCGTTTGTCTTCCATTCAAGAGGATATTCCAGCGTTGCTTGGTACCTACTACAGTCAAGCAAAATGGCAAGAAGGTCAAATCAGAGAAATGGGTCAACATTGAAATCACTAATGCATCTACAAACAGGGACTTGTTCGAGGAAGATCGATACAAGGCAGTGGTTTCGGAATTCTTGGATGCAGAGAAGAAGTTCCAGATGTTGATGAAGGAAGCAGAATCGGAGGCACAGGGGACATGAACAACCCGATGTCTGAGTTGAACGTTTGTGTGGGCATCAATCCATCTCCATACGTAACTCTACATTATTTATTGCTGCAACGACCAATTTAACGACTACAAAGCTTGAAGCTTCAGTTCCAATGCAAGATTTAATATATTAAAGTAATTGGTAATCCAAATAAACCATTCAGATTGCTTGACTACGAATAATCTAATATGTAGTTCCTTCCGCAGGTTGGGCCAACTTCTTATTGGCTTGCGAAGCCATACTCTTTCTTAACTCGAGAAGCACTGTTTCCATGGTATAGGATCTTTTCCAGTTCTTTAAGGTGTCGAACTTCTCGATCACCACATGACCCTCTGAGTCCACACATGGTAAATTGATCTTCGACACAAACTTGACGGTGGGTGGCTTGTCTGGATAGTTGTCGTCACAGACGATACTCAATGAATAAATACGGTTCTCATGGGTGGAGTGTGGAGGTCCCAAAATGGTACCATTCCAATTTGTCATGGTTATATCATCTTGATTGGTCAACCCGTAGGAAATCAGCTCGGCGCCGAGTCCCTTTTCGCCTTTTTCTAATTCTTCCAATAACTTGAAGTTTCTGGGACTATTCATGTTAGTGGGGGTACGAATCCAATGGCATTTGTATCACTTACATCTTGGACATTCTCTAGTACTACCGACTCACCAGGAGTATTGTGACCCTTTATGGCGCACAAATCCGTCAGGTCACGTGGAGAGCTTTTGTAGATCTTCCGGTATAGTGGTTACTGTGGGGGATAGCAATCACAGGGTATGGCAATCCATGGCACCACGGTTGCCGCCAGAGAAGTTGGTCCAGCCGAGGGCCAAAAACGTGTCCTAATTTATTGGCACGCTGTCGTGCGATTATTGAGCTGGTAACACTATGGTCATTTTTTGCAACACTTGACATTGTTGCCACACAATTTGACACATCCAGTGACGGCAGAATCGAAGGTCAAGAAAGCCCAAAAACAACAACTTGGATCACCCTAATGGCACCTGATTCCATGGTCAATTAGCTATGTATTCAAATACTTAGCCAATGTATGGAATACAGAATGTTTTGTTTGCAAGGGATTCGAGTTGCTACCGCAAAATCTGGATACTCTGTTTTGGAATTGTGCAACAAATGCTGCAATTCAGCCAAAGAAGCGGTTGAAACTAATTGAGAAACATTTTCTTGGTTCTCGATCATATATCAAAACAGTATACCGTTCTGTGGAGATATTTTCATCTATAACATCATATTTTCCTATCCTTGCTAATATCGCTAGTACTTAGTGATAGTCATTACACTTCTTGTGAGTATCAGATCCACTCACCCTCCGTAATTAGCTTTGTGTCTATATGCAGAACAACTCAGTCACATGATGTTTCTCAAGATGATATTTACATAACGAAGCGATATTATCATAACATAACGCTGATGAGTAGTGTCCATTCGTCTCCCTTTGTGGAACATCCACGGAGATCGCTAACGGCGGAATCTGAGAGTATTCTCAACGAAGAATCGTCCTCAAACTACCAACAAATCATATCCAAGCTCAAATTCCAGTTGGAATCTTCCAACATTGAAAAACAACTCCTCCAACAAGAAAGGGACTCCATAGAAAAGAGTTGTAAGGACATAATAACTAAAAAGAGTGAAGCATTTAACAAGCTCAAGAAAGATTTTGACTATTTGTACAGCGAGAAGAAAGCATTGGACTCCAAAGTCAATAACCAGGCGCAAATTTCTTCCTCCCAGATTAACGAACTAAACAACACGATAAATTCATTGAAAACAGAGAGGTCGAAATTGTCCAACGATAGGCGTGAATACGAGTTGAAGGTTTCACGGATCTCCAAGAAGTATGAACAACTCAATTCTGAAAAATTATTTCAGGAACAGAATAATAATGAATTGAATTCACGGCTAAAGCAGATGCAAGACACCATATCCTCCCTCCAAAAATACAATGATGATCTCGTAAATAATTTGAAATTAGTATCGGATAAGTCTCATGACCTGATCAATCGCGAAAAGCATATAGAGAATTTACAATTGAAGAATTCCAACTTGATCAAAACTAATTCTCAATTACAAGTGAAAATCGATAAGTTGTTGCAGAATAAAACTTCTGTGGAGCTTTTGAAACAGAAAAATAGATCGTTGACCAATAAAATTGAATATCTTGAAGGCATAGAGGAAAAGTTTTGTCGTCTTGAAATCGAAAATTTGGAATTACACAACAAATTCAATGAATACTTCAAGATCATAGATAGTGCTGTGAAAGATGACAACAAATCGAGTAGTGAAAACAAAATTTCAACATTTTTATCCAAATTTGAAGATCTTCAGTACCGCACAGTTCTTCTAGATTCAGAAAAGAAAGAATTACAAGGAGAACTAGAAAGCCTTGTAAAGTTTAGTGAAAATTTGAGGGAAGAATTAGATACAGCAGACTCAAACATTCTTCAGCTTAGAGAAGATTCCAAGAACAAAGATGAGAAAATACAAAAGTTGGAAAAACAAAAATTATTGAATTCTAAAGAAATTGAATTTTTAAGAAAGCTGTTGGACGATTTGGATAAGGAATTTAAGCAAAAATCAGATAATGTGGCAACAGATCAATATTTAAAAAACTTGGAAAAATTGGTTGATGATTATAAAAATGAAATTAGAGATTTACAGGTACAAATCGAAATAACGCAAGGCAAAAATAGGGAAAGCCTTATCGCAAACAAGAGACCAAGAATTGCGGACAACTTGAGAGAAAAACATGAAAACTTTGCACAAGAAAATATTCAGTTGAAGAATGAAATTCAAAGAGCTTCTTCTAAGATATCTGAATTGAATCAAAAAATCTCCTCATTAGAGAAGATAAATACAAAGATCGAAAAATTGCAAGTTTTACAATTGAAAACCAATCCGCTAACAAAAGATCAATTGGTAAAGCAGGCCACTTTGGAAGTGCTTCAAAAGGAAAATGAAAATTTAATAAATCAATATGTCAAAAACAAAAAGAGCGATATAGAAATGATACCGAAGTCAATATTTGAGAGGCAAGAGAACGACAAGGCTATTTTACAAGAGAAAATCAACCAATTATCTAAGAGAATTCAAAGATTAACAGATGCATACTCTCAGAAGAGCAAAGATATTTTGAACACCATTGCCAAATATTTTGGATTTATTCTAGAGTTTATCCCCAACTCAGTCAACCCTAATGATACATCAAGAATTAAATTAACCTCTAGATTCACATGTAAAGAGGACACATCGGGCTCTTCGTATGTAATCATTGATATGGAGACGAAAACCTTAAAGGCATATGGAAATGCAGAGTTTAAGGACCTTTATTTGGAGTTGCTGAAAACTTTCGATAAGGATCAGATTCCATGCTTTTTAAGTGCATTAAACTTAAAGCTTTACGATCGTTATGTATCTAAGAATTAGATTTGCTTAACATATAATACAATAATATACACGCATGAGTGCATCAACGCGAAAGTTTTTCACTCACCAATTCTAACAATTCCATTGGTTGCCTTTCAAAATTTTGTATGTCCTTTCCTGTACTCTGCCAGATTATCCCTTGGTTAATGTTTTCCAAGTTTTGCTCGAAGTTCTTCTTGAAAATAATTATTTCCTCTTCACCACCGTGCTTTTTCAAGAAACAGTACATCCAACCCCAAGCGTCACCGTTTTGTGGTTCTCTATCAAGACTTCTTTGAAACCAAGATTTTGACTTAGAAAATTTACCTTCAAGCCAAAAGAATTTTCCAATACTCAAAAGAATAAATGAGTGGTTGTCCGTAGCCTTTAAAGCATCTAAAAATGCATTCTTTCTTTGAGATGATTTAGCAATCAAAGAAAGATATTGATACCAAATTAGTGCTGATTTGGGAATAATCTTGAGAGCTTTGTTTGTTAATTGTCGTGCCATGACAAGATCATTGTTCCTTCTCTCAAGATTAATTTTTTCATTCCAAATCAATTCGCTATCCGGCAAAATTAAAATAGCTTTGTCTAGTGTTGACCTTGCCTTAATCAACAGCTTCACGTAACATTCGTCAATATGTACAGAGAGGATCCAGAGTTCTGGACATTCCTTACAAGACTTAATTCCGCGTTCAACAATCTCTTTGGCATGAATAATGTCTCCTTTCTGTAACAATATCTGGCCTTGCTGTAAATATAATTTGAAAGATTTTGGGAAATTATCAAGTGCCTTCGATGACAATGTGAGGATATGATCATATGAACCTGGGTTTCTGAATCTAAGGAAGTGAATGTACTTATACCAAATTCGAGCATCAGAAGTTGGAATTTCATCTATAGCTTCTTGAAATAATTTGTCGGCGAAATCATAGTTTTTAGTTTTAACTTCAAGTTTAATCGAAGCTAACCAAAGGGATTCATTGTGGGGTAATCTCGCCAAACCATCTTTAAGAATCAGGCGAGCACTATCAACATCATCTTCAACCTTCCATTTGTCTTTAGAGTACATCATGACAAATAATTCATTTTCGGGATTTAGCCTGATTGCTTCATCATAGTATCTGTATAATTCTGTGCGATTTTTTACTTGTTTCAATGAATCGAAAAGTTGCATCCAATTCTCAACGTTATTTGGGAATTTTTCAATCATAAATTGATAAATGCAATGTGCTGTTTTATGGTTAGCCTCCATGGTTTTATTTTTGGCATCGTTTAGCCATGTTTCAACTCTCTTCGCAATAATGATAGTTTCGTCAGTAGTCATAAGTTTCTTCACTATTGCTGAACAAGTCTTCAAAAATCCTTCGTGTTCTGATTTGGAAGCTTCATTCAACCAATCGTGTCTAGTTAGTTTGTCCGAATCATTAGCCAGCCATTGTACTTCAGATAAGTCACCATTATATATTTCATCAAATGCTTTATCTAACATTTTTATCAACTTTGACTCATTCAATTGTGAATTTTCACCTTCTTCGAGCTTACAAGCTGTTAGCCAAACATTGTGATTTCCTTTCAATATCTTTCTAGCCTTATTAAGAACGGCTTTTGATTCTTTGTAATCAGATAAATTAATCAATGAAAGCCAAAAACTCCATTCTTTCGGACATAGTTCAACCGCTTTCGAAAGTAATTTTTTGACTTCCAGCGCATCATCCTCTATGTCAATCATTTCTTTCCATAACTTTCTGTTTGTAGGTAAACTTTCCAATCCTTTCATCAAGATCTTCCTCCTGGTAATTATATCCGAGGGGTTTTCTAATTCAAATGCCTTCAACCATAAGCTCTCAGATCTGGGGTTGAACCCTAAACCTTCAGTTACTATTCTTCTTGCCACTTTAATTCCATCTTGGGTATTTAAGTGAGCGCGGACACTCTCTATCCAAATGTCCTCACTCCGAGGACATTTCTTGCAACCCTCTGTTAGATAGAATCTTGCCATTTTATTGTTCTTGGCCTGTTCTTCCAATCGGGCAGAAGCAATCCAAGAATTGGACTTATTCGGTTCGGTCTTTCTTAAAGATGATAAGATCAACCTGGCCTTCTTAATATCTGCAAATTGTTGGTCCAAATCTTCTGGGTTCTGCTCAATGATATCTTGCGTGGTTTCCACATGATTGACTATACCATCTAACTGATTGCTTAAGAGTTTCTCTCTTGCTTGTGAAATGGACTTGAAATCGGTCGATTGGGTCGTTGAATTTCCCGCTAAAACGTTATCTGGAACAGCATAAAAACGCTGCTGTTGTTGGTCCAACAATCTAGTTCTCTTGTTTCTTCTAGTCAAGTCTCCAACTTCAGGTAAAAGTTCCCATTGTTCGTTGGTAATGGTTGATAAACCTCGCTTTAAATCAGCAAACTTTTCTTCAAGTTCATTAGACTCAGTATGGACTACTACCGCAGTCATTGTTCTATTTCGTGACTTCAATCGCTTGTCTATTTCATCAAAAATTCTGTCGGCCTCTTCATCATCTTCGTCCTTGGATGCCTGGTTAAGAAGGCCCTTTTCATTGGTGCCTTTGGAGGAAATGTTCAAGTCCTCATCTTCATCATCTTCACCTTGTGAAACCAAAAACGACGGTTGTACCCGAGAAATTGCCGTGTTTGCACTGGTCACAAAACCAACGGCACCACGGCCAACACCTGGTATGTAACCAGGTGGAGGCTCTTGATCTAGAAATGCCCGTCTATCCATAATGATGCAAATTACTTGTAAAAGTGAATCCTATATAAAGTCGTGTCATGTGATTATAGAGCACGTGATAAATTTTGAGATGGCCTCATTAACGAAATTGAAATTTTTTAATCTTTAATCACTTCACAGCATAATGTCTAAGAGATCAGCATCTGAAGACTTTGGTGGTCAAGAAAGTAACACCGCCATCAAAACAGGAAAGGATTCTTTACCTAAGAGTAAGACTGTCGAAAATGAAAACGACATAGACATGGGAGAATTCGAGGATCCATACGGAGATGACTTCGAAAGTGATGGGGAGATCATTGAATTGGATGACAACGAAGACGAAGAAATGGACGAAGAAGCCGCCAATAAGAAGATTGAGGAATTGGAGAGTCAAGAAGATGCCAATCAACAAGAACCTACCATTTACTTGCCACATAAATCCAAGCCACTTGGACCAGATGAGGTTTTGGAAGCAGACCCCAGTGTTTACGAAATGTTGCATAACGTCAACTTGCCATGGCCATGTTTGACAGTGGATGTGTTACCTGACAAGCTCGGAAATGAGAGAAGAAACTACCCTGCTTCTGTATACGTCACAACTGCCACCCAAGCATCCCGCAGCAAAGATAACGAATTGATCACTATGAAGTTATCTTCCTTGGCTAAAACATTGGTTAAAGATGAAGAAGATGAAGATGAAGATGAAGACGATGACAATGATGACTCCGACCCAATCATGGACAGTGAAACCATACCATTGAAGGACACCACCAATAGAATCAGAGTGTCTCCTCACTCTCTCGAGACAGGTGAATACTTGACCGCCACCATGGCTGAGAATGGTGATGCATATATCTTCGATTTGAGTCCTCAAGTCCAAGCATTTGACACTCCGGGTTACATGATTCCAAAATCTGCCAAAAAACCTATTCACACAATCAGAGCACATGGAAATGTCGAGGGTTACGGTTTGGATTGGTCCCCGTTGATCAACACTGGTGCATTGTTGACTGGTGATTTGTCCGGAAGAATCCACTTGACCTCAAGAACTACTTCAAACTGGGTTACCGACAAGACCCCATTCTTTGCATCGCAATCATCTATCGAGGATATTCAATGGTCTACCGGTGAAAACACTGTTTTTGCTACTGCTGGATGCGATGGTTACGTTCGTATATGGGATACTAGATCTAAGAAGCACAAGCCAGCCATTTCTGTCGCTGCATCCAACACAGATGTGAACGTCATTTCTTGGTGTGACAAGATCAACCATTTATTAGCATCTGGTCATGATGATGGTTCTTGGAGTGTGTGGGATTTGCGTAACTTCAATGGTCAAACTAAGCCTACGCCTGTGGCCAATTATGACTTCCACAAATCTGCCATTACATCTATTTCATTTAATCCATTGGACGAGTCTATTATTGCTGTTTCTTCCGAAGACAACACAGTGACCTTATGGGATTTGGCTGTGGAGGCCGATGATGAAGAAATCGCCAACCAAAGAAAAGAATTACAAGAATTGCACGATATTCCTCCACAATTATTGTTTGTACACTGGCAAAGAGATGTTAAGGATGTCAGATGGCACAAGCAAATTCCAGGTTGTTTGATCTCCACTGGTGGTGAAGGTTTGAACATTTGGAAGACTATTTCTGTTTAAGCATGAAACCTCCCAAAAATGCATAGAATGTATATTAGTAACTGATGAATGTTTAATATTTCTTCGCTGAAATTTTTTCATGATTGTGAATCTTTCGTTGTAGTACTTTAAGTCTTTCTCTAGAATCTAGCCAAAACTTGTTCTCTTTATTTATGACATTGACGTATTTCTCTAAAATACTTATACTTTTTAGGTTGGCCAAATACATCTTCTCCGAAATTTGTTCCAATTGTTGTTTCTTGCTTTTGATAACCTGTTGAACGGAATTAAAGTCGAATTGCTTTTCCTGGCTCGATTGTATATAATTTATCAGTCTATTAATGTCTAGTGATTCGAGTTCTTGATTGTTGTTCAATGCCTGTTTGATATGTTCTATGTTTAATAACACCCATTTCTTTTTCTGATCCAAACCTATATCCTTGTTGTCTACTTGAATATCCTTTCCTTGCTTTTCTTGTGTATCAGTTTGGTTCATTTTATCTTCCTCCCTTTTATTCTCAAGTAGATCATCCTTCAACCCTAGTTCTGCTATGATGTTGTTCAATATGGTCCATTCTTCATGAGCTTTGTATATTTTGTGAAGCTGAGCTTGTAGAGCCACCAATTGTTGCTTGATAGAGTCCTTGTCGCTTTGAATCAGTCTCAAGGATTGTTCAAGCTTCGTGGTCCTCTTTTCTAGCTCATGATACCCTTCACTCATGTCACTTTTAAAGATGGATTTAGTGCGATCAAAATGTGATGGTCAAAACCACACGATGTCTACGCTGAAACGGACTTTGGAGAACGAATCGGATTCTGATTCTAGCGATGAAGATATTCTAGGACCTTCTTTGCCATCTCGGGTCACAGAGCAATCACCTCAGGAAGTCAAGAAGAAAAGAAAGGTCAAAAGGGGCGTGTTGATCGATGACTACAATGAACTTGGTGAGTTTTATAACTATTCATTCAACAATGAGTCAAAAGTTACATGTTTGACAAGAACACCAAATGGCGACTACATTATCACTGGCTTTAAGAACGGAGTGGTGAAATTCTGGAAGAAAGAACAAGAAGATAACAAGACTTCAATGGGAGAATCGGATCTCTCTGAAGACGATGGATATGGAAAACTTATTTGTGTCAGACAATTCTTGGCCCATTCACTGTCCGTTTCACAACTTCTTATCAGTGAAAGTGGGCACAAGCTTGTAAGCATTGGCCAATCAGACGATAACTTGAAGATATTTGACATGACATCACTTGAAATGATACAAGTGGTTAAAATTAATTTTATTCCAAATTCAAGAACTCCTCAAAGTAATTGTTGGTACCTGTTCAACGGTGAAGAAAGATTAATGGTTTCTGCACATGATTCGAATGAAATGCTTAGCATTGTGGATGATGAAATCGAATCACTTCCTCCAATTCATAAAAATCCAGTGCAAACCATTGCCTACAATAAGAAGTATGATTGCATCATATCTAGTGACACGCGAGGAATAATAGAATATTGGAGTCCTGGGTCATTGGCACTTCCCAGTAACCTAAAATTTAAAATGAAATCTGATACGGATTTGTTCGATATGATCAAAAGCAAATCCAAAACTTCTTGTTTGGTGTTTAGTGCAAATTTTGAAAATTTTGCATGTTATTCATATCCAGACAACATTATTAGGATATTTCGTGTGATTACGGGTAAGTTGGTCAAAAAAATAGACGAATCAGATAAAGAAAATAGTGTGAAACAAAGAAGTTTAGATATGGACACATTCTATGACACAAGAAATGTATTGTTTGACCACATCGATAGAATATTGATATACCCTTCATATTTTGGTATCAAGGTCTTAAATCTCCAAAGGAACAAGATTTTAAAAGTCATAGGAGAAGTTGACCAAGAGACTTCTCATTTACAATTTGCCCAGCTTTCTCTTCTTAATATGCTGAAGGCACAAGATTTCGATTTGAGCATGATCTCTTCCAAAAATTCGATTATTCAATCCCAAATAAAAAGAAAACCACTTATAATAGCAAATTCGATCAGCTCAAGCAGCATATATGTTTTTGGGAACAAAAAAGAAATTCCAGTACGAGACTTCAACTCGACGTCCAAGTCTATGACAAGGAAAAAAGATATTAAAAGCATTAACTATTCGAAGGTTACACTTCACACAACAGCGGGGGATATTAAAATTAAAGTCTTTGACAAGTTGGCTCCTAAAACTTCAGAGAATTTTATTCTGTTATGTGAGAAAAAATATTATAATAATGTTATATTTCATCGAGTCATTAAGGATTTTATGATCCAAACAGGAGACCCACTTGGCGATGGTACTGGAGGAGAATCTGTCTGGGGAGGACATTTCAATGACGAATTTAATCATTTATTGAATCATTCAAAACCGTTTATGGTAAGTATGGCAAACGCGGGTCCAAATACAAATGGTTCCCAATTTTTTATCACTACGAAACCTGCGACATATTTGGATCGAAAACATACAGTGTTCGGAGAAGTTATAGAGGGATTTGAAACGATTGAAAACATAGAAAAGGCAGAGACTGACAAGCAAGACAAACCTGTCGAACAGATCGTCATACTATCCACTACATTGAGCTGATAAAGGTTAAATGTTGATAGTTATTAAATTATTATGATTAAAGTTGACGTAAGCAATCTATGCCATGTACATTTGACAGCAAGTCCACATTCAATGTAGACAAGTAAAACCTATTCTTCCTCACTGCTACTGAGATCTTCATCTTGCGTGCGTTTTCCTCCACCGATCAAATCCCTCAAACTCATTGGCTTCTGATCGGAACTTCTTTCATTGAATTTATTATTATATTGCTTCTTTGGTTGCAGCACTTCGCCCTCGTCCAAATTGATCTGGATTCCCGGAAATTGGTATTCATCAGCATCACTTTCATCCGAATCATTAAAGCGAATGCCGGTATCAATACTTTGTTTAGGATTTTTAGGTTGTTCATCTACAGATTTGGAGTCTTCTTCTTCTTCTTCTAAAACTTCTTGTAATTGATCTTCTAGATCTTTGAAATCATCATCAAGATCCATAGCATCGTCGCCATCGGCTCTTTCAATTATTGGAGCGGCTTTTGGTTTCTTAGCTCGCTTCTTTGATTCTGCCTGAATCTTCCTTGAATCACGCAAAAATGGTGTTGATCTTGGTGCTGGTTTGTTAGGAATCTTGGGGGGATTCTTCTTGACCGGAGGATTCTTTTTAGGTTGTTGCTTGACTATCAGTTTTTCTTCGAAATCAAAATCATTCAAGTCATCAAAATCACTCTCGCTTATGATGGGTTCGTCTTTCTTTGTTTCTGGAGTATTATTTGCGGTTGGAGGCCTCTTGGATGAGATTGTAGACCTTTGTGATGAGTATGTAGGAGTAGCTGGAGTATTTGGAAGGGCAGGAGGTTTCTCCAATCTCAACTTTTCCTTCTGTGCTGCTTCCTTGGCGTCAGTTTCCCATTGCTCAATTTTTGTTTGCAATTTGGAAGCGTTTCTGGATTTGCTGAAACGAATGGTGCTGTCCAATTTTCTCAACTGAATGGCACTGGAATGATCTGGATTGTAAGTTAAGTAGAAGGAATCATTGGTTTTATGCTTTTGAGTTAATCCTTCGAATATGATGGGTTTTTCGGGCACATCTGTAGAGCTGGCCTTGAGGAGGCATTCTTGGTCGTGTTGGTATAAACGAAGTGGTTTAGACTGGTCCATCAGATCAGGAACAAATCCATATCTTATAGCTATATTTTGTGATTCGTTTATGGGAGCGATAGTGGAGATATTAAGCAACTCACTCAAATCAATCTCGTACTCCCCATCTGCCAATGACATGTCAATGGGTTCAGTATGAGTAACTTTTCTTGAATAACCACCGGTGGTTAGGGACTTTGTAGTACTTCTGCTGAGTAAATTAAAGGCACCTGTACTAAAAGAACGTTTAAAGGTGATGAAAGATCAACTTGAGCCTGTTGATAATTATGTATAAACTTTATGCTAATGAACTAGTGTGTCGTAGTTTTAGGTTTTTTGCGTGGTATATCACCGAGCTCATATATTTTTGTTACACACACCATGGGAATGTTTACCAAAGGAGATGATGAAGGAGGTGACCAGCAGAAGAAGGAAGGCAATACATTGGTGGTACAACCGGAAGTGGGAATCTTTCACCCTCAAGTTCTCTTGATGACCCTTGGAACCACCACGGCTTTGGTTCTCAGCTATAGAGTGTATAAACGATTTCTGAGAATTCGTACATACCTTGATCTTACCTCCAATTTACTAGAAAAGCAAAAGCCGCTATATGGAAGAGTCACCAGAGTTGGTGATGGAGATAATTTCCGCTTCTACCACACACCTGGCGGTGTTCTTTTAGGTTGGGGGTGGTTGAGACAAATACCTGCTGGAAGGGCCCTCAAAGACGAAACACTAATGATTCGTCTTTGTGGGGTAGATGCACCAGAAAGAGCCCATTGGGGCAATCCATCACAACCTCATTCAGAAGAAACTCTTACATGGCTCAAACTGTACGTTTTGGGTAAAAACGTCACCATCACTCCGTACCTGATCGACCAATACAAACGAGTGGTGGCTCGGGCCCAAGTGTGGAAATGGAACGGAAAAAGAGATATTAGCGCCGAAATGTTACGAGGTGGCTGGGGCATAGTTTACGAGGGAAAAATCGGTGCTGAATTTGGTCCAAACGAGGTGTGGTATCGTAAATTGGAATCAAACGCTAAGAGCCATAAAAAGGGTGTATGGGGGTTGAAAAACATGGTTACTCCTGGCGAGTACAAGAAACAAAATTATCGCTCATGACATTATAGATCATAATTACATATTTCTTTACTGACTTGTAAGATCATTTATTCTTGTCTGAATTAATTATTCGAAGATAATTAAATCTAATTCACGTATTGTCTTGGGTTTCTGTAATCATTATTATCGATTAATTTCTACCAAATGGTTTCACTTTGTTTCTAAAGCAATTCACTGACAAGTCTTGATAACTCATCCACATGCTCCTTGGTGTCAGCTTCAGCATAAACTCTGACAGCATCTTCAGTTCCAGAGGCTCTCACGAACGAACGTCCTTCTGGATACTTGGCCACTAAAGCATCGATCTTGTCTTGCATACCAGCTGGTTCAACCAAGGTTCTCTCAGCATTGGTGGTCTTGAAGACTGATCTGTCGGCAACAATAACCTTAGCTAATTTGTTTGGTAAATCGTGGTAAGATTGATCCCACTGTTTAGGGGACAAGTCCAAATAATGCAAGATGACCAAAACTGCTAACAAGTCCGAAATAGCGTCACCCACTGTTTGGTTGATCAATTGGGTAAATTGCTTTAAAACTTCCACAGCTTCTTTCTCTTTTTCATTAGATGCTTCGTAAGCAAAAATCTTCTTTTCTGCCTCTGGTGAAAAAATCACAGTTCCGTGACCGTTGGCCTCAAAATATACACCAATCTCGAACTTTTCTGCTTCGTGGTGCAAGTGCTTGACACCAGTAGGGGTACATCTGACTGGTATATCAAGAACTTGCTCTACGTACTTAGTAGATGAGCCGTTTGCGTAAGCAGTTTGAACGACACCAATATTCAATTTCAAATTCTCAATGTTCTTGAACAATTGTTGGAAGAACAATGCGATCAAGGTAGCCATCTTATCACCATCCAACAATCTGAATTCACCTTGCTCTGTTTGGTAGTATGCAATCAATCTGTCTGCATCACCATCAAAGGATGCGTACAATTTGTTTGGTTTTGGAGAGTCCACATTCTTTGGAAGCTTTTGGTTGGTTTTGACAAAGTCAGCGCCACAGTCAAAATTCAATAATTCAGGAGAGCTGTACTTATCATTGACCAAAGAGAATTGTATCTCGGAAGATAAGTATTTTTGAAACAAGTCGGACACCTTTGGAGCACCCACACCGTTAGCAGCATCGATAGTGATGTCTAGGCTTCCTTCTCTTAACTTGAAGATGTTCTTGAAAGATTCGGCCATCTTCTCATAGTATCCCGCTTCGGTTGACTGACCGAACTTTGGATCATTCAAAGTTCTGGTTACATAATGCAATTGTGGAGTAGTGAACAAACCATAGTTTGTGAATGTGGTATTTGGTAAAGACTTGATACCATCAATGGAAGATTCGGTCAATCTTGGACTGGATTCTCTTGAATCCATGGCAATGACAACATTGGCCTTTTCATTCAAATCAATACCAAGCTCTTTGCTGATATCGACGATATTACCTAACAATTCTTCGTGGCTCAGATTGGCCAACTTGGTTGCATAAGATTCCCATTTAGTCTCCAACATGCTTCCATATGGATCAACAATCTTAACACCATTGTCCTCTGGTGGGTTGTGGGATGCCGTCACCATCACACCGATGGTTTGGCCTTTGAAGAACTTCGATCTCAAGGCTGCAACAATACCGACAGTGTAGTTGACGTAGTCCAAATCTTTGGCTTTCATTCTGAAACCTGCAGTTCCGTAGGTGTAAACAATCCCCTCCGGTTTAGGATGGGCGGAGACATATTTGGTCAAGGTGCTTTCAATGGACATGGTGCTGTTGTAGGATGGTGATTCTCTAATCAATTTCAATTTGTCTATTTTGGGATATAGTGTTTACATTTCACGTGCTCGTATATCACGTGTCGTATTTGTATGCAGTATATCAAGATCAAGGTATGTAAAACTTTTGTGCATTTGTGCAACTTTACTTGTTAGTCAACTCGGAATCTAAGTCTGGTGAAGTAAATCTCGATAAAACTAAAATATTAAATTAGTCCTACAAGCCTACTTTACACAATGTCCCAGAAGCCCAGCCGGTTTACCAACTCCTCATTCCATAAAGAGGGCAAGATTGTTCCCATGTCTACTGCAGATGTGGAAGTGAAAACCAAGCCTAAACCAAAAGATTCCGAGTTTATTCAGGAATTGGTTGAAACAGGTAAAGCTAATTGGAAGAAAGCGCCTAGAGAAGTGAAAACGAGATACAGAGGTATTTATATGATATTATTTTCCATTCCATTTATCTTGATACCGTCTATTGAAATGTATAGAAGATTAGAGGGAAAGTCCACCAAGAAGGTTCAACAGGGTGAGTTATTGGAGGGCCAACAGGTGAGAAAATACGATGAAGCGGAAAAATGGAGAGTGGAAAAAGAAAGTTGGATGTACAAAATATTTGGAAGAGATTTCTTTTTGGATGGTTTCACAAGTAAAACTATGACTAAAGATGGCGATAACAAGAAATAGATAAACACTAATGCACGAAGTAATGAATTTTCACACAGCTGACCTAATGATCGCATATGATTCGATTCTGTACAAATTTAGAAATAAAAAACAAGATACAAAATTTAACCAAACATTACCACTTGAGATGGTGTTGTATCACTGAGGTTTGAATAATGGCTCGTAGTTGAGTTTAGGGATTTTCAAGCCCATGAAATTTGGCTGTGAAAGCTTTTCTCGAATTTGCTCAAAATTGTTCTTGGCCTTATATTTACTTTCAAGAGCCAGCTTGAAAGAGGATGTTCGTAAAGGTGAGCCAAGTCCATGTATGTTTTTGAGGTCTGAAGTTGTTTTAGATACTAACCTTTCTGGAGAATGAAAAACGGGATGGTTTTGAGTAATTGAAGGAATTTTGCTGCACCCCGGATACTTTTTCTTGATGACTGAATATCCTAATTCAAAATATCTTGGATGCATTATTGGTAACTCGCTTGTTTTTGACTCTTGTGAAAGTTGGCTCAAGAAAATTTCTGAATTGAAATTAGGGACAGGTGTCAGCAGCACTCTCAAGTTTGAAATGCTAGAATTTAACTTTTCAACATCTAGACTGTATCTAGGCGTTTTTGAAACTAGAGTCAATTCATCATCATTATCCTCATCATTTGTAGGAGTTGTTACCAAGAATGAGTACCTTACACGTTTGGACTTTATATTACCAATATCTTTGGTTTTTTCTTTCTTCTGAATGCTAAATGGGATTGCAGTAGTTTCCACCTCAAGGCCCAAGTCAAGACCAAGACCATACCTATCTTTCTGCGGGGTGCTAGGCCTTGCTGGATAATCTGCGATTGCCAGAACTTCATTCTTCGGAGTGCTTGATGCTGAATTTGTCTTTGAAGTTTTGGAGCGAATGGAGTCTAGAACATTATTCACCTCATTCCATTTAGGTAAGAGAGAATCATTATATTTTATTATCAACGGAGCTTCATAAATGATTTTCTCTTGAAATGCTTTGCTAATGAGTGTGATTGTATTGGAACATAATTTATAGGTCTTGCTGGTGCCACTAGATATCTTTGGTGATTGCAGAGAGGAATTAGAGCTGAGAATCCCCTCGCATTTGGCGTATATCTGTTCTATCAAGAACTCAAAGAGTTCATGCCATTTCTTATCTAAGCATGATATTTTCAACAGTTCAACTCCAGAATTCAACAACTCCCATTTTTCTATTAACATGTCATATTTTTTGCTCACATCAAACCTCTCTTTGGGGAATGCAGTACCCAAAAATTGGTTAAAATCATCCAATTGATGCGGAAGTATTTCAAGGGAAATGGAAAGTGGTTGAATTCGTTGAAGAAGATTAAGGTATTTCTCGAAGTGTAATTCATCTTCCTCGCAGAAAGTTGGTAATTGCATGAAATTCATGGAATCGTTTCCAGAATTGAACGAAAGGTCATTAATTCTCATTTTTGTCACCACCGTTTCAAGATCAAAGTTGGTATGAGAGGGCTGAATTTTCCAATCGGCCAACTTTGATAATAAGCTCAAGCACAGGTCTATCTCATAGTTTAACGATTTGAGGATGAAGGTGTCAATTTCGCTATACCTGACAGCAAAATTGACGTTTTTACGCATGGTGAACACATACTTTTTCACATCAACCAAGAGATTACTGGTCTCCTCGAGTTTTCCGAGTAAAACGCTGGCAACACTGGTGTCTGAGATATTGCTCGTGGTTTCAAGTAGCCGACCTATCAAGGAGTCTATCTCTTCCATTTTCAGGAGTAAATCGAGCACGGCATCTTTGCCGTGAACGTAGTAAGCGAGGCTTCTCAGTTTGTCGCTTTCACGTTGGGCTTTTACCACGCTCATCAACTCTTGCAAGTACTGAAACAAATCCTCCACCGTTTTGTTAACTTTGAAGAGTTCATATTGTTTTATGGGGGTGTCATTGGATGGGACAGACACCACATCCATGAATGAAAATGAAATTTCCAGGAGTTCAAGTGATAAGCCGTCTGACATTTGGAAGATCTGCTATCTTAGTTGCCTTGTCGGCCCTGATTAAAAGGTTATGTTTATTCTGAAACCTCCACAAATGACCGTATTACTCCCCTAAATACCAGGCATAAAAACGACGCGTGTGTAGGCTTAGGGGTGGTGAATTTCTGAGGGTTACGCGTGCCTTGCCTGCTATCAGTAATATGCTTAATCGGGTGGTAATTCAGATCAATCTGATCCACTCGTCTAATCCAAACAATACTTCCCTTTATACCGATTTGTGTCATTCCATAATATGTATTTTCTGCGCGTGATTTTGTAGCACGTGACCTATTTTTGATTTTGGTAGTGCAGAAAGTTCATCTAAATTTTGGCGATGAGATCAACTCTTCTACCTGACAGCATGCCTAAAGCACCTAACAAGAAGTTCACCACTGCCGCAAATGGCGGTGCTACGGTTTCTGCAGAAAAGCACGTGAATTCAGTTTTCAAATTCAACACAAATTTGGGTCAACATATCTTGAAAAACCCCTTGGTAGCACAAGGTATCGTTGATAAAGCAGGCATCAAACCCAGCGACATTGTTCTTGAAGTCGGTCCTGGTACCGGTAACTTGACGGTAAGGATCTTGGAACAAGCCAGAAAAGTGGTTGCAGTGGAAATGGACCCTCGTATGGCCGCCGAATTGACCAAGAGAGTCCATGGAACTCCTCAACAAAAGAAACTAGAAATATTATTGGGAGATTTCATGAAGACTGAGCTTCCATACTTCGACGTATGCATTTCCAACACTCCATATCAAATTTCATCTCCATTGGTGTTCAAGTTGTTGAACCAACCAAGACCTCCTAGAGTGAGCATCTTGATGTTTCAACGTGAGTTCGCTTTGAGATTGTTGGCCCGTCCTGGTGATTCATTATACTGTCGTTTATCTGCAAATGTTCAGATGTGGGCCAACGTCACCCATATCATGAAGGTGGGTAAGAACAATTTCCGTCCACCTCCACAAGTTGAATCTTCCGTGGTGCGTATCGAAGTGAAGACTCCAAGACCTAATGTTGACTTCAATGAATGGGATGGATTATTGCGTATATGTTTCGTCAGAAAGAACAAAACCGTTGCTGCTGGTTTCAAGTCGAGCAATGTGATTGAAATCTTGGAAAAGAACTACAAGACATTCTTGGCCACCAACAATGACGCCATGGTCGATGATAAGGCATCCATGACAGATGTGGTCAAAAGCAAAATCGAACAGGTACTAACCGAAACCGGGTTTGCTGAAAAGAGAGCTGCAAAGTTGGATCAAACAGATTTCTTGAAGCTCTTATACGCATTCCACCAAGTTGGTATCCATTTTGCATAGCTGGTAAAGCTTTTATTGTACATTATAATTTAAACTAATATTCATGAGAATCTTTTAAAATTCTAAATGTAGTAATACTATCTTCTCTTGGTTTTAGTGGTATCTTTTTCAACCACTTCTCCAACACCACCCAACTCCTCCAAATTATCTTCTGCAATGCTAACTTGTTCTCTTCTTTCCCAGAATCTTCCTTCACATAAATCGAAGGCTGCCTTCTTCAAATATTTACCTCTAGCGTCTCTGTTACTCGAAATAGCCCACTCCAAGAATTGTGCTCCAGTTCTTACGTAGAATGTTCTTAATGATTCAAACGGCTTAGGATGTGGTAACCATGGTCTAGGATCTGGGATTTCATCTTCATCTTCATCCTCTTCTTCTTCCATCTCTTGTTCTTCTTCTTCCTCCTCATCATCATTTTCACCTTCTTCATCGTCTTCATCGTCTTCTTCTTCTTCATCATCTTCATCATCAGAATTTTCCTCTTCCTTCTCCAATTCGGATAAATCTTCCCAGTAAACCTTAACACCATCCAATTTACCCAAATCAATGGAATAGAACGAATCTAAGTTATATTCCGATTCACCTCTTTCGAAAATACCACCATAAATGTACAAATGATCATCAACCACACAAGTGGTGGCATTGAATCTAGGATGAGGATATTGATTGACAATTGGGTATTCAATGGATTGTTCTTCTTGTTCTTCTTGTTCCTCCAATTGTTTCAATTTCTCTATTTGAGATAATTCACCCTCATCAGCCTCTTCATTTTCATCATTAAGTTTGGCATTAGCCAAAATACTATTCAAAATGTCTTCTAAGTCTTCGTCACGCGATTTTGCTTCCTTGACTTGTTGCTTCTTTGCTCTTCTGGGTTTGAGGGTCAAATTATACCATCTGTTTGTTTCAATTTGATAAGAATATAATTGGTTGAAGAATTCAGAGTCAAGTTGCTCTTCGCTTTCATCATAATCGTAAACTCCACCAAACATGATACCTCTGTTTTTATGGTAAACTAATGAACAACCCACTCTTTGCGAAGGTGTAGCACCTTGCTTTCTTCTTCTCTCAAATCTTATACCCTTGGGGTCTGCTTTCATCCTCAATATCCAACAATCAGTTAAAACCTTACCCTTTTGTAAACCCTTCTTGGCCTTGACTTTACAATAACCACCGTATAAAATGGCACCATCTGCAAAAGGAATGAAAGAGTGTCCAGATCTAGCATCAGGAATTGGATGGTTTGGTGGAAACTCAACTTGTGTCCATTTATATGAAGTAATATCGAAAACCCAAATATCATTTAAGTAAGTGGATGAGACACCTAAATCACGGAAACCACCAGATAATATGATATAGTTTTTCCATACCGCCATTCTATGACCTGATCTAGCACTAGGACCTTTCTTTTGATCAATCTTGGTCCACTCTTTGGTGTCAGAATCCAAAATCCATGTGTCACCGTAATGGTAAAAGGTTGACTGTTTAGGAGAAGAAAACTCACCACCAAACATTAACATGATTCCTGAAGGATGCGAGCACATAGCATGGGAAGATCTGGGTAAAGGAGAGTTCTTTGAAGAGATCTTTCTCCATGTATCGTTATCTATAGTGTATGAATAAAGCTCGTTGTAGAAATGTGCCTTACCGTTGACATTGGCTTCACCACCGAACAAAATCAATTCACGCTTACCATGAGTAGGATTGGAGACCATGGTAGGATTCAATCTCTTACTAGGTTTGTCACAGACCTCGATGTTGACTGCTTCAAAGAGCTCCTGCTCTTTGGCGTATTGTTGTAAGATCTCATCGATATCTTGATCTTCTTCCTCATCACCTTGTTTTTTGGCGAGCTTCTTGTCTTTGGTCTCGGCCTTAGATTGATTCTTCTTCTGTTTTTCGGCTGCCCTGGCTTTCTTTGCCTCTTTGGCTTTTTTGTCTTTCTTAGCCATTTTGTAGTATTGACTGTTGTACAGGTCAATTTTTCAAAATTTTTGATGGGTAATATACAGGAAATGGTTTTGCAACCATTAACTATAGTGGCCACCAGCAATTGAATGTGAACTAGGATAATTTTAAGTTTACCATCTTTTTGAACTCCTGTATGAATGCTATATCCAACATGTAATAAAATATCAGAACTTCTATTCGTTGTGACATATACTTGGAGATAGTTGATAGGGCATACCAACGATAAAGTTTATTGTAAAGTTATTGTTATAAGAGTCTATCGCCTAAGTTTCGAGTAATGGAGAGTTTTCAACAACTAATTGGATTTGTAAGCTCCTAAATTCAATATGAACTCAGCATCATGTTTTTCTCCGATTTCCGTAGATTGCGAAGGGATTCATTTAGTACTCCAAAAATCAACCAATAATTCTAATCTTACATCCAATAGATGTAAATCTATACAAACAATTAAAACAATTTTTGTTGAAGCACAATCGCAATAAGGAGAATAGGTAAACGGGGTAAAACAAGAGGTCTAAGATTTGAAAGTGGGTGTATGAGAAACCTCAAGGTGTCCTTAAACACGAACAATTTTTTTTTCACTTTGCCAACATAAGCTTCATGAGATTGTTACCAAACCAGTATTAATAAGAATCACGCCCGTTTGTTTCCATGAAGGGCCTTGTGTATACTGAAGCGCAATACTTCATAAGTTCGCAATTTATGGTATGCAAATTTCGTTATGCGGGGGCATTTTTCACTCCAATGCGGGGCAAAACGTTTCTTTCCGGTAAATGTGTCATAAAGAACAGACCCCGCATTGGAAACATGTAGACAAGCGCATAATTAGAACAAGCACTATTGCGCTACTTGTGTATTGGCCCATCGCAATTAGCTAAATTAGGGTGTTATGAGTCCAACGTTCAAACCTCTATGTGAGAAGTTTAAACGGTTGTTCTGTGGGGACTTGTTACATTGGCCCAATCTAGAAGTGTACCCGGGCATCGGTCAAATTCTCGGGCAGGGTAGGGTGTCTCGGTGTAATAGTGCCTGTAATTTATAAGACCAAGGCGGGACAGTAGGATCGACTTTCTTGGTGTAAATGCGGGATGCGTTCTTAAAAGTCAGGGGTGGTCATGTAGTTTAAATGATTTCGATATAATCCATATTCTACATCACTTCATTCTTCTTCATCATGAAAGACAAGAAGGAAATTACGTCTAACACGATAACCACCACCAAAATGGTGGTGGAAACTCCTCAAGAAGAAGGAGAAAGTTCGAATCTTTCATATTTCAATCACAGCAAAACCGAAAGAAGACCACCCTTAGAATATAGACCAAGTGAAATCGATTTAAATATCCGTAATGGACCTATGGAAACCTTTGAGATTGGTGATGAGGCATTGGCATCACCAGTGTCCGAAGATGGAGAACAAAGAAAGATGACATTTACTTATCCTTCCAAAAATATTTATAGATATGCAACAGCTTGTGGATGGGCCTTATTTTCTGGATTCTGTGATGGATCTGTTGGAGTTCTTTTACCATACATTCAGATGCAATATCATCTTTCTTATTCTAAAGGTGCATTGATTTGGTTGGCCTCCTCAATTGGATTCATCTTAGTTGCAATTTTTGCAAATACAATCCATGGAACTCTCAAACGTACTTCAATAGCTGTGGGTTGTCTCTCGAGTACTATAATGGCAATCATGCTTTCAACTGGCGCAAACTTTGTTGTCGTGGTGGTGGGATTTTTGTTCAATGGGATTGGAATTGGAATTGTTGTCTCCCTTTTGAATGTATTTGTGAGCAGTTTCGAGAATTCATCGGTAGCATTAGGTTACTTTCATGGGATTTATGGATTGGGAGCCTCAATTTCTCCATTGATTGCAACTGCATTTGTTGAGGCCAACATCAAATGGAACTTCTTTTACATCATTTTAGCACTGGCAATGTTTATTTGTGCGGTCAATGTCTATTTTGCATTTGCATTTGGAGAAGATCAATTGAAGCAGTTTGAGCCTAATGAACAAAATCCTGCTGAGGGTCAAAACTTGATGATCGAAGCACTCAAGAATAAAGTCACTTGGATAAATGCCTTCTTCGTATTTTTCTATCAAGGAGGTGAAGTCGCTATGGGTGGATGGACCACCACATATCTTCGTGATTATCGTAATCACAAACAAGCTTCAATCGGTTACGTTACCTCTGGGTACTGGTTTGGATTAACTTTGGGAAGAATTTTCTTGACAAGCATCATTTACAAGTACATCGGCGCTAGAAGAGGTAATGCTATTTTATCCGTCTTATCAATAGTGTTTGTTCTTTTAACCTGGGTCATCCCATTGTTGGGAGTCGAAATTGCAACCATTACCTTGAGTGGTATTTGCATCGGTCCAATTTACCCATTAATGATCACCTATGTTGCTCTGGAAGGTTTAATTCCCAGAAAGATTCAAGTTGTCTCATTGACTATTGCATCCGCCTTAGGTTCTTCTGGTGGTGCTGTTTTCCCATTTGTTATTGGATTGATTTCTCAATTTGCAGGGGCCTACGTTTTATTGCCCTCCTTCATCGCAATTTTTGGAATAATGTTACTCCTTTGGTTATCCTTACCAAACACTGCATACAGAAATCCCGGAAAGGGACCTAAAGAATTCCTAAAGAGAATTTGGTAATTTATAAATTATAGTTGAATAAACGACTTGTGTACAGGCGCACTCCCCACAAAATGCTCATCTCAAACTGACTTAAGCATAACTTGCTGATGGCAGTTCAGATTGTAAGACTCGATGAAGTTGTACGATCCAGGTTACTGTCACAGTTGACTATCAGTTCATATGTCGATGCGATAAGAAACTTAGTGGAAAATAGCGCAGATGCCGGGGCCTCAATCATCAATATCAAGCTAGATTTGGATTCCTTAAACATCACAGTCTTGGATGATGGGACTGGTATAAGTCGTGAAGATATGGAAAATTTAGGGAAAAGAAACTTCACGTCAAAATTTAATCATTCAACTCAGGAAATCAATACATATGGATTTCATGGAGAAGCTATTCATTCCCTCAACCTTATCAGCAACATGTGCATTACGTCTTTTCAACGAGGTAAAGAAAAGTATCAATGGTTGGACGGCGCAATCTCTCATTTAAGAAATGATAGTCATAATTTGAATTGTATTTCCTTTGAAGAGGAACAATTTAGTATCAATTCGATCAACTCGGGGACTTGTGTAATCATCAAGAACTTATTCTCAAATATGCCAGTGAGGAAACTACAGGAATCACAGTGTCCTCAGAGGAAACTTGTTGAAAGTTTGAAAAAGATCGTCATAAGTGTTCTTTCGAAGATTCCTACCATTGGGTTTCAAGTTTACTTGAAAGACAAACTGGGATCAGACTATAGTCCTATAATATCTATTAATCTCAACATTTCAAAGTCCGAAACCTACACATCAATTTTGAATCGTTTACATAGTGAATCGCTAACCACTTCATATGAAGCGGTATCTGCTTCGTATGAAACGTTTCTGCTTAACGGCGTCATTGGAATAGATGCCATTAACAGTTCAGAGCATCAGTACGTATTGGTTAACGGTCGATTACTAAATCTCGACCCTAGACAAGCAAAATCTATCAAGAGGATATTTGCTGACACAGGATTTTTGAGCATGGAATCGTCAATTTTGGCAACTCAACAACAAAAGCAAAAGCGGTATCCAATCTTCTTGATAAGTTTATCTGGTAAAATGAAATTGGATGACTTGATTGCATTAGGCACCAATGTGTTGACTGAAAATCATCAAGAAATAGTTTTTCGAATGGTAGAGGGAGTGATTGAAGGGTTTCTATTGGCACATGGATATCAAGTATCCAATCTTGATCGGACCACCTTAAGTCCCTCGAAAAGGTCCGTCAAGTCAACTATAGGTGATTCAATATCACGAACTCCATCACCCAAGAAGCGCCTATTGAAGTCTTGGAACGATCTAATCACACCAAAGAAATCAAAACCATCGTTTGTTGACCTTCCTCCAACGCAAAAAGTATCAAACATAGACGAAGAGATATTTGTTCAAAAAAACAAAAAGAATCCAGAAATTCAAATGAACATCTGCTTGCAAGATTTTGCACGCGGATACGATATTATAGGTCAAGTAGACTTGAAATTCATACTTGTGAAAATCTTTTCTCGACGTGGATCCACATTGATTATTCTAGATCAACATGCATGCGATGAGCGGATTCGAGTGGAGAGATTATTCCAAGAATTCATTGAAGAAGTATTAGACCCTAACATGAATATCAAATTGAAAATGCAACGGACTATTGAGTTTTCGGTGACCAGTGATGATGTTTCATTGCTAGTACAATTTCAAAAAAGTATGGAAACATTCGGAATATGTTATGTATTGGATGGACATCAAGTACATGTTACGCATATGCCTCATATACTTATAGAGAAAGGATTGGAGCCCGATATGGCAAAAAAAGCGATTCTTGAACATATCCGAGATCTTGATTTGAAGAAAAAAACCAAGAGTTTGGATCGAAATGCTGAATGGTTTCAGCAAGTGCGCCATCTTCCTTCCATTATCATCAATTCTTTCAATTCCAAGGCATGTCGTTCATCAATCATGTTTGGTAATGAAATGACCAAAGATGACATGAGTCGATTAATTGAAGATTTAAGAGGGTGCAAACTACCATATCAGTGCGCTCATGGTAGACCGTCGATGATTCCACTCGCAAACTTCGGAGTTTAGTGATGCAAAAATTAGTTATAGACGTCTAATAAATAAAAAGAACAGTCTTTATTACCAAATGATGATGACTTCGATGGTGTAGCCAAAAAAATGGACGAGTCCGGAGTCGAACCGGAGACCTTTCGCATGCTAAGCGAACGCGCTACCAACTACGCCACACGCCCTGATAACAGATGGTCCCTAGCGGGATCGAACCGCTGATCTCGGCGTTATTAGCACCACGCCTTAACCAACTGGGCCAAGGGACCTTTCTGATGATGGAGTGGAACAGAATAGAATGGAATGCATTTTTCTTAGGTCATAAAAGCCATGATTTGATCATAAAATTAATTTTCAGGCTCTGTTTGGCTCACTTCTGTCACTTCTGTGACGTAAATAATTAAATTTCAAAACATTTTCAAAAACAAGTCCAGTTAGGAAAACGTTGAGACTTGTTGAGCAATTTCTTCTAATAATAACAGGCTTTAAATTTTTCAGTGGGAAGAGAATTTATTATTGTGAAATTTTTATTAAATTTGGCAAAATTCAGTATTTTCGTTAAATCACTTTCTAAAGTTGACCGATTTTTCACAAGAAATAACAACCCCGACATGTCAAATCACTTTGTAGTCAGTTTCATGTCGTTACATTGAAACCAGACCCTTTATCCAATTTTTCTTCTTCTCTCGAGGTACACTTCACTCAAAATGGCCAGGGTACATGGTGGATCTACAGATAATGATCTTTTCGTCAATTCTATAATACAAACACTATTCAGCCTGCAGAATCCCAACAGCCAAACCCCTTCAAGGTCCATCCATACCAGTAAATGGTTGGAACGTTCTCGTTCACAGTTCCGCTTGGAGGAATGTTGTGCCACTGACAACGTGTAGTTTGTGATGAAGGGCCATTTACCGAGGCTGCCGACATCCACCAGACTCCATTACTCTCTAACGAGCCTCAAATTGCACAACTCTTCTGGTTCTGGCCTTGTAGATGACTCTGTGACCACACTCCTTACATCTGATGGCGTCGTTCTTGGACAAGGAGAAAGAAGCGGCACATTGCGCACAGTTGTATCTCACACCCAAGGACTTGTTGGTGACTTGACCAAGGGCAGCATGGGAAATGGATGCGGGGATACTAAACCCTTCTCTTTGTGGTGAAGACATTGATGAGTTTTATGTCATCACTGGTGGAAATTCAGAGAAAATTTACTATCGAGTGTCACGTGCACAAGAATCATGTGACCCAACATCAAAAAAGTTTTACCTTACACCAAAAAGGCTACGACTTCCTTTACCCAATGATATGAATTCCATAAGAGAGACCATTTCTCGTGTTGGCCGATCGGCCCGTCAGATAGAGGCCTTTACCGTAAATTCTGCCCAGCCTTCCACCATAAAAGCCGCCTCTCATCCTCATAAATCAACCATCATCAAAAAGACTGCAGCCAAACCTGTGGAAAACCCTCAACAATATTTGCATAAATACCAGTCCAAAGTGTATCGAGACTTTTTGGAACCATTGGAAATTCCTAACTTGAAGGTTTTTAACGATAATTTACCCAAATACGACAATGAAAATGCCTCCACCAATTGGTCCAGAAAGAACAACTCCAAGCAGATCAACGTGTTCTTGCTTCAAGACCGGATGTTTTTTGAGAAAATGATGGCCATGTTAATCGGAAGTACACCAGCGCTGTTGCAGGAAGCGTCAAAGGACACTGACTTGAGTAAAAACCACCTCTTGAACCAACAGGAGCATGAAAGTAGCAGGTTGAACACGTCGTGGCCATCGGATTATTATCACGAACTCCCTCCCATACCGTATCCATTGACCAAAAAAAACTTCCAGGAATACATATACATCTTGACCCATTGCAAATTTCATTACAAAAATTCCCTGTCGTTGTTAACAGGAATCATACCCGACATACTTTTGTACACCCACAAGCTCACCAACGAAGAATTCAAACCATACCGATCAGTTCATACATACAATTACCTCATCAAGTATTTTGGTTACGATAAGCATCAAAGCTCGTTTGCCCGTGAACTATTGTTAGTGATGAACAAAGATGGCCACAGACCAAACATTGACACCATTAACAACCTCTTGAAATTATGCCAAATCCATTCCCGGATCAGATCAAATACCAATACCTATCAAATCATCATGAAGTATCTCAAGTTGTGCCGAGAGATGAACATCGAAATCAACTTGTCGACCTATAACAGAGTCTATGACGCAATTAACAACATATTTTTGAGAGAAGCATTTCTTACCAAAGTGCAGCTGATAGAATTACCAGTACTGCGTAATTTGGTGGTGAAAATCCTCGATGATTTTGCAAGCACAACCAAAAATCCAAACGAACTAATAGACTTCATCGAGCATGATTTGAATCAACAAAAATGGCAAAATGACAGCAAATTACTAAACAAGGTAGTATTTCATCGCGCCATCAACATTGACCCAAAAAAATCCCACGGAGGTGACAGTCTTGATTCTTTTTGGAGGCAGTTACATGATCACGACATCAAATTAGACCAATACACCATCAAGTCGGCTATTGAGGGTATCCGTAAGAACACACACATCACACAACATCGTCCTCATCTAGTGTTGGCGATATATTTTGGACTTATGGGCCGGATTCATGATTCAGTGCATGTACCTCGTTTTTACAAAGATATTATCGAGGAAGTGATTTTATCTTGTGATACCGCCACTGCAGCATTTGTTATTCGGGGTATGTTGTTCGAGGCCACTAGAAAGCTAAAACTTCCTCAGGAGGTAGTTCATTATGATAATAAAAAGCAAAGCTTGCCAGAAAATTATAAGATTATAAGAAGAATAGTTGGGGACAAAATGGATGTGATTGAGGCCAAAATTGCATATTACAACAAAAATGTTGATGAAGACACCAAAGAATCGATAGATATTTCTTCTCGTGATTCTACATCAAACACTGTGACCTCATGGAATTCATCGAAAGACTTCGAACAGTTACCTGTCAACGAAACGAATCCAAAGCAAACCCTCATGCACGGTGAGGTGCAAAATAATGCAGAAGTGGCTATAACCTTGGAGATTGCGGAAAAGTTACCTTTTTCCACCCTGAAATTTTCAGGGACAAAGGACGATTCAATACAATTCGCAGAATCAGAAAAATTAGCTACTGAAGACTCATTAAGATCGACTAAGATCCTGCCTTTGCATGAGAAGTTTACACCACAGCAACAGTCAACCTGGGATTTTTTCACGAACTCTTTAACTGAGTGGAGTATGACTGGATCTCCCGACAGCCCTCCGATATCTGTATTAGAGGTTTTAGGCAAGGGACCTGATTCCATTCCACCAGACTTTATTGTTAATTACAAAGCATCACAAGCTCGGAAGTACCAAAGCGCACGCATGAGAGATCGTATTAATAAGATACTGCAAGGGTTAGCAAATCATACCCGAAGTTCCATGGAAGAGCGTGATATCTGGAAACCTCATCCTATTGACCCGAAAGATCATCCTAGATCGGCGACTGATAAGGGTGCGGACTAGACCAAGCCTGGTTGTTTGGCAACCTTATAATTACGAGATAGCTAAAATCATCGGGCCAATTGGGACAATCAGGGGATGGACTAAAAACCGTTCCACTTCATAGCAACAATAGTAGATAATAATTATACTACTTATTAAGGTGAAATTGATGGTAATAAGTGCGAAAATTTACGTCTATCAACAATACATATAGAATATTTCTAACGTTGTAGAAATATGTACCTTGAATGCCAATGTGAAGGCCGCTTGCGATGGAGTTGGGAAAACCCATCTTGATTACATGCACGTTCCGGCATGTAGAGTTGCAGCATAATTAATGCAAGTCCGAGTAGTCTCGGTAGCAACGGTCACGAGCCCGGGGTTCCAAACTCGCCGGAACTTCCCAAAGAGCTAGACATAAACATCAATTACTTTTCCGCATCTGGTAGGGAAAACACCACCAGGTGCACCACACAAAAACCATCCGCAGAACCCGCAACCCCAAACAGGTAGAACAGCCAAGCGACCCAGTGGCATTAGGTGAACACCGGCGCTTCTTGTTAGGGAAACACCATTACCGTATGGGGGCGAAGGTCCTTTCTCCACCACCTCTCCGCCATCCACTCCTGCCACCCACTTTTCAAGGGGAATTTGCAGCTGGAATTCGGGGCTTCTATTCGGCGACTGTGGAACACAAATGCCAGAGTTTGTAGGGGGCGAATTTTCCACTAATTGCATGCGCCAGATATGATGGTCTTCATGATCTAACCATGAAACGAGTTGCTGCCAAACCGCTAAAATGGTCCATCCCTTGGCCCGGTCGGTTTGAGGTTGTGCTACAGGTTGTGTGACAGAATAGTGATCCTCTACAACTGGTTGTTTCATGGTGTCCAGCCAAATGCAAATGCAAATCCATTCAATCCCCTGTGGTCAAACCACAGAACTGGCGCAAATTTCACAAGATATTGTTACCCCGGGGCCATCACCTCATGGACCCTAGTTAGTTAGTTCGTTCGGTAGGCTTTTTCACTATCACAAAAGTGAAAGTGTGAATCCCGCATTCCCATGCGTAGAAGCTTGGTATTATGTAGCAAACACTGACCTGCAGGTCCTGGTACCACTAAAATTGAAAAATCGCAAGAAATCCGAGGCGCTGATTGTTATTGTGCCCCAGGTTGGAAAGTTCCTGGCACGATAACCAGTATTCCACAACGGTGGGCATTGGATTAGGCAACCAATTTGGTGACTTGTGAAAGGGATCTGGAACTGATCGGGTGGATCGGCACCATCGATGCCCCACCCCCGAATTATATCAAGGCTGACATCCCCTGATAAAATCAAACGTGGGTGCAATCTACGATATTACTCCTCTGGTAGTGGCATCTATTTTCATTCGCTTGTGGTTCCTACCTTCGAGCACCTCCGCTTTTCCGTTGCTGTGCGTTCCTGACCCTCACCTGTGCCCCTCTTCGAACCTCCACCACTCATCGTCGTTCCTCCCTCAACCCTCAGGTACTAACCATCATTCCTGAACAAACTCGTGGTCTTGAACACTGACCTGCCTCAATTTTATATCTGTGGGCCCTCCGTGCGCTGAACTTCAATCCATCAGTCACCAGTTGTTCACCTCATACGCTTCTTTCCCCCGAAGTTCCATTCAAGGTAGTTGTGCTGTGTCATCTTTCGGCCAACGTTTCTAATTGCACCTTAAATAAATCACTAGCGCCGCCTCCTTTACATTCGCAACTGCGGCTTATAACTACCCATCCCTGCGGTTGTTGGAAATTTGGTTAATTGGCTGTTTGGCTTTGGCTGCTCAACTTTGGCTATACCCTCTAGTGCTTCACCTTAGCTGACTGTTATCCAGGTTAGGCCTCCATCACCACCCTTCTGCTGCCGCATACCTCCGGCAAAACTATCCATTCCGACTCCGGTTGTTTCAGAACCAACTCATCTATTGCATCAGGACCCTCACACCTCCTGCGACACCCTAGGTGAAAAGTCCCTTTTATACCCATGATACACCCCCATAACCCCGGCATAATGCTTTCTCTAGCATTATTAACCTTTGCTGTTATGTCCACCTCCGCTCTTTCGCTCAACTTCTGTGCCAACCAGAACATCGGCACTGCCCACACCTCATTCCAATTCATGTCCAATGGGTTTTGTAAAGATCATTGTTCCGGCGAAGGCTTTGCTGTGTCCATTCTCCAGGGCCATGACTGTTGGTGTTCCAACGATGTGCTCCTGAACACCGTCTCTTCGTCAAACTGTGACACTCCCTGTCCCGGTTTCGGAGATGAACAGTGTGCTCAAGATGGCTTTTTTGGCTACTTGGTGATCGGAAACCCTTCACAAACCTTGGACGCCACCTCGTCACCTTCTACATCAACTTCATCCTCAACTTCTTCCACTCGCTCCTCTAACCTGTTGCGGAACCCTTCCACCTCCGTAATCACCCTGACAGCTCAAGTCACCAACACCCACGATGAAAGCAGTGTTTCAGTGGTACAGAGCACCAGTGTGTTGACTCGGTCCGAGCTGAGCCTGTCTTCATCTTCATCTTCATCTTCCAATAGCCCCTCTGCACCCTCGGTGATAGCAACAACTATTTATTCTATCAAGACAGTTGCAGGTGAATCAGAGACACAACTTGTTCAAACGCAATATATCACCCAAACTCCTACTGCACAGGCCGAAACCCCTTCGCTGCAGCCATCACTGCTGCAGTCTGCTCCTCCAACCTCCAAGAATTCATTTTTCGATTCCAAAGGCAAGGTAGCTGGAACATTTACTGCCGTGGGTATTGTTGCCGTGGGATTAATTACCGGTGTCCTCTATTGTTGTTGTTGCGCAGGAAGACGTCGTGGTGATGATGAACATGACGGCTTCACAGATGAAGAAAATCAATATTCATCTGATGAGCTTTCGATAGGCAACGACAAGACAATAGTCACTTCTATGGCCAACTCCAAAAATGGATCGGTCAGCTCAAATACTCCATTAAGACGAGATAATTCGAGCAAATCACTTTCTTCAATTTTTAACTCAGTGAAGGTATTAACTGGTACGGGATCTACCGACGATTCTAATGGAATCGGAAGAAGTTCCTCCCGAAAAAAGTTAGTATCCTCCAAATTCATGGACCAAGATGATCTGATCATGTTCCCTATTAATGAGGTTGATACTCGACTCGATCCAAAGACGATGTTTTTGAGCAACAATGCTAGTAACAAGTCATTGACCGACGATATCGACTACTCACGGAGAATCTTGAAAATCACCAATCCAGAGGAACGATAATCTTTTAATTCATGGACCACTCATCTATCTGCATCTCATTTCCACTGGTTGCTTACATTCGCTTGAATCTTCCATGCTGGTATTATTGTCATTCATTTCATATATAATTAATAGCATATCTATCGTAGGCTTGTTTTCCTTAAATGTAGTTTTGGCTAGAACCCGGGTCACTTATGGGCTACATTGGTCTTGGATTCTGTACGGTTTACCGATTACTCATTGGAGTCGGAATCGTCTGATGAGGATGAGGTGTCTTCAAGGCTGTCTGCGGAAGTTTCGCCTTCAGCCTGTTGGAACTGCTCAGGATGAAACTGTGTCACCTTCTTTTTCTTTTTGTTCATGTCTTCGTTGTCAATGGTGTCGTTTGTCCATCGGACAGGTGGTTTCTTTGGCCGCTCAGGGGACCCAGGCTCTTTGTGGGAGATACACGAATGTGTAGCATGCGTAGTTTGGACCGTCATCGTGGTGGTGTAGAGCTGAAGGTGGATCGAATCACTTCAAACTATGGGGTTGTGGAGGACGCTTACATAAGCAGGGGTTCGCAGCAATACAGGTTTCAGTGAGGTGTTGGTTAGAAACTGTTGCTGTAAGTGGTAAGATGGGGCCAATAGTATGCACCCCTACCAAAATCAGAGTTCATGGCCTTATTGGCTGTTCATATGCAATTCGCAGGAATTCTAGAAGAGTATAGTTATACTGATCAATTGGGCAAACCAAGAAATCCTAGCCTGAATCAAGTGAAAAATCATCAGTAGTTGTTGAGAATTGCAAGTTATGCTTGATACATGCATCCGTGACAGCTAAGAAAACAGTTGCGGAGATCGACCGGAATGGAAAGATTGGAGAGTTCACTTGTCTAAAATTGACCATGGTGGTGATCATCCATATTGAGGGTCATATTTACCAGGATCTATTGGATATGGGTAGTTGGCAAATTTTATTTAACAAGGCGGATATGCAATGTGATTTTTGATCCAAAAAGCCTACTGAGAAGAAAGGAATTGGAGGTGATGCTGCAGCAATGTGACTATGCAAATAATGTCTCACAATTCTTCAATGCGTTCCCATGTGCTCCCATGTGCTCCAATTTGCTCCGATTTGCTCCAATGTGCATGAGAACCATGTGCCTTTTGTGATCAATCGTCATAAGATGGGAATAAAATGGGAATGTATTTGCAAGAAAACGGGGCATTTACATTCATTAGCACCTATCCCTGCTAATGTCCGTATCGGAGTTGGACTAGTGTCATATGAACCAAAATAGTGAGAATTTAACGAAAACTGTTACTATTAGCGTACCACGAGTGTGCAACCGGGGATGGAAGAATTTCTTTTGGAGCCGATCCCAATGGTGCTATGACGATAGTCAAACAAAGGGTTTAGATGACACCGCCATTACCGTGGTGAAGGTCAGAATCGAAACACAACGTTTGAAACAGTTCAGCCAATTTCTTGATGTGAAAAGAATTCACAGACATTTGGTGCTGCAAATAGGTGAGGTTTTGGTACAAGAGCCACCGATGATGTTACATCGTAGTGGGAATGAAACAGAAACGTCCCAATGTCACCAACAGCCACCGGAGGTTTCAATTTCACTAGAAGATTTAAGTAAGGTGGCATCTTAGTCATCCATGACATATTCTTATTAATGGTCCAAATCAGGAATGCCATGCATGAGCATGGCCCCACCAGTGCCTGTTTAATCGGAGATGAAAATATTGTAATGCATGGTGGGGTGTTTGATGGCTCTGCAACCCATGCCAATATTTGCTCGATGTAAACCGTTGGAACTCCGAACCCACCAAGAAATCCTCTCGGTGGCCAAGCTGGCTAAGGCGCGAGACTGTAATGATAACTCAAAGTAATCTTGAGATCGGGTGTTCGACTCACCCCCGGGAGATTTCCACCTGCCTCTATGGCCAAGTTGGTAAGGCACCTCACTAGTAATGAGGAGATCGTCAGTTCGAATCTGGCTGGAGGCATCTTTTTGGGATATTTTTTTACATGCCTTGTTTATACCGTCAACCGCAGCAGGGCATTTACACCTCCTGCGAACTGAAACTCCGGAAAACCGAAATCTAAGCCCAATTTGTTGACACCGGTGGATCTATGCACGCCAGGGTTTGTGAGGGTCTCGGTCTTGGTTTCTTGATTTCTTGTTACTTGACACTCCCACCGCAATTGCTCTCACCTGTACCTAACAAATAAACCGCACTGCATACAGACGCACTGCACACAAGCAGCATTTCGCACCAAATCACTGCACAGAACAATAGTAATAGTTTCTTGACGTTTGCCCACAAGAAATCTGGGCCATGCCGCCGCACTCCCCTCTTTTGGCGATCACGTGGCGGCAGCTTGCGCAACCTGCCCCATGTCCACTGGTATCGCCCACCCCCATCGCACACCGCCAATTGCACCGCCGTCCATCCCTCCCTCGCTTAACCTGTCAAATATCGCCGGCAATTGGACCGGCGTCACGTGGACGTCCCATTTTAGGCGCACGTTCCTCCACACTGCCCCGGCCCAGAAAAAGAAACTGCCGAGCCCAAATTCTTGGCGCTAAGAAACACTTGGTCACCCATGCACGACCGGCCCATTTATCCCTTACAAAAACTCTTGGCTAGGTCACACTATATAAACTTGGTGGCATCTTCACCATCGTTACGTAAATAAATAAACCCACCTTAAGTGATCCCGGTAACAGACCATCCTCATTCCACTGTTCCCGTACCTTCCAGGCCCTTCCATAAAGTCCCTGTTTCGCTCCGGCTCCCATAACAGGCTCCTACACCTAAAAACTCCCGACCCCAGCAACCCAGCTCGAGTCGCCAGTTTTCTGCCAGTTACATCCACCACAAGGCCAAACACAAGGTTCAGACCAACAGTCCCCCGCGTCGTTCCGTCACCCCGTCCGCAACCACCAAGGAAGATTCTTTCATCAAACGGTTTCGTACGATATTTGTCAGTGCCGTTTATTTTACCCGATTTCCCTTAGCCACCTTTTCACCTCTGGACAAATCGGTACATATAGCCGCATCTCCATCTGATTGCTAACTTTCACCCTCACAATGAATTACAACTTACATCCATTATCCTACTTGAATGCAGCCTCCATAAAACAGGAAGGTGATGGCTCCTCCAAGATGGTGTCCGACTTGGACATCGAGATCGAGTCCAACTCCCCTTCCTCGTCCGCTGGCTCCTCCACATCCTCCCCTCCAAACAACAACGATGGCAGCAGTCCCCACTCATCGTTCACCTCCAACTCGTCGGCAAACTCGCCTCTCAACGACATGAAAAGACACAACAACCCTTCCTACATCGAACAGCCTTACGGTCAACACCCCCAATTCCCCCAACAGCCATTCGCCGCTCCTTCGCAACAGTTTTCTTACCCTACCTACAAATCTGAGGACGACCCCTTGACTTCCACCGTATTTGGTGCCGCCAAGCCCAACGTTTTGAATGAAGACGCCGAAGACAAGCCAAAACCAAAGAAAACCTACAAAAAGATCAAGGATGAAGACATGAGAGGCCCATTCAACTGTTTGTGGGGCAATTGTTCCAGGATTTTCGAGACCCCAGAAGTCTTGTACGACCACTTATGTGACGACCACGTCGGTCGCAAACTGTCCAACAACTTATCCCTTGTTTGTGACTGGGATGGATGTGGCACTCAAACCATCAAGCGTGACCACATCACCTCTCACTTGAGAGTTCACGTCCCTTTAAAACCTTTCCATTGCGATTTGTGTCCTAAGAGTTTCAAGAGACCTCAAGATTTGAAGAAGCACTCTAAGATTCACGCCGACGACAACCCAAAGAAGTTGAAGAAGCAACAAAAGTTGTTGAAGCAAATGCAAAAGGAAGCCAAGGACAGAAAGGGAATCAAGTCCATGATGTACCCAGGTGATATTGCCTTACCATATCCTGGACAATTCCCAACTTACGGTTATCCGGTCAATAACTACCCTATGGACACTTCCGCTTACGGTTATCCTCCAACCCAACACCCTGATGACTTTTCTAGAAAGAGAAGATTTGAGTCCCAGGAGAACATGTATGTGGTCAACTCTATCTTGAGTGACTTCAACTTCCCTGTTGCCTCCAATGGTGCTCCAGGTCCAGCCAACGATTTTGCTGCAAAGAAGTTCAAGTCTGAGTCTAACCCTCAATATAACATTGATATGTTCAACAAGTTGAACCATTTGGACGAACATATTCATTCAAACCAAGCAGGTTCTGTTCCACCACAAGCTCCAGTTGCCCAACCAAACAACTCTTCTCTTTACGAAGCGGAAAAGTTTTTCAGTTCCTTGTCAAACTCCATCGACATTCAATACCAGAACATGGCCGGACAATATTCTCAAGCTCAAGCAACACAACCTCCTTCTCAAAGTCAACCACAACAGTTGTATCCTTCCTTGCCACAATTATCCAATGGTGCCAAATACAACGACGGAATGCAACAATCTTACTACACTCACAGTCACAATGTTAACAACAACTTTTCACCTTCTTACCCTCAAGTAAACAGATCAATCGGCTCAACATTTGCCAACCATGCATCTCACCTTCACAACCATGCTGTCACTCAAGACTTTGGAGGTGTTTCTACATACCAAAAGTCTGGACAAGCATTGGAAGATTCTCAATCTGAATCTGAAGCTGACTCCGAATCCGAATCTGAACTTTCTAGCTCAGCTGAGGAGGAACAAGATGAAGATGAAAACATTGAAGCTGTCTTTGAAAAGTTGGCAATTGACAACAAGAAAGATGGATTCTCATTAGCTGAGATTTCCAAGCATAAAGCTATGGTTACCTTCATTTGTGACTACTTGAGAGAATCTATCAAGGAGCAAGAGGCCCAAAAGGAAACCGGTGATGTTTCATTGGAAAACAAGAACGGTATTTATCCTACCATTGCTGCCTTTTAATTAAGAGTATAGATTTGATTATCATGGGAAATAGGTTTGATTCATTAGGTTGGTCTTCAGTTCTTTTTTATATTCTATATGTATTGTTTATCTAATTACAGGATAGTTTTGGAAATTATTCCTGAACCTAAAACTTGGTTATGCTTGTAGAGTACAACATTTTGTCCAGGGGCCATAGCTCTTGCGCTTTCAGTTAGTTCAATAATTAGTGATGAATTAAGCTCGTCAAACACAATGTCTTTTACTGACAAGGGAGCTTGCAAAGATCTATATTGCATCAGTATTTCTGAGATGTCACCATTCAATCCTTCCATACCCAACCACTCCCAATTTTCAACCTGAATTTTGTGTTTGAAAAGTTTAGGATTGTTACCTCCTTTGACTATGACCAACTCATTTTTTGATACATTTTTCTCGCTTACAAACCATACACCTTTGTAATTGGGGTCCCCTTGCGGCATGGATACTGTAGATTTCTGGCCAATAGTGCAATGCCATAATCCTTGATGCTTCCCCCATACTTTTCCGTCCTCAGTCACAATATTTCCAGGATTTGGTTCGATATAGTCGTTCAAAAATTCTCGAAAATTATTTTGGTCTTGGGAGACGAAGCACAATCCCTGAGAGTCTGGCTTGGAGGATACATGCAAATTCATTTCATGGGCCATGTCACGGACTTTTGGCTTTAAATAATGTCCTATGGGCATCAAAATTTTAGAAAGCACCGAACTAGGTATTGATGAAAGATAGTAGGATTGATCTTTTCCTTGAGAATATCCTCTGAGTAAATGGTATTCTCCCGTATTCTTATCTTTCATTACCCTGGCATAGTGACCTGTCACTAACCACCATTTTTTCTGATCTTTTTCAAATTTTTTAGTAAGATGATCGATCATTACTCCAAACTTCACGTATTTATTACATCCAGTATCAGGATTGGGTGTTAGTCCTTGTTCATACATATGAATCATGGGTTGAAAAACATCATTCCAATATTCCTTTTCGAAGTTGACCCTTTCACAGGGTATCTTAAGCGATTCACACACTCTTTTGACGTCATTCCAATCACTTTCGGTACACTTTGCTGTTTGGGACCAGTTTGCCATGTATATTCCTCGTACATTGCGGTACTTCTGTGCGTATAACGCAGCAGCAACCGACGAATCCACTCCAGAACTCATAGCGATGATGATTTCGTCGTCAAGACCAGGTTCAACTTGCTCGTAGTTGGTGGGAATTTCATTGGTAGGTAAGTTCTTTACTATTGAATTTATTTGAATTGATGGACTGGGTACTTTCGATGAGAATGCAGAGACTTTTGGTACCACCGTCAGTGAAAAATTGCATTTCAGCAAAGATATAAACCGTCTGCTGCCTTTCACAAAAAGTGGAACCTTCTCTAAAGGTCTAAATAGGTATTTTGGCATGTAGAGATGGGTGCAAGATATTGATTTGAGTGAGATGATTGAATCCGAAGATATTTAAATGCAGGAACATAATTTGTGACTTTCAAGTGTAGTGAGACTTCAAGTGTTTAGTAGTTTGGGCGGTGTAAACACCGTACAAGGACAACATTTGTAGTGAAGTGTATGTTATACTTGATATGTGGGCAACAAACAAGTAATATATTGAATAAATGAGAATAATAAAATGATATATTTCTTGCTATGATCTTATTGCCATAATTCTTATTTCACGAATTTTTGCACAGAAGTATATACAATCGGAATAATCTGTTACTTTCCAATTCAATGGTAATAATGCAATCTTTCTTTCCACAATTGGTGGCCATTTACTGTAAAAGATTTCGTAAGGTATCTTACATTTACACAGTTTCTGGTAATTCCGATCTGTCTTTTGGTGTCTAATCGTGCGATTTGAATCAATCCGGGTTTAAGTTCTTTATCTATTTCTACAGGTCATGAATGAAGTAGCAGCACATCATTTAGAGGAAATGTTGAAATATCCAGAACAGGCCATGGGAATAAACTAACTTTTGAACCATGAAGAATGCCTGATAAGTTGCATTTATCTGATGTGCCATCGTGAGATCCAAACTGAATAAATCAGAAATGGTTAATCTGGTTAGTACAATAAATTAGAAAACCAGGTCAATTTATGCTGCTTCGGCTTTTTTTCCCCATTGGTAGTTAAGGGGCGGATAAATTATAGGCAAATAGTTACCAACATAATTTGTGCAAATAAACTTCACCCGAAAATCCCAACATGCCAAAAAATTGAACACCGAAGTTGATTATTTAAAAGCTGAAGATATTCTCCCTTGTGCTGTTTTACAAGCATCCAGATTCTGTCACTTTCGCAGGATCATTTGTTCAAATACCCCTTGAAGTTTAATTGACTCATTTAATAATGTTAACCGAGAACGAGAAACTGCTAATTCAATACCTTTCAGATAAGGGAAAGACTTTGAATGGGACCCCGACATCAAAAATCATGAAGGATGGTTATCAGACTGCTAATTCAAGTTTTCTACATTTCGAAACACTCCCACCACTCAACTCATCAGAGGAAGTCAAATTTAAATGGTATGTTGGATTCATGTGTGCTTTATCAAAAACACTTGAATATCTTGTTTCCAATCCACAGGATGATATTGATTACACTGACCATAGCTATGAACACGGTGGTTATACCGGTTCGAGCTTGAAACTTTTCTATGTGTGTTTTGCCAGAAAGTTAGCTGACAAATTAAAGGATAGTGGGCTACTTGATAAGACGGAAATAAAGTTTCGTGATGATAGGACCGAGCACTTGAATCAAATCTATGAATATGTTTCCATTGTGAGAGATCACACGATACCTGATTCTACCCAAGAGGTTATCAATGTTTTTAGTGTGAGTCCCTGTCCCAAGAGAAGTTCTCAAAAAGGTCAAAAGATGCTTGTCAACCGTGATTATCGGGATCTATTCGTATTATCTACCGGAACTACCATATCGATAGTAAATTGCGAGGAGCACTTGGTCAACATATCAAAAACTTCTCTTCCTCTCGTTCAAGGTATCAACGCAACAACACAAATAAAGAGCAAGGGGGATTTAATATGCATAATTGACGGACGCAAATTAATCATGAAGGACGTTTACTACATTCCTGACGCACCAAGAAACTTGATTAATGTCAACAATATTATAGCAAGTCTAGATGTCACCTTCTGTATCGATGAAGACAGATGCTGCTTGACTAAGGGAGGTAAACAATTATGCATCGGGAGCAAAATAGAAGAATTGAATGTTTTGGGATTCATTAAACCCGTCAATACTCAAGTCTGTACGATTCCAGACCCTATTTCGAAGCAACAAAAAGCTTATTGAATTGGGCAGAGGACTTATGATAGCACTTTCCCTTATATTCTCAAATTTTCCTATTTCGAGAAGCTGGGATATGATACATACAATAGGTTTTAACACTATGAATACTTCCCAAACGAATTCTTATTTCATATATCGAAATCTAACTGAATTCTGAAATTGTTATCAATGAGTAGTACCCTCTTCTTCTAACAACTAAAAATATTTTCAAAGTACATTAACCATCATCAATAACAAATATATGCATTAATGAACCGGAATAAGGTCATAGAGTGGTAATTAACTCTTAGGTACCCTCGTCAGAGAATTTTCTTCAGTATAAGTTGTTTGCTTCTCTTTGTCAAAAAATAAAAATAATCCAAAATTAAGTGAATTGATAAGTCTAAATACGAACACGATTTTACAACTATATTCTCTTCCTAATTATTTCAAAAACCTCATCGTTTCTGTACATCTCTTCGTGGGTGCCCCATTCCCCAGTTAAATACTCGTACCTCGTACCCGAACTCTTTAAAAATGCTTCTAGAAGTTCCGATTGTCTGAGTGATAATAATTCGTCTTGTAATGATTGGACGATGGATATTTGTTGAAATCCTCTTTCAAAAGGAGGATTTTGGTCTGAATTGATCTGTGTAGCCTCCACATAAGCCTCTTTCGATGAAAAGGCGTCATCAACAAATGAAAGATAGGAAGGATATTCTTCAACTAAAGCAGGGATGTCAAAAATACCATCCAACAAAAAAAGGTGGCCCAATTTAACCTTGGAGTCTAACTGACTGTTGGAGATTTTTGCATAACTCAATAATTGTAAGGCGATTGTGGCCCCCACTGAATGACCCACTAAGTGTATAGTTCCAGGGTATTTCTCTTGGATGAAGTCGAGGGCAGACTGTACGTCAATAAGATGCTGCGGATGTTTAACTTTTGGGCTTAAACGGTAGTTTACCCCAATGAGGTTTGCCTTGAGATCTGGTATGAGTGCATCAGTCATTCTTTCAAAATCATCATAGGTATTTCTAGGGTCTCTCCATGCACCACCGTGAATAAAAACAACTGAAGTCTGGAATGCAGGGTCTCGATAAAAAACCTTGATGGTTTGTAAAGGGTCAGACCCGTAGGACTCAATCATTATGACTTTAATAGTCAATGATAATTGTGAAGGTGCGGAATTGGTTAAGTTACAATTTGCGAAGGGGTACAAAGATAACTCAGCTCTATTAATTTGATTCAAGGGCCTACTATTTGATTCAATGGTTCTTAAACTGCAAGGATAGTATATGTACGAACGTATATTGTTTGTTACCATAAACTCTTAGTAAATGGAATAGTGGTTTAGGTCCAAATCTTTCAAAATTGTAAATGCGGATTCTAAATAGGGTTGTTCCAAAATTGATCAGTCAAAGAAATACTCAGAGTTGTTAAAAAATTGTATTTTTAAATTACAATAGGCAATTGTATCAATTGCCAAACTACAGATAGAAATTCAACCACCCCCTCAAACAAATAGATCGAAAGTATACATTAAGAATACATAAGAGAAGTAAAGAACAAGTTAGTTAAACAAATTGAAGCTTACCCTATCAATCAGATCAAACTTTTAATTCCAGCCCTGGTTCGAAATCCCACACCCACGATTACATTTATAGATAATTTATATTTAAATCAATACAGGCCTTTCATCTTACCTATAGGCAACAATCCAAGGAATATTCTAAAACATAACACTGATAAAAACCTTTTAGTCACACGATTCATGAATTCGATTAGTAACGAGTTGGAGATCTTTCACGAGTGTAAGAGTCTCTGTCATCTCTGTGGAAGTCACCACGGTCACCACCATCGTTGCCTTCATAACCACCACGTTCACCACCTTCGTATCTGTCACCACGGTCGTATCCGCCACGGCCACCTCTGAAGCCACCACGTTCGTAGCCACCACGGCCACCTCTGAATCCACCTCTGAATCCTCCACGGTCGTAACCACCACGGCCACCTCTGAATCCACCACGGTCGAATCCACCACGGCCACCTCTGAATCCACCTCTGAATCCACCACGGTCGTATCCACCTCTGAAACCACCACGTTCAAAGCCACCACGGCCACCTCTGAAACCACCTCTACGGGCTGGAGGTGGGACAAATGGACTGGTGTCTTCTTCAGCGTTGATCTCAGCACCTTGGAAGTCAGCCTTGTCCAACAATGGGATAGCCTTTTCCAACTCTTCGGCAGATCCGAATTCCAAAGCACCAATAACCTCACCGCTGTCGTAGTTTCTGAAAACCTTGGCGAAGGTTGGGGTGATGGTGGTCTTGTCTCTAACGAAGTCCTTGAAGTCTTGCCATGCGGTACCGTCTGGCAAGTTGGTGACCTTAACACGGAACTTACCACGAGTGTCTTCCTTCTTTTCACGGGCAATTTCAACAAGCAATTCTTGGCCGTTGAATTCGGATTTGTTCAAAGTTTCGACAGCGTTGGTGGCGTCTTCAGGAGTCTCGAAAGTGATGAAGGCGTAACCAGACATCAATTGAACTTCAACAACCTTACCGGCAGCAGCAAAGTGGGCCTCAACGGCTTCACTTTCGACCTCAAACAAGGGTCTAACGAAAACTTTATTTAATTCAGACATCGTTGTTAGAAATAAGGAGTAAAATGTGATAAACAAACTTGACCATCGTGAAATTTTAATCGGTAAACACACGCCGCGGAGCTGGAAAGAGGCAATTAGGTGTTAAGTGGAGAGATCTGGGCACGGGGTCATAAACTAGACAAAAAACTTTTTGCTGGCTAATTGTAGGTGATAGCGTAATTTTACCTGACTGCATGGATGGGATCGAGATTTAATCTACCACCTCGATGTATATATGAATTGAATGGCGTTGGGAAAATGATTCACAATTTTTACTTGGAACGATGAGATGAGTATCAGGTTAGAGACGTGCAGCATCAATTAATTCTCTTGGGTTAAATAACCCTAAAATGTATAATGTGTAGAGTGAAGGAAGTAAGACGGTGTAAACATGACATTGGGGTTCTAACGAGGTCAACCGTTCACTTTTTACATTCTTGTAGTATCAATTAGGGATGAAATGTTGACTAGAAAATAATATTCAAGGTGACCTATATTAAGAGACTATTAAAGAATAAGGAAGAATGAAATGAAGTTAAGTAGGAATAAAACATGAGGCATGAATATCTAAAGTGAATGGGAAATCTAACTGAAGATTTTCTTGAAGAATCTGGAAATCGAACCTCTCTTCTTTTTCTTTGAATCCTTTTCGGATGGTGCAGACTTGGTGGAAGCAGCTGGGGCTTGCTTGTTTGGAACGTGAGCTTCCTTGGTTAATCTTGCGGCTTCAGATTCGGTAGGTTGAATTTCCTCAACGGTAATATCCTTACCTTCTTGGGCAACAAGGGCGGCCTCAATATCGCCATTACCTTGAGCAATGACGATTTCTTCGGATTCATTATCCTTGGCGACACCTTCAGGAGCAGTAGCGGCAGCAACTGGAGCAGCGGTTTCGGCAACAGCAGCAGGCTTGGAAACAGGCGAAGCATCAACCTCTTGTTCCTTAGACTCAATTGGAGCCTCATCAACAATAGTTGGTTCTGGGTCGTTGACCTTAGGCTCAACAGCCTTGGTTTCAGCAACCACTTGAGGCACCTCGACTTCTGGAACAACTTCCTTGGCTTGGACTTCCTTGAATTCGGGAACAGGTTCAGCCACAGGAATTTCAGCAGCTGGAGTAGATTGAGCTGGAACATTGACTTCAGAAAGAGTATTGGCACCTTCTGGAGCCTCAGTGGCAGCGACTGCGGCAACAGCAGCAGCAACAGCAGCAGGTTCGGCGACCTCCTCGGACTTGGCCTCTGGCACGTCAGCGGCGGACTCAATGACAGTTGCATCTTCTGCATTGGTCTCAGCAGCTGGAAGCTCAGATTCGGCCTTTTTATCAGCCACAATGGCGGCTGGAACATCTTCAACCTCAGCGGAGTCCTCCTTGGTTTGGTCGGCATCCGATGGGTCGGTTTCGGTGGAAGAAACACCAGCAGCACCAGTGGAAACACCGGCGGCTTCAGCTGCCTTCTTCTTCTTCTTGGCCTTGTATTGAGAACGCTTGACCTTCTTCTTTTGCTTTTTCTTTTCGGCGGCGCTCAACTCTCTGGAGTCGACGTCCTCCACCTTTTCGAAAGCAGCCAAGTGGTCTGGGTCGGTTGGGACGTAAATACCTGGCTCTCCTTGCAAGCTGGTGGCCTTTCCTTCAGTGGAAGGCATGACTGTGGTGGCAACTTGGCCCACAGGGTGAACCACCAATCCTCCGGCCTCTGGGACTCTTGAGCCAACGGATTTGAGGTTAACCAAGTCGGAAGCTTCCAAAACGTTGTTGTCGTTACCAGAATCGTCCTTGGCAATACGTTGGTCTTGTGCCACCGACCATACGCCATCAACGATGTACTTGTACAAGATACGGTTGCTGTCAAAGTCTGCTGGAAGAGGAACGGTCAATTCGAACGAGCCGTCAGCTTGTTGAACAAGAGGAAGTGTTTTACCCCAGTTGTCGAAGGTACCGGTAAGAATGACATCGGAAGGACCTTTTGGCCTAAACGTTAGTAATGTTCCGCTGAGGTCTAAGGACCTAGCGATGCCAGCAAACTTTTCTGGGGCAAGACGCCGGCCATTGTTGGCTGCACCGACAAATTGGCCAAGAGTGGGAGGCACATGACATCGCTTGTGATGGATGCTGGAGGAAACTTACCATTTGAATGTGTAAGAAGACATGACTATGATGGAGAAAAAAACAGTTGGTAGCAGATGTTTTTTGAAAGAAGCACTCACTTTGCCCACTTGCCCAACCTGTGTAATGATTTACCTAAACGGGAAGGAGGTCGTGACCAAACAGGATTCGGTTAGTTGCGCCGCACGGGACCAGACGGGGCTGGCTGGCGAGGTTTGCGCCAGGGCACATAACTAAAGTTTGAGGCTTCATATACCGGGGGACTCCGGTGGAGGAAAGTGCGGGTCGGTGAGTCGGTTTATGCACCGGTGGTCGGTGAGGGTTAACTGTCGCGTGACTGCTTTCACGTGTTCCGACCCAATATCCGGTTCCCTCCGCTCCCATGCACCCGAAGAGGAAGTAGTTCCTGGTCAAATGTAAGGGGAACCCCAGCCCAAGTTATGTCAAGAAAGAATAAGTATCCATGGTGATGGTGTTAGCGACAATATGAAGTACAATGGCTATTAGTGTACATATTGCGAAAACCGCACAAGCATCACTTCTATGCACATTCATGCCTCAATGGGGCTATTTGAAATTTGTCTAGTATTGTTCCGTCGTTTTGGTCCGGCGGAAATTGAATCTTTCAATTTCCATCCGGTTTCGATGGTTAGTGTACTTTCAAAATAGATGCTGTATGTATGGTTAGCGTGGAGTATATTTTTTATGTGTTCCTTTGATTATGTAGTAGTTGAGGTAACCATACCCGTCAATTGATCCCTTAGACAAATCGCCTAGTGGCAGATGGTCAAATGGTCTAATGGTCGTTGGCCAAAGGGTTAATGAACCCATTTGTCTTGCTAAGGAAATACTCGGCTAATTATGTGATAATTTACATCACACGATTAATTATGAGGATTTTTCATTTCAGCCTACCCAGTCATTTGTTGCCGTTATAGTGACAGCTACGAAAGGTCCAATATGATTCATCGTCCACAGCAAATAAACATTGCTAAAACATTACACTTGCAAGCTTATGGAAGCAGGACCTCTATAGCAAGCAAACAAAAATTCTACAATTGATCAAAGAACACAGAACTCAGATTAAATTACAGAGTAAAACTTATATCAAGCTTCTATGATTTCTAACAAATAGAAGGGTTTAATCAACCACTTTTAGACTATCCTTGATGGTAAAATATCTCCAGGTGATGAGTGCAGCATCAGAAACCGATCCATCTCAGATGTAACTCAACAAAACTGGCAATAGGCACAAAGAATGCACCGCCGCCACCACCACAAGTCCGAGCCACATTCTGAAATAATATATTTCGAATATTTTGGAGCTGGTAAATGCCAATACACTAATACCGATCAATTTGGTCAAGGTAATACCGGTAACCGTAGTAGGACCTACGGTTGCTAACGCACGATAAGCCGAACCCAATTCAAGAGCATTGTCGGAGATGCTGGTTTGAGTGCCGAATTCTGGTGCATATGATGACAATTCATTCACCAAAGATGCTTTAACGATGTGAACAGCGAATTCAACTGCTAATCCAGCACATATCACCAAATTCACCAAGGAAACCGCATTCAATGAAATTCCTGCTACAGCCATAATACCACCCATGCTGATCAACACAGAAACAACCACAATTGCTAGGATACCTGCACGTTGCAATCCCACCATTAGCGAACTACCACCAAAAATAATCAATACGGCCGCTGTCAATAAAATAAATGTATTCTGCACAATTGAAGAGTATTGTACAAAAAACACGTAGAATGGAGAAAATGCAAACACATCAACATCATGATGAGATTTGATCTCTTCCACGATACGGACAGAATTTTTGTATGCGGTAATAAAATCTTCCTGTGATTTCAATGGTTTGTGCCCAGCACGAAGATAACTAGCTGTAATTGCAGTGGCATTCCGGTTAATACTTGTGTCATATGGAGCTTTTCCACCAAGAGGGCACGGATCACTTGGCTCTTGAATCCATTGATGGAAATACTCCATAAATTCTTGTCCAACGGGGAATCCTTCCATGGTGGAATTGTATGGAGGTGTATGGTCTTGATAACAAGACTTGCACTGACGTGAAGGTGCAGTTGGCGAACAGAACTGAGGATCTTCAAACAGAGATGACTTTTTTAAACGACAGCATTGGTCAAGATCTGGGTTTAGCCAACCAAGGAAATCATCCAACCAATTAGAGGCTGGATCAGTAATGGTGGAGACATCGCCCCTCTTGTACTCTTGCTCCAAAATATTTGCAATGGAGTACCGGTCACAAGATGAGAATTTACCACAAATTTGTTGTTGACTAGATCTCAGAGTAACATCCAAATCTTTCATCACAAAAAATACCGGTGGTCCAACATTTAAGTATTTGTACATCGCATCAAAATAATTAATAAGATAAGAATCTTGAGGGAGTGCTGTTCTTTGATCTAATCCCAATTCAATTTTTGGTATTAAACTAAGTGAAATACCCGTCCAAATAAAGAAAACCGCAAGGATCTTTCTTTTACCAGACTTACTAAGTATTGCAGGTGCATATTTTTCTCCAATGAAAGCTGAGAGTGACCAACTTTTAGTTGATTCTTCAGATACTTCTTGGGCTTGAATCCATGGAACACAATCCAAGCGATTACTTTCTAACCTTCTTTGATCAATTGCCAATAACGCAACGAAAGCTGTCATTTGCAAGGTAAAATTAATTAATATAGCACCAGCGCTGTAGTAAGCGAAATTTTTGACAGCAGGCATATCGACACGAGAAGCTATCAAAAACAAACTGAATTGCAACAAGGCACTCAAAAGACACGATGGACCCACAACCCTCAAAGTCTGAGCAATTCTATCCTGCAACCTGGCTTCAGGAATTATTTCGTTAACTTTTTTTAATTCATGAACAATAAGGAAAATATTATCGACTCCAACTGCAAGAACTAGAAATGGAATCACTTCAGCAATAATTAATGTTGATTTGAGTTCGATTATTGAACAAAAACCCGCAGATGCCAATATAGACAACAATATGATAACGATTCCTCCCAATCCCAATGAAAATCGGGTTTTTATCAAGAATCTAATGTCACCAGTGGGCCATTGTCTTCCTAATGCTAACGATGCATAAATAAACATACACAAGTATGATATTATGACAATTTTAAAATCAGTGTTGGTAGATTTGTTCAATTCTTCTGTTAAGGAGACTTCAGTGCTAAATGCTATGTCAACATTTGGATTCTCTTCCTGAACTCTTCTGACCCAATCTTGAAGAGAATGTTCATAATCGATTGCATTTTGAGTGTGTTCAAAATCTTTCAGGTCACTATTTACAAGTATGGTCACCGTAAATGCCTTCGAATTAAGTACATCATTATCCTCAAATAAAATATTAGGTTTCAAAGGCTGTTGAAATGTCGGGAGACAATTAACAGGCGAATTTGCACAATTCTGAATGTTCAGTTTCCAATTATTTTCATTGAGATATCCAATATTACCTTGGAAGTACTGAGTGAAAGACTGTATACCGCATGTTTCGCCTAATGGTTTGAAACAAATTTCTGATAAAGATACGTTGGGGTTAAGTGATTCCAATTCCAATTCTTTTTCAAACCACCATTTAATATTATCCCAGTTGAGAATTGGATCATCTGTTTTAGAACTGATGATAAGTTGCTCAATTCTAAACCATTCACCGAAGTTAGATTCGAAGTATTGGAAGTTTTTGAGTGCAGGCTCTTCGGGGCTGACCCACAAGTTTGTTGGATCTGTTTCTAGTTCAAGTTGAAGAAGTCCTATAGAGAGCAAGCCAACAATAGCTAAACTGAACCCAATTGTGATACCCGGGAATGTAGAGCAATAATAACCAATCGTCTCGAAAGCATCTTGTAAACTTTCAAGTAAGCCTTGCTGGAATGATTCAGCTGATTGAACATAAGGAGATAATGTATTGATTGATAATGTATTAGGATCTTCGTCAACTTCTGGAGTATTCAACTTTATTCTATTTCTGCGAAGTTTAATGTGGTAAAGTCCCAAGGCTAACAACAAGGAGCCCCAAAGTATTGCAATGGAAAATGAAAAACATGGAATTCCTGCAATCTTGCAAGTTTTATTGAAGTCACGGAATTTTGGCAACTGTGGACAAGCAAGAGCACAATCAGAACATGCACATCTGTAGATTTCATCATCGCAAGCCTTCATATCTCCAGTTCTCGGATAATATTCCTTAGTCACATTCTTTTCGTATGAGTAATTTATTTGAAATGGAGAACCACCAAGCAAAGGTTTTTCGTCCCCTAAAAACTTCAAGAATTGCTTATAATCTTTTGCACCACCACCAATCAAATCCATGGCAAATCCATTGGTAGCTGAAAATTTGACATTTTTGCAAGAATCAAAGAACGCCTCAGCATATGTTGGGTCTACATACTGGGTGATTTCAGTTATGATATCTAGTTTTTTATCAATCGAAGTTTCAGTTTTGGTGATTTCCACAAACGTTCCCTGGTTAGGAGAACAGGTGAAATCACATATGAAGTCGTAAAAGTTCTTTCTGCAAGCAGGACAGGAGCTGATAAGGGGATCAACTCTTTTTAAGTTTTTCTCCATTTCATTCAATTGCTCTAATGAGCAACATGTTTTATCGAATTTTCGTCCACAAACTCTCTCAAGAAGCTGTAACTCATCAGAAGTAGGTACTTTTGCCTTTTGGGACGTCGGACAGGGAAGTTGACCCCCAAATAAGCTTCTTTTGCCACAACTTCCATACATTGCACATGTGCCCTCTGGTCCAACATTAGTGGCAGATCCAGCTGCCACCATGACCAGAAATGCCATTAAGAGAAGATTCAATCCCCACATTTTGTTAAACGAAAGTTATAACCAAGCTATAGGCAAAAAGATGGCTTTCTCCACAAAATTCTAGTTGATGTCGAGCTAAAGCTCACCAATGTAATTTTAAGATATTGAAGCCGAAAAAATCACCAGCCGCTTAAAGTTGTACTCAATTCAATAACCACTTTCGAAAGTTGTTTATTGCTTGGGGAAGTGCTTGATATTGAAATGGATTTTACTAATGTTGAGTAATTACCATACTTGCCTTATCTATAGTTATGAGTCACCTGATATACAGTCATATGATCAAATATAGAATAGTTTTAGTACGCGTATACTGCAATTCATAAGTAATGTTAATAGGTATATCAGGTACGGCTGGGTCCGGAAAAACAGAGGTGGCAAAGTACTTGATTTTCCAGGGATTCAAGCTTCTATCTTATGACTTAAATGACCAATCCGCTACCCCAGATATCGAAAACGGTGAATTAGCCTCCGACGACCATGAAGTACACCAATTCGATGTGTTCAAGAATTTCGTGGAATTGGACAGTTTGTTAGATTATGTCACCCAGAATTGGCAAGAAAACTTTGTCATTTCCAGCATCAGTGTCATGAATTTCTTGAAAAGTTTGCAAAAGAGACCGTTTTTTCTTCATATATCCATCGATGCTCCCATGACATTGCGTTATGAAAGATATCGTTTAAAGGCGGGAGACCAATCCATAACGTTATCAGAGTTCGTTTCGAAGAACGATACAGACCTTTTTGATCTCAAAAACCCACTAATCGAAATCAATAACCAGGCACTGGTCAAGATCATTAATACATCGCGGTCCATCAAAGATCTCTATGTTAAATTGTCAGAATTGAACCTCCTCAACTTCTCGAGATTGAGACCTACCTGGGATTCATATTTCATGAGATTGGCCGACTTGGCAGCTTTGAGATCGAATTGTATGAAGAGACGTGTTGGTGCCGTTATTGTGCGTCAAAATAGAGTCATTGCCACAGGCTACAATGGTACTCCTAGACACTTGAGTAACTGCAATGAAGGTGGATGTCCACGATGTAACCAGGGCCAAGGTAGTGGAGCCGGCTTGGCTACATGCTTGTGTTTACACGCAGAGGAAAATGCATTATTAGAGTCTGGAAGAGATCGTATAGGCGGCGAGAGTGTTCTTTATTGTAACACCTGTCCATGCTTGACTTGTTCCATAAAAATTGTCCAGAGTGGAATAAAGGAGGTTGTTTATGCGCAAAGTTATTCTATGGATGAGTTGAGTCATAAAGTTTTCAGCGAAGCCAATATTGTCTTAAGACAGTTTCTGCCTCCGGCTGAAGGTATCTTCATATGAGTAATGAATTTGCATCATCTTGAAACTTTCTCGAGTAATTATATATCAATAGCGCAGTTACAATAGATAGAATAAAAGGAGCTAGTAAATTGAATTTGTTTATGAACATCTTTAGATCTCTTTGTACTCATATGGACCATCTTTTTGAGCCACATCAGTTTCAATCTTCTCCAAAACTTGACCGTCGACGCTCAAGGTAGCTTCAACATGGTCACCAGGATTGATTGGTCCAACACCCTTAGGAGTACCGGTCAAGATCAAATCACCCTTCTCTAAAGTCATAATAGCTGACATATGGCTCAAGATTCTATGAATTGGGAAAATCATCAAATTGGTCATATCTTGCTGCTTAGTCTCTCCATTGACTTTCAATTGCAATTCAACACTGTATGGATCTTTAATTTTCTCCTTTGGAATAAAACCTGAAACTGGCAAGAATGTGTCGAAACCCTTACCAATTGACCAAGGCAATCCCTTCTTTTTAGCTTCGTCTTGAACGTTTCTTGCAGTTAAATCAATTGTCAATGCATAACCGTCGATTGCCTCCAAAGCTTCTTCATGAGAGAAAGTTGCTGGGAGATTTTTCAAGTCACGGTTAAGAGTGAAAGCAAGTTCTACCTCATAATGAACGACAGTTCCTTTTGGGATCAAGATTGGGCCCTGGTTTGGCTTCAAGATTGATGAGGAAGGCTTCAAGAAAAAGAAAGGTTGCTGTGGCTTGGCGTTATTGAGTTCTTTGATATGTGCCGCATAGTTACGGCCGATACAAAGAATCTTTCTAGCATTGGAGAGATAATTGAGCGACATGATGGTAATAACTCCAATAATAGTATTGGAAAATGCCTTTATGTGGGGGTCCACTTTACGTAATCAGTGAGTAATTGATAAACAGGGCCCATAACTTAATACTTTGCCTTTACGAGATTCTCCGGGATTTCTAAAGTAAATATGTTGACGAACTCAAGTTTTTACCTCAGACCATCTATATCCGTTGGAAATTATTCAGGTTCGCTGAGCATAAACATGACAAGGTAACTTGCTGCGTAATATTGTGACCACAGTTAGTGTTCCCTCGATCTTTCATAAATATCCCAAACGCGAGTTGAGTGCAAAAGTACTTTAATTCGACTATTTGACGTGAAGTAAGGATCTTTGAAAAATGGCAGGATCAGAAGTGAAAGTTAAACGCTTTTAATATTCTTAAGATCAATGCAGACACCAATTATGAGGTTTAGGTGTCGACTTTTGTCAAAGTGTTGTGCTCTAATAACGATGGACGGTCGTGTCCGCGCCAACAAATTTTCATAGAAATTTTCACTCTGTAATCCAAATCAACCTATTCATCAACATGTCATCTGCCGTTTTAGGATCCTGGGCTGACGCTGGCGATGAGTTCGCTGCCCCAGACATTACTGTCAATCCAGATGGTACCAAGACCGTCATTACCTACAGAACAAACGCCGCAGGCAAGAAAGTCAAGGTGACCCAAAAGATCAAGGAAGTCAAGGTCCAGGAGAAAGTGCATCCATTGATCGCCCAAAGAAAGAACTGGAAGAAGTTCGGTAAAGAAATAAATAGTCCACCAGGCCCAGACACCAGTACCACCCAACTAGGAGAAAAGGTTGAATTGAAGTTGAATCTTTCATGGAAGCAAATCGAAAAGGAAGAAGAAGAGAACAAACAACAAAACATGTCTGCTCAAGTTATTCAAACACTCAAGTGTAGAACTTGTGGAGGTGACCATTACACCACCAAGTGTCCATTCAAAGAGACCTTGGGTTCCAATGTGGCTGAAGCCGATGCTGCTGCTGCCGCTGCAACTGAAGCCGCTTCTACCACTGCCAGCGGTAAGTACGTTCCAAGACACTTGCGTATGGATGCCAACGGTAACTTGCCAAGTAAGGAGGCTCGTGATGACTCTACTACATTGAAGATTTCCCAATTGAACACTTTTGTGGACGAGGAAATGGTTAGAGAAGAATTGCTTGCCAGATTCGGTCCATTACAAAGAGTCAATGTTGTCAGAAACAGAGATACCGGTGAATCCAAGGGTTTCGCCTATGTTTCTTTTGCTACTGAGGAGCTTGCTCAACGTGCATTGGATGCTTTGAACGGTAAGGGTTACCACTCTTTGATTTTGCATTTGGAATGGTCTAAGAGAAAGAAGCCAAATTAAGTAGTGAGACTAAGTTTGTCTCGAACGGGACTAGCATATAGCTGTACTAATAGAAAAGGGAGTAAAGACCAGATGTAGGCAGTCAGATGGGACGAACACTAAGTGATTTCAATTAGTAGTGATTATTGAGGAAGTCGAAAATGGAAATATATGAAGACTGTGCAGCATGTTGAGCCATAAATTGAGTTCCAGAAATTGGCATATGATTATCAAAGCGTGCACGATGATTCATTATACCACCACTAACTCCGCATACGCCCGTATATTTACATTATATTTACATGAGAGATAGTGAAAGTAATTATCAAAAATAGATTTTTAATGCATGTGTTGAAAGGAGGCTTGAGGAAGAGATGACCACAATATTTAAGTATTTAGGGTTGGTGCCTAGAAATTTAGTTAAAGTTGGAGAACCTTGCATGGGAGTGTTTAAATTTCTGAGAATCATCCAGTGGGGTGATGATTTGTCGTTTACAGGGGTATGAACATGTGAAGAATCATAGAGAATGTTCAGAACTAGAGTGCTTATTGTGGAAGTAATTTTAAAGGCGAGTTTGAGAGTTTTATTGTAGTTGTACTACTTAGTATCAGATCGCACTATGAGAATTACTATAATAAATTTCTAGGACATAAAGATTGAATTTGTCTGAACGGACAGAAAGGCAGCGAGGGGAGCGATCCCGAAGAGAGGCTCTCATGGTCATGTTACAGGGTTACATGTTGAAAGTGATACAGATGAGATAAAATTAAAAGATACACGGCGCGGAAGTGCCTCTGCCACCTATATTGGGCAATATCATTAATTTATAGAATTGTACACCCAAGTTACCACCTAATCCCACCTATTTTCACCAAACTCCACCTGCTGCTACCAATCGCCACCTACAACCAACTGTGACCATTAATTGTCGCTTACAACTCAATTGTGGCCATTAATTGCCACCTATTGCTGTGTGAATTATAAAACCATCATGAACCTTCCCTCTGTTGAATCGTTCAAACATGGCATGATTTGATAACATGCATAGGACACCACGTAATTGAACCTCGTACTAACATAATACCAGCACAATCATGGGGAAACCTTGCAAACAATGCACGTAATGCTGGAGCCTCGTAAGTCCCAATACCAGTAGCCTTGTCCCGCAACTATTGGGCCATGTGTTTCTGTGGCCCTGCCCAAATGGGAGGTTGAGGGGGGAACGTTAGTTTCTAATCCCGCTAATCGCGCCTGCTGCATAGTTAGCCTATTTAGCACCGTTAACAAAGACTAAGACCGTCACCAGCCGTACTGATAGACTCTCTCGCCACAAACGGTACTTGAAATGAACTGGAAATGTTGAAAGGAAATATACACAATACGGAAGGTGGAGGGGAGTGCTAAAGGTGGAGGAGTGCACTATAGGTTGAGAGGTACCCCATTGATTGAAAAGAGCTCAAAAGGTCGAAAGGAGCTCAAATGGTAATCGAAGAGCTCAAAAGTTGAGAGGTGCCCCAATTTCTAAAAAGAGCTTCAAATGCCTAAGAAACGCTTCAAATGCCTAAGAAAAAACCCCCAAAACTCACAGAGGAACGCTCGAATTCGGATGAGAGCATACCCGCCTTCTACTCTTAAAATTTAGCTATTGTCAACAGGTTCAAGCTCATGGTCTTTTACATGATGGCACCAGCAATCTGGTGAGCTTCCATGCTTCATGCGCGTCTGTTTTGAGCACACCCACCCCGAAAGTTGCGCTTGCCGCATGGTGCGCAGAACAGGTTATGAGCCCCGATACAACCAAAGGTGAAAAATTCACCTGTCAAAGAGGGGATGAACTTGGGGATGAGGTATTGCTACAGTTATCCCCCGAGGGATTCCGAAGGGATGAACCACCATGGCTGACATTGCTCGAGGATGGAATTCTCGAGCAACGGCTACTAGGCGAAGTTGACCACATACCGCCATGCGCAGGCTCGAGGATCGCCCATCGTACCGCTGCGAGTACCTGCAGTAGGCAGTAATTGCAATATTGCAATTCTGGGGTCAATCATCGCGCGAATCCCGGGATGGATGGTGGTCCCAAACCTGGCACAACCCTCCAGTAGCCCCAGCCAGACAAACACACAATAACCCATGTGCATGCATTGGCACAATGTCATCGAAACCTGGCAGTTGTTGGAGGTGTGTGGTGTCCAAATTGGCAGTTCCGCCGTGCCGCATATGCTCACCAAATACCGAAACCTGCAGTACTCACTTCGAATCTCAGGAAATACGTCAATCTGATTGCTCCTCCTTCACCCCTTGGACATCCCACCAGCAACCGATAGCTTGGCATGGACCTGTGAAGGCAACAGACGCAATTGTTCAACATCTCCGCAATCTTGACCACTCACCATGTTTGAAGGTGCATGGATGTTTTTGGCCATTTGCTGTTCTGGCATTTCTGTACTATATGTGCATTATATGTGCATTATATGTACAATATATGTACAATATATGCACAAAATATATGCATTTTGTGGCAATGGGGTCTTTCACTCACCGAAATTGTGCCTGTTGTGCCTGTTGTGACATTGGTGCAATTGGACTGTTGTGAAGTTGTGAAGTTGTGCAGTTGTGCCAACTGTCCAACCAATAACTTCAACTTTCTCCCATTGAAAAGTTCCATCCTCGGCCCATTGGGTGCAAAACAAGCCACGGCCACCCCAAACCGACAAGGTTCTTCCGTAGCATTCTCTCTGGAACCGCCCCCATGCCCCGTCGTCCCTCCACCCCAACCACCGGGCTACCATGCCGGCCCCGTTGCCGTCCGTTCCTTCCGCAACATCCATCGTATATCTGTAAAGAAATCCTGCGTCATGTGACCGCCTGGTAGGGTTTGGTACCATTCACTTGGACCTCCAACTGACTTCATTCCTGGTTCATTGTCTTTTCCTGTTGTGTGTTGAGTTGGCCGTGTCCAGCGTCTGTCAGTTAATCTCAATCGAACGAAATTCCTCCCGTTGCATCCTCCGTTTGGTGTTCGGTGCCAGAAAGTCCTCGGTAATCTACTTCCATCATGGCCCTTGCCACTCCTCCCCGGTCCAAAGAGTCGCCCATCACCCCTAAAAGAGGATTCTTCAGCAAGATTCTCCGGCGGTCGGGCCACCTGGCAAGCCTGCTGGCCAAATCGCCCACTTCCACTACGCCAGAGTCCTACGACTCTCATAACAACCGTTTGACCTCCACCTCACCCTCCCCCATCGCCCGACTCGGTTTGGCCCACAGAGAACCCAGTGTGGCCAGCAGCCACACGTCCAAGCGCCATAGCTTCAATGGATTCATCGACGACGACATCGCCAGTCTCTACGATGACGACTTGGGAGTCCACACCTCCGACCATTCGTTTTCGCTCTCCACTGGAAAACATATCGATGACCCCTTCGACTCCAGTACCTTCGACGACTACAACGAAAAAATCCGATTCCCCCTTATGGGTGACAGCAACACGGCCGATATCGATTTCACCGGTCTTCCCAGCACCAGCGACTCCCCGTGGGCTGGGCTTGACCGCGAGATGTTAACACCTCCGAAATACATCAAAATCACTAAGAAAAACAAACAGAGTCCCAAAGTATTCAACAACCTCTTCCTCGCCCAAGAGCTCAATACAGAAGGCAAGAAGAAGGAAAAGCACGCATTAGATATTTATTCAAGTGGCGAAGAGGATGATCGCGATACAATTGTTTCCTTGACCGGACATGAAAAAGCCAGCAATGGCTCAGAGGATGACGAGTCTCCCGACAAGGACAAGGGCGAATTATTCGTGCTCGAGTTCAGCAGAGACGGCAAGTTCCTCGCCGCTGCCGGCCGGGACTCCACCATCAAGATCTGGAAGGTGATTTCTTCACCTCTCGGCCGACTCGAATCCAAAAGCTCCACCGAGGATCACCTCAAGAAGGGAAGAAAACGCAGAAGCAAAGAGCAGATCTATGATGTAGCTCCAGTGTTCCACCAGAAACCTTTCAAAATATTTAAAGGCCACACCCAAAGTGTGCTCACTTTAGACTGGAGTAAAAATAATTTTCTCATATCGGGTGGAATGGATAAAACCGTCAAGTTGTGGCACATCGAGCGTGATGAATGCTTACAAACTTTCAATCATGAAGATTTCGTAACTTGTGTGAATTTCCACCCTAATGATGATCGTTTCTTCATCAGTGGCTCCCTCGATAATAATATCCGACTTTGGTCCATTTTAGAGAATAACGTTGCCTACTATAAGAATTTGGGAGAGAATGTATTGATAACCGCCATATCAGTAACCCCGGACGGTGAATTTGTCATCGCCGGTGGGTTTTATGGTACCGTCTTTGCCATGGAAGTTAACGGTTTACACTTAAGGCAACGGGTAGATATCAAAGATCGCTCCATTGTCCATCCATTCCTTCATAAAAATGGTAACAAAATCACGGGAATTAAAATCTATGAAACTGCTAATCGTGACCAAAACAGTGATGATCCATTGAGCAAATGGGCATATTTAATCACCACCAATGATTCCAAAATTAGATTGGTGTATCTGAGACAAAAGAAGTTGGTCACAAGATTTAAAGGTCATAGTAATAATTCCTCATCTATATATGCATCTATTACTGATGACAATCATTTTATATTATCAGGTTCTGAAGATCATTGGTGCTACGTATGGGAGAATAACAACAGCATTATCAATAACAAATTGAAGCAATCATTGAAAGAATTAGTAAAAGAGGGCAGGCACCATATTAATGATCTTCAACACAAACATAAGAAGTACGCAAAATTAATTCAGGATAACAAATTTATGAAACAATTTTTGGAATCAGATGATCAGCAAGAACATGTTTCTAATGAAAATAATAGTTACTCGGCATTTCATGCACATAGCTCCAAAGTTAATGCGGCAATATTTGCACCAGAGAATACCAAAAAATTGTTGGAATTATCTGACGATGTTGTTTTCGATTTGGTGAAGAGGTGTAAAGGTACTCTGTTGGCACAACAGACCCAAGTTGAAGGTATTCAGCGTAAAGCAGGTCCACAAGACCTACTCAGCAAAGATTGCACAGGTCACATAATTGTCACCACTGATCAATATGGTACAATCAGAGTTTTCAGACAAGATGCAGCATATAGAATAAGGAAGTATTTGCTTGGAAATAATGGTTGTCGAAAAAACAATAGTTGCGAAGACTTTGGGTCAAAAAACGATCACAAAGTAAAATTGGAGTTACCAGCAGTGAAGAAACTTGGGAAGCATGGTAAGCAAAGTCCAAGTCATGACTATTTCAATTTCAAGAATAAACTCAGTGGAAACTCAAGATCAAGTGGTCATAGTAGCCTTGACTCGAAGTTTGGCTCAATAAGAAGTGTTGAACGAACTCCTTCCACAAAGAAGACAAAGCTGACTCTGACCACATTGGCTCTGAATACCAGTGTTGACATGGGAATGTCACCTTCAAATGCCACTTTAATGGGTGGAGAAATTAGCATGGATTTAAAAAATGCCTCGAATGAAAGATTTGATAGCGATGATTATGATTAATGACCTTTAATATATTCTTGTGTGCATAATTATTCTGTAGAATTTCGTATTCAACTTACACGTTCCTCGTTAAGATATCTTACATTTATTTAACATTATAAAGTACAATCAACCAGACCAGTATTGGTAGCTTTTTGGTTTGCTAACACTGATTGGTTGCTTATCAATTTCAACTTTGTTAGCTTTTTGAGCTTCTGAGTCTCCTGACTCTCTATTATCGGAACTTGCAGCATCCAAAGACTTGTTGATTTCATTAATCCTCACAGGTTTAATTAAGTCGTCTAACAACCCTACTAGATCAGGTCTCTGTTGTTTCAACGCCTGGATTTTATCATACTGAACCCATCTTTCGATTAAAACTTGCTTTCTTTCCAAGTTTAATTGATTCTCGATCTTCAAAAGGTTTTCTTCTAATGTATCCAATTTTTTCAACTTGTGGTTGAACTTCTCTAAAGTCAACTCTGTGATCTGATTTATTAAGTTGGATTGTTCAAGTATGGAGTTTTGCAAGTTTTCGTTCGCGTTGCTCTTAACTATGTCACGCCCTTGTTGATCCTTGATAATCTTCTTCACTATATCTGCTATCAATGTTTCATTATTCTTAGAGTTGTCTGAACCTTGCTTTTTGGATTCATTAACTATTCTGTTCAAGTATTTATCTTCAATTGGTAATTGAATAAACTTGATGATACATTGCTCTTTAGACTTGGTAGCCACATGCTCACTGATTTTCTCCCATTGATTATTACTGTTCGTGAAAATTGAACCGTTTGTGGCATTTGATGAAGGGTCAAATGAGCCGAACATTTCGATACCTTCGAGCAACAATAACACTTCTTGTTCTGTCCAGTCATTGGTTTCATCAGATTTTTGTAATTTGACAAAGTCTGAGGCCAGGAAGTTCAGTGGGAACAAGCCCTGCTCGTAACACAAGTGACATAAAATGCTTGCGTTATTGATGGTAGAGCTTGAATTATGAGTGTATGTTTTGATTCTCAAGTTGTGGTATCTTGTGGAAGTTGCATCTTTGCCACAAATGTTACAAAAGTATTGAACGATGGTATTGTTCTTACCAGCTGATTTACTGTTTGATGTTGTGAAAATGTTTCTTCTAATTTCCAAGTTGAGAGCACTGCTCGAATGCTTTGAAGAACCTTCTGGTTCGGCAGGTGGAGGCAATGTCGAGTCTTTGTCGTCTACCAACTTTGAGTTCTCTGGGACCAAAGGCAATAAACCAGTGGGTGTGTCCAATGTGATTTGGAAATGGCCGGTGTATTGAGGGCCAACAATGGCAGGCTTGGTCTTGGGGTCAATTTGATAATTGATCAATCCCCACTTCTCCAAAAATTGATGGACTCTGATGATGGACGACACATCACCGGCTAAGTTCCGCCTGACAGCAGTAACGGTCAAATATTCTATTGGGTTGATTCTGTAGGTGTTAACCATGAAGTCACGAAGATTCTTGTAAATTTCAGGAGACTTGTACATCGTTCTCGTAGCACTGTCCACGAAAAAGTCGGGGAATGACTTCTCCTCGATAGAGTGGATTTCATCCAAGTTGAACCATTTGGAAAAGGATGGAATTACAACATGTGCTGCTTGCTCAATCAAGTAGGTTCTGGCCTTTTCTTGGAACTCTGACTTGATTTGAGAGACGTTTGTGGTGGATTCTTCTTTCATTACAACGTCCCCGTTAGTTCCTTGGGCGCCCTCTTCAACAGAGCCTGCTTTGGCTTCATTTTCAGCACCGTCGTTGATGACGGGTTTCGATTCTGGTTCAACTGAAGTCATTATGGATTGATGGCCTCTTGTAGAATGAGTATGTACTGGTGTTTAGGAATGGTTGTTTTTTCGTTGGTGTGGGTGTGCACTGACCATGATGGAAAGTCTGGAGACATTTGTTCTTTCTAATAATCATCAGTGTGCGACATTAGATGCGACATCCGGACGCGTATTTACAGCCATAGATATGTTCTGGTGTTCCGTCTTCATTAAACCCTTTAATAGAGAACTTTCAAATTGACGATGTCTGCAGCAGGTCTTCGTAGACTGGGGCGTAATGCTGCCAAAATTTCCAACGATTACCGTGACACAAGCGGTTCCGAGGAACTGAGCTCGGAATCTGAAGCAGAACAGAGCGATTATGAAGCTCCAATTAAGCGAGTCACTCAGCAGAAAAGAACTAAAAAAGTGAATGCTGGCCCTCCCTCGAAGAAACAAAGAAAAAACGGGAATGGGCGTTTGAAGAAAGTCAATATAGATCAGTTGGAAGCCGATTTACCAGAAAACTACATTTACCAAGCGATGGCTCAACCAGAAATTGATATCCAAGAATTGGCCCTTGAATGGCTCGAAGCATTTGAAGAAAATGAACGAGATGAGACCAATGAATCGATAACATTGTTGATGAATTTTATACTCCGGAGCGTGGGATCAGTGTATCAATTTGAAGCCCATGATTTGGTGAATTTAGAATCGGCAGCAGAGACAGTTGGTGAATTGACCATCTTGTTTGGAAATCAGGACTCTCATAGATATCCCTTCAAAGCTTTATCAATTTTTCGTAAAAATACCTTGGAATTTTTTGAACATTTAATGGACACTGCAAATGAACGTGGTTTATTATACAAGTACGACAAAGAAGAGCATAGAGACGAAGAATATTTGGCATCACCCTTGATGAACCAGTTGCTTACATGGATATCATCTATGAGCTCTTGTTCCATCAGACCTTTGAGAACTGTGTCTACAATTATTTTGTTAACCATGCAAGACAAATTATGTGAAGTGATCAATAATGTGGTTTCAAATCTTGAAAAATTCCAAAGGCAATTAACAAGAATTGGTGCTCGTAATAAAAGTAAACTTGAAACTTTGAATGAAACGGTCGAAAGCTATCAAAATCAAAAAGATACTATTTTGGAGTATTTCAGCGAGATTTGCACTATTACCTTAGGCCATAGATATCGTGACATTGATCCCATAATACGTCAGGAATGTATCAAATATTTGGGACAAGCAATGATTTCTTACCCTGATTTTTTCTTCCAACCCACCTATCTTCGATATTATGGATGGCTTTTATCAGATTCCTCTAGTCTTGTGAGGACTGAAGTTACAAAAGTTTTGATAAGGTTTTACAAAAATTGTTCACGTTCAGCCAAATCAAGGTCGAATGGTTTAAGCACTGGGTTTAGGCAATTTACTGACAGGTATAAAGGTCAGATTCTTAGAATGGTAGAGCTTGATTCTGACGTTCATGTGAGATTTAATAGTCTCAGTATCTGTTGCGAATTATTGAAGATAGGCTTCCTTGATGACAATGAATGCTATGAAATAATTTCTTTACACTTTTCGCTAGATTTTGTTGCTCATTCAAAGAATTTGAGCAAGACCAACCTAGCAAAGTTCAGATCTGAATTGGGTAAATTTTCAGCAAGCTTCACTGATATTAGTTTAAAAGAAGACTTGGAAAAATATAGCATTTTAATGAAAAGTTATTCATCCAAGCAATTAGGAGAGAATGAAGGACAATTGAAGATTCAAGATTGCTTAAGAATCAAAAGCTTAGTTCACACTTTAAGAAATTCAGTGGCTGTCTATTCCAATAAGATTTCAGGGGATGAAAAAGATAATTTCCTGATTAAGAAAAGTATTTCTTCCATTTATAAATCAATTTATGAATCCAGTCATGTTGACGAGTCATGGGAACCTTTAATTCGATATCTAATGTTTGACCCATTCTCTGCGGATTTCAAGCCCAATGATGAAACAATTGAAGGTGATGATTCAGAAATTGATGAATTAAAGTCAATACTTGACTTATCTGACGCAGAGGACAAAATATTTTTGTTATGCTTTATCAACGGCGCAACAGAGTACCAATTATCTTTGCGAACTCATGCGGTAATACCATTTCTAGAAAAGGTCGTGGACTACATACCATCAATAGCTTCATTGCTGGTGAAATCAAATGACTTACTCAATATATTCTTATCGCTCTGGAATAAACTAATCTTTTCTAGTGATTCTTCATTGAATATTATTTCAAAGTTCAATGCAATGGGTAAGACGTCGCAGTATGAGGATATAAATATCGATATTTTGAAGAGCTTTCAAAGTATTACTTTTGATTCTGAAGAAACAAGTAAAGAATTGATTACAGAATTCGATGTTTATTTTATCAAATTATTAGCAAACTTTGATAATGTCACCCGCTCTGATGTTAATCTTCTCAACCCAGAAATAAAGTTACAGGTTCAAAATTTGGTTGAAGAATTAATAGCAGAGTTGAAGGACAATTTAAGAGAAACCGAAACCGAAACCGAAACTGATCTGTTCAATTCTAATGAAGACAATCAACTTAAAATTCAGAAAAGGAATATACTGATCATGAAAAACATATCTAATGCAGTTCTCAAGCTACAAAGATTAGGTGATACTATAGATTTGACTGATCTCTTCACCCAAGATGGTACCCATGGTTCAATTGTTCTACAAGTGAGCAATGTTTTGGATAGGTTTAATTTACAGGAATTAATAACTTCATGGACACATAATTTCTTGCAGTTTTCATCAACCTTATTAAGAAGCATTACTTCTGTATTGGATTTATTATTGACTACATCTTCGTGGAACTTAGAAAAGTTAATTGAGATCAATGATGTGCATGTTCAAGAACAGACCAGTATCAGACAGAAATTTGAAATTCATAGCTTGATGATTCCTACTTTGGTTAAGCTTTTGAACAAGTTTTCAGGTCTCAACGGTTTTGTGATTGAAAACAATTTAAAGCCCAAATACATCTTAATTAAATCAATAGGTGACTACAACACTGTAATCTCATGCAAGTTAATTGATTTTATTACTGCCTTGAGAATGTTCTATGTCAAATTCAAGAACAACAACAACTTTATTGATTTTGATGAATTTTTTGATGATAAGGTTACGATTGGCTATCTATATGCCAATACTCCATTATCTCATGATTTGGAACAAGAATTGCTAGACTTATTCTTATATAAAGAGTTGTGTCTTGCTAAATCACTTGAAATTGATTTGGAGAGAAGTGAAGATGAAAATGTGAACTTGGAAGATCTAGTAACAACTGAAGACACGTCAGAGTCACAAGAAGCGAATGAGACCTTTCACACTAGTGTATTCGACTCTGAAGATGAACTTGAGGAAGGTAATCCAGAGAAAGAGTTAATTCAAAAGCAAAATGAGCTTATTCATCAGCAAAGAATTGCACAGAAGAAACAATTGAAATCATGGGGGCTTGAAAAGGAATTATGCATCTACACCCTAAAGTTGTTCGGTTTGGCTGATATGTCTGTTATAAGCGAAAGGACCACAAAACGAGTGGCACTTAACGGTAAGATAATAGGAGGGGTGTTCCAAAGATTAGTGGAACAACATCAAGCAGGGTTGAATTCTGCACCCGCAAATAGAGATTCTTTGAGCCAGGAACAAGCTACTGTACCCGAAGATATTGTTTCAAGTGGTGTGAACAATCAGACCAATAATGAATTATCAGATGCATCAGTTCCTGCACACCCCCATTCTGAAAAATCTATAGCCGAACAGGGTACCCCGGATGTGACTATGGCCCAGGAGGAATTGGCGAATCCGATCACAGGGTCCGTTGTAACACAGGAACAATCATGAGCTACCTCTTATAGCGACGATTCGAAAGATGCAAAAGATTACAAAGTATTCAACTATGCATGTGTAGGTCTTGCGTTCAAGATTAAGGCTAAAAACAAGTATGCGTACATGTTTGAGGAAAGAGAGAGTTGAACTCTAATATCAAGATTACGGTGAGGAACCGATGGCCGGAAATTACCTTTCGCTAGTTTTGGACCGAAAAGCTCACCGATTCGCCGAGCCCCAGGTTATTAATTCCACAAATCGCAAATGAGGATTCGTCAAAGTTTCATCTTCACCCTCACCCTCACCCCATAATTTACTGACTTCATAGCTAATAAATTCGGTCTTCAACCCACCAACCACGTAGTTGAAAGAAGCCAAGCATTTCTAATTTCCATACTACTACGAGCGTTGATGCACCTCAAACCCTAAAGCCCTTCCAGGGGAAAAGCCTCGCTGGCCATGAAGGGCTGTAACAGATGGGAAATCACGTTAGGTACTGCCGCACATCTGATTACCAGTTATCAGATCTTCGTAACTGATGAGTGGTGGTGGTGGAGGGTGGTTACTGAATGCATGTCGTCATTTGAACAATCCCACATCCCTCCGACACGGAAAACTGACCAATCTGACCAACCAGAGTTTGCGTGTCAGGATGCACATATATGCAAGTTTATGCAAGGACCGCACATCGTTGCACCATTCCCGATGCCTAGAATAAAAAACAACTACAGACCCGACACGCATTGCTTGGCCAGGGTTGGGACCGAAAACTCTATGACATTTGATTTGGCGAACCCGATGTCGGTGTGAAGGAACAAAGAGCACCAGAAGGTCCAACAATAAGGAGGATTGTAAAAGTGGGAAGCTTTAATGGTCTGGAGTTCCCCATTAGACCAATGGAAATCCCCACTTCATTAATTAGGGCACGCATAGACTGCATATCGTCAATGCCCAATACCAATTTTTCACTTTTCCTCTTACCCTAGAATTCTTCCGGCATGCAATTTTTGCTATGCATGTCTACGCAAAGTTTTCTTGGCACTGATGAATGTGGCCATATTTTACCAAAAACTATAAAACCCGACGCACCTGCCAAGCTGATGAAAAAGATTATCAGATTAATCTGAGTTGCAACCATGGTGAACGTATTCAACGTTCAAATTTTCTTCGTTGTGTTCAGAGAGTCTTTGGAAGCCGTGATCGTTGTGTCCGTGCTTCTCGCCTTCTTAAAGCAGGGTCTTGGAGGTGCCTCTGAGGATCCTGTTGTTTACAAGAAGTTGGTCCGACAAGTGTGGCTAGGGTCGGTGCTAGGAGTTGTGGTATGTTTGATCATCGGTTGTGCCTTCATTGGTGCTTTCTACGGTTTGCGTAAGGATATCTGGGCCAATTCTGAAGATTTATGGGAAGGTATTTTCTGTATCATTGCCACAGTGTTGATTTCCCTCATGGGTATTGCCATGTTGCGTATCAACAAGATGAAGGAAAAGTGGAGAATCAAGTTGGCCCGTGCATTGGTTCAAACTCCATCCAAGAAGAGAGATCGTTTCAAAATCGGTTACATTACTAAGAAGTACGCTATGTTCATCTTGCCTTTCATCACCTGTTTAAGAGAAGGTTTGGAAGCTGTGGTGTTCGTCGGTGGTGTTGGTTTGAATGAGCCAGCCACCTCTTTCCCAATCCCTGTTATTACCGGTTTGATTGCTGGTATCTTGGTTGGTCTTGTCATGTACTACACTGGTTCCACCATCTCTTTGCAAATCTTCTTGGTTATCTCCACCTGTATCTTGTACCTTATTGCTGCTGGATTGTTTTCCAGAGGTATTTGGTTCTTCGAAAACTATGTCTACGCTAAGCAGACTGGTGGTGATGCTGCTGAAAACGGTTCTGGTCCAGGTACCTACGATATCTCCAAATCCGTGTGGCACGTCAACTGTTGTAACCCATTGATGGACAACGGTTGGGATGTGTTCAACTCGTTGTTGGGATGGCAAAATTCTGCCACTTACGGTTCTGTCATCTCCTACAACATTTACTGGCTCGCTGTCATTCTGACTATTGCTTTGATGCTTTACGAAGAAAAGACCGGACACTTGCCATTCTTGAAGAACTTGACCTTGGTGCAATTGAACCCAATGTACCATATCAAGGGTAAGAAGAAGAACAACTTGACCAAGGAACAACAAGATGCCTTGTTCGAGAAGGTTAGAAACCACAGAATCGGTGCTGAAGAAGAGAATGCTTCTGATTCCTCAGCTGACAAGCATGTTGTTGCTGGATCCGACAAGGAAAAGGAAATTACTGTTGTGAAGTGAGCATCCACATGCACACACATACACACACACACACACATAATAACATCACAACAATAATTCATTTTCTTCTTGTATTTAGCTTAGGGGCGAGTCATTCAGGTATTTTAATATCACTATTTACTAATAAATAATTTGCGGGTACTAAAATTGTAGACAATAGGACGGAGATATCACTGAAATTTTACAGTTGTAATTATTTGTATTGAAAAGTTGCAATACTTATATTGGGCTCGTAACCTCTACGACTAATCAGATGAAAATATTCAACAGGGAAAAGCAATCCATGAAAAAATAAACCCACGCCGGGAGTCGAACCCGGAATCTTTTGATTAGAAGTCAAACGCGTTAACCATTACGCTACGCAGGCGTTCCTTAATCTTTCGGATCCCTGTGTTATACATCTAAGTCAATTGAAACTAAATGATGCTTTAAATACAGTCAGATTCAGAGAGTCTAATTTTCTTTGTTGCGAAATTTTAGATTCAAATAATAAGCATTCCTCGAAAGGATCTGTTTAAAGAGTATCTGGTATTGCGACTTGCATTAAATAGTCTATGGTACGTGGAATACGCTTAAAGAACCGTAGAATTCCACATTAAGTAGACTAACTTGAAGCCACGTAAAGTCACGTAAGGTGACATAAAGGCACATCAAGTCACGTCGAATAAAGGCAAGATACTGCGAGTCACGTAAACTTACGTATACGCACATAATCTCAATCAAAATCACATTAGCTCACATAAGTTAACATGAACTCACATACACTTACATAGATTTAAGATAAGTGTCTGTGTCACAAAAAGAAATCCTGATAGATTTAAGCTTATACGGAAAATTATTATTAAAGTTTACATAAAAAAATCGTAATATTACTCTCTTAAACGCAACTAATATTGACTAATATACATGTTTTACAAAGAAATAAAGAAAAGCCAAACTCTAATCATTTCATTTTCTTCTTGTAATCAGCGAATGACAATTTCTTCACAATCTTGGGTTGAGCTGCTGCTTTAGGTGCCTCAGCCACAGTAACAGGAAGGTCAGACATTGAATCTTGTTGTAATCCAGAGTCAACAACTTCATTTGGTGTCACCTTAGAAATGTCGATCTTTGATTCAATGCCTTCTTCAGGAACCTTTTCTGGTTCAGCGATTAATTTCGTTTCAACTTCCTCCACTATCGGCTTGAACTGAATATCAATAGACTGTTCAATCTTGACTATCATTTCAGGCACGAGTGGAATTGGTAGTGGTCCTTGCAAGATGTTATCTTCTTGATCATCTTTTTGCAATGATTCACGATACTTTTTGGAAATCTCCTTGTTCTTGACATAAAGTTGCTTTTTACTTGGTAGCTGGAACAACACAGGTGATTTCGTATTCTCTTTGTCCATCTCAGCAGCCTGCTCCTCGTCTACCATTTCGACATCTTCAACGATCGCTTTATTTATGTTTTCAGTGGTTACTGAAAGGTCCATCTGAATTCTGTTATCTCTCTCTATTAAACGTTGGTCCCACGAAATATAAGTTTTATCCTTTTTGGGTAAAATCAATTCTTCCTTAGATTTGGTCAAATTAAGATTACTTATTGATGATGCTTTTCTAGTTGATCTTAATAAATAAGAGGTTGCCTTCTTTACTTTGAAAATTGCACAAGATGAATATGCAGAAGATGTCGAACATCCACATTCTGTAAAATGCAAAAGATTGTCAACACATGAAATTAAGGTGGATTTATCTGAATTAGACAATTGCTCAAACTTTTCTGTGCTGTTATTTTCATACAATTTCAAAATTGGGTGAGAAGGATCCCATTCCCAGCATAATCTCAACTCTTCTTCAGCACCCTCAGTTTTGAAAGTGATATCTTGAGAAGTTACGACTAAAAATTTGAATGAATTGGTCTCCGGAATGTAGATTCTTTTGATTTTACAATTTGAAGTACTTGGGCATGATTTTCTAATAAATCTTGACTCATTTCCAACAAACCGGGAATCTAAGACGACGTCAATTTTCTGATCACGTTCATCCACCTTAGGAATGTGTGTTTTAAGCACCTTTGGCTTTGTGGTTCCCCAGCTTCCGTATTGACTCACTGCATCTTTGACATAATTGGAAAATAAATCAATCTCCCCTAAATACTCTATTATTGGCGTATCTGCAGGGATAACATTCTCAGTAGGACTTGAGATAAATAATGATAATTTCGAAATGCCATTAAATTTTTGTTTTTGATTGTCAGAATATGGTTTGACTTGAATTCTAGTCTTGTTGAACTTGTTTTTCCTAAGAATATTGATTTTATTCTCTTGGTTGTACTTCTGATGGTTTGGTAAGAGCTTCCGACTAAATTTTAAAGCCTTATACTTTGAATTAGCCATAACTTCTGTGTCCAAGAGGTCGTTATTAGATTGATCAGCTTTAGAAAGCAGGAGATACGAATCATGGAACTTTGTTCCAATGTCGGCACAAACAGCTTTGATAATGGGCCTTTTGTAGTCATTGGTCAATAAATTGAAATACACTGATTGGTAAGACTCTGCTGTGACACCTTGTTCAAGCAATTGATTGTCTTTATTTGGTAAGATATCTTTTGGTTGAGCTTTAGTTTCAACACTTACGCTGGTTGCCCCAGAGGCGTTCATAGTAGACTCTATTGTACTTTGACTAACACTATCACTTGAACCATCCTTTTCAAGCCTTCTTCTTTTATCTACTTTCTCGGAGTTCAGCACCTTTCTTTTTCCTGAATTTACTGCATTTTCTTGTTGAAGGGCGACCTCTTGGCCATGTTTTTTCCTTTGCTCTTGATGAACTTGTTGTTTGTGCTTGTATTCATTGCTTCTATGATGAAATTCGTCTTCGTCCCTATCGTCAATGCTGGATTTATCTGCATCCAAACGGCTAAGCGTTTCTTCTCTGCATGCTTCAGGATCAAACTTTCCCCATTTATTTTTATCGCAATAGTAACATTGATATTCATCCTCGGGAACTTCCTCATTGGTCTTGTATCCCATACACAAACAATGTTGCCATCTGTAACAAATATCACATTGAATAGTAAATCCGTCATCGTCCTCAATACCACAGATACAACCAATTAAGCCCGAGTCAGGGTCTACTTTATAGGAATTCAATGAAGGTACACTCTTTGCAAAAGCTTCAATCTTAAATTGCACATCATCCACCGTAGATTGAGACCCTAAGCTTGCAACTCCAGAAACTGGCTCAACAACTGTGCTTTGTCCCTTTTGTGCTTCAGTTTCTTCGACAAAAGAATCCAGAGTTTCTGATAATTTTCCATGTTGAATATCCTTCTGGGAAGAATCTTCAATGGTGTTGGTACCTTTATCATCAGTATCTTTAGAAGTGTTCTTAGTCAGCGTTGCAACAGCGGTACCTTCAGACGGTATCTTGGTCTCCTTTTCGTATGAAGAATCACTTTGTTTTTCACTTACATTATCTTCAAAGATCTTATTCTTTTCGTCAAAATCTTTCGCAATTATAGGTCTAGTACTGGAGGGTCTGTTTGAAGTAGTTTCTTCAACGGGAACCTTCGGAATAGTTGCTTCGTTCATTGAGGTATGATCAGTCTGTTCCTGGGGATGTTTTACTTCCAACTTGGACTCCTTGATCTCTCTTGGATCTGATTCCTTGGTTATTGAGTCCTTGGTTACTGATCCACTGGTAACGAATTGTTCGAGATTCGGCTTGCTATCATCAGGGTTTATAATATTCTCACTCTTGCTAGCATATTGTTCAGGAAAACTAGAGCTTCTTTTGATTATTGTTGCCGAATGATTATCAAGAGATTGACTTTGCGTTAAACTGGAATTGGGTTGTGTTGTATCTTTCGTTTGCTGATCTATGTTATCGTTCAGCTTGGAGGGTCCTGGTTTAGAAACATCTGGTTTAGTGTTTTCATTGGATAAATCTCCTGATTGTGCAAATATTTGATTTTGTTGCAGCTTGGAAGTAATATTCGAGTGATGTTCATTTGCCTTAATATGGCTCGAAACAGGCAGAACTTTAAATGACAGAAGTACTGGGATCGATACCTTCTTAGTGACATCGTTCTTTTTCAGCTCATCATCTGTTTTCTCTTCATCTGTTCGATCATCATTTTCTGTTTCAGTTAACTGCTCCTCTTCAATTTTTCTTGATTTGCCTTGATTACCAGGACGCTTGTCTTGTACTTTCTTTTCTCTGGAGTATTGTAAATCAACATGCTTCAATGGAAGAGGAATATCTGCTGCTGCTGCCAATGCTGCTGCTGCTATTTTTGCATTATTGCTATTTCTTTCGCCAGTTTCAAGGTTAATACCACGAGATAATGTTACGTTTGCAGGACCAGGTGATCTATGGATGTTGAATTGAGGGCGTTTGTCAGATCCTTCTGGAGTTGATTTGGATCTCTTATGGCCAAAGCTTCCCTTCACAGGTAGATTTGAAGGGGGGGACACCGATTTTTGAGCAGGGTGTAAGGCCGCAATAGTAGCTGTTGGAGGGGATGGGTTTAACGTGTGACCTAGCTTGTCTTGCTCAGGTTCTTTTTTGACACTCAACGCCTGAGGTTCAGGGCTATTCATCAAAACAGAAATGGATGTTTTGGATGCGTTCGATGGTCCAGCCTGAAACACGGGAGGTCTGTGCACTGATTGCAGTTGATTATGAAGTAACTGAGGTGAGGATTTCTGATCTATATACTGCGTCTTGCTGGGAGGTTCTGGTGAGTTCATAATCGAGCTAAACGAGTGTTTCGTGGTGGATGTAGGAGGATAGCGCAGCACATCATGCGTTTGAGGTGGTCGAGTGGGCTGAATAATTGAATTTCCTGGTTGTTGCAGCTCTCTATGGCGCTGTTGGTAAGGATAGCCGTATTGTGGGATGTTCGTTTGTGCATGAATCAAGGCGGGAGATGACAACAGGGGAGGGTTCCGTAAGAAAGGAGGGTTTGAGTACAGCAGTAAGGACGGCAACCCATGAGGCTGAGGTGTAGCGGATGCAGACATATGGGCAGGCGTCTGTGTTTGACTGGTATTATGGATTGAACGGGCCGGTGGCAGCTGGCTGGCATAGGATGGAATGGGGATTGGGTCCACCGCAGGGTTCAACAACGAAGACATGCTGTTAACAGGGCTGTGCAACTTGTGAGGTGGTGGCGGCGAGACCACTTGGGACTTTACTTCGGCAGGCGGGCTCTGATGTTGTTTCTGTTGTTGTTTTGCTGCCACATTGGCAAACATCAAGAGAGTAGAAGCATCTTGGAGCAATTGCTCCTCTTCTTTCTGGCTCATATTTCACTGTGAAGATGGGTATGACTGAGGTGACGGACACGCGATAAGGAAGGTTGGCGATATATCAAATACACAGGCACTGTGGATCGTCGAAGCACAAGGGATGATGCCAGGAACAGTCGGTATGGCCACAGTAGCTTGTTTATCACTAGTCTTGATATTATGGTTTTTCTTTTCTGGTGAGAATATACGATCGTATACTGTACGAAGCCCCAGCGAACGAAACTGCACTAGAGGCAACCTTTCCAGCGGATGTTGGGCTACAAAAAGAGTTGGGACGGCGAACAACGTATTCTGGGCTATTTACATATACAAACGTGCGATACGACGTTGGTGTGGACGTTGGAACCATTAGTGGGCATCGCATGGTGGCAAGTGCCATGAGGGGATAGTCCAGAGAGTGGCATATGAAAGATGGGGACCACAGGCGACAGAACTGGAGGTGCCTGTAGTTTCGAGTAGACTGTTGTGGATGGGTAGAAAAAAGGAATCATGAACAAGGGTTTATTCGGCCTTTTCCTGCTGTCGTTTCTGTAAGTATTCAAGCTCCTTCTTCAAGGTGTCCATGGCATAATACACCTTACTTTGCAAGTAAAACGAGTTACCCTTTTCTTTGGAGTTAACATCGAAAAGGTAGGTATATTTCTCTTCGATTTTGGCCATGTTCAAGTCTTTTTTGTCCAAATCCAAGATCTTCAATGCTTCATCCACAGGAATTCCTCCTACGGAGCTGGCCTTGGTTGCAGCAGCAGCACCTCCTGCAGCAGATGCCTTGGCAGCTTGCTTGTAGGCCTCGCTGAAGGCACGACCGAATACAGAAGCTCCGGTGAAGATGACGTTAACAAGTAATCTATGGGCCATGTTGGGTAATTGGTTATAATAGAGCAGAATTTTTTCTATATTGAGCTCACGTGCGATCCGATCATGTGGAATTATAGTGTCGATATTTACGGTACAAACGAAGGATAAAGTAGATTGGAGGCATGGTAGTGTAGCAGAATGCTTAAAGTTGATTGTGTGATGTTTGGTTGGTCATTTTTTGGAAGTTTTGGTCCGAATTTCACCAGTAGCAAATTTCTCATTTTTTCAAGATACCTAAGATAGACGATAAAGACCATATTGTCTCCAGACTTTTAATAAGATTGATGTCTCGATACCGATTCAGATTCAAATGAAATGTCTATTCATATTGAATGCCAGTTCAGATCAAACTCTATTTAAGCTGAAATGCCGGGTATAATTGAAATGCCGGTTGCGTTAGAGTTTAGGGTGTTTTCCACTTCCATGAATAAAATCTTGAATGAGTTGAAAAACAAACACACCAACCACAGCGTGCATCAAGACTACTTCATTTACTAAGAGGTTTCTTCATCTTCCACTTTCACTATCACAAACTTTGCAGTGATGACGTATCGATGTCACAATAGTCATATTCCCTATACAATTTGACAGGGCTTAGAGTTCACGAGGTGAAAATTCAGAAGTAGCTACAAGTGTACAAATGTAGCACCATGCTTTCATCTGGTAATCATGGCGCCGAAACGCATTTACCAGAACTTGTATAAACACATGAATGCCGTAAACAAACGTAATAATCTAAAAGACCGAAACGAAACTCCCACTGTGGCCTATTTGTTAGATGGGTCAGCGAGGGCTTAGCTATGGGTAGGTGGACGGAACAGATACGCACATCTATGATACGCAAATGCCCAACCAAGATCTTTATGGTAATAATAGTTATATATATTAGATATAGTATAACCACTACTGATGATGAAGAATTTGAAATGGGGGCGGGAGTACTTCTACTTATATATCATCGAGCGTCCTGCACATAGTCTCTGCCCTTCGCTTGTTCCTGAGTTACCCGGATTCCGTGGTCAGGTGACGGAATATCTAACCCTAAGCGATGGAACTGATCTGGGGTTTTGGCTGTCAACAATAACACCATCTAACACTTCTTGTGGTCACGGAATCCACCCAGAATAAGCTAGTTGGACGACAATATCGCATAAATGTCGTCGACCTTGCCCACTTCCGTCGTCAGACTCCAAAGTTGGCTTGAAAAGAACACCTTTTGGAGAGATGACTTGGTGATACGTTCTTCAAAATACGGTGGCTTGGGGGTTTTTGCCCCAGAGAACATGGACTATGAAGATCCCCTTTTGCTTAGAATCCCAAAAACTAACGTTCTTTCTGCTAAAAACTCGTTCATCTATAACCTTTTGGTGGATTATCCTTATGAAGAGGTGGATATTTCAACCGGTATGTTCAGTGTGATCATATCTACTATCTACGAAATTTCCATTGGAGAAAGATCTCCATGGTTCGATTATTTGGCCTCGATTGACTTTGAAAATTCCACGGTTCCCGTATGTCTCTGGGAAGAACAAGATAAGGATAATTTGAAAAATACCGAAATCGACCTCTTGAATCTATTGAAGCAAGATGAATTGATCCAATTTTACAAGGAATGTATCCGATTCGCCTCCAATTGTGAACAATACGTTGACGTTCCAAAAGTGTTGAATGTGGATCTCAATTCGGAAGTCAAGCAACAACTCTTACACGAATTTGGTCAAATAATCCTGTCAGTGATTTCCAGAGCATTTAAGATCGACGACTATTACGATTTAGGAATGGTACCAGGTGCTGATCTATTCAACCATTTGGAGCCAGAATTGAAAGGATCTCAAATCGTTGGTCGTGAAAACATTCATTTCTTGTGTGATGGTAGTGTTTGCGAAGTCTGTGGAGAGGAAGATTGCGATCATGAAGAGTCTGAGCATGAGATCGATAGTGATACTGAGGAAATTGAAGAAGATTTCGATGATAGCTTGCTACAAACTGATGAAACTAATAATGATGATGAGGAGGATGATGATGAAGTGAATGGAGAAGAAAATAATGCAGAAAATGATCATGATGACGAGGAAGACGAGGAGGATGAGGATGAGGATGATGACAGCAGCAGTGGAGATGAATCAGAAATAGATGAATCAGAAATACTTGAAGAACTTGCTTCTAATGTTGAAGAAGAACCTCTCAAGGAAATTACAATGGATTACATTATGCAAATGGAAATAGACATGGAAAATGATTCAGATGCAGAAACCTTTCAAGATCCAGATGAGGAATCGACAGTCTCATTGGATGAAGAGGATGTTGGGGATAGCGAAGAAGTACCAGATCAAGAAGAATTGGCAAAAGATCTTGCAGATAGTTCCAAATGCTGTGATGTTGTCCTTGTCAAGGAGCCAATGGCAGAATTTGATAACGAAATATTCAACTCTTATGGAAATGAGCTCTCCAATGCCTACCTATTACAAAGATATGGATTTATCACCAATCCTAACGTCAACGATACATGTCTTCTTTCAGTTCAACTCTTCGCGCATCTCAAAAGCTTGAAGGATTCATTGACCGGAGAAAAGAAAAAACAAATAGATATCAAGCTTGAGTGGTTTGAAGCAATCGGTTTTGAGGTTGTCAATCAATTGATCGCCGAACAGACTCAAAAATGCAAATCCAAGGACCAAAAGTCCACAAAACAATGTGATGATGATGATTGCAAGGACAGTTGTGCTGAAAAGGGACAGAATGGTTGCGGGTCTGGCTGTGATGATGGCTGTGATGACGGTTGTGATGAGGAAGAAATCGATTTCCCAGAATCATGGCAATTATCACCAAGAATCACCTTTTCTGGAGAATGCACCTTGCAAACATATGCAATTTTAACCTTATTAGAGATTCCCTACAAGGTGTTTAGAATGAAGTTGTTATCCTCCAAGAAGGAAAGAACATTGGTCAAGAGAATTAAGAGTATATTCGTGGATGATACCTCCAAAAGAGACGCTCATAATCTCATAATCAAGGACTGGTGTGTCCAAAGAATCAACAGATACCCTGAGCTCAAAAAGAGCAAGAACTTTGAGCTTATTCAGAGTGTTGTTCAACAAGAGAAGAATATCTTGCAAAAGTTCATTCAAAAGTTACAGTAGAATAGAGTATGTATTATAGTTTGAGTGCAAAATAAAAATTTCTTGAAATCCGAATTTTGCAAATGAGAACCATTTTTGAGGAACCTGCTAAATATAAAACTGCTTTCACATTACTTCGATCTCTTACAATAGTTAGGTTTCCACTTTTTGTAATGTATTACTCCGTTTTGCCATTGACATTTACTAATCACACACGTGACCCTGTTCTTTGTATTGGAGGGTAGATTGATCTAGAATTAACAATATCTTTGATAACAGAACCGTTGAAAATCCAACTTTAAGTCTTTAGCTTGAGCAGGTTGATAGAATAAATATCACAGGACTTGATCCCCAATTCCATTCCATAGCTCTTGAGTATATCTTGTCATCATGTCAGACTCAGAGCATTATCAAGATGAAGAAGACTATGAAAGCTTTGAATTTGAAAGCGATTACGACGAAGAATACTTCGACAATAGGTCTGTCAACAGTAGCCACAGCACCAGCTCCCACAATGAGAAATCAAATGGTTCAATGAACACCTCCAATTACAAGTCGTGGACATTATCTAAGTTTATTCAAACTCGATTCATAGATAAGTTACAGAAGCTTAAGGATAGTCAATTGCCAGAGTGTACCGAGGATGATCTTCTAGTATTGTTGCACCATAAAAGATGGCAGCCAGATGAGGTGATTAATGAATTCTTCGATAATCCCGACAAGCTCTTTGAATCAGCCGGATTGCCAACGCTACCAACTAAATCGTCCAACAAGCTAGAGGTCGTTAACGATTTTGATTGTTCCATTTGCTGTGAGTTCTACACACTGGTAACAGTATTTTCTTTAAGTTGCAACCACCAATATTGCCTCACCTGTTATCATCAATATGCAAACAATCAAATCGTGTTTGGCAAACTTATCCACTGCATTGACCCTGAGTGTAACTTGACTATTCCACACAAAGAAGTCAATAGTATCTTTGATGCAGTGGAGCACGATAGCTCCATCATCAAGATTTTCAAGTCCATGAGTGAGAACAGACTCTTGGTAGCATGTGCAAAGGTTCTTGTGGACAGTCAGAACATCTACAAATGGTGTCCTGCCCCTGACTGCCTAAGTTTCTCCGAGTACTTCGATGACCATATTGTGGAAGACACAGGAATCAGTTCCCAAGGTGAGCTAGTGACTGCCATGCGAAAGGCCATGATAGATGACCACTCCATAGATATTTCCCGTGTACCTATCGTACGGTGTAATGAAGGCCATGAATTCTGTTTCAACTGCAACTACGAGAATCATATACCGTGTCCATGCTGGGTAGTGAAAAAATGGATCAAAAAATGTCAGGATGACTCTGAAACCATCAATTGGATCGATGCAAATACCAGCTCTTGTCCAAATTGTTTTTCACTTATTGAGAAAAATGGAGGGTGCAACCATATGACATGTAAAAAGTGCCACCATGAATTCTGCTGGGTCTGCATGGGACTCTGGAGTGAACATAACAATAATTACTACAAATGTAATAAATTCGTACAAGACAACAACGAAGTGGAGAAAAAGCGATCCAAGAGCCGGTTGACCTTGCTGAGGTATTTGCATTTCTATAAAAGATTCACTATTCATGAAAGCTCCATGCAAGGAGATATGAAAGTGTTAAGGCAAATTAACAACGTTGCGGTGATGTATCTTGAAACCCGTCGCAAGGATGATACAATCACCAGCTTAGCATGGAGTGATATTCAGTTTTTACCGGATGCTATCCGGGCACTCTCGAATGGTAGAAAAACTCTCAAATGGACCTACTGTTTTGCGTTTTATTTACTCGACTCCAATTTTCAGGAGATTTTCGAGAGTAACCAGGACTACTTGAATAAAACTGTGGAGGACTTGTCGGAAATCTTCGAAAATATAACCACTACCAGCACCAAAGGCAATGCCGATATCGTCAAGTTGATCATGAAAAACAAGCCTAAAATTATAAATTTGAGTAACACCATCAGCTTGCGTCAGAAAACCTTGATTGACAGTGCAGATCATAATCTTAGAGAGGGATTGTTGCGGTTCGAGACGTAATTGGCCCTTTCCGTTACGTTTCCATTGACAATACCTTAACAACTACACTTGAACTCTGATGCTATTTCTCAAATTGCACCAAATCATATTTGGTCGCTACCAACTTGAAAGGCCACCAAACGCTCCAAATATCTGATACCCGCCTTCAGTAATAGACACCTCTGTCATGCATCGGAATAATTGTCGTGTACCATTGCCATGGTGATCCATCGTACATGTCAATTTTTCACTTTCACGTGAAGATCAGCTTATCGGGATTTTTGTGTCGGGTTTTCGTAGATAACAGTACCAGAGCTCCACTACCTGGGCATCAAATCTTCCACACTCATCCAAGACTGATGGACCAAAACACTTCAATTCCGTTGCTTTGAATCCCAATTATAGCACAAATCACCAACGAGCTTCTCAGTGTCTTGAGTAGTGAATCCATTCCAACTCCGAAGATCTGCTAAGATCGGCCTCCAGAAGTAAATGTTCTATGGTGACTCCACACATTTCTGATCAACAACCCCGCCATCCCAGTCGGCTTTCATTGGAGTTGTCCGAAGAACGTGGACGTGATTGCAATGAGCGAAAGAACAGTATCTTTAGAAATACTAGTCGTCTCGGTAGCCGAGACAGTCTAAGCCATCCCAATCGAGAAAGAAGTAACTCGAGACTTCGGCAAGACTCCAAACGTAAGGGATCAAGAAACCCGGATCTTCTCCATACTGCCATCAACCAGAACCACCAGCTCAAATCCAACTTTCCTCGGTCGAGCTCGTCTCATAACTTGACTAATCGAAACATCCCCATGGTGGATCAGATGTCGGGCTTGGAAAGACCTACCATGAAACGGTGGAACTCATTACAGCATCATACCCCGTCGCAGAATACCGGTCCAGGCCAAGATTCAAAGGATGTTGTCATCAACACCTCCCACATTTCAAATGCCCAACAGGTTCCCTCTAGATTGGCACCAAACCCAGCTCCTAGCGACAACAGCATATCTCCCTTGACGGTGTTACGAGACCAGTATAATATTCGAAGACCCGGTGCTTATAAGCAATCTCCTGCAACTCCAGCGACAGACAACTCATTCAATAATTTGCTCGACAGAGGGGCAACGTTACAATCTACTGCCCCAACAGTACCAGATCTGAAAGAAGCTCCAACCGTATTCAGCAAGATCAATCACCTCAAAAATGGTAATTCCAGCATGCTCTCGTTAATCTCAGTGGATCACAATATCATAAACGATTCACTTTCTGGACACATTTCATCTGGTAACATTTCCAATTATCAAAGTGAATCAGATTCTGATGATGATGGAATAACTCCGAATAAAAATTTTGACGACTTGAAAACCATCAATGACGAATCTCACATCGACTTATCAGCTGACATTTCGAATTTTGGTGATATGTTGAGTGAAATAAATGATTTTCAAAAGACATTTGTCAATAAATTTGACCCAGAAGCTTCAAAATTGATCCGCCAAAACCGTACTCAACAAAAAATTTTAGATTATAAAGAACTCCATTCTTTCGACGCGTCCTCTAGTTCTACCAATTCCGCCTCATCATACCTGCTTTCTGTTCTCAACTCACACAATGTGAAGATACAAAGCGAGACCATATCAGCACAATATAGTTCGATCAGGCTTCGCTTTGGAAGTAGAGCTTCAGTTGACACGGGACGTCTCAATAAAAACGTCGGAACTAATACTGGAATCCTCGGTTTCATCAATAGACTGGAACTCTCGCGTGCTGAAGGAAATGATCCTTGGGATTCTAGATTCGGTACTAATGATTCCAGTGGTCAAATTGGAGAGTTTACCAATACTGAAGAGTTGATAAAAGGGATATGGGAAACTGAGATGCAACAATTTTTTACGAAGACTGACTCCACAGTAAATGCGGAAGAGAATTCGGAAATTCTTGCAGATGAAAGTGAACCATTGTCCATAAACTACTCTTCTATGGCAAGTAATGTTAAGTTTCTGGGAGAGTCTACGTAGGAACTAAAAATTAGCAGACTATAATATTTGATCAAGGGATAACTCAGGTGTATAAATAAAAAAATAAAACTAGTAACAAAAATTTACCAACGTTCTTGGTTAAGAGCTTCTAAATGTAGTCCGTGATTTGTTCATCTAGGTACTTCCAACATTTTTCAATGTTTTCTTCTTTCAAGAGATCATTTCTAATGAATCCTTTTTCACCAAACGACATGATGTGGTCGCCATTGTTCACCTCGGGGGAGAATGCTGCAAACATTTCAGTATAGGCACCATAGATAGGATTCCAAAAGAACAAACGCATAATTCTTTCTGAAATAGTAGGATTTTTCATCAATTCCGTCTTCATGTACCCAGGACACACAGAAACACTTAGTATATTTGTATCTGGGTGAGCTTTTGACCAATGCAATGACTGCAATAAATTCATGGCCTTGCTTTGAGCATAAATGTACTGGGTATCGGTAACAGATTCGTTATTGACTTCGTCCCAGTTTACTCCTCCAACAGGACTATAAAGCTGTGCCACAGAAGACAACCATACAATTCTTGATTCTCCTGGTAGGTTTGATTTTGCAGTTTTGATAATAATCGGATCCAAAAGCCTTTGGAATAAGTGATGGCCGATTGTGTTGGTACCCATCTGGATTTCATGACCCTGTACTGTAGGGAACATTTTAGTTTGTGCCAACATACCGGCATTCAATATTACGATATCCAATCTAGACTCAAGGGAGAGAAATTGTTCGATTGCTGGCTTAATAGTAGTTAAGTCACTCAAGTCCATCCTAATGAAATTCAAATTGGGATTTCCGTTGTTAAATTCTTTGGCTATTTCCACTCTCATCTTATCCATGGCTGCAAGTGTTTTCTCTTCATTTCTGGAAAAGATGTACACTTTAGCACCGCCAGCACCAGCAATGATCTTTGCAGCATGATATCCTGAACCAGAATTGGCACCAGTAATGATGATTACTTTTCCTTCGAGGTTAGGGATGGTTTTTTCCGTCATTGTAGGCTTCTTCGGCCAGAATCCATGAAGAATCTGTTTGATAATTTGCCAATTTGGTTTGGGAACTTCGTACATGGTTGAATTAAATTTGCTTTTGAAAAGATTAAGCTGATTTGCTTAGCTATTCAAGAGATAATTGACCCCCTTTTATACTCCATGGAATCCTAAGGGGTGTAATAGATGTGCTGAAAGAATTTGGCCCCAAACATCATTAATCAATATTACTGACCTTCTCGCAAATTTGAGTATATGCACGTTTATGCACGTTTATGCATGTGTGTATGCATGTGTATGCGGGTCTAATTGTCCTGGTTTTCGATTTTATCAAGAGGGCAGAGGAACAAGAATAAGCAGATCGTGAAGCAGCCTTTTTACCTGGATTTTCAACTGTTCTTTATGAAGATTTTGGCCAGAGATTTGGGGCTAGTTCCTCCTGTAAAATTGCAGAATTGAGATGTATTCTTCAGTATCGGGTAGCGGAACGGAGTTAACGCTTCGGAAACAAAAGAATGGAAGTTATTCGCACCGCATTTCCCGTAGAATATTTCTGGTTATGTGCCATGTGGAGACTATCATACATGTTACAAAGGCAAGTGACTATAGAAGCTCTTATCTTGATAATCCTAGAGATTCCAGTAATTCTGTACACAACACTTTAATCGCTATTAATGGCAAGTGCACTAAGTGTCCTTTGGATTCACCTACAGATCAGAAAAAATGAACTTCTACAATTGTAAAGAAGAAATGATTGTACTTTAAGTAAATCTGAAGTAGATATGCGTACCCTAGTGATTTCTTTATTATTGGAGAATCAACTTCCATGCAATATAGAATAAAATATAAATGGGAAAACATCCCAGCTTCATAAGAAACCACCATTTAAATCTAATTTGAAGGGACTTTCAACTCTAGAATATTACTGTCTCTTGAAGGTAAGGTATCCATGTATCAATTTTCCAAACGAGTCACAAAACTGGCTCGACTTCTGCATTAATTGAATAATGATGTGTAACTCTCCACAAAAATTATGACGGGAGTGATAAAAGTGGATCAATCGGCAAATAATATTTGAATTTTGGAACCAATCCTGTCTTTAGAATGAAAAACAATTGTGATCCCTTCAGATTTGACTTTCCTGAGAGCAGTTACTCGTCTGGTTTGGTTTGGTCTTGCTATTATAAACCAACAATTAAGGAACTGGTAGTTAGACAATAATAATTGCAACCATATCAATCGGTAATGTAGTCAAATCGTGAAGACAATAACTATCATCAGAGCCCTAACTTGTAATTAGTGACATCCACTCTGGGTTGCCTAAGTTTGGAGCGCCATGTTTGCCTTATCCACTGTTGCCTAAGGGCTTTTTTTTCAAATGAAGCTACGAGTAGTTGCTAAAATGATATGAATCAGATCAGACTCTCTTTTGGCACTTGCGACTTGTTGACATATGTAGGCTGTCTTTCGTAAGCATTTGGTTTCGACTTACCTTCCCTTTTCTTGTGATGGCGATGTCCATGACTACACTTTTGTATGTCATCTTTCTTGTCGCCGTTATCTTCACCTTCAGACGAATCACTGGACGAGTCGCTCGAAGACTCGTCCGACAGCTCGCCAAACTCCTTCTGAGGATGGAAAATGCAACAAATCTTCGATTTCTTCTTGTCTAAATGTTCATTGTCGATCACATCATCAGTCCACCTTACGCCTGGTCTGGCTTGTTCTCTGGCTTGCTGTGGAGCGGAAGATGTTCCCTCGTTGTTCCGTAGCCGCAATATGGGGTTGGACGTTATAGCGGTGGTCTGTGTGGCGGTAGGGGTGGTATTTCTGGGGGAAGACATGTTGTGTCTTATGGAGTTAATGGAATAAAGTCCTTATGTTTTGCATTACGTAAGCAGTCATTTTAAGTGCATTTGAGTAGAGACTACATATATGGTAGAAACCGTGAAAACCTGCAGAATTTTCGGTATTAAATATAAACACTAATCATCGAGGCTCTACTTTGTACCCAAGGTTTATTAAAATCCAACGTTTCTGGTGTAAAAAGAGTAATTTTCGAGGTGATAAAATTCCCTTTGGAACTTATTGAGATTGCACTAAATATCCAGAATGAAGCTGCGGAAAAAGGCCAGAAAAATCGGGGACTTCCAAGGGGCAATTGACCCCTTCTATAGTGCCAGGTAAAGTGAGATACCTCGAAAGGTCGCTGGCAGCCTTCAAAGGCCGCTCCACACTCCTCGGGAACCCACCATTTTGTGGTAGTACGTTGTCACGTGACGCGATTTCTATAGTAAGTTGAATCAACACGTCTTTATAGCCATATCCATGAACAGGTCTTCCTTGCCCTACAGCACACAGGACTTATTTCCTCAGGTGAATCCCACCGGAAGCCCTACCAGAGGTGGTAGTATATCCGGGGCCAGCATTACCGGCGGCAGCCACACCGGAACCCACAATGGATCCAGTTATAGTGGAACCCCCAATGGACCCTCCTCCAGTTATGGGGACCGATCAGGAACAAACGGAATTAAAAAGATGTTAAAGCGTCTCATCAAACCAAATACATTGGATTTCGAAACCGCCATATGGGAAATTTTCCATCTTATCTACAACCCTAAAAAGATGTACCGCTCCCATTACTACTATAAGCAACAAACCAACAATAGCGGTAAGTTCAGCTACACCAGAGACGATCCTTCGTTCCTCATCCTATTAACATCATTCTTATGCATCAGTGCCATTGCGTGGGGTTTGGCATACTCGCCCACTGTGATCGACATCATCAGGCTCATCTTGTACATGGTGGTGGTAGATTTCTATCTCACCGGAATGGTGATTTCCACTATCTCCTGGTATATCACCAACAAGTTGTACAATAGAGACTTACTCAGAAGCAACCCATTCTCCACCCCCAGACCAAATGGTAACAATGGTTACATTGAGTGGGGCTTCTGCTTCGACATCCACTGTAACTCTTTCTTGGTGATATGGTGCTTGTTGTACTTAGTGCAGTTCTTGTTGCTCCCTCTCTTGAGAAGAAAGGGTTCGATCATCGCATTGTTGTTAGGAAACTCTTTGTACTTTGCATCAATTGGGTACTACTTCATCATGAGTCTTTACGGTTTCAGCTCTTTGCCTACCTCCAGAAATGGAGGGGATCCAGTGGCATTGCTTCAAATGCTTGTATTGGCTGGTATTTTGCCATTATTGAGTGTCGGATGGTTGATATCGGTATTCTTTGGCTTCAATGTTGCAGATGCAATGGTGGATACCTATTTCAACTAATTTAATCTTGTAGTCAAAATCTCCCAGATTTCTCATATTCAAGCTGTTCTTTACTACATATTAAATACTTATCATGGTGCTAAAAAGCTACTAACGTTATCATACGAGGATATAGAAGTTAATGCAATTTTGAAATCTAATATGTCTTTCACTCTCTCTTTAAACTACCGGATTAAACCCTAGCTCTCTTAGCAAGTTCGTCCAAACGATCTTCAGCTGCTTTGATTTTAAATCCGGTTCTATTACTCAACTCGTAATCTCCATCACCAACTTCACCACCCTTCTTCAACCAGCTCTTACACTCTTTAACAGTTTCCCTAATATCTGGGGTGCCTTCCACTGAAGTTCTCATAATCCAAACGAACATGGACCTTTCACATAAAGCAGTTGGATAGATGTATGGACTATAAGTCATTTTATGGAATCTAAATTGAGGATATTCAGAGATCACATATTTGGCAATAACTTCATTATCAAGAAGGGCAAGACCTTCTGGAAGTTTGTTTTGAGTTCTCAAAACAACACTTTGCAAAAAGTTTCTGATCATGGATTCGTCCATTGCTTCTTCAATCTTGTAGAGCTGTTCAGTTTCGGTATTAATTGAATAATCTTTGCTGGGAGGTGCAGAATAGCCCAACATCTTCAATGACAATTCTAAATCTTCATCGGTCATTCTGTTGTATCCATTCCAAAAGTATACCAATTCATGAATAGGTGAGGTTCCAAAACAGTCAACAAATGCCAATTCTGGATGTAATCTATGAGTGGCTTCAACATGTTTGAGCTTTCTAAGCAAAAATTTATCAAATGGCATCTGCTTGTTACTTCCTCCGATTCCACCTTTCTTTCCACTTGCATTGATTCCATGACCAGGAACATAAGTTGGAGCCAAATCAAAGTAAGTTTTAGAGAGATCTGCGTATTTTTGAATCAACTCTTCCTTTTCGTCTTCAGGTACTTCAAAGAGTCCTGCCCTGATCATTCTGTATTGCTCCAAATAACAAGAAGCTGCCATGAAGAGATAAACACCTTTGGACCATGAGTTGATATCAATTAAATAAATAAAATCACGAGCTGCGTTATCATATTGATGGTGGAAGGCATACAACATCGCCCGATCGAAAATAAGCAATGCTTCAATTTGCTTCATTTGAATACTGTTATCAGGATCGTCAGTGAAATCTTGCATCACCTTCAAAGCCAAGTCAATCTTTCCTTGGCCTGCTAAAGTTCTACCTTCTTGCAAGATCCACAATGCATTGTGTGGGAAAAACTTTCTTACTTTAGAAAGAAGTTGAGGGGTATAAAGAATTGGGTTTTGCAAGATCCTGTTCAATTCGCTATCCGAAATAGTGGTTTTGGATTCAATCGACAAAATCTGCTTGATGTTTTCATCTTTATGATGAGGTAATTGGTATCCTAAATCGATGAATTGGATAGGACCATCATAGAAAATCAACAAAGACATCAATGCCAACTCACCGTGAATGTTTCTTGAGGTAACAGCAGTTCTCCAAAGCATCTTCAATCCAGCTTCCTTATCACCTCTAAAACCGACAATAGAAAGAACCTTACCAATTGTTGGGGGAATCAAAGAGAGAACAACTTGAAGAATACCGAAACATAACTGAACTCCAGAATGGATAAACTCATCAATAGTAGACACATGTAGATGGTTATCAGGCTTCGCTGAACTGTTAGTAGACGGAGTGGAAAGTAAAGAAGAAGTGGTCGATGGGAACAGATTTTTCCCGAGACAAAAATGATTGGGGGTATCATTAGAAAATGACGAATGTCCATTATCATATCCAGGGTAAGGTTCTTTAAGTGCTGAACCACCGGAAGTAAAACTTTCCTTATCAGAGAATTCTGGGAGGTCTTCAAGAGCATCGATGAACTCATCATCGTCATCTTCTTCTTCACCTCCAGATTTAGGACTTCCTCTTAATAAACTGGAATAAGGCTGACTCATTAATGGGGGAGTTCCATCTCTATCTCTAGCAAACTGAGAGTTTTGACTAGATTGTAAAGGACTGATTGGTCTTAGGGAATTGTATTCGCCCAAAACGTTTGATCTGACAGAAGCAGCACTTGGTAAAACATTGATTTTATCCAAATACTGACTGCTTTTCTTTGACAAGCTAGGTTCATCGTTTAAAGGTTGAAACAAATCGATTTGACTAGGGGTATTGTTACCCAAGTTGGTTCCTTCGACTCTGGACTTTCTCATCTGATAAACTTTCTCCAACTCTCTCATTAACTTCATATCTTCTGCGAGAGAGGCTGACGATTCATTCTCCACCTTATAACCAGGAAGATCTGCAGTGCTGAAGTTGGCGGAGTTTGGATGTGATGCTGCTTCCTTACGTATCCTTTCCAAATTTTCATTGAACAATTTCTCCAGTTCTTTGACTTTGTTGAAAATGTGATCTAAAGTCTGGTATGCTCTTCTTAATTTAAATAATGCTTTTGCACTTTCAAGCATACCGTTGTTTTCGGTCAAGAGCATCAACAATGCATTTAGTAACGTCAGCTCTGCATAAGTCACTTGGAACTCAGTTCCTGGTGGATAAATATGGGAGGTGGATAAATTGTACTTGGTGTTGTACTTTGAGTTTGCCAAACATGCAGTTTCACTTGCTGATAACGTCTTGTGAGCTTTCTCCATGAGGTCAGACTCGAATCCCAAAGTGGCCTCTATAAATTCCATCACACCCAAAGCCAAGTTATAGATAGAATCAGGCTGTTCACTGGGATTCTTTGCGCTCTTGTCGGAGCATTTCTTGAGGAGATCAACACCTTCTTCTGATCTGTCATCGAGCAAGTAATCCATGGCCTTCAAGGCCACTTCAAAATCCTGGACTTGTTTGAGGACCTTGGGGTAGTCGGCCACATCTGTCAGAGACTGGTTGGAGCTGTTAGAAGTGGTGGATGAGAGAGAAAGTATGGAAGCCTTCTTCCGGAGTCCTTTGAACATGGTCGAGGTGGAATGTCAGAGACTGAAGTGCTGAGTCAACGGTGGGGTTCGGGAAAAAACACACCACGGAAAGGAAGGAACTGGAGGATGAAACAGGTTCCAGCGATGCTAATTTGAAATGATCAAGGGCTTTGATGGCCAGATCAACACAGTAGAGGTGAAGTACGAGCAAACACCTGGAAAAAAGCAGTACACGTAGTGCAGATTGAAATGGATGAAGTTCTAGAAACGACGGGACACCGTGGGGAGGATGTGGGAGTGCAAGAATACCTAAGGAGCCGTAGAAAGAAGGACTTTTCACCAACAATAATGGGGTTCTTGAAGAATCACAACTTCGTGTAATATAATTAGCCAAGCTGTAAAATGATCTTGTATCAGTTGCAGGTTACGCCTAGCAATAAACACTCCGAAAGTGAGGGGACGTCAAAACGCCCCCATTTTTTACAGGAGTGACAAGGTACCGTCATGCTAGGAAAAGGGGCTGAACATGGGAGAAGGTCAAGACATATTTACCAATATCGGGGGCTGAACATGGAGGTTCTACGGAATTATACTTGAAGTGTAGAACCCTGGAAATCTTTCACCTGAACTTTAGCCTGCTTGTATGCAGGAGCTCGCCCTTTCAGTGAAAAGTTACTGTGTACTTCAAAATCCCGCTTGGGAGGGGGTGACCACCTGGAAAGCCCCGGTCGTGCATGGCTAATTACATTGGGAGGTCAAACGGCGGTAGTCCTCGCAGTACCAACAGCGCCAGGAGGTGGTAACAACCTTGGCAGGGCTGCCTGGTTGGAGGGGGGCAGTTTCACCGGAATACCCGGAAACTATCATCTGCTCTGGTCACGTGATCGGTAAATGCCACCCGCGACTTCTGGGGGATTTGTATTTTGAGGTGTTTGGGTGCATACGACGCGTGGGTTCCTGCACATGGGACTGTCCCCCAGGCCAGGTGGCGGGTTGGAGGAGAAACTCCTTCCTATTTAAATTGGGGGCACTTGAACCAGCAAATTGGTTTTTCTCGTGATCACGTGGATATGTATCATGTGACTCTTGATTTTCGGGTGACTCGGTGGACATAACCATGATCGGTATACCCCGGTATAGCGAGCCTAGCTACCCCCGGGTACAGGTACGGGCAGCCCCCGGCGTCGCCGATCTCCCCAAGATCTCTTCACCTCCGGTCTATGCCCAAAAGGGCTGCTTGCTCCGCAGACTTCTCTATCTTTACCAGCTCGGAATATCTCCCTGCAAATACAGAAAATTCAGCCCTGGTGGTATTTTCCACCAAATGAAACGTAAATAATCTACGCAACTATCCCCGATCGATCTTGGAGGAAATAGATGGTCAAACCCCTCCAAATTCCACCGTGGCTATTATTCTCCCCATTATACGGCCATATCCTCCATATGCCATAAATAATATGGGCATCATCTGTTCGGAATATGGCAGGAGGTGGATGTTGGTAGAAACATGCCATTCCCGATTGGGGATATTTTTCCCTGAGATGGGGTGGGCTGCGCCAGCGGCCCAATCGGGTGATGCAACCTTTTCCGCACCCAATACTTTTCAACGGTGGAAGACTGTATGGGCTGGTTTAGGATCGAAAAAATAAACCTTGTTACAATATTATGTTATGCGGAAGAATACTGCAAAAAATATGATGGAGTCAAGGATAGGCTGGAATCCAACTTAAACAGGTAAGAATCAGTCCAGATGGCGATCTTGGATTTTGCATCTCCGGATTTCACCTGGTATATAAACCCTGGAGCGTCTTCACTAGCTAAGGTACTACTGTTAGTCGTTCTTTTAGTTGCGAAGCTCATCGTGTTGTTTCAACCTCATTCGTTCTTTAGTTCAACCAATCCTGATACCTAATCATGAAGCTTGCCCTTCCTTTAATCATGTCCAGTGGTGCCATGGCTGTGGTCACTGTGACAGAAACTGCACCAACTTCTAGTCAAACCGTTACAGCCAGTGCAGTTGTTGGCACCCAAACTTTCATCAGCACTGTTCAAGGTGCCCCACCAGGTGTTCCAACCTTCTCTGGTTCTGCTGCTGCTTCTTCTGGTGCTGCTTCTTCTGGTGCTGCTTCTTCTGGTGCTGCTTCTTCTGGTGCTGCTTCTTCTGGTGCTGCTTCTTCTAGTGCCCCAGCCTCCTCTGGTGCTGCTCCAATTTCTTCTGGTGCTGCTTCCTCTCCTGCTGCTACCACTGGTACCGTGAATCCTACTACTGGTCCTACTACTGGTCCAACCACTGGTACTGCTGGTTCAAGTACTGGTGCTGCTTCTTCCGGTGCTGCCTCTTCTGGTGCTGCTTCCTCTTCCTCCTCTATCTCCACCGTTCGTCCAAGCACCACCTCTACTGGTGCAACTACCAACACCTCAACTACCAACACCTCAACTACCAACACCTCAACAACCAACACCTCTACAACTTCAACCTCTACAACTACAACCTCTAGAACTTCCACTTCTACAACTTCAACCTCTAGTTCAACCTCTAGAACTTCCACTTCTACAACTTCCACTTCCTCCACTTCCCCATCCCCCACTACAGCACCACCCGACCCAGAGTTCCAAAGACAAATTCTTAATGAGCACAACAGATTAAGAGCCCTCCATGGAGTCCCAGCATTGGAATGGGACGCTACACTTGCCAACTTTGGCTACAATTACATTTCGAGAAATATCCACTGTGACTCCCCTGACTTGATTCACTCTGGTGGTCCATATGGTGAGAATTTGAATGCGGGTTCTGTCGGTGGTATAGACCCAACCGACTCTTGGTACGGTGAAATCAGCGAATACGACTTTAGTAATCCTGGTTTCAACGGAGCCACCGGTCACTTCACCCAATTGGTATGGAAGTCCTCCACCAAACTTGGATGTGCCAGAGTCACTTGTCCAGGTGTGTGGCGTCAAATCACCGTGTGTGAATACCTGCCTCCTGGTAACTTCGTAGGTAACGACCCTGCCACTGGAAGACCCTTCTTTGAAGAAAACGTTTTGCCTTTGCTCTAGTGTGTTAGATTCATTAGTTTATTTGCGTATTTTAGTGTTTACGATTTTGTTAATGAACCATAGTATGATTCCTTTGTAGGGGGTACCAGCATTTCCAAGAGAATTTTGAGACCAGGGCCACCACGATCGGCATTTCCAGCCCAGTTTTAACTATTGACATGGCCCATTTGGGTGCGAAAGCAACTCCACTCGGGGATTGCTTCTGGCCATGTGGACACTTGCATAATTTCCGAGTTTCACAAGGAGCTGTTGTGTTCCATGGCCTTGTCCATTTCCGTTTAACAATAGCGTAAAATTTGATGTAGTGATTATACATTCGGTGTATTTTCTTTGGTACGTTTATACCAGCCATGTGTTGCAATATTTTTTATTTCTCATAAAATATTTTCTTGGATATCTGCACCTTGTCGCCAGAAATGGCAGTTTTGCTGGAGAAAATAGTACAAAATGTAGATAGATTTATCCTTACATTTCAGTACATAGAGCAAGGAAAAAACTAAAATGTCGTACAAAATCGTACAATATCGTACAATATCGTACAGTATCGAACAATAATGTAGTGCAATGTAGTGCAATGTACATCACCAGGTTGGTAACATCGGCGGATTATTATGCCGGTGGTAACTTCATCTACATTGCGCGTAGTGGAGAACATTGGACTCTATTGTTGTTTTGGTTAGTTCTACGAGATTCACCTGTGACACCATACATTCAATAGCTTCTATACAGTTTACAGTTTGCCGGTGGCTTATGACCGATTGGCAGTTTATTTTGTTTTTTAATTACTGGGTAGTGGAAGTATCTAATGGGAACCCATTTAGTTCTTCAAGACCTCAGCGAATTGACCCTTGGATGGCTTAACCTTCTTTTGGTCGACCTTAGCAGAACCCAACTTCTCAGCAGCGAAAGTCTTAGCGTATGGGTTCAATCTCAAGAGAACTTGCTTGTTCTTCAATGGGTTCTTCTTCAAGACGTGGGTTCTCTTTTGGGTGGCTTGGCCAGCTGGTCTAACAACAGCTTGGATTTCAGCAGAGTTGATCAATCTGATGACATCGGTGTTGGAGATGATGTTAGATGGCAAGGTGTAACCGGTCTTGATAGACTTGGTGGAGTCGGAACCGTAGACAGAGTCCAAGGATTCGAAAGCACCTTGGGTCCAGATGACGAATCTACCCAAGTGAGCACCTGGAGCCAATTGCAACAAACCTAAGTGCTTGACGTCGGAGGTCTCGACACCTGGGACGTTTCTCAAGGCCTTGACGATACCGTTGTCTTGGGAGTAGACAACCAATGGACCTCTTCTTTGAGTGAATCTTCTTCCTCTCAACTTACCCTTACCGGCTCTCAACTTCTTGGACTTGATGACCTTGATGACATCCTTGTGGGCACCGACAGCCTTCAAGATAGCAACGGCATCCTTGGTCTTGGTGACAGATTCGAACTCATTGGAGACAACCAATGGCAATTCCTTGACTTGTTCAACTCTGTGACCTCTGGCCAAAACCAAAGAGGTGACAGCGGAGGCAGCGATAGCAGAGGCAGTAGCATAACGCTTTTCGTTATGGTTAACCTTGACGTGCCACTTTCTCCAGGTCTTGGTTGGGGCGAACATACGACCACCACGACACATGTTACCAAAAGCGGCTTGACCGGCACGGTGAGTACCACTACCACCAACTCTTGGAATTCTGGCAACAGCTCTACCGGTACCCCATGATTCAGCGGAGGTTTGGTGACCGGCCTTTTCAGAGACAGCGTAAGCTTGTCTCTTGTTCTTGTTCACTCTGACGAAAACAGAGTGGACAAGGTCTGGTCTGACTGGAGCAGAGAAGACAGCTGGCAATGGGAGTTGGGTAGAAGTTTGTTCACCCTTGGCGGAGACGACAGAGACTTGAGGACGAGACATCGTGAATGATGAAGAAGTGATTAAGTGAAAAATTTTTCTTTATATAGCGACGAGGGGTCAGGGTGTGCGAGGGGTTACCCGGCTTTCACAAGCGAGAAAAAAATCGTGAAAAAGAGAAAAATCCATCATTTGAAGGATCACGTGAGGCGATGACCTAAAGGGTTTAAAATCGCCACAGTCTCGAAATAAAGCCAGTTTTGGTGTTGAAAAACAGCTCACAGTCATCTCCAGCAGTTTCGCTATTCTATCCTCTTTTGGGAGGATTTTAGCTCTTGTCGGGGCCCGATATCACCACCAAATTCACATGTTTTCCCCTTAATTAAGTAGTGCGTCTTCAGTTACTTAACAACCGTTAATTGGATCAAGTTACCCGGAATGGAAGTACCACAGATAGCGAAGGGGATGAGATTAAACTGCCACAAACAAAGCAGTGTTTGTGGTCTTAAGATCAATAATTTGGGGGCACTGTATTCTCGGCTAGTGGAGGTATCAAAACAAAAATCTGATCTTTTGTGGCCCAAAATGGCAGTTTTGTAAACTCTCGTAAACTAAATATGCCAAACACTCCATCTACAACAAACACTCCACAATAACGATATCACCAACTTGGTATGTAGGACACGTAGTCGGACATGTCAATCGGTTATCTTGATACACGTGATGGGGGGCTCATATGGGGAGAAGCCTTGCAGAAGTACTTTTAGCACTGTTCCCCCAAGATGTACTCTGGGATGGTTAAAACATATATTGATGAACTAAAATGGATGATGACGGAGTGTCGGTGGAAAAACCAATGTGCAATAAATATATAGACGATTAGGACCTGTAATTTTGAGGAATGGAGATATTCTAACAACATCCAGATGATTGGGCCGGTTGTCTGTTTGCTCTTCCCAATTCAACACCCCCTTGTCTTCTGTTGGCCTGTCTGGCTCTGTTTCCGCTGACTGCTTCCTCAACCGGCAATGCTCTGCCAATTTTGTTGAAGATATCTAAAACACCCTCACCCGACTTGGCCGAGCACTCTGATGTGATGATAACGGTACCGTCTTCGGTCATTTCTCTGATGTATTCCTCAACTTCGCCCTCTTGCACTTCTCTCTTGTCTGTAAGATCGCTCTTGTTACCCACCAAGGATATAACAATGCCTTCTGGTGCTTGCTTCTTCAACTCCTTGATCCAGTCTTGAGCTTTCACAAGGGATGCTTTACTGGTGATATCGTACACGCAAAGTGCAGCATTGGCGTTACGGTAGTACATTGGTGCCAACGACTTGTATCTTTCTTGGCCTGCTGTGTCCCAGATTTCGAACTTTATGGTGGTTTGGGTTTCTGGTAATGTAATGGATTGGGTCAAAAATGCTGCCCCAATGGTGGACTCTCTCATGTCATCAAAGGTGTTCTTGACAAAACGATGGACAATAGAGGATTTTCCCACGGCACTTTCGCCCAAAAGAACGAGTTTGAATTGGGCAAAGTTTCCTTGACTCATGATGATGAAGACGTTTATATGAAGAATAACAGCAGGAGGAAAGTGGATGAGTAAGTCTAATGATCACGTTTGATTGACCTTGATCACTTGAGCTTTCGGATGCTACTTAGGGGCACCTGATGATGTATTGAGGTTATTAGGTTGGTCGATGTAAGAAGAGACGATCGGTTATCTGATATGGGTGGCCATTGGTGGCCACCCGAGGGTTGTGTGCAGGACGTCTACAATTAGTGCTAACATTGTATATTTACAGGAGTGGAACTTGGGGTAAATCAACCTAGTTCTCAATCTTGGCCAAGATTTCCTTGTCAGTGTACAACAAGTACTCTTCCTCACCAATCTTGACTGGGTTACCGCCGAATGGTGGCAACAAGACTTGGTCACCAGCGATGACGGAACATGGAATAACCTCACCGGTGGTGGTGTTGGTGATACCTGGACCAGCAGCAATAACAGTGGCTTGGTTCAACTTCTCTTGGTTCTTTTCTGGGATGAAGATACCGGAGGCAGTTTGGGTGGCTGGCTTCAATCTTTGGACCAAGACACGGTCGAACAAAGGCTTTAAGGATTGGGCAGATTTCAAGAAAGACTAGATGTTAGTACAGAGTTCTGTTTGAATACGAAGCTAGTCCATAATGGGGCTCGAACTTGCTGAAATAAGATGGGATTCTGTTGTTTCCTGGTAATTAATTCTCATTCCACCAGGATTGATTATTCAGTTCGTTGATGAAAAATTCGCCAATCAATGCATTGGTAAAGTTTCTGGAATATCAACAAGCAGTTCCAGTATTATTTGCATGCACATCAGCCCTATTGTAACCTCGTAAGTGATGTATTGACTCTCCGGGGTACATACCATTTGGGGTAAAGCCTAATTGGTGATTTGAGGTGACTTATATTTGGTGGGCGTGGAAATGCTAGAATTTTCTACCATTGAGCTGGGCACGACTCCGGGTAGCTGCAAAATCCGGAACATGACTAAGCAGATAAGAGCCAAGAGAGAGTTCGATGAAAGTCCGAGGATTAAGCTTATTTTGACCTTTGGATATTTCTATGATTTAAACTCTCACTCATTGAATTTTCTACAGTTGAGATTATAAATGTTTACAAAATTTTAAATTTCTCAAAGCTTTTGGAATTTTTCTACAATATGAGAGAATATAAGAAAAATAGATAAATCAAAAGCAATAATAAACTTATTTGTCTATAAACGATTAGTATATAGAATACACTATTATTACTAGTAATCGATCTAAAGAATTAACCGAAACCATGAAATAGAACGATGACCCCAGTTATTTAATTCTGAGGCCATCTGTTTACGATCTTCAAGTAATCTTATGTATATGTATGCATTGTCTATATACTAATCAAGGTATCTGTCAAGAGGTTCGCCCAAAACATTCTCGATAACACGGACAAGTCCGCTTCTTACTTCCATCTCAACACTCTCATCATCATCCTCCAACAATTCAGCAATGTATGGAATGAAAGTTGGTAAGTAGGTTAACCATTGTTCACCCATCTTTTGGAAAATACTTCTCAAGGTACGGATAGTCCAGATCTTGGATTGGGAAGTTGCATCTTTCTCATTGGAAATGTACTCGATCAATCCACGAACCAATTTCTCGTTGTATTCCTCAGAAGCAACGTTATTAATGAATGAAGCGATGGACTTGACCAAATACTTTCCGATTCCCTCCTCGATGTTGCCAAGTTGAGCCAACAATGGGGAGCTGATGCTATCAAATCTTCCTTGTTGCGACCAGTAGTCGTCTTGGTCATATTTGAAGGAGGAAGTTAATGAGTTCAAGATGATTCTTCTTAAGTTTACTTCTTGCAAGGAACCCTCTGCAAATCTAACCAAAATTGACGAAACTGCGTCCAACAAGTAGGAATAATATGAAGTGACAATACTCCTCAACTTCTCTTGCAATTTGTTGAAGAATCTGAAGAATGCTAACAATCTGGAGATCTCGGTATTTTCCAAGTTGGAACCTTCTCCGTTGATGGCCCATCTGACTAAACTAGCAAATAATGGACGGAAAGTCTTGTCATTTAACTTCATAACATATGCAATACCACAAGTAGAGAAAGAGCTTTCAAGTCTGTGAATGGTGTTATTGTCAAATTTATCATCCAAAGACTCAGAATATTGCCTGAACTCGAAGGCTTGGATCAACCACTTCATGAATAAAGTTGATTGGTTTGAAGCAGACTTCTTGTCGATTCTTTCAATAGTCAACTCCAAAGTATTCAAGTACAATCCGAGGTTGGCTGCGCTATCATTTTCGTAGAATTTCTTGTTGATCCAGATGTTGCATAATGACTTTAAGACAGCAGATAAGTCCATGTGTTCCACAACCAAGTTCAAGACATTGGATCTAATGGAAGTCTCAATCAAGTCACTGGACAAGATAGTGATCAAAATTGAATCCAAGGTGCTTACCATGAATGATGGAATCTTCTTGATTAAGCAAGATAATAAGATCATGATGGATGCTTGGATCAATCTTGAACTTTCCTCATCATCATCAGAATTAGTTCCTTCCCAAATTTTGAGGGCAGGTGGCACAATCTTAGGGAAGAATCCGATAGTCTTGACACCGAGGGTGTTGACGACAGAAGTAATGGCGTTGATGGAAGAAATGATTAATTCTGGTTGTTCACTCAATAAACCATTAACGGAAGTGATTGAGTTCAAAGAATCAATCAAAACCTTGGAATTGGCAGCGTTCAATAATTCCTTAGTAGCAAGACCGAACTTGTTAACGATAGAAGCAAATGTGTTCAAGTAAGCTTGTTGCAATTCAATATCAATATTTTTCTTGATACCATGGATCAAAACAGGTAATAACTTTTCCAATATACTGACTTGAAGCATATCGTTGATGTTAGTACTGTTCAATTCAGACTCGAATTTAGTTCCTGCTAGGATAGCAAAATTACGAGCAACCTTGATAGCCAAAGCATCAGAGATCTTGTCGACATCCATAGAGTCAATAATAGCATCCACAAAGTAATTCAAAGGCAATAAGTCCAAAAAGTTACTCAACAAGTTATACAAACTAGCAGTGATTTCCTTATCAGGTGTAGTGTTAGTAAAGATGTCCAATGAAGTCAACAAGAAAGAGGTAACGTTTCTAAATTCACCTAAAACATCAGCCTTAGTTTCTTCACCAACCTTGTTATCCAACAAGACAAGAGCAACCTTGATCTTGATGGAAGAAATACCATTGTAGTTTCTGTTGTCATTGTTCAAGACCTTCCCAAGGAAGTTCAAGAGTTGAGTCTTCATAACCGACAAGCCTTCATCATTCAAAGACAAAATTGCAAGTCCAAAGATACTTCTAGTACTCAACTTGGTGTAGTCTTCGGAATTAGGATCGATTTGAGTGCTTGGGATTTGATTCCACAAATCACAGAACTTTTCAATACCTTCCAATTGTTCTTTGGCAGAGAATATTTTCAAGAAAGATGTGGTGAATTCCAAAATTGATCCACATTCTGCCATCTTGTTCTTGTTGTAATTGTTCACATATTGTTGACCGACCAAGAAGAGCAAAGAATGTAAGGATTTATCATATCCAAGAGTTTTGGTTAAGGAGGTAAAGAGCTTGACTCTACGATGTCTTGGGATATGTTGGAAGGCTGCAACAAAACTGGTTAACAAAAATTCAATTTCGCTAGTGATGGAGGATGAACCATTTTGAGCCAAAGCAGGGATGACCTTAGCAATGGTTTGTTGTAAAGCAGAGTTGGAAAATTCATCATCTTGTCTAACGGTATGAGCACCCATAAAAGTGAAGATAGGCATCACAGAGTGAAGAATAATTTCAGGAGCTAGGGATGCCAATTCAGCAATGACCAATAAAAGACGATTTTGAACTTGTGGAGATTGGGAAGATCTGATGGAATTAACAATCAAATCGGCTCTAATGGAGTTGGAGTCAAAGTTGTATTTTTGAGCACTTGCCTTCATCTTAGCAATGCTCAATACCATACAAGAAGCTAAAGTTTCTTGAGCATATAGAACTGGTAAATTACCATCATTACCCAAATAGTCCAAATCTGTTAAGATTTTAAACAAAGCTTGTAATAATTTAGGACGTGCAACATCGCTGGACTCTTTTCTCAAATTCTTATCCAAAACATCGAGAATGATGGTTAATTTCTTCAAATGAACAGATGCAATATTATTGATATCTTCCCTAGCCATGGCTTGCTTGGTAGATGAAGAAGATCTTCTTCTACGTTTTACAACTCCTTGCTCTGGCATCTGGGAATTGAGTTGGACATTGTTTAAGGCTGCAATAAAAAGCTCATGGTCAATGTCTAATAACTGTAAAGTATCCATGGCGTCAATCTCAATGGATTCTTCATCGGTCAACAACTCAATAAGCTTGTTAATGATAGCCATACGAGATTCAAGGGATTTGAAACTGCTGAAGACATTAATCAATCTGTCATTAGTGATAATTTGCATATTGGAAGATTGGTTTTCCAAACCTTGCATGATCCATGAGACTTCTTTAGAAGCATTCTTATCTGAGGAGTCACCTCCTACCAAACCCGCAATGTTCTTTTCAATATCGTTGAAGAAATCAATTTTCGCTTCATTAGCTTGTTCTATTAACTGTGCTCTTTTGTTGAAGTATTCAGCCAAGTCCTCAGCAAAGAAGAATCTGTCATCACCACCATTATTGTTTTCATGAGCCATAATAATCCAGATTCTCCACTTGAAGACGATTGGGAGAGATTGCAACGACCATTGGTTCAAGATGAAAGTTTTCAAAAGCAATTGTCCGATTTTCTTCAGACCTGATTTGGAACTCTTGAAAACAGTTTGAAACAAAATATGATTAATTCTGTTATTATCGAGTAAAACATCTTCCAAAACCTCGTCCTTGAATAAAACCTCATTAAGGAATAAGGCATCTTGAGGTGGAATAATAGCTCTTTTGGATGGCTCAGTGTTACCATAAATTTGGTCTTCAAGGTAAAGGGTGGTCTTGACCTTATTCTTTCCACTATGAATGTTTTTGGTATGATCCTTGACAATTTTCAACAACTCTATAGAAGAGCTTCTGATTTGCTTGTTGGAATCACCTAATCCAAGAAGGAAAATTGGTACCAAAAGATATAAATCCACAGTGTGTGAAACCTCTTGAAATTTAGATGCAATATGATTCAAGATGTTAACTCTTACTAAAATCGGTACTGAAGGAGAATAAGCAGCTCTTAAATAGAACGATAAGCTAGATTCTGATGATGAGAAGACGTCATCAAATTTGATTAATGCCTTCTTGTCTGCATTCAACAAACTAACCAAGGAATATAAAAGCTTTCCAAACTCTTCTTTAGCGTCGAAAAAGTTTGCTGTAGAAGTTTTCAAAGACTCAAGATCAACATTGGATTCTTCAAGTTCCTCGTCATCGTCCTCAATCTCGACATCTCCATCGAAAACAATATCGTCAGCATGAAGATCAGATGATCCACCCAATGTAGTCATAAGTTTCATTTCCAATTCTTCAATAGTGATATTATTTTCACGCAAACTTTGGCTGAATAAGGTTTTGTTGAACTTCAACAAGGATTCCAATATTTGAGTAGAAGTTTCTCTGTAATCTTGAGAGGTAGTTTGTGCAACCTTGTTAAAAATAAATGTGAAGAAAGTGTCGTTCAAACTGATGAAGTTAAAAATAGTAAACGATTCCTTGCTGGGGAAAGTGGCCATGAAATAGTGGAGCAAAAACTTGCTCATTTTGTATTCTCCAGTCAATGTTGAGACCAATTCTTTGTTTTTGGCCAAAACTTCTGGGGTTAAATTTTTGAAGCAGTTTGCTGGAGCTTCTCCGTTGAAGAAGTTCCATAATTGTCCTAACGCTATCAAAGTATGTTTAATAGTATCGGGCAGAGTTGATTTTGGATCATCCAAGATGGACTCAGTGATGCTAACAGTTACCTCTGAAGATAATGGAACTATGGAGCCAAGTACGGCAATTATAGAGTAACTTGTCAATTTGATATCATGACTGAGTTTGTTGGAGAATTTGAACTCCTTTGGAAGTAACATAACACCGACAACTTCCAAAATAATTGGCATATAGATTTCATTCAATTTGTCCAACCTTTTTGACAAAGAAGCCAAAAGTTGAATAGTGAATGTCAAGAAGAAAACCAATTGTTCTTTGTAAATAGTGGAGTTTTTCACTTGTTCAAGAAGATAATAGGAATACAACTTGAACATTTCGAAGTCGTTATGAAATGCCTTCAAGATAGAGCTTGATGGAAGTGCTTTGTTTTGTTCCTTGTATCCTAACATCCATTCGAAGATCTTAGGAAATTGTCCTCTTGGAACTACATTCATGACCTTCACAAATATGCTTTGCGCATGGTAAGGTAAAGCAGCCAATAAGAAGAGTTCAGCATTGTGAATGTTGATGTGAAATCTTCTGACCAACCATTCAAGGGCCTTTACGGCTGGTGAAAGTTGTAAATATGGTCCAATCAAAGACAAAAAGGCGCCCACGTTAGTGTTGAGTTGGTCAATGACGTCCTGAGTTTGCACATTTCTATCCAAACCGAGGGAAGTTTCAGAGTAAAGAGTCTGCTTGAACTTATTGAATCTGGAGTCGATATTTGCCATTTCTTCGATTCCTTCCAATCCTAATTGGTAAAGGTAATCATAATCTTGGGTGGCCGCAACTTTGGGTTCGAAAATGAGCGACTTCGAATGGATTTTGGATCTGCTCTTTCTATCCAATGCCACAGAGGCATTCTTGTCACTGATAACCTTAAGCTGTTGGGCTAAGCTCGACATTTGGAATGAAGTGGAACAGTTGGGTATGGTAATGAGTGAAAAATATTTGAGATGGCCTACAGAGATGAGTCTATATGCAGTACGCAAATCGCATATTATTGAAGAGATGGTCACGTGAGTGAGTTTGGGATATATTAGAGGACTACGCAAATCAAAAAAGAGTATGGGTTATAATTACATTGGAGGGGGGATTTGAAAACTTCTCCAATATGAGAAATTTGTAGTCATTTACTTTTATTTTTATGAGGCATGTGGAGATACTTTTTTTGAAGTGAAAAATTTCGACAATATTTGATTATTTATTGTTATAGATACTTCAATTAGCTTCAGCAGAAAACTCTTGGATTAGATCATTCTAAAAAACTGGCTACTCAATATTATTATTTCTGAGAATTCAAGAAAAGTGGTAACTCGATAACTTTTCTCGACATATAAAAGCTGTACACAAAATATTATTCCCATTACCGGAGAACTTTACTACAGTAATATCACAATCATCATTTAATCGTAAGCTAATATTATCTATATTAAGGCTTTCCAGAGCCTTTGAAAATTTTAAGAAATCACGCAATCCAGTACCATATTTTCTCTATGAGGTTCTTTGGAATTGGATCAGGCAGCAATCTGTCCTCTTCTTCTATCATGTCCAACCCAGTAACCAAATCAATATCCTTAATAGGGATAAGCCAGTTGCTGACACCCTTGAAGTACCATTCATAGAATCTGTGGCCGAAGTAGAGCACGAAAACAATTGGTAATGTAACGTATGCCGCAATGAAGTCACCAGCATTAAAGTCAAAGAAAACAGCGTAACCATTGGTGAGAGTAACGATGAAAATAAATCCAATGACGTAGTAGGCACCAAATGGTTGGAATGGAGTCTTGAAAGTCACTCTTTCAGCCAAGTTATGATAGTTTATGGCACGTCTCCATCTCAAGTAAGCGATTGCAACCAAGATCCAAGAAACAAAGCCACTAATGGTAGAGATATTGGAGAACCAGTTGAAAACGGTGGCACTTGAGTTGGAGCAGTTCAAGTAGGCCAAGAATCCGAAAATAGAAGAAACACAGACGGAGTAATATGGAATACCAAATCTGTTGGTCTTGGAGAAAATACGTGGGGCATGTCCACGAAGACTGATGGAGTACAAGGCTCTTGATGCTGAGTACAAGAATGAGTTACCTGCAGATGCAGCAGAAGTTAAAATGACAGCATTAATGATGTGGTTCAACACTGGAATACCAGCGTTTTGGATACCAATGACAAAGGGAGAGGCAGATGCATCACTTCCTCCTTTCATCAATTGAGGGTTTTCACTGTTGACAATAACACCAATAACCAAAACACCAACACAGTAGAAGAATGCCAATCTGTAGATAAATCTACGAGAGGCCTTAGGAATATTTCTTCTAGGCTTGTAACATTCACCTCCAGCCGCAGCAACAAGCTCGGGGGAACAGATGAACGAGAAACCGGACTTGATGATGGCAGTCCATACAGAAAGGAATCTTCCAGTATCTCCACCAGTCAAATGCTCTTTGAAAGGCGAGTGTTTCCAGTAACGGAAACCCAAACGGTCATGGTTAGGGCCTCCACCGAAGAACAAAACCACACCAAGAATGATCAAACCAGTAAGAGCAATCAACTTCAAGGAAGCGAACCAGAACTCTGCTTCTCCGAAGAATTTCACCGAAAGCAAATTAAGACCAATAGTAATCACCAAAAACACTGTGATCCATGCAGCAATGTTCACCGAGGTGATCCAATATTCCACAACAATACCAGCAGCTGTGACTTCTGCCGCCACCAACATACTGAAAGCATACCAATAATTGTAACCAATAGCGAAACCAAAAGAGTTAGACATGTAGTCGTTGACAAACGATTGGGCACCATTACCGGGCAATGGCAAAAAGGTGGTCATTTCTCCCATCATTTGCATGACGAAGTAAATAACACTACTCATGATAGCGTATGCCACAAACAATGCACCGGGCCCACACGTAGATAAGATACTACCGGAACCCACAAATAAACCAGTTCCGATGGCACCTCCGATGGCAATAAGCTGGACGTGTCTGGATTTCAAGCCTCTCTCCAAGGTGTTCTCATCGAAGGTCTCGTAAGATCCCTGGGAGTTAGTGGGAGAAAGCATCTTACCGTCATCGTCAACCTGGACCACTCTCGAGTTTGAGATGGAAAGGTCGAGGAAGGCAGACTTCGATCTGAAGATACTGCTCTTAGACTGGTGCACGGAGTATTCTGATTTTTCTTTGTCAGTCATGGTAGTGCTTGATGATCAAACATCGCAGGACATAGTAGCTCTTATATACTCAACAATAGGAATAGATTGGATATTGATAAGGCATCACGGTCAAACTAATGGAGGTTTGACTTTGACAGGGCACCTAACCAATGCATTTAGGGCAGGCGATACGGCGTATGGTGTTACACCTGCATGTAAACCCTTGCGGCCAAAGCGCCGAATGGTCCCTACATTTGAGGAATAGCTTAGCGAGAAATGCCCTAATTTATGCAGCTGCTCACCCATCCACGGATGCCAAGGTCGATTTTGGGAGTATGGGCCTTTGAAAAATGGTGCAACCGCCAAAAATGGGCGCATCAAGCGAGCCATCTGGACCCCGTTGGAATACCAGGGTCTATCTAGTTCTCAGCCCTGATATATGCCTATTCGCTGATACGCTGATAATAATATCTTATCTGAATAATCAATAACCTTCACTGATACCGGTAGTCCGAAACTGACGATGAAAAATCGATTGACAGTTGTTTGAGCCTTTAAACTCGGGATTTCTCACTGCGATGACTCGGTAGAATCAATCGGAGTTTAACACTAAATTAACGGTAGATGCTAGGGTGTGTGGTTGGGGGATGCCCCACCATCTCTTCCGTATCGGAATGGGTGAAAATTTTGCCCCCTCCTTACCCCCCATCAGGAACCTCCGCACAAAGTTGCCTTAGTTCTCGAAATGTGGGGTATTGTCGACCCATTAATTTATCACTCATTTCCCGAGGCATGGTTACGATTGCGGAGTTGGCCACCTACCCTTACCTACTAGGAGAATTATACCCGAAATAAAATTGTGGGGTCGAGATGTAATTAGGCCAAAACCAGATCCACGGGCCCATTAATCAAGGATTCAGTTCCGTGGACCAAAAAACTAGGCACCACAGTTACTCGCTAAAAATATCTCAAAAAAAAAGAACAATGGTCCCTAGCGGGATCGAACCGCTGATCTCGGCGTTATTAGCACCACGCCTTAACCAACTGGGCCAAGGGACCTTCTGTGTTTACACCACCTCTACTTGATTATACGGTCACGTCAAATGAAGTTATGCACTATGCACAAATATGTACCATGCACTGTAATCAGAGTGTCTATCATCGCCCGATATGTGATACCATAATACCCATATTTCGGAGTTAGTTATGAACGATACGATATTTTCCGTTCTGCCTGACACCACTATTTTCGGATCGTTTTTATTTCTATCCAGACCGTGAGATATTTTTCAACTACATATTTGGACCAATTGACCAGCATTATGTGCTTTATCAGTGCCACAATACCACAAATAAGATGCATGAATAAAAAAACGAAGAATTGTGCCAGAATCAACTCATCCTCATGGCTATGACGACATTTCCAAGATCTGCTCACAAATACCGGTAAATCATCTTCAAAATCTTATTTGTTGGTAGTATGCGGCCAACCCTCCGTTCTACAAGTGATAGCCTAAATCGTATAATGCAAACTAAATAACCGTGGGTGCTTCGTAATCGTTAACTTATTCCTTCTTCTTGAACAATGGTTCACCAATGTTCTTACCTCTCAACTTAACACCTAAGGCTCTCTCCAACTTACCCAAAAGTTGTTGATTTGGAATAGCTCTTCCGGCTTCATAATCGTTAATGACGTTTGGCTTCTCGTTGACCTTGGTGGCCAAGTCCTTTTGGGTGAACTTCTTTTCTTGTCTAGCTTGTTGAATGGCTTTACCCACATTCACATCAAGCTTTTTCACTTTAACGACATCATCGGCATCATCCAACTTGGCCAATCTTTGACCTTCTGGGTTGGATTTGGTGTTGGTAGTACCGTACTTCTTTTCAGTACCAACAACAGCTCCGGTTCTTCTAGCTGCGTTCAATTGACCTGCAGTACGGGCCACTTGTTGTCTTGGGCCTCCACCGCCAACTCTGGCTTTTTGGCCGATAATGGTAACGTTATCCCAGTCAGACATGATAAATTAATGGAAGTGTTTCTAAAGTTTGGAATTTGATAAGTAAAACGCCGGTGGCAAGTACTTTTATGGGGTTTAATGACTAAGAATCGGATCAATCAGTCAACGAAATTTGCTGGTTCGCGCACGACCACAGAACTTTCTAGAAAGTCCTTTGGCAATACACCATGCGATGGTCCATTAGTGATTCCAGCAATGAAAAAGACCCTGACAAAAACGTCAGGTGGAAACGACCGGAAAAGTTGTTTCTTCACTTCAGCACAGATACAATGCCCGTTTTCCCGTTGCTTCCAGCGCCACAACTCAAAAACTTCCTTTAGGAGGCTTTTGTATACACGTGACACATCATATCGTGTGATGTTGGGTATTTTGGTGAAATAATGCTATGAAGGGCCAATATCAGCAATCAAAAGCTGTATGTAACCCGTAAGTTGTGGAATCACAGTTCATTTGCCTTTCCACGTTGGTATTTGCACAGTTTTCAAAATTTTCACTTCATGCATATTTAGCCCCAAGAACGACTAAAATCGAATATCAAAAACAACCAAAAAGATACCAACTCGTCCCAAACATGTGAAGAGCCCTCCCAAGTTTTCTTACCACGGTTGGTGGCTACTATGGTGTCCCAACATCGTGTTTCTTCAGATGCTAATTACTATCACATGATCCATTTTCACGTGTCCAAATGTGGACATAAGTAATGAAACTCCCTTTGTAGTTAAGAAAGCAAAATGGTTTCTATCGAAGTCAAGTCTCGTTCTAAGTCGATCAAGCCTTTGTCCACTGATGATCTCACAGTGGATGACAAGGTCTCTGAATTGGTGCAATTGATCAGTCTCGGAAACAAAAACAAGTCGAAGTACAGAATCAGATTAACTAAACAAGAAGGAGAAAAGAGAGTTCCATTGGATGCCGACAAAACGTTTGCTGAAAACGGTCTTACGGATGAAACTTCCACCCTCTCTCTTGAAGCCAAAGACTTGGGGCCCCAAATCTCCTGGAGACTCGTCTATGTTGTGGAGTACGTTGGACCTTTGATTCTTGTTCAGTTAATCTACTGGTTGTCCACCGTTTACGGTGGTTTGGTCCCAAGCCAAACACAAAAGTTTGCCGTGGTGTTGTCCCACTTGCACTATATTAAGAGAGAGTACGAAACCCTCTTCGTTCACAAGTTCTCCAGTGCCACCATGCCTGCTTCCTTCATCTTCAGAAACTCTGCCCACTACTGGATTTTATGTGGTCTCCTCATCCCCTCGTTTGCTTTGGCCCCACCATCTGTGGTCAATTTTGCCAGTAAGTACCCTCTTGGAAACTTCCTCTTCAGAGTCAATGACTTGCTGCAATTCCAAAACTGGGCTCTTGCGGTGTTGTGGGCATTCTTCGAGCTTTCCAACGCCAAAACCCATCTTATTTTGGCCAATTTGAGAGCTAAGGACAGCAAGAGATACACCATCCCTTACGGTTACGGGTTCAGCATGGTTTCTTGTCCAAACTACTTCTTCGAAATCATGTCGTGGGTTATCTACAGTTTCTTGATTGGTAACTGGTCATCTTTCGTATTCCTTATTGTCGGTGCATCCACCATGAATGTCTGGGCCATCAAGAGACATAAGAGATACCTCAAGACATTCGGAGACGAATATAAGAAGTTGAAGAGAACTCCTCTCTTCCCTATTCCTATCTGAGTGATTAACTAATTCTCCTCCTATAATTTTCAATTGGGAGCATCTTCGGAGTTGAATTTGATGGATATACTATTAACACAATGTCTTTCATCTGTTGGATTCTTGTAGCCTTCTCCTCTAAATACATGGCCTAAATGGCCATCACATCCTGAGCATCTCATTTCCTCTCTAACCATTCCATGGGAAGAATCACGGTAAATGTTGAGTGCTCCAGGAATTGCTTCATAGAACGCTGGCCAACCACAATGGGCAATGAATTTGGTCAGCGATTTGTACAAAGGTTGGCCACATCCAGCACATCCATAGTAACCTTTTTCAGTGGCAGGTGTAGAGGTATATTCCCCAGTGTATGGAGCTTCTGTACCTTGTTGACGCAATACTCTGAATTGTTGTGGGGAAAGAATGGCACGCCATTCTTCTTCTGATTTCTGGGACATTTTCAATATAGTTCTTGATGAGGCAAACGACCGACGGAGAACAGTGGTAAAAGGACGAAGCATAAGTTGGTCATTCTAACAATCCGCAAGATTACTGCGAGAATATGCGCACTACTACGAGAATTAGCGAGGGAAATAGCGAGCTTGCGCTACCTGAGGTGGCAAAAAGTGGAAAATTGAAAATCTTAGGGAGAATCTTGTGGGGAAGTTGAGGCACATCACAAAATTTAGCGAGAACGTTTGCCGTTGCCACCAGAATTGTGGCGATAAGAGATAGGAATTCGAGATTTCTGGTTGCTGATAATAAAATATTGCTGGGCCTTATATTGAAATTGCGATCTGTCATGAAAATCACTGTTTAGAAATACTGAGATACTTCGAACATTAGTACGCTATATAACTTAGTACCTGACAGTCGATGGCTTTTATGGCTTGGCTGATTTAATAGTGGTAATTCCATATAATGGATAAACGCAAGATAGCTACGGCAAGTTAAAAATAGTCAAAGTACCAACTACAATACCTAAATTGCCCATCTAATCAATTGTAAAATCAACTTAAGATAGCTGTAGGTGCTAGTGTTTACAAAAATCTAACGTGGTTGTTCTATTATACACAGTACTATCTCATAAAATAGTTGTACTTACCAGACTTCTTTCTTGAGTCGGTGACATCGTGATTCCATTCGATTTCAATGTCCAATTCACGAGGGTTTTTGCTGTTTGGTCTTGAAGCAATCTTACCGGTAATGGTATCGCCCTTCTTGAGGTCCAAAACTTGGTCCATGTAGAAAACGGTTTGCTTCCAGTGGGTGTATTGATCCATTGGACCGGTTGGCAAGGTGACCTTCTCGTCACCTGGGAAAATGGCGTCCCACCAGACAATGTAGGCGTGGCACAATTCGGAGTCTACGGCTTCCAATTTAAAGTCACGGTAGAATTGTAATCCGTCCTTGTCGACGGAGTTGATATCGAACTCGAAAAACTTGTAAGGAGCAGTGATCAACGAGTTGTTATTGACGGTGTCAACCAATGGTTCGGTCATAGCCACGTTGATGAATGGACTGTAGTCAAACCCGTAAACATCCTCCCAATAGTGGATCTTTTCTTCCTTATATTGGCCATCCTCGATACCGGCGATGTACATGTTGCACTTGTCAGGCAAGATCAAACCTCCCTCGACCAAGTACTTGTCACGGGCGTACAAGACAGTGTCCAACATACTTTCGTACAACAAGAAGTAGCCCATCCATTCGGAAACAATGATATCGACCTTGTCCACAGGCAATTGAATGTCTTCCAACTTACCTTGCAAGAGGGTGATTTTGTCATCGAATCCATTCAAGCTGACGATTTCACGGGCCTTCTCGATGATATTGGACATGTCAACGGAATAGACATGCTTGGCACCTGCCTTAGCAGCAAACATCGAGAGAATACCGGTACCACATCCCACATCTAACACGATCTTGTCCTTAAACAAGTGCTTGTTTTTGTACATGGCAGATCTGTAACTCAAGGTACGGGAGGTGTCCTTTAACATCTCCTCATGAATACCGAAATGGTCATACGAGGAGAAGTAATGCTGTTCAGTGAATGGCAAACTGGCCTTGTCGGTAGCAGAAGACATGGCTGGTGGAGAATAGAGATTTTTTGAAAAATGCGATGAGATAAAGTCGCGATTGATAGTAACCAGGCGGACAAAAAGGGAAGAATGGAGGGTGAAATTGACGAGAAGAAAGGCGGGAATTACTGCCGAAGATATTGGGCATGTCGTTGGAGGTACTGTTTCTGATTATTAAAATTGTACACTTTATGGTGGCATAACGATGTAGGTGGTGGAGAAGATCTCAAACTATGCAAAAAAAATGGACGAGTCCGGAGTCGAACCGGAGACCTTTCGCATGCTAAGCGAACGCGCTACCAACTACGCCACACGCCCAATTGTTGAAACCGAAAGTTCAGGTAGTTCATATAATACCGACGTTGTGTGGGGATGAAGTTTCGTTTGTTGTTTGTATTGAATTTCTTTTGTTATGCGACGTTAGGAAAACCACGTTGACGTGGTTCCCAAAAAGGAAGGCCCTTCCTTTATCCGCTAAATATCTTATACAAATTACTTTTATTATTTGACTATATTTTGAGTTAATCGTGAACAAAGTATCCACAATTGAAACGTTGCCACAATATAATAGAGTCGAATGTACCACCGTTAACATGTATTTTCTAAAGCCGTAAAGTGTATTTTGAACATGGCAAACTCATACAGATCAAGCTGATGTAGTTAGATGAAGCACATACTGTCTTTTCTTGATTCTTCGACAATACAAGCTAATATGCTTCATATTCTACAACGTGGGTATCGGTAAATATGCTATTTATATCTGTATTAACAAAAGGAACAGGCCCGATTTGCATCTAGTAGTCTCAGTACAATAACTAATCTATAGTATTTAAGCTCTGAAGACAACCTTTTGAGCACTGACCTTGTTTTCGAGAAGCAAGGTCAAAGCTTCGTTGGTGGATTCCAAACCTGGTTGCAACACCTTCAAGTGTGAGGTCTTGAGGTCACCAAGGATGGTTGGCAAAACATTTTGCCAGAAGTGGTTGTAGTTGGAAAGCAATTCGTCATTGGATGGGACGATGTCAGCACCCAATTTATGTTCTCTTCCATCACAGAGGTACACCAAGGTGCTGGTGAACTTGACATCTCTGGCTTCGTTGACCTTGATCTTGTCTGGGCCCAAGAAGAGCAAATTGTCAATAGTGACTTGGGATGCACCTTCGGAGGCATCGTAGGTTTGTTGGAAGGTGACGTCGGTGGAGACGGTGTCGTAAGCGTACAAGATGGAGCCGTTAGCAGCCTTCTTGATGTCTTCGACAACATTGACATCTCTGTAGTCGAAAAGCTGGTCAGCACCCAAGGACTTCAAGAACTCGTGGTTGGCCTTAGAGGCGGTGGTGATGACGTTCAATCCGTAAACCAACTTGGCCACTTGAATGGCTAAAACACCAGCAGCGGTGGCACCACCCCAGATCAACACCGACTTGGAGGCATTGCCGGCCTTGTCGTATGGAACCTTGAATCCGTTGGAGAAGGTAAGGGCTACTGTGGCCAAACTCAAGGTGACGGATGCAGCACCTTCGAAGGTGTTGATCTTATCGGAGGCAACCTCACCAACACTCAATGGAGCATCCTTGATGGAGGTCTTTGGGAACTTGATGGAGGTGGATGGGTCGGCGATGACGTGTTGGGAAAAGGCACCTCTGTCGGCAAGACAGTTACCATGCATGAAGGTAGCAACGATGTCACCGACTTCGAAGCCCTTGACGTTCTTACCCACTTGTTCAACAACACCACTGGCATCAGAACCGATGATGTCGCCCTTGTGGCCCCATCCAATGGCAACGTGCTTCCAGTCGGTTGGGTTAGCAGCGAAAGCAACGGCCTTAAGAAGAATTTGGTCGTCGTTGATGGCTGGGAATGGGCCGGTGGTGATTTCGGCAAAGTTATTGGCTTCAAAAGCACCGGTGAAAACTGCTTGCTTGTTAGACATTTTGGATGATATGCGAGGAATACTGCAGTGTTAGGGACGGGCACTTCAGTCTCTTTATATAGGCGAGGAATTGGTGGGTAACGAGACGTGTGGCTTACTAAACCTATGCATGCATTCATGCATGCATGTGTGTATAATAAATCTGAAGCTGGGGACATTCACTGCGCAGTTGGCCAACCAGTTGCGGTGCTGTGCTGCAAACCTAGCGAGAGTCACATTGGGACCACCAAGGTTCCCATGCCTCTGTTCTTTGCTACACCAGGCTCTTGTCGAGACAGCAAGCACTATACTCTTCCTATGAAATGTATTACACCTTTCAATTTCATGATGCTGACATATATCCATCTGCAAGAATCGGAGAAGGTGTGTTAGTGCATTCCATCGGGTTACGAAATTTAAGCCTCCTACCGTTGGCATATTGCGATGCAGGACGTTTCCATGCATGGTGCAGGATCATGCACCCGAAAACCTTAACTCCTGATGACAACCATCGATTACTAACGTTTGTCCCATCCCCCGTCAGATAACGCACATTTCAATTTCAAATCAACGATGGTGCCAAGGTTGCTGCTCCTGCGATTTCTAGGCGTCTTCTTCCGCAACTGCCGCCCAAGCTCAAGTCCAGGGTGCTCACTAATCTGAAATGATCTGATGTGATGTGATATGGAGATTGCGATGAAAATAGAAAATTCTGATTGCGAAATGGTTTTGCGTTACACCACTAACAAACTTTGTGTCCTGAAACCAAAGATGATCCGGAAGCTCTTGACAGGTTTAAGTCTGCTTCTATAGCCGGAAATCTGTCTTTAGTGTGGAATGTACGAGTTGCGTAAGAAAAGTCATTTTTGACTGTGTAGTGGCTTCCAGAAAGAGAAATTACATTACATACAATAATGTAGAATCACCTTCCTTGGGGTTTAATTTCCAGTCATTTTGCAATACAGGTGGCACTTTCTATTCGCCTTGCCTTGCTCTTCTTTATTGCTCAATTGTGATGTAGTTGTAGTGATATTCTTCGCTATTGGAATAGGTCAGTACACACTGTCCGTTTGCCAATTGCAGGCAATGAAAAATCTCGACACATTTCACTCATTTGCTACGTTCTCTACATGGAGGTTTAAATAAATATATTTCGTAGCTGCATGTAAATGGTGATATTTCATGATGTGCTGAGTTCATTATACGTAGAGAAGAGCGCAGATACTTGGATGCTGCGGATGAATGATGCGGGCAAGAAGTCGGTTCTTGTCTGCTTTTTGATGCTATATGCTGAATGCAATTAGGTACTGGTGTCCACAGTGAAAATCTGCCAGTCCTTTGAACTTTTGTGGTTTAAACGGATACCCACGGATGCTTCGTTACTCGAGAATATCGGTGTTGGATCGGGACCTGTCTCTGATGGGAATATTATGGAAGTGCCAGGTACGGTGGTTTCACTCACAGGGAATTTCTGCAAGCTGAATTTCGACGAAATGCCCGGCTCGAGATTGGTGAAGGGTTTAACATTCATCAACTCCACCAGTTCCGGTTGTTTTTCCATGACAAGCCTTGAAAGCGAGGAAGAAGGGTTTCTTGTAATTTCAATATCCATCACCTGGCCCTTGGCTGGAACCTGAACCACCGCTGGTGCCGTGGAACCGGCTGATGCTCGAGTGCCTTCAAATAAGCGAATGCCCGACATCTGCGGATACTTGATCGATTCGGTTCGAGGGTTCACGTAACGTACCTTTTTGTCAATTTTCATGATGGAGGTACCTGGAAGGTCTGATCTTTTGGCCGTCAAGTCGTTGTTTTTGCCCAAGGCAAAAACCATGGCTTTATGAGGTTGCTTAGCCCATCGGTGGACACCAACTTTGGCAGGTTTTTCGATGGTGATGATTCGTTGGGACGCTATTTGGGAAGGGCCTGGGTGGCTCCGCCTTTTCTTATCTACTTTGAACGAGCTTTGAAACTGACTGCTGCCCCCCATGATGTTGAAGATGAAGATGACACCTTTGGACTTAAAAGGATATAAACTCCCAGTTGCGCACACGTGATGTAACCTTCGGATAGAGGGACCACCAGATGAAACAATCGGGTAACCGAGACTGAAACAGCGAAAGACGATTGGAAATGGAGTGTCGAAGGCTTTTAATGGGCCCACTTAAGGTTTCACGGAGTTTCTTGCCAAGTTGAACTGGAGTTTTGCAGGTTAGAACCAATCTGAAAATTCGGCGAAAAGCTGACGGATTTCCATCGGATTGCCATGGTGGGGAACGATCCAATATACGAGTTTGGATGCATTACATTTTACGACGTAGTATCTGAAACACAGAAAAAAGCTTCTAGTGACCTAATTGTATTTAATATTAGGACAATAGGGGGTATAAATCTAGCGTAAAGACGTTTGTCCCAGAAGCGACTAGAAAAAGAGATGTAAAAATTGAAAGCATATCAGGTGGTCCAGTACTTTACCTTAGCAGATAAAAGACTTGCTCCAATATAAATCGAAATTAATATAAGGTTGACAAGTCGAATTTTCGACGAGTTACGTTTTTTTTTTTTTTTGATTTTATTGAAATTTAGAAATTTATGTAATTAATCTATTAGAGTTGTTTATAAAATATGTTTCAAGGAAGGGGTAGTCTAAGTGAAGCAAAAATCATACAATTTGCACCGGGATAATCAAATTCATAAGATCCCTGTATGCATTAAAAGATTGCTCTCTAGACTTTGACTTGTCTAACTCTGTCTCTGATGAAGAAGGTGACCCAGGCACTGATGATACTGACACCGAGCATGACAACCAACATCATTTGGGAGTATTTGAACATTCTCTTTTGGTCAGCTGGCCATCCGAGGTATAAGGCGTAAGTAACGGTCACAGATCCAAGATTACCAAGACCACTGACAAGAGCAGCACTAACAGCGGTTCCAACATCACCATAACGTTCTTGGAAGATTTCAGCACTCAAGGACATACAGATAGGAACAGTTGGACCCAAACCAAAACCACTGATCAACATACCAGCGTACTTGTGCCATGATCCCTTAGCGTAAGTCATGACGAACATACCAGCAATGATAATAGAAGTGGCAAAAGTAAACACAACATGTCTGTATTGCTTAAACTTGTCAGCAAATGGAGTCATGATAAGAATACCAGACAAATCAAATAACCAGATTGGAGCAACCAACAAAGAGTCTTGGATAGAGGTAAGCTTTGGGTTGTTCACAGAAATAATGGTGGAAGAGAAAACTCCCAAACCAATACCGGTACCAACAACACCGAAGTACATCATAATAATTGGCCAAATTCTCAAATCAGTGATGACAAGCGCAACCTCTTTCCAAGTCCAATTGACGTTCTTGTAACGATGTTCGATGTCTTTACGGTGAATTTCTCTTTCCTCAGCATTCAATGGGTGAGTTGGAGTGAAAACTTTCTTGTACCAAGAGACAGCTTTGTTGGATGATTCACTAGAAGTGTGGAATGGACGGTCTGGTAACCACCAGAATAAAGAAATACCAACAGCCATAGTGATAACACCATAGATCAAGTACATCCATTGCCATCCAGTGTAACCACGATTACCATCGATCTTTTGCACACCAGCAGCAACTAAACCAGCAACAGCAGCAGAAATTTGGGTAGCAGTGAAATAGTAACCAATTCTTCTGGTAGCACGTTCATTTGGATACCACAAAGAAATATAGTAACTCATACCTGGCCAAGTACCGGCACCAACCATACCAGAAATGAAACGGACAGCAATGACACCAGAACTGTTGTGAAGGGTACTGTAACAAGTGTAAACCAAACCAACGGTGATCACGATACGAGCTAACCAGGATTGAGGACTCACTTTAGTCATGATCAAATTCATTGGAACATCGAAAATAATGTAACCAACGTAGTAAAGAGCAGAAGCAGTAGAAGTGTCGTGGTGAGTTAAATGCAATTGTTGAATCAAAGAGTGTCCTTCCTCTCTATTCATAGTTAATGTATGACCGTAAGCACCACTTCCGAAAGAAGTCAAGAAGTACATACACCATAAAGCTGGGATAATTCTGTAATCCAACTTACGGTATATTCTATCGAGTTCTTTAGGATCAACATCATTTACGTTGGAAGAGACGATGCTTTCCTCAACTCTATCATTGTTATTTGAAATTTGTTCAGATTTAAGACTTTCAGACATGTCAATGGTGATGAGGTTCCAAGAATGAGCAAAACACTTGTTAATTTATAGTTTTCAATCTCATTGCAAATCAGTATAAACTAATTCATTTGTTGAGTCAGTGCGATGATGACTACCATGACTAGGAGTCAAGGAAAAATAATGAGATCACTGCGACTCACTGTTAGGATCTTGAGATCATCACTCAGATGCAGTAGAAAATATGCAAGTCAAATTATTGAACCGTTCAAAATAGGAGTTCCATTCAAGAAATTAGGAGCACAATCCCAGAGCATTATTAGCACTTGACTATACAAATTGGGATAAAATTGAAATTGCCTTTTCTCAACGCCTTATTGAAAAATTGAGCGATTCCTTGTTTGTGAACCTTAGCGAGTTAAGAGTTTGCAACTGCACCTTTTTCCTGCATTGTTGGGGTGGTGATTTCAACCGTCAATAATCAGCCGTTCATTTCTTTCAACAAATATTTTTAAGCGGATTTGTCCAACTAACACAAAATCTAACATTGGGTAACAATTTGTATGGCTTTCAGCAACGATACTAGAATTTGATGGAATATAACAGAAATGTTGACCTGAGTTTGTTTAAAAATAACATGCAAAAATAAACCCAAAATCTTGAATATCTTAATTGGTGAACCCAATTAAAACAAGTCTTTTTCATGCACTTGCTCTTGTATAATCCAAGAAGCCATGCCTATAAGGCATTATGATATTGGGTTGTTTAGGCATCGAGTTCATTTCCGTTTAATTTTTATCGATTGAATGTAAGACACAGAACGATATCCTTAACGTGGATAATGACAATTCTTTATTCCCTTTAGACACATAACAAAGTGACAACTTATAGCTGATGATAACATTCTCCATCCACGCAAATCCATTTGAGATAATCCTGCTAAAAAAAGTACTTCCACTCCGTATTTGATAACAGGTGTCCATGAATGGAAAATTATCTCCATAGCCGAACCGCCTGTGGAATTCGATCTAAGAAAGCTTCAACAGATAGGTAATTTAAATCTATTGTATTCTTTCCCAGGTGTATCGTTGATTATAGTTGAAGTTGGCAGGAATATTAATGTGAAATAAGATATATTACATCATAATTCATAGACAACATTTGTGTATTTCAATAGTTTTCTTGACAAAATGCTGAATTCATGTGGATTTTGATTATTCAGATGCATCTTTCCTGATTATTCATCATCAATAACAATCTCATCCCATCATTATGGCGAGTTTCAACATTCATGGTAGCTGTGTTAATTTCATTTGGTGAATCTATATTGAATTAAGTACATACTCAGAGAGCTCTATCATGAGTCGAAATTCAATCAATTGGTTAAGTGTTTGAAATCTTATGATCCCACTTATTTACATTGGAGTACATTTTGGATCGGATCTCTTGTGTCCGATTGGAATTGAGTCAATTCCTATTATACTCTCGTTCATAATTGTGGATTGTGGAAACATGCAATGCATCGATCAGAATTGATTTATGAGGAGTTCAACACATAGAGGATGATCAGACTTTAAGAGTAGTTGTTATTATCATAATTGTAGAAGTAACCACGTATGTGATTACTTCGTAAATTTATTACCAGAATTAGGGATTACACTGCGAATTCTCATCCGTCATAGTTAACGATCCAATAAAAGCGAATTTTAATTCAAAAGACTACACCGATTAAATAGATGTGATACTTTGGTATATTAATTATTAAATGAGTTTTTTTTCAAATTGATTAAAAGAGAAGAAGCAAAATTTCATGGTTGCTGATTTGGAATAAAATCGATGGTATTTATCTTAGCATCAATGGACCCTTTGACAATTAGACTTTGATTTGTCTAACTCTGTCCTTGATAAAGAAACAGATCCAACAACTGACAATACTGACACCAAGCATCAATACCAACATCATTTGAGAGTATTTGAACAATCTCTTTTGATCGGCTGGCCATCCAGTGTATAATGCATAAGTGGCAGTGACGGAACCAAGGTTACCAAGACCACTGACAAGAGCAGCACTAACAGCAGATCCAACATCACCATAACGTTCTTGGAAGATTTCGGCGGACCAAGACATACAGATAGGAACAGTTGGACCCAAACCAAAACCACTGATCAACATTCCAGCGTATTTATTCCAGGAACCGTGGGCGTAAGTCATAACCATCAAACCAGCAATGATAATAGACGTAGCAAATGTGAACACGACAGGTCTGTATTTCTTGAACTTGTCAGCAAATGGAGTCATGATAAGAATACCAGACAAATCAAATAACCAGATTGGAGCAACCAACAAAGACACCTGGATAGAGGTAAGATGTGGGTTGTTCACAGAAATAATGGTAGAAGCAAACACAGCCAAACCATACCCGGTACCAACAACACCGAAGTACATCATAATAATTGGCCAAATTCTCAAGTCAGTGATGATAAGAGCAACCTCTTTCCAAGTCCATTTAATAAGCTTGTAACGATGTTCGATGTCTTTACGGTGAATTTCTCTTTCCTCAGCATTCAATGGGTGAGTTGGAGTGAAGAACTTCCTGTACAAATGTTTAACCTTGCTGTCGGAATCCTTAGACACGTGGAATGGACGGTCTGGTAACCACCATATCAAGGAAATACCAACGGCAATGGTAATAACACCATAGATCAAGTACATCCATTGCCATCCAGTGTAGCCACGATTACCATCGATCTTTTGCACACCGGCACTGACTAAACCAGCAACAGCAGCAGAAATTTGGGCAGCAGTGAAATAGTAACCAATTCTTCTGGTAGCACGTTCATTTGGATACCACAAAGAAATATAGTAACTCATACCTGGCCAAGTACCGGCACCAACCATACCAGAAATGAAACGGACAGCAATGACACCAGAACTGTTGTGAAGGGTACTGTAACAAGTGTAAACCAAACCAACGGTGATCACGATACGAGCTAACCAGGATTGAGGACTCACTTTAGTCATGATCAAATTCATTGGAACATCGAAAATAATGTAACCAACGTAGTAAAGAGCAGAAGCAGTAGAAGTGTCATGGTGAGTTAAATGTAATTGTTGAATCAAAGAGTGTCCTTGTGCTCTGTTCATAGTCAAGGTGAGACCGTATGCATTACTGCCGAATGACGTCAAGAAGTACATACACCATAAAGCTGGGATAATTCTGTAATCCAACTTACGGTATATTCTGTCAAGTTCTTTAGGGTCCACGTCATTTACGTTAGATGTAATGGAACTCTCTTCCATTGTAGGGAGATCTCCATTCTTGTGATTGGCGATGTCTTCCGATTTAATAGTATCCGACATATTCTTGCGTATAATAATTGTTCAACAACTGTTCAGGGATGCAAATCCTTTTATACTTTTCTAACACCTAACCCTGAATGTTCATAAATAATTTTGTTGAGTCAGTGCGACATGATTCAAATGACTACGAGTCATCCATCGCGGAAATTAGTGCGACTCACCGGACTACTCAAGAAATGAGTCTCAAGTATCAGGATTCGTGTACCTTTAGAAACGACTCATTTCAGCTCAAAAAAATGATTGAAGCTTCGGAGTTACATCGAATGCACAAAATATTTCAGGAGTTTGTGTTCAGTAGTAGTATAATTCAAGGAATAGCACTGACTTTGGTGTACTTCATTATCCAATTAGAACGGTTTTGGTATGTTGGGATGAAAGACTCAAGGAAAGTGTTTATCTAGGGTCTTGATGTCAACAATATTTTTTAGTACCTATGCACCCAAATTTTGAGGATAAACTTAAAGCAGATGATTGGACAGCATTCGCCCATTTTGTTATCTTATAAGACTGTTATTAGACGACAACAGAAACTCATAATCACCTCATATAGGTCCCAAAACAGCATTAACCAGTTCAAAGCCACCATCGGGTGAGTTTTGGGTAATTAAAGTAAAATATTGGAATGTAATTGCCAATTTAGGGCACGATAGTGCATACGTATGCTCTGTCCACTATCATTCATGTGCTAATTTGTGAAAAACTCCTAGTTCAAAATTATCACAGGTACATCCCAATTTTGCTATTTTCCATCCGCATTGTAGTTTATTCTGCTTTGAGTTATACTACTAGTCTATTACTAGATATAGTTTAAAACTCGGTTTTAAGTAGGAAATTGACGGGTCAATTAAAAAAAATTCATGAATTCATTTCTACTTGAAGAATATAACCTATACCTTCTTTAACCTGTGTCGTGGACCATCCTGAACTCCATGGGTGGCCTTTCCTTCTAACTGGGGAAATAACTTCTCCAATGCACGACAAGTTGTTTTAGAAAATTCAACACTTTGATCCACACAGAAACTATGGGTGATATCTTCCTCAAGATCATCGAGATCAAAAATAACGTTTTTGTTCTCCAAATCACGATATCTACTTACTAAATATTCTCTGGAATTATCATGAACCCAATGATCCTTTTTAGCAAAAAAAGCCCATATTTTGGCTCCGGACTTAGGAAATCCCTGGAAAAACCAATCATTGTACTGATCATCCCTTTTGATATGGATCATTTCCTCCTTTGCCAAACTTAAAGCGTGTTTGATGATATATGGATCTTTATAAATATGATAGCAACCGGTGATCGAGTTATTCCATGATTCAAGGGACTTTTCATCTCTCAATTTAGGTTTTGCCACCACAAACTTTCCAATGAGCTTTCTGGCAGTAGTTTCGGACAACAAGAAGTTTAAAATGGCTGATAAAAAGATCAAAATGGAAATTACAGGAATGAATTTGAACAATTTGACAAAGCGGATGCCTGATTCCGAATGGGCAATGTCTATTATAGTGGGACAAATTAATCCAACGAATTTGATGTCAAACTTGTCTTTGAGCTCAGAATCCTTTTCCAATGCACGAACAAGCCTCTGCAGAATGTATGACCCCATAGAATGAGATAAAAGATAAAGCTCCACTCTCTTGCCCTGATTGTGCTTCTCCAACACGTAACTTTTCACTATTTCATACTTCTGCTGAACTTGATAATCTATACCATAATATTTGTATTCTCTATCGACATGATCTTCATAAATGGCCGTACTATACCCGGCATGACTGACGCAAAGCAATTCAAATGTAGGGAACTGCTCTTGAATCAACTCCAAATAGGTGGTATAATATTCTACTAATCCCGGATTCCCGGGTACTAGCAAAAGGAGACGAGACCGTTCACTTTCTTTCAATGCGGGCTTTTGAAAGAAGCATGTGTCAGGTTGAATTGGGTGAGGCTGGATCATGATCTAATCAATGAATTGATGAGTGAATTGCCTTGTTTAAATCAAAAATGCCCTTACGCAGAAATTAGTTTACTGGATTTCGCGAAAAAGGGAAGGATAGTGGCATTCGTATATTAGCTAACTAATTAGAAGGCTTATTTTCATGTGATAAATACTATAAGTTTAACTTGAATTTGAAGTGATTTACTTTCACGTCGGTTTTGATATTTGGGGAATCCACATTAAAGAGATCTTTTTCATAATAATGCAAATATCCGTGCCTGTCCAACAATAAAACCGTTTGGGTGCGTGTGCCGTAATAATCACCAGTTACTGGTGATTTTTGATCTGAAGTTAAATGAGTTTTAAGTGGTGGAATGTAAATGGAGTTTTGAAGTTCCAAGAGTTTTTTCAGGAACCCATCTCCATGTCTGATTGATTCATCGAACGTGTTGTGACTTAATATAGAAAAACATTCCTCCACCACCTTATCACGTCCGTATGATTGAGCAACAGATTCTTTAACCATATCATCTAGAAGATTTTCTCCAAGTTTGACTTTTGACCATGGTTCATAATACAATGAATTAGAGAGGCCAACTGTGGGCTTTACGCTTATATCTCCGTGTAACTTAGACTCACCCAGGTAATCAAATATAGTTCCTCTATCGCCACGATTGCTCAAAACATTCAAATGTTTAAGATTTCCATCTTTATCTAATTGGAGTTTCCCGTAGATGAAAGTAAAACCTCCAATTCTTTGTATATCTACCTTTTTTAGAAGATTTTCTAGCCACTGTTGGTCATCCACAGAGGTGCTGAGATAGTCAATTGGAAGTATACCCCGCGAAACTTCCCCTAAGGCAGCTTGATGTTAGTACTTCTTTCGTTATTTGGCGATAATTAACTTACCTGTTATGTCTGCTTCTCTATAGTTAACCAAAACCGCAATCTTCCCGGCATTTGAAACTCCTATCCAACTGCCATGCTCTGGTCTACCAAGATCTAGTGGAGACAAGATCTCTATTGTATCATCACATTTCCTGAACCCCGCAGGTTGTGTAGGTCTTTTGAAATACTCATCCCTATTACTTAAAAGAATAAAAGGGAACTCTGGATGTTTTGATGTTGTTATTAATATACACATGTTGCTAGTTGTATTTAAGAATTTAACTTATCATATGTATCTCTCTCCACATGTTACGATTTTGTGTTTCCTAAGCTATGCAGTACAGTACAGGGTTCAGCACCTTTGTTAATCTCTTGTAGTTCCCAAAATGGTAAGTCTATTCAGATTGTGATTTCTTGTGCGCTACCATATGATATGTCCGCAAGAATTCCATATTCTTCCTCTTGTAGTTCAGCAGAATTGGAGAAATAGCTCAAATTGTTAGATTTTGAAGAATCCCACGGATTACAAAAGAGTTTTTCTTGATCGATATTATTTCCCAAGAAGTTATTATTAGCTTTGAGACCTTGTAACTCAGCATTTGCCACCGAAATATCGAAATAATCTTCTAGGCCAGGAGCAAGAAAAATATCAGTTATAAAAGAATCCTTCACAAAATCCTCCTCATGCTCAGAAGAATGTTCAGCTAAGGATGACTTTTGTGTAGTGTTTGCCACCAAACAATGGTTCTCTTTCTCGGGAAATTGGAAACTTGGTATATTTAGCATAGGGTTAGTGAAGTTCAAGGAATTTTCCTTCGCTTCACGAGGTAGCTCTCCACCAATTCTTTTACGTAACTTCTTGGATGCAAAATTTCCAAGATTAATCTCCAGTTGATTCGTCTGAAATTCTTTCTCGGCAAGACTGTTTTTGAAGTATGGCATTAAAGCTATTCTATCTGCGTTAGGACGTGAATCAGGGTCCCAAGCAAGACAAACAGTGACAATCTGAGCTAAATCTTGATTTTCAGACGTCATAATTTCTTTGATTTTTAATCCTTTCTCCGAAGGGAATTTGAATCCAAGTTTGCTTGCAAGATCATTTGCCATATCCCAATAACCACCCAAAGGACTATGATTGCGAACACTAGGAAAGGATTTATTTGGGGGCTGGATAGGGGAGCCAAGAGTTTTTAATATTTTCCATATCTGATCATACTCGTTAGCACCAGGGAATAATGGGGAAAAGTTTGCAATTTCGGCTGCAACACATCCAAAAGCCCAGATATCGATTGGAAGCGAGTACAGTTTTTGCCTTAGTAGAATTTCTGGAGATCTGTACCAACGGGTTGAAACATAAGCAGTGTATGCTTTTTGATTGTTGATATGACGAGCCAAGCCGTAATCTGCCAACTTGACAATAAAATTGTCATACCTTCTGAAAGGGGGTATGTTTTCCTTACAGCCATAGTATTGCAATGTAGGAATTACTAGGATATTCTCAGGTTTCACATCTCTATGAAAATATTCATGCTTGTGAATATGTCTTATTGCACATAAGAGTTGACTGAGGATGCTTTTCAAGGTAAGATCGGAGAAAGGGACTGATTTTCGAGACTTCATTAGTTGATACAAATTTTGACTCAATGATTCCATCACAATGTGTAATTGGAACTGAATATCATCAATAAACATTTCAAATATCTGCACTAAGCAGGGATGTGCGGGTATTGCAAGTATAAATCTCACTTCTTTCACCCTGGTGTAATCATGTAATGTGTCCAATTTCCGTTTCATTGTTTTGATAGCCACTAGGTTAGAATAAGGAGACGAAGAGGAAGGCAATGGATCAAGTAGAGTTCCCCTATTGATTGTACCTGATTGTTGAGGTTTTGAAAATTTGTGTTTGTACTTTGCCAATTCCACTGTCCCAAAACTTCCATTGCCCAAAGAGCTAATGGTACGAAATCTATCTCTGTATGACTGAAGTGGAAGTTCAGCTGGGGGAGTATTGATATCTGGAGGTATTTCAATTGACATAGCTCAGATTAATTTGCAGGGTCTAGTTGTTCGAAAGTGAAGGTCGCAAAAGTCAAGTAATGTGGAAAATTTAATTCAAACTTTCAAAACTGCAACGTTCGACGATTTTTCCGATACAGAACTAAATGAACAATGAATAAACTTGAATCAAAGTACTTATTTATGGACTAGTTTAGTGGAAAGAAAATTGGTGTATTTATATATAATTAATGTGGTTGCAATTTTTGCAACCAATATTAGGCGCCTTAAATAGGCAACTCTCCGCACTATAAAATGATTCCAATACCCTGTTTGTTTGAAGTAAATTCATAGTTTCGTTTATTAGAATCGTATATAGTCTGCATTATCTTCCAAGTCGTCGTTGTCACTAGAAGAGTCATCTACAATCAAAAAAGCCGAGTTTTCACTGAAGGTAGAGGTAGTTGAAATCGCTGGTGATGGAGAGATAGGTTTTTGATTCAGGTTTGGAAGTTCTGAGGCCTCTGATGGGTTTGAAGTATTCAGCGTTTCATCAAGATACATGTCGTATCGGTTACTTTCCAGGCTAATAAAAAGAGCACTGGGCTCCACGGTATAGCTATTGGTGACAATATGAAAGGGAGAGCAAGGCTTGTCGTCCTCGACAAAAACCTCATCCTCTAATGAGGCAATGAACTTGTTGGGTTGGCTAGTCATCATATCTTGCGTTCTCTTGGTGACTTGATGTTTCAACGAGCAACAAGCTCCTTTTGGACACGAGCCTTCCTCTTCGAAGTCTGGACAATTAAACACATGTACGAATGGACACTTTTTCCCCCTTCCACACCATCCTTGCACAGCAAACGGCCGACAGACCCAGATATCATGCATCTGATCATCATAGTCTGGAGGTTTCCAATGCTGAAAGCAGCAATTTTGTCTGGTACATTTACGCTCCAAATGAAACCGACAAAGCGGTGTATTGTATTCGCTACATTCATGTGATAGAAGACAATATCTATCGTAGCACCTGTCTAGTAAGTATTGATGACAAAGCCGTATCCTGGATTTATCATGTTGATATTCACAAGCTGACCCTTTTTGACAAATTCCTATACTTGGTGGGCCACAAAGAAAATAAAGTTAGTAATTGTTAACATGGTGATCAAAAAAATACGTACCTGTTCTTGAAAAGTACCGACATTGTTCCACTGGTACTCGTTTTTCACGCCCACTAACACATTTCAACACCCCGTTATGCTTTCTAGTGTATCCACGACCATTCCAATTGACTGTCTTCGCTTTGTCTCCTTCTGGAACGGTGATAGGTATCAACCTGTTTCCCGAACGGGTGACTGCAAATTTATCGCCATCAATCTCCACTCTATCACAGCCATCTGTTTTGACCTTATTCTTATCAATGGTGCTTCTCAACTTGATTACACGATGTTTTTCGGCTAGCCTCTGTCGTATTTCCTGCTGCGCTTGTTGAATTGCTTTGAACTTTTGTTGATCCTTTTGATACACATCGGAGCTCACCAAAGACATACCACCTTTTGATATACTTGAAACATAATCCACTCCATTACCATCTCCGGAATTACTTTTATTAAGCTCATATTTCATATTCCGATGGGGATATGGCCCCGAATGATAAAATCCGGAGTTTCCAAAGGCACCTCGATATGATCCACGATAGGCGCCACGATAGTTCATCCTACCCCTGCCTCTTCCCCGAGCACTAAAAAACGACGGATAAGGTGAATTTGAAGCACCATTTTTCTGTTCCTCAATCGCCTTTTTTAATGCAGCGATTTCAGCATATTTTTGCTTCACTTCGTCGCTATCTGTCATGAGGGTTATCTTGTTTAATTTGGATCATTCAAAATGAAGACATCGAAGTCAGGTGATATACAGTCACATGATCAATCACGTGAGAAGTGATTCACTATAGTGAAGGTATCGAATGAGAAGAACGAAGATTGAAGAATCATTTAAGTATGTCAGAAACGAAGGAGAAGCGAATCAACTCCCTTTGCAAATAAAAGCATCTGAAAAATTGGATTTCACCGTTTGCGATGATCAATAATAATAATAATGTTGAATCCACTGGATATTGGTAATTTTAGTACAATCAATAAAGTTATTTAAAAGACATATCTCAATAGGGTATGAAAGGAGGGCTTAAAATAACCCACAAAGAAGTGAATAGCAAATTCAATAGACATTATGGAAAACGTCATACACGTGACCAAATCAGTTCTGGTGAAGACACTACCGAATATTTATGGTAAGAGCTAATGACTAATCTTCGTTAGACAACCATAATGAGTTATACGAAGCTTAAAAGCTATGCAACAAAGGCTGTCTCAAATATCATTCCTTTAGATCCAGATTCATGCAGGGAAGTCGTCGATTATTCCCTCACAATGGGGTCTAATCAAGAAATTCAAGAGCACTTCTTGAATTTTTTAGGTGAAACTGAAGAGGCATTAAAATTCATTGATAAATTCTTACAATTGAAGCAGGAAGAAGACAGTCTTAATAAACCAATTAAGCAAAAAAGTACAGAGTCTAAATCGAATACTAAAGTCAATACTAATAATAAGTCGAACAGCAATTTGAACAGTTCAAATCCTTGGGGTTCCACGTCTTCTTCTCCCAAAGAACCAGTTAGAAAAGGTAGATTGGATAAAAACAAATCATCACATAATACTTCTGAGCTTTTGGACCTTAAGCCATCTAACCAGTTATCTAACACCCAAGCAAAAAAAAGCAAAAAGAAAATCCTAGATAACTTGAAAGACATTGATGCCGTGATCACTGAATTGGAAATTAAATCTTCCAATGAAACGAGGCGAAGATGTAATTGCATGGCTACAAGACATCCATTATTTGAAATAGCACCCAATTGTCTCAATTGTGGAAAGATCATTTGTGTAAAAGAGGGCCTACAACCATGTTCTTTTTGCGGCAAAGAATTGTTAAACAACAAGGACCGCTCAGAAATAGTCGATATTTTGAGACAGGAAAAAGATGAACTCGAAAATAAACAAACAAATTTGCATAATAAGAAATTACAAGAACTGAAAACTACGATGACAAAGCCAAAGAAGATTGTTGTCAAGATGAACGCAGGTGAAAATTTGTGGCAAGCACAGGATAGAGCATTAAAACAGGCAGATTTAGAAGCCAAAAAATCCAAAGAACTACAAGAGAAAGAAGAAGCCGCAAAGAAGGAACTCGAGGATCAAGAAAAAGAGCTCAAGAAATACGAAACAGCAAAACGTATCAATCCAGATCTTATGAAAGCACAAGAGAGATTAGAGACTTTATTGCATTATCAAAGCACAGGTGCTGAAAGAACTAAAATTATTGACAATGCTGCAGATTATGAGCTTCCAGGGGCTGGAAGAAATATGTGGCAATCACCTCTAGAACGTGCCCTACAATTGAAAAAACAACAGAAACAATTAAGGAAGCACGATGAAAGTATTCTGGAGAGAACGGGTAGGGGAAAAGTGACTGTTGAAATGGTAATCAAAAACGGTAAGGTTACGATGGTTGAAAAGAAACAGGTTTCAAATCCCGCAGACGAAAAGGACAAAGATATCATGCTTATGGAAGATGAATTGAGGAAAGAAAAGCAACAGAACGAGCAAGATCTAAGCAAAAATATCTGGGACTATACTAAAGATGCTCAGAAATGGGAAAAACCTATTTATAAGGGTAAGGCTCAAGGTAATGAGAGTACAGAAGTAATGCATGGAAGAGTTCAATTTTCTTTCGATCCTGAAGAAAATGAGTTATTATGATTATTAGACCTATTAATAGCTAATTTAATTATTTATAATGAATGATGCAATGGTAAGTATATTATGATAGAGTTTACCGACCCATTCTTCTTTTGAAAGCCTTGGCCCTAGGGTCATTAATTTTAGATCTTTGGAAATTCATACTAGTAGGTTTTATCATTCCCTTCGTACTTTGAGGCGTTTTACGCTTATAGACCTCATCATCATCAGATTGTTCAGATTCTTCTGATTGGGAGTTCTCATAGGCAATTTGATCATCAATATCTTCTTTATTCAACTTTTCAATTTCTTCGTGAATATTCTTGCCCTTAAAAGTATCTTCAGCTTCGCCCGTCGTTCTAGGTTTGATTTTCCAACGTCTAGTGGTTCTCTTTTGTGTGAACTTCTTTTTCCTTGGTGGTGCACCCGATGTACTGGCTTCAGCCTCTGGTGTCTCTTCAACCTCTAATTCACCTATTTCTTCATCAAATTGAGTTTCGTCCTCTCGAATAGACTGGAAATCATGGAAAACATCCGAGAGTTTTTTGGATAAGAAGCGATGCGGTTTAAGGGGAGATGGAGATATCAGAAATGCAATAGAGGTCTGCTTTGTTGGAGTTTTAGCAAAATTAGCTAGTTGGGGTGAATTGGTGATAAAGGGAGATGAATTGGTATTGGTGTTGAATGGCGAGTCGGATGGGATTGGTGTGAATGATTTGTGGTTATTAAGTGGTTTCGTGAAGTCCTGCTTTATGTCGAGGAATGGAGACAATTCTTGTTCTTTTTGAACATGCAAAGAGTTAGTCATAGGCAGTTTGACAGGAGTGAATACGGCTGTAGAAGTACGCTTCACAGGTGATATCTCAATTGCACCCCCGCCTTTGATAGGGGAAACCTCGAATTCGAACTTACGGTTCGTTCTGGCCAAATAACGCGGAGTCTCTTGTATCATATTGAAACCTGGAGAGCTGATATTTTTGGTTGGTGTTTTGGAGTTGGCAATTGATAATAGTTGGTCCGACAAGTTTGATCTTTTCTTCCCAGATTCTATGCTATCTTGGCCTTTAGGCTTTGTCGGGGTTTCGAAAATTGAAATAGGCTTTTGGTCAGTGTTCTTCTGCTTCAAAGGAGAAGATTCTGGAGGTGTCATTCTAAAATCAAAGATTGACAAAACTTTACCATTGGCATGGGGGGTGGGGCCTAATTCGGCATGCACAGATTGAATTCCACTGTTTTCATCGTTGAATTCATCAATTTCATCAGAATCATTATTGAGATCGACATTAATCTCGATTTCCTTTGGTTTGGTAGGGTCCACTTGCTCTTCCACCACTTCTTTACTCTTCGCAACACGGTAACTTTTGTAGAGTTTGTAAATGTTTCGATCCAATTTGATATCCTGTTTCGACGGAGGACGTTTGTGCTCCTTCTGGAACAGGTGCTCCCAGTCTTTGATCTGGCGTTTGAGTCCTAGCACTGACATGTACTTCTTCTATAGGGTGTATTACGCGTCGCGTCTTTACTAGATTTTAATTTCAATTATATCATCACTAATGCGAGTTGAAAAAGCGGAGGTAACCTGTAAACTGAATACCCTTTGTACAGTTTGAAACTGTTTCCCAATGAGCTAAGATGGTATTAAACGATAAAGATAGAGTTCATACGATTGAAGGTTAATTTTCAGGGGTGTTATATACGTATCGGTTCACTGGATCAACTAGTGAGATATTTAGAAGTCCTCCAAGAATTCCCAATAATTTCCACAATTATAAATGTATTACTATCGTTTTTAGAAGTTGAAAAGGTTATTGTAATTTTGGAATCAACTCTTTGATTAGTTTTTAGGGAATAGAAAAAATTTACCGCCTTAGCCTGAGTATAAGATACATATGTACATGATAATTCCAAACCTATAAAGCATCCACGAATTGTTTTATGTAATTAAAACTTGCAGCTTCGTGGCCATTCAAATCCTCCAACAACTTGCCCATCGCTCTTTTAAAAGCTTCTTTTTCAGCTTCAGATCCAAACTTTTCTCCATTGGCTTTGAAATCATGAAGAAAAGATCTAGAAACAACAGAGTGCATCCAGTAAGTATTTAAAAAGTGGACAGTGGCAACATTACTGCACCGACAGGATAAGTACACAGCCAATCTGACCCAATAGCCCAACAAGGTGCTTGGATCCGTATCGTTATTCCAGGAACCCAAACTACTATTCCATTGGGTCCAGAATTGCTTCCAGTTGGCATCATTCCCGTAAGTGAAGAGAATTAATTCCTTGAAGGAAGAAGTACTTAGGGTACCAGCCACAGAATTATGGTATCTTATGAGCTCGAGGACATCTCTAGCTTTATTTCTTGCTTGATCAATTGAGCGAGAGTTTTCCACTGGAATGGGCTTTTCGTTATAAATTATTTCATTGACAAGATCAGAACCAATAAAAGTGTCTGATTCAACAAAAGAAAGTCTCCATAATAGCGGAATAAATTCAGGATGTTCCATCAATTTAATTTCCTTTGGCGAATAAATTAAGACCGTGTTGATGAATTGAGATAAGAGGTCATAAATATAATCACAATGTTCTCCCACACTTTGGAAGTGGATATTTTGATTCAGTTCCGGAGAATCTATTAACAACTTCATAAATTCAATAATATCTTCTGATCTATGGTCATCAAGGGGTTGCCCTTCTTGTAATGCAATTGAAAGGGATGCATATTTAGCCAATATCAATTGCTGAAGCTCTGTGAAAGAAACAGACTCTGGATTCAAAATGTGTAACGCTTTGTAGAACTTGAATCTTATTTTATGGTCTTCCAATGAATTTTCATCCACTGATTTAGAAAATTCCGATCTGATTTTCTTGATATCTTCATTTGGAAGGTTTTGGTCTTCATTAATTAATTTGGTGTAAATTGCTTGCGCATTGGTGGAATAGCTTCTTTTTTGGTTTCTTGCTTGAAGGTTACGTGCAAAAGGTGTCATTGTGTGGAACTTTCTGATTCCGATGAAAATATCATCCGATTCGTTCAAGAAGGAGTCTTGGGAGTCATACTTTTCGAGTTCAGATTCAGGGCAATACAAACTTTCCAAGTTCAACTCATCACGTCTTTGCTGGGTCAAGATATGAATGAACACTCCGTCAACTTTGGTGTCACACATAATCCAACTATTGGGCAACTTGCCGTAGTCATTGTCTGTAGCTGGGGGCCCCTTTCTGGCCCTACGAAGGAGTCTTCTTCTGGCCACAGGCTTCATACCTCCAGAAACCATTCCTTCCATAGGAGGAATAATATTGTGTGTGTGTTTGATGTGGCTTCTCAATTCGGTAGCTGCTTTATAAATATGTTTCTCGGACTTTCCTGTGCTTAAAATGAAATAATTGGCATCTTTTCCTTTGGTACTATATGGATGATCTTCTTCCAACATCAGGGTATCGAATAATACTAAATCTTGAAGTCCATAGTCATTTGCCAAAAGATTCAAGAATTTTTCCAAGCTAGCCGGCGAATTATTGGGAATAGCTGGTAGCTCCACAGTTTTTGTTTCAATTAATGGGGATGTGGCATCATCACGAAGATACCATGGAATTGAATCAGGTTCAGCATTTTCACTTGACTCTGCGATAACTTCATGGTCAGTTTCGTTTTTGACTTCATTTTTGGCGGTAAATGTTCTCACAAAACGGGCTCTTCCTAGTACTCGGGCAAAAGGTCTCTTCGGAAGACCTGCGGCGGACTTTAACATGGTTGTGGGGCAAATATTAGTATAGTATTGTTGAAAAACTTGAATATCCAAACACGTGATAAATAATCACGTGATCACAAAATCTGATAAGTCACAATTATAAGGCAAATATTTGTGGTAGTTTAACAAGAGAGTAGTCTCTTGTGTCCGATAATGCATTTTTCAGAGGAATTTAAGACTGTTGGTATGCAAAAATATCAAAAAAGCTCCGCTGTGTGGCAAGTCAACTACACTAAATTATCAAGATGAGACTAATTGAACATTAAAAATTCTAAAATAATGCTAGAAGTCAACCAAAAAAAGGCGTTTGTATACAAAAGAATTAACCTAGACATTTAAATCAATCTCGAGTACCCCGAAATACATACCCAAATTACGGGAAATTTATCTACTGCTCCAAATCTCCAATTTAGTTGATAGTCGCACACATCACCAAAATTTTAGCTCATCTCAAAACCACAGTACCAAAAGCATCATGGCCAAATTAGTCCATAACGTGCAGAAAAAGCAGCATAAGGAGCGTTCCCAGCTTTCTGAGAGGGCCAGATTTGGTCTTCTCGAAAAAAAGAAGGATTATCGTTTGAGAGCTGCCGATTATCACAAGAAGCAAAGTGCTTTAAAGTCATTGAAACAAAGGGCCCAGACTTATAATCCAGATGAATACTACCATGCGATGACAAAGAAGTCCACCGATGACAACGGTATTATCGTTGCCAGTCGTGGAAATGAGCTGTTGACTGTGGATCAAGCCAAGTTATTAAAGACACAGGATGTCAACTACGTCAAGACCATGAGGTTGAATGAGATGAAAAAGATCGAGAAGTTGAAGAAGGATTTGGACTTCAAGGCCTCTGGTCAACATACCGTTTACGTGGACTCTGTTTTAGAGCAACAGAACTTAACTCCAGAGAAGTTTTTCAACACCGATGCCAGCATGGTGGACAGAAAGGAAAACAGATTGACATTGGAGCAGTTACAAAGCAACGAGAAATTGATCAGACAGACACCCATAGATGATCAGAACTTGATTGATGAGCAAAACAAAGAGAAGTTGAACCAGTTCAAGATCTTGCAACAGAGACTTAAACGTGTGAAGGAATTGAAGGAAGTGGAGGAGAAAATGGAACTCACTAGAGAATTGTTGAAGAATGGTAACAAGAAAAAGACCATAGACAACAAGGGAAACGTCCAATTCAAATGGAAGAATGTCAGAAAGAGATGAGCCCTTCGGTGTGTTTCAGTTCCCCGTCATGATCTACGATCGCTTTGCATTTATATATTGTATAATAGAGACATTTGTCAGTTACAATTCAGATTGGATTATTTTCTACATGTAGATTAATTTCTGATATAGATGGAAGTGATGATTAATTGATATCTGATAAAGTGTTCCACCATGTCAAATACCACGATTATAAGTATATACAATTTGACTGGATTCCAAAGGCTTCCTCACCCATAATTCATACATGGTATGAATCACTCAGTTTCGAGACTTTTATTGACGTAATCGACGAATAACTCTGTAATACGATTAATTTCCACCGTTCTCATTCTGTTCAAACTGATGTAACTTCTTCTGATTCTTTGTAATTGCGCAGTACTGACCAGCCACGATGGCATTTCAATCTCCAATCCTTCTTTTATAAGAACTGTTCCTCCGATGGGGATTAATGACTGATGTTGGATAATTTTAGCCACCACATCTCTGGTTTGGCCATCCAACTCTTGCAAGAAGTTGTTACCAGAAGTGGCTTTGATCAAGGTAGCTGCATTAGGTGGAGGAGGTCTCTTCAAAACCAAGGCATCCCATATGGCGTCCATGGGCAAGTCTTCTTCATCATAACCTGAGGCCACAGTAAAAAGTGGAGAATCCCATCGAGAGTCTCCGTTTGGTTCTTCGTATCTCATGTGTAGTTGCTTGATCAACTCTTCATCCCATGGATTCTCTTTGGATGAGTTCCACTCTATGCATTTCTCTAATTGGTTCAATACTTGGATCACACAATGGGGTGTAACCACACCTTTAGCTTCACAGAATAATTGGTACCTGAATCCCTTGATATAGGCCAAAGAGTCAAGAATAACGATATTCGACCTCGAAAGGTCCCTCTTGATAGCAGACATCTGCGTTCCACGGGCATTTTTCTCGAGATTGGAGTCTTTGTAGGCGTCATGGGAGATTCCCAAAGTCTCATCTGAATGATAAATAACCGAGTAATTATGACCAGGACCGTTGTCAGCCTTGGATGCCTCGATCCTCTCTTCAAGGGCCTTTTGGAGCTTCTTTGCCCATGTTGTTTTTCCCGAAGATGGGAATCCTGTGAAGGTAATAAGAGGCATAGGAGATGCTAGTGGATTTTCCAATTCGCAGTTTTTGATATGGTATTTTACCTTGATAAAGGCTAGCCAAAAATAATTCGAAAATGGTGGAAATGTCATAGAATTGACAAGGTAACCATTTGAGCCTGAAAAGTATCATAATATCGAACAAAATAGCAACATTTTCAAGATATATTGTACTTTTAGCGACCCCAAAGTCTCTGTTCATCTCATCGCCATCACGTGCATCCCCCAATATCAATTTGTACATTTTGGTACTATTTTCAAAGCTGATAGCATGTCTTTTATTCCAAGAAGGATCTTTCCCAATTATAATATTCCACTATCCAACTTCAAGGGACACCACCAGAAGGCTTTGACCAAATTTGGTCATCTTGCGCCCCAGATCGATTTGGTACTTGAAGTTCGTGATAGTAGAGCCCCCATTTCTACTACCAATATTCTTTTTGACCGTGTTTTGGCCCAGAAACAGAAAATTGTGCTTTATTCCAAAAAGGACCTTTCTATCCTCAAGAAAGATCTTCTAGATAAGTGGCACCAGTCCAGCTTGGAAGACTACATGTTCATTGATAGCAGAGATCGAAAAGATGCCCGCAAAATCATCGACTTAGTTAAGGAAAAGTATTCAGAAATGTCACCTCCACCACCATTGGGATTACGACTCATGATTGTGGGTATGCCAAACGTAGGAAAGTCTACTTTGGTCAACACTTTGCGTGAAGTTGGTCTTGCAGATGAATTTAGAGGAAGTGTTTCTACGAAAAGAAGAAAGGTGGCAAGAACTGGAGGACAACCTGGGGTGACGAAAAACACCAGTGAAATCATCCGTTTAAGCAAAGATCCTGACATTTTAGTCCATGACACCCCAGGGGTATTTTTGCCCACCGTTAAAGATAGTGAAACCATGTTGGCATTGAGTTTGGTTGGATGTGTACATACTTCGTTCATTGATCCTGTGATCCAGGCTGATTACCTTCTCTACCTCTTGAATTTGCACGATCCCTCCGGTGCAAAGTACAGGGAATACATGGACCATCCTACCAACCTGATTGACGAATTACTTATGAATATCGCAAACAAAAGAGGACAACTCAAGAGTGACGGATCCTATGATGAACTTGGCACTGCATCTCATTGGGTCAGTCTTTGGAAGCAAGGGAAGCTGAACCACTACAAGGGATTGTTTGATTTGGGCACAATTATTGAGCTCAATGGTACAGAATTAAAGAAGATCTTCACCGAAGAAAGGGAACGGATCAAAGAGATGGGTGTCCACACAAAAATCGTCAATAGTTTAGGTGAAGACGGTACTGGTAGATCCAAGAAAAGAAATAGAACAGCCAAAGATAGAGAGTATGATTTGAGAAATCAACTTTTTAAGATCTGAGTGCTGGCACAACAGGTTACACAACAATAAGTCATACATATATAACTCTAGCATATTTGTACATAGAAACATAGAAGTCCCGCTTCAGTATTATATGATTAGGCGTGAAATTCCCAGTGTTTAATTTTAATTTACAGTAATATATCTTGGACATCGAAGAAAGGATCAAATGTTTCTTTTTCTTTAGCTTGATCATTTTTGAAAAATGCTTCATAGGTGGAATCCAGATATTTCCTTCTCTTTGACAGTTCTGCACTCTTCTTGATATATTCTGTAGCAAGTTGTTTGGCAAGCTTTTGGGCAATCGGGTTGGATTTCTCATTCAATTTCGACAACCAATCCTTAGTTCCCGAGGTATTGGCAGCCAAAATGTTTGAGTAATTGAATAAGTTGGTCCCCTTTTCATTCACTAAATTTTTCTCAATGAACTTATCTTCGTTCAAGAAATCCTGCAACGAACTGCCGTGGATGGATTTAGAGATGATAGTCCTCAAATGATTATTTAATTTTTGACTAGAAGGGCAAGCAGGAATAAGTTTTGAGTTTGATGATTCATCCACATCTTTGGGGAGGTTTATAAATTCTGTTTCTTTCAATGCAATTTTTTGATTGTTCAAAGTGGATGGGAAAAAGGCGGAACCTGGTTGATCATCCAAATCTCTTGATTTGACAAAACTATCCATTAATGCATTGATATCATCAGAAGGTAAAGTTCTGTTGTTGTCCTTTTGATTTTGTTCTGAGTTTGTGTTCTCGCTTTCCAGCTCTTCTTCTTCTTCTTCCTCATCATTCACATCTTCGGTGTATTTTTTTGTCAAAGAGGGAAACCTGCCCATTTTTTCATCTTCTTTGAATGCAAGTCTTGCTATAGTAAAGCCATATGGGGTGGAAGCACCTAGTTCGAAAGTTTGGGGGAACATGGCACATACCTGCACTTCTGCATCGCTTTTAGGTACGTATCTCACGATGGCCACCCCATTCATGTCGATTAACGAGCGCACAAATGCATTGAATGAGATAAGGTTAAAGGTGGATGAGTTAGCGGGAGGAATCACAAACGATGATTCATCCAAAAGGTACGCCAATGTAAAATGTTCCTTTTTGATGAACCCGAGAATATCAATTGCAGGAGACGTTGGGAGCTGTGATACATCAGCCAATTCTTTATTGATGGCTATAATATCCCTCTTGGAGTATTTGAATCCCGGGACATAGTCAGACACGGGAACCTTTTCGAAATCTTCATTTTCTGATTCGTTCTCTTCGGTCACAATATCCTGAGGCCCATCCTTGGCGTATCGCTTTATATAGTGAGTGGACTTGCGTTTCAACGCATGTACAGCATTGTCGCTCTCCACGTACACGTATTCATGAGAAGAGGTGGTTTTATCCACCCTCACTGCTGGATATACTTGGACATCTATGGACACCGGACCAGCAACAGAAGCAACATCTGCCGCATTCTGGGCCTCGGTATCCATGCCAAAGCGAAGCAATCCACTGAAGGCTGCCCGAGGAGCCACTTTTTTCAAGGGAATGGCGTTGTTTTGAGTGTATTTCATGGTGTCTGAATCGATGATGGTACTGTGAGGCCATTGTTTAACCAATCGCTGCCAAAAGTAGAAGTTTTCCAGTGACTGATCGAAGGAGCCTGTAACCACTACCGAGATATCGTTTTGAGTCACGAATCTTGATAATTCTTCGAACGATTCGTGGTTTAACTCACCATTTCCATTGGTTAGAATCACAAGATGACGAAGGTATTTGAGGTGGATTTTTTGGGAGAATAATTCTATGGCCGAGGCCAATGCAGTGCCCATGTCCAAATTTCCCTGGAATTGCTCAAGTTTCTGGGAATATTGCTTGAAAGTGTCGTAAATGAATTGGCTATCATCAAACAAGGAATCTGAAGTAATCACTGCCAAACGGTCCAATTTACGGTTTTTGAGAAGGAGACTCGAGGCGTGGCTGTACCAAAGATCAAGAGGAGCGTGACCATCGACCACAAAAACCGTGAACTCTTTCGCTGCCATGTTTCTTAGGGTGTGGGAGTGGTTGGTGATAGTTTGGGGTATTCTTTGCCAATTCTGGTTATAATATTTGATCACGTTTTCAAAGGGCACGTGATCCATCTGATCACATGACCAGGTGGATTAATCAGGTCAGGTGACCCAATAAAATGCACACACGTGATGGATAAATGAATATAGAAAATTTCCGAGGGTTTGCCAAATTTTACCCCCGACTCTTACTACCCCCGACTCCCCGGTCCCCGGTCCGGAGAAATGCACCTCCCCATAACCCTAGTTTCAGATCCCGATGGACGCCGCGCATTCCTGCACATGCAAAGGCGCATAAACTGGGTGGTTTATCCGTAGGGCCAAGGCGTGGGTTGCTCCGGGTGAAGTTCCCCCAGTTGTTCCAGCGCCGTGGATGTTCTGGAACAAGGAGGGTTTTGGAACAGGGGCTGTGCCGATGCATCAAGAAATGTCGATGGACCGAGGATCACCGTAACAGTGGCGTTGTGGCACCACCACCACCTCCACCATGAGAATCGCTTGGATGCTGTCAACTTTCTCACATCCCTGCAGCGCATGGCGTCACATTAAAAGTATGCAGACACCAGCAGACACCAACAGACTCCACCATTTTGGGATGCAAACCTTAAATCGCTGTCTGTTATATAATATCCGCCAGATGCATGGAAAATAGGTGGGCAAAGGTATTGCCCTCCGTCCAAGGGTCCTGCACCGTTGGAATGGACTGCCATCTCGCCTTGGCCTACCCTGGTTTGATCACTCGGGCGGGGGCACTAGACCCGTTTGAGCCGTTTCCTTTGGCCCCCCCCCAGCGCTAGTTGTGCTTTGCTGCTCGCTTGCTCGCCTCTCCTTTTGTAACAATGCACAACCTACTCCGCATCTGCTTCATGCAGACACTAGCGCCCTGCACATGACAGGTGGCGTTCTACGATGCACGTCAATTTGGGTCAAACGCCACTGGCCTCTCGCCTGGCCATGTGCAGGACGGAAACACCAATGGACTAGGGTGACAACCATGGATGCCACAACACCCACTGTTGGGGAGAAACCTAGCCAATAGGATCTCCGGTACCATGTGCCATGTAAGCTACAATGACACCTGGAACCTACACAACGTTACCGCGGGCCAGAACACCATGAGTCATCCTGGAGCTGCTACATCCGCAGTGTCGGATGCACCAGTGACAAAGTGTCGGCCAGTCAATTGTGCGTCAGTGTCTGAATCGAAACAGCCCCACTTGCATACGAGCCCCGCCACTTCACCAGTAAATCCGCTGTCAGCAGGGTCGCTTACATGGAGGCTTTCATGTTGGCATGACTGTCTGCAGAGGTCCTCACTATTGTGCTGCAGACACTGGCGGGGGTTCTGGAAATCGTGCATACTCCCATGCTGCAGGTCTCAATTTGTGGCAGCAAAACCCTTTTCCATCGGGATACTCAATATGACACCTTAAAAGGCACCAATGGAAACCCACCCCAATACCTCCAGAACGGCCACCTTTGAATTAGTATGGTACAGATCAATATGTGGTGCCATGGCGTGATTTGATCTTAATCTGCATTAAGTCGATTTTAATTTCGATCACTCCAATCAACTTTAAATCCTCATGCAATTTCAAGTGTGCCAGGAAATTTCAATTTCCAAGGTTTTAGTTTTTACAATAGATATTTCATCTTGGAAAACCCTGGCCCGTTTGGGCCAATTTTCCCAGGTCAATTGCAGACGTGGCTGTTTTTCCGTTTGTGTTCTGCAGGTGGAGTCAATGGTTAGATGAGGCACTTATCCGTTTTTGCGTGGACCTCCATGCTGCTGGTGTTTTGTTTCTGTAGCCAGTGACTGGAGGGTCGAATATCCCCTCAGCTTTGAATTGCAGGGATTTCGAAATTTTGTAATTTGTGACGATTAGGCTTACTTGACAAAAATGGGCTTTCCCTATCAGATCGGCCGAAACACCTCCATACTACCAGTAATTTTGGGGCTGGAGGTGGCTCCATCTCCGTTTTGCATGTATTTCCATTCTCCCCCCGTAGCAAACTTGACATCACCTAGAACATGGTGCTCTAAGCCAGACCCGCAAATTGAAGGACACCGACAAATTGCAAAATCCCGAAGGATCTGAAACAGATGGTTGCTCATAAGGGTCAGGCACTGGCTGAATTCCGTCACCCAATTCCTCGATCGAGTAAGCGGTCATGGTGACGGATTATTCAATCGGAATATCCAATCGGAACATCCAACGGGGCTGTCCAATCGGAACAGCCACCAGTGACGTCGTAAGATTATTCTGGGGTGTGGAAAAGCCAATTATTCCAGATGAATTAGGGTTCTCTGGCTTGTTTCCAACCTCATTGTTGGATGTGCCAACCAACAGTCGTAATCCCAACAAGGCGGGCAGTTTACCAGTTGTACAGAGGCCAACCTGATGCGGGGGTCTTTCTAGACCATCAACGGGGCTCACCTGGTTCAAAAACCTCTTGGTTCTCTATTTTTCACCTCAGTTTCTCCTCCATTCCTGGCTCAATTAACATTTTTCACATCCACTTTCTACCCTCTCATCGCTTCCACAAGCCCCTTCCATCCTGTGGTGTATCGGGACCCCATGCATACACGCAAAAACTTGTCACTTGCTGTCGTATAATACCCTTCCATCACGCCATATTGTCGGCCTAATTCCATCCCACTGCTTTCAAGCTGTAAAGAACAAACAGTAAAACCAGCACCTGCGTGGCCAGAAAAAATCCGTCTCAACCTCCACCCTTCCTTACTTTCCTCTACTAATTCCCTACCACCAGCTCGTTGTGTTGATCCGGTGTGGTGGTTCCTTTCTACTACCTGCCATCATCCCGCTACCCGTTGTTCTGCAATTCGTGGCATCCCACTTCCATCCCCTTCTCACCCTGGCCATCAACAGCGCCTAACTTGGACTCATTGGCACCTCCAAAGTGTCAACACCCGAGATCCGCCCGCCGTTCATCTCAAAAACTTTCCCTTTTGCTGAATCCCGTGGACCCTAACGCCCCAACACTCGAATCGTCCGCATCAGACAATATCCACCCCAGGATTCCTCCAGTGTCACCGAAACACCTCCGCTTATCTGCGACCACCGCCTTCACCTGGGCCCTGTTACACTTTCATACAAGTAGCAGCCTCGCAGGCACAATTGATTGTTGTGGTTGAATCCAGTGTCTTCTTCCGTGTCAATTGGCCCCTTAACTCGTGGTTCCTGCTGTCCATCGTGACCCTGTACCTTCGTTGATCTTCCACTGCTCAGTCTACAAAAGCGTGTTTGACCACCCGCCACACCTTTGGCATCACCCGCAAGCTTCGTTGTCGTGAATTGAATACCACCGGTCTGTTTCTGCCATCTTGACTTCACCACTTGCACAGCGTGTTTTATCTCCTTTGATCCCCATCTATTCCCGTCTCCGCGTATCTACTACAACAAACCCACCATGAACTTACCCTACAACCACGGATACCCTTACCAGACCTACACCCCTCAGCATCAACCAGATCAAGTGCCTCCACAGCCATTTTCGGTGCAACTGCTCCAACATCTACCCCAATCTTCGGCTCCGGCCTCCGATGCCCAGTACTACAACCACAACGCGTCCTCGTCGTTGCCGGTATACCCACAAGTAGGGACGGCTCCCGGCTCCAATGAAAACTATCCTGTCGATGAACACTCCCAGGCGTTCTTCCAGCACCAACAACATCAGTACCAGCAGCATATGCAACAACATCCCCATGCACATCAAGCTCCGGTTTCCAATCCCACCCTGGTCCAATCGTCACAATACCCTTCACTCCAACCTTCTCGAACCGACCAAGTGATGTATCCTTTGGGAATGCTGCTTCCGGTGGAACAACAGCCTTCAGGCCAATCTTCGGCCCCGCAATCTCAATCTCAGAACTCTTCTCAGCCACCGGTCTCTTTTGGATCTGGAGTACAAAACTCTACATTCAATTACTCACCTTATGTCACCTCACAATTTCCTCAAATCCCTGGCTCTTCTTACATGGGACAACAAAATAATTATCAAAGGATTCCCCATTACTTGAACAAATCAAAGGAACCCTATGAAACTTCGAACCTGATTTCAGGTTCTGTTGGTCCGCAATTTGGAGCCCGCCCTTCCTTCCAAGTACCTCCCAAATTTAAAAGTGAGCCTGTCATCACCCAATCCTTATACACTAACGATGTATTAAATCAAATCAGCTTCAATTCGGGTGATAGGATTGGTTATAAACCAAAGCCCGTTGTTCATTTTAAACCGATAGAAACAAAGAAAAACTCCAAACCTCGGATTAATAAGATCATAAAGAATGAACAAATAGCAAAGAAAATAACCAAGGAAAAACGTCGGGCAAGCTCCGCATGTGTCGGAGAATTATCAATTGATAATTTATTCCGTCATTTTCAGGACGTGATGAAAATAGAAAGCCCTCCGAATAAAGCTCATATGAGTGCATCATACCAGCTCAAAATGAAAAACGACTTGGAATGTCAGCTATTCGATTTGTTTGTCAATAGTCTTTCCAAATCGATTGATGTTTTTTTACCTCAAGAAGCATTCAAAAAGATTGTTCCTGAGTTAGCCTTATACGATGAAACTAATATGATTCTCGACTCCATGTTTTGTTTGAGTTCATTAATGTTACAACGTATAATGCCTGACAGAATGGATCCATCTACTCCTATAAAATACTATCAACAAAGTATAAAGTCAATCAGATCGTACCTTACGATACCTGGTATTGAAAATAACGAGAAGGGAATTATTTCAAGATGCTTATTGAGTACTATTTTGTTATGTATTTATGAGCTCTTCTTTGTGGCTATTGATAGTACTTATGTGAAGGGAGCATCCAGTATTCTTTCCTCAATTTTAATGAAGCATAATACTCAAGGACAGAGTCTCTTGAAAAACTCACCATTCCATCAGACATGCTTTTGGGCAGTATTTTTGTCTGATTTGATTTTATCGTTGAAATTTGGTTTACCTACGATGTACTCTATCGAAACATTTTGGAAACCATTAGATCCTGAATATTTCGACTTATTCAACAAATACAGCAACCAACTTTTGTCCAATAACATTAAAGATCGTGAAATGTTCATTTCAAATGCTATGTTGAACAAGGAACATACTATGTGGTGGTTACACAAGTCGGTCATTAACTACAGTAGTATTAATGAGTTCAAAAATATGGTTAACGTTATTAGCCAGGAAGACTTCGAGTCTAACAAGCCTTTCAATGAATGGCTTCGTCTTAAGAACTTGATTACTGAATTCGAAACCAACATGCCTATCAACTTGAAGCCCAATATTTATAAACCAAGTTCAGCTAATCGTATTTTTCCTTTGGTTTATTTTAAAGATGAGGTTACTGCAAATATTGGTCTTAATTTCAAGTTGTCCAAAATAGCGCTATATGAATCACTTCTTCTGAGAACAGATCTCAGTGATGTTTCCGTGCAGAAGCAACTCGAACAATACCCACCAAATTATGCTAAGAAACTAACAAAAGATATCATCGGTATCATGAAAACATATGATGGAAATTTGTTTCTCTGGCCCGTCAATATTCATACGATGAGGCAAGTGGCTCCTTACGTGTTTGATGAACCAGAAGCTTATCAATTATTGGAGGAATTGGTAGAGCGTGTGATTTCTGTATGCAACTTGCGTCTTCAAGATAAGTTTCCTAGGCCATAGAAGTTTGCCATTTAATTTTGGGGGATAATAGTGCAAGAAGTGGTTTTTTTATTAATGGATGGGAAGGCATAAGAGATCACGAACCAAATAGATTAGTTATGAAAATGTATATAAATGTACTTTAAGCTTGATATGAATAATTGAATTATTGTTGAATTTTTTGAATTCAGTAGATTTTAGATAAGGAACCAGATGAACCAGATGAACATGATGAACATGATGAACATGAGATGCTAACGTTCATGGATGCACCAATGAAAGCCAATTACCCGAATTCAATAGGCTGTGTTCTACATATACTATTCTTCAGACGCTTCTGCTCACAAAAATTTACGATAGGCGGAACTTGAAAATCATCAAATTGATCATTATGGAATAAAATTGAACATCTTGAAAATGCATCAATCTTGATAGAATTCACTCAATAAGCCTATTTCAGCAATAAAAAAATCTGGCGACTTGAAGCAGAACCGCTGAGTAATACGTAGCTTACCATCATGGAACTTCTATGATTGGCCATCGCTGGTAACAGCATTCTCACCTATTTGCCACTGTTCCAAAGAAGAAACGCCTGCACCTTCGAACAGTTGCATTTCACCTCGGTTGCAACCTCCTCACCATCTCCTTCTATCCCATCTTGCATCGCTTGTACCTATCCAGTATTTACTAATGCAATACTAATTCTAAGTTTATCTGATGAAAACAGACTGCCAAAAATACCTCTGCCAATAGAAAACTGCATCATGCACTTGTGTTTCACATTTCCCGCCCTTGCAGAGCAGAGTGTCTTGGAGTCTGCCTTGCAGAACGGGGCTTCAAAGTACGTCAACTCAAGGGTAATAGGTGCAAATTATTCAAATGCCGAACCCCACTCACCCCACTCTTCCACCCTTCACCATACCACCACCATCGGCACACACAGAGAATGGCATACCCGAAAAATGTGGGGTCCACTGTTCACCCACAAGCTCTTCCTCGGTACCTTATTCACCACGGTTAAGTTAAGGTAAGAGTTCGCTAATACCTATTTTTCTACAAGTCGATGGGGAAATGGAAATAGCGCCTAAACTCGCAGTTTTCTCCCGCATTTCCCTGCATTAACTACTATTCTTCCTGGAATGTTGCTTTATTGGACATAGGGTAATTTGCCTCATGCAATCGTCCAACCCACCATTTCATACCCACCATTTCAACATTCCATGCAGTTCCACCACATATGCATGGAACGGAAACCTTTCCCCCACTCCGGTTCCTCCGGCCGTGGGCTGCAGAAGTGGCTAGTGGTTGTGCATTTGTCTTTTGTGCATGTCCATTTATGATGTCATCCGCATTCGGTTACCTTTTCAATCGCGCATTTAATGGGGCGATTTTGACATAGTGGTTAGTGGCATATTTAACCAGTTTGCATCACGGACCTATTGCCTCATCACCAATCCTATTGATAGACAAAGACCTCACATCTACCTAAGGATTCGTGCAGGTACAACGATGCAATCGGAACGTGAAAGCTGGACAAAGGCTACTGGTCCACTGATGGCCGACCATATTAGGCAACTACGAGCTAACGGGAGAAATCCCACCTGGTGCCTCCTGGTGACGGGACCAGAACTCGAAACTATCATCAATACACTCCTCCAGAACCAAGCTCTTGTTGCAGGCCAACAAATCGACTTGGTAGCCACCATTTCCAACATTCTTTTGATTAACCGAGAACTTCACAGGGTGTTCACTGAAAAATCCTCCATTTCAGTGTTAAACTTTTTGGATGGCTTTTTGGCATCCATACTCCCTGAAAAGTCCGCCATAGCTATCCAGGACGACCAGGTGGCCGGCATCCCGCCACTGGAAACTCCCGACTTCCTTGCTTTGGTTATCGTGTACCGTTTGGTGTTTCTCATCCTATACGATGGACTCCCAGAGTCCAAACCATATGTGGATGACACCAACACTATTCTCTGTCGGGGGCTCGACTACATGCTCTACTATCATAAGCTTTTTTCCGGGCACCAGCATTTCGAAAACGTGGTGGTGGAGATCTTGAAGGGCTTGTACACCCTTTATCATAAATACGGGGAGGAGCTCGATAATAAGGACGATATTTCTCCCGAAAAATGCATGTTTTTCATGGCCAGCATTATTCCTGTCAACCAGGCGTTATCGGAAACCCAACGTATCACCGTAAGGTACTTTGTCAATTTAATTTTGGTGCTTTGTACTGAAAAGGTCATGGAAACCCAAACCATCTTGTCACACAAGAAAACATATATTTCATTTCTTGCCATATCAATCAGGTTATTGGAGCTAAGCTTAGATGAACCGGAAAGAGAAGATGTGATTTCAGACATTACAAATGTTTTGATTATTGTTAATTTTGTCACTGAAGAGCTCAATCAGTGTTCTGAGAAGCAAGAAGCGCAGGATATTTTGAATCCCTTGAAACAAAGTCTTCTCCCTTCAGAATCTGAACAGGGTTCGGAAGTTGAAAATTCACTTGAAAATTCCGAATTATCAATCAATGCCAGTTCCAAAAACAACACGAACTTTCAAAAGCTCTTCAATATCATCAGGAAATCTCAGTCCACGTCTACATACAAACCTATCAAAGATCAAACATTATCGCATGCCTATAATGTCATCGTAAATTGTTACTATAATTTATGCTATGACAAATCGCATCTTAAAAGGATGGAGAAATTCCTAGACATCATCGGATTCGCATACTCAAAGGACTTTATGTTGTATAATGAGATTGAGGTACCCAGTGAAATAGATGCCACCGCTTATTTTAAGCCGAATGTCAAATATGTCGATGCCTCAAACACAAAAGAAAACTTCCCTGATTTTAGCGAATTTAATCATTCATTATCTTCTATTCTTCTGAACCATACTCGTGGTACAAGTTCAGAACCCGAAGAAATGACCAAAAAGGAGAAAGAAATCGAGGCAGAAAAGCTTTTTGGTATCTTTGACAAAATGGAAAAGTCAAGTGTCTTTGAGAATTTTAAGAATCCTATCAGAGAATGGCAACAGTCTGGTAAATTTGAGGATCTCTCAGACAGCGGGTCTGAAGAAGATTAGATCATGATCAAGCCCTTTCATATTTATAATTACAGTTTTCCAAAGCTTAGAAATTCAAAATTTAATAATTAATACCTTCTAAGGAGTGTACAAGGATAATTCTTGGATTGGTTGAAACCCTAGTAAAGAGTATTTACCTTGTACCCCCAATATTTATTGTGATAGTTTAAAATAACAGTTATTCCAGGATTGAAGTGTGTAAGGTAGAAAATTTGTATGTTAAGCGATTTGAGTCATGAATTAACGAAACTATATGAATTGAAAGAAAGTAATTATTTCTAAAGAAAAATGCGATTGACAGTTCATTCTGAAAATTATATCACTACTTTAAAATAAGCTGTGACATGTTCAAACCTTGTCCTTGAGCTGTAAAACAATAGCAGTTCTGTTAGGGATATACACCATCAAGGAGTTGGATCTGTCATTCCATTTCTCATTGTTTGTGAAGAATTGAAGCTTCTCACCTTTGTCATTGACTTCTTGAATTCTACCATGACCACCATACTTTTCGTCATCTGAATTCAAAACGATTTGATAGACACCTGGAGTTTCAACACCAATCTTGTAATCTGGGAAGGAATTGGTTGGATGGAAGTTGAAAATAAACAAGAGACCGTTTCTTTCAAAAACTAAAACCTTATCACCCTCGTGCTTCAATGAGACGTATGCCTGTGGAGAGTTCAATACACCATATTTGGTGTCCAAGTGTTGCATTCCAGAATCAAAATCGAACAAAAATTTATATCTCAACAAGTGATCATCAACTAAGTTGAATTGACGTCTGGCGTAATGATAAGATTCGCTGTTTCCTTCTCTTGGGAAATCCAACCATTCTGGATGTCCAAACTCGTTACCTTCAAAATTCAAGTAACCTTCACCACCCAAAGAAAAGGTGACCAATCTGATCAATTTGTGCAAAGCGATACCTCTATCCACAACTGGGGTCAATGGAGATAATTTGGACATATTGGTGTACATTTCTTTGTCCATTAACCAGAAAGCAAGAGTTTTATCACCAACCAAGGCTTGGTCGTGAGATTCACAGTAAGCAATACACTTTTCACCATGTCTTCTATTGGTAAGGGTGTGAACAATGGAGCCAATATCCCAGTCTTCGTCGGATAAATGCTTCAAGATCTTAATCCACATATCTGGAATGGCCATAGAGAATCTGTAATCAAATCCAATACCACCTTGGCTGATTGGAAGACACAAGGTCGGCATACCACTAACATCTTCTGCAATAGAGAGGAATTTGAAATTCTTCTCTGGAACCTCAATTTCCTCCAATAACTTGTGTGCCAACATCAAGTAAACGATTGCATCTTGCTCGACCCAATCTGGGTTGAAGTATTCGTTGTAGTCACCACTGAAGCCAAAACCCATACCATGATGGGTGTAAAGCATACTAGTGACACCATCGAATCTGAAACCATCAAAGTTGTAGACATCGATGAAATACTTCAAGTTTGACAATAAGAATCTTAAGGTTTCGTGGTCAGCGTAATTGAAGATTCTGGAGTCCCATAAATCGTGGTTACCCTTAGCTCCTCCATGGAACAAGTAATGGTCAGTACCGTTGAAATTGTTCAATCCATCATCAACGTTTTTCGAAGAGTGAGAATGGACAATGTCCAACAAGACCTTGATACCCAATTTATGGGCCTCGTCGATCAATTCCTTCAAGTCCTCAGGAGAACCGTAACGAGAGGAAATTGCGAAGAAGTTGGTCACTTGGTAACCGAAAGAAGCATAGTATGCGTGTTCCATTACAGCCATCAATTGAATGGTGTTATAACCCAATTTGTGGATCAATGGCAAGATATTCTTGGAAAAGTTCTTGTAAGAGCCAATTTCTGGGTTAGGAGTAGAGATACCAACATGGGCCTCGTAAACCTTGATACCTTCCTTCGAGTTGAAGGTAGGTTTTGAGTGCTTGAACTGGTAGGTGGCCAGGGGGTCTGGGTTCCAGAATCTACCTTCGTACAAGCTGTTTTCGGTAGAAGGAGTGGCTCTTGCAGCCCAAGGATCAAGTCTGAAGATTGTTTCGCCATTGGGCAACTTCATGGCGATCTTGTAACGAGAATCATGTGGAATTGCAAATTCGCCATTGACAGGGTCAATGGTTAGTTTCCACAAGTCGTACTCATTGACTTTGGTGAGCTTGTGAGCATTGACGTCCCAATTGTTGAATTCTCCAACCAATGATACTTCTTCCACCTTAGGGATGTATTGGGCAATAGTGATGGTTTTGTTGGACCAGTCTCCATGCAACCCGTAGGTTTGATAAGACGAGGCAAATTTGCCCAACGAACCCTCATGGTCGTTCAATGCTTGATACCATTTGTTGAATTGGAGCTGACGGCTGATCAAAGACTCCGAGTAAGGCTCCAACCATGGATCAAGGTCCAAAGCTCCTTGGATGAGCTTCTTGTTGGAGGACTCGGGGGTGGAGGTGACAGCAGACATTACAATGGCGAGCTGGTGAAAGTTTCAACAAGGATTCCTGTGTTTCAATGGGTGAATTGACACAAATTGATACAACTGACGCAATTTGGAGAATGAAATGTTTCTACTACAATTAAATGTGGGATATTCGCTTTTTAAATAAGCACATTACTGGCCTTCCGCCCCGCCCACTTTGCTGCCTCACGTGAGGCACCAAAAGGTCACCGAAGTTGGTTCAGTATTTTGTGGGGAGTGGGGAGACTTGACAGCTTGAAAACTACGACTGCCGCTGCCAAATAAGGTTGCATTGCAGTACATGGAGAGTCTCCATGGAAGCTTCTTTGCATCAGATTCCATTTGACAGTTTGGTCTTTTGCGCCTTTTGCTACCGTCTTTTTCCTGCCAATTCCTCTACCCCTTTGTTGGCCCTGGCAATTGAGCTGGTCGGGGTTCCACCGAGAGGAGTGAGCATATCGCATGGAGGGGTACGCGGGGCTACTACGCAGAATGCTGGTCCCCTCCGATCCACCGTTCGGCTTCCATCATAGGCTTTCCCCTGGTTGTATATGGAGTGTCAATGAAGCAACTGAGAGGGTATTGGAAGGCTTATGTTCCCTCGGTCCATTCTTCACTGCCACGTTGTTTTTTTCCCGGAATGATAAGCTTGTTATCTCGTTCCTTAACTATTTAATTTATGGACCTCCGGAGCATAGTGTTCCATAGTAAGTGTCTCCACATTACACCCCATTGCGAACCATTGCCAAGAACAGCACGGAAGAACATTTGGAGGACGACTTAAACAGAGTATAGACTACAAGCAATGTTGACAAGAGAGTGGATGGAAATACCTCGAACTCTCGAAATCTCGGTACAACTTTTGACCAATTGATATGAGCGGAGGCGGAACGAAGTGAAAAATCGGAGAAAGTGCCATCCAATATGGAATTTCAAGGGTCCCTTTGATTCAATTGGCTGTTCTAATTACATGAAGGGTATCTGATACATATTTGACATTGGCTTGATGTTGCTGTCATAAACTACGGTTCCAAGAGAAATTGACTACCAACTTTCATTTCATTGGGGCACTCGAGTTTACATTCTTCGTTTATTTAAATCGTTACACACCCCAAGTTAAGGTGGAATTTTATTTAGACTGACAGTATCGTTGCCAAGCCTCCCTATAGTACATTATCTAAATCTTTGGTTCAAGATCCGCTCGCTTCCTGCCTCTTCGTATTCTTCTTTTGATACCCACATTTGGTGGAAGGTACCCAACGATGCCAACACACTTCCTCCGATCCATGCTTGGTTCATTCTTTCGGAAGAGTTACCAACAGCATGAAGTCTGATCTTTAATCCCGGATTGGAAGCACATAACTCATTGTAAAGTCTTTCAGTAAGTTGTGGGATCAAAGAAACACCACCAGTAACAATAATATTATGGGCAATTGACGCTCTGAGATCAATATCGATACTGGAGAGGGTTTGGGTGATCAATTGTGATACACCACGAGCTTCGGCCTTCGAAGCAGAATCGGTTGGGGGAGGGGTAGATTGATTCGATTCCATCTTACGCATTCTCTTGATAGGCTTGTAATCCTCGTAGACATTTGCGATGTTGAGCTCACCGTTTTCTGCTGGATACCTATTGGCAACTTCTTGATTATGGAACTTGTAAGAGTCTGGAACAAAAATGGATTCTGCCAACTGGAATCTTTCGAAACCCAAGGTAAGGGATTGACCTGTAGGGAGCTCAAAGAGTCTTTTATGCGCTTCCAGAGAGTAAAATTCCTTAAGGTTCGAAGTTTGAGGGTTAGGAATACTCAACGACTTCTCCGGAATTTCCAAAACGGTTTCCTTGAATTCATGCCAAATTTTGGATTCTTCAAACTCGTCAAAGGAGGTTGTGACTTTAGGAATGCTTTTCGGTTCGAACTTCGCAGATTCAGGGAAAACTGTTGGAGATTTGCTTTTAACCTTGTAAGTGCTTTCCACAGATAATCCATCCTTGGAAGAAACGAAATCCTTAATCTCGTCACTCAAATACTGGCCCGCGTAATGAGTACGCATGGAATTCTTCAATAAACAGATTCCGTCGATGACAGGTGTCACACTCACAGTATCATGACCAATGTCCACCACCAAACAATTGGATCTACCCTGTTGAAAAGAGACACAAGTAGGGGCCTTTGCCAAATAAAGAGCAGCAAAGTCGAAGTTTTCAAAAAAGTTCTCCACCATGGTTTTACGATAGGCATGCTCTGCCCAGACTGGCTCTGTAATCAACAAAGGCTGCTCAGGTTGATTGATATTGAGTGTATCGCTGAAGTAATGAGTATATTGGTCGATAGCAGCATCCCAGTCCACAATAACCGAGTCCTTAAGAATTGGTTTGACGGTGTGATTTTCACGAGGAACATGAATACCTTCTCCAAAAATTCTTTTGCTTGGTTGGTCGTCTGACATGGCATCTTCACTAATACTGGAATAGTACGAAGAAGTGACAATTTTGGGGAAATCGTCACCTGCATAACCAATTCTTGTATGATACGACCCCGGGTCTAGGACTATAGCGTTGATTTCATCTCCACCATACACGGTGGCATTGTTGGTTGACATCGTTGATTATATGTGAATATGAAGATTTGTTGATGTCTATATGAGCTATGCGACTGCATATAATAGATTTCATGAATATATGCAGTACGAATAGACATACTTCCAATTTAAAAGCAGGTGTTGTTACATATCGTTTCTTTTGTTCTTATTGTAGATTATTAACGGTATCTACATTTTATGTCTTGAATAAATAGAGCCTACAAAACCTTGGATTCAGCTTCGATCAAACCGACCAAGAATTCCACCTCCAATCTCTTTCTACCTTGAACCACCCAGTCGTTGGCCAACTTTCTGGTCCATCCCTTCAAATTGGTGACCTCCTCCACTGCATTGTCCAATTCTCCTCTGGTTAAGCTGGATTCAACTCTAGCAATGACAGATTCGATGTCCTTTCCATCAGGTCTGTTGCCTTTAACTGGGAACAACAACTTAGAGAACAAAACAGATGTCAAATGTCCCAACAAACCAGCGTTTGGTGGTAACAATGAGGCCGATCTCAACTCTGGAACTAACAATTCCCAGCGACTCAATAATTGGGCATTAGTTAAAATGGACTGGGAAGACTCGTTTTTAAGTAAGTTTTGTAAATCTTGCAAGGCCAATTCTATCACAGGATCTTTGGTGTCGTGTGCAATGTTGGCTAAGTTGTCAACGTATGACTTGACAAATTTTGGCTCCTCGGAGCTGTCAGAAGTAAACAAGACCGCCTTCAATTTGGTTAAGGATTGATGAAGCAATGCCTTTTGGTGGTTGCTAGTCAATTGAGCTTCCAATCCCTCAGCAAATGATTCTAATTCATCAAGTCTAGAGGTTAACTTGTCTAAATTGGCCAATCTACCATTTCTTTCTTGGTCGATTTTGTCTTGCACTAATTTTTCAAATTGTTTAGTTTGCTCAATTCTAACCATTGAGACTGCATTGACAGCAGCTTGAGAGATAGCATCTTTGGTGGCTTGGATCTCTTGGGTTAATCTAGCATTCAATTTTTGCTCCAACTTGGTCTTTTCGTTGTTGAATTGGTCCAACAAGTTTTCAGTCAATTCCAATTCTTTCTTTGTGTAAGTAGATAACAACTCAGTTTGAGAAACCTTCAATTTGCTCTGCAACTCTTCCTCGAAATTCTTGGTCAATGAGTTCAATTTCTTGGTTAATTGAGCAACACTTTGATTGATAGTGCCGATCAAGCCAGAGTTGGAACCATTGGTAAGCTTGCTGGCATCAATGGATTTAATCAAGTTGTTGAATGCATCGACAGTGGACTTCACGGTTTCGTCCACAGATGAACTGCCCAATTGAATCAAAGGCAAGGTTTGGATGTCTTTCTTGACACTTTCAATTTCAACTGGCTTTTGTAATTGTTGAGCTGGAGTGGCATCACGAGAATTGAAAGAGACGCTGTCAGCAGTGCTAGAAATCTTTTCTTTGGTCTCTTTAATCAAACCATCAGTGGTCTTCTCAATCTTGTTGGTCAACTCATCGATCTTGTCTTTAGAAGGCAATTGGAAGTTGGTGATCTTAGCTTGCAAAGATTCCAATCTCTTTTGCAAATCTTCGACGGAACCATTTTCAATCAAGTCCAAGATTTCTTCATAGTATGGGGGATTTTGATCGATGATAAAGTCCATGACGTCGTCATTCTTGGTAGCGACATAAAGGGTTCCGACATAAAAGATTGAAGTGATCAAGGTGGTTTTGAAGAAGAACGACTTCCATGATGATTTCTTTGGTGGAACGGTTGTTTTGACTGGTGGAGGAGTTGGTGGCTTTGGAATTGGGACCTCCGATGGTTTGGCCACATTAAAGGGTCTTGGCGACTGCTTGAGTCCGCGGACAGCACGAAAGGAGGCTCTTTGGACAGGAGCCGACGCTCTTAAAGAAGCTGCTCTAATCATTGGTGGTGATTTTGTTAGCCAATCATTGGAATTTTATGTCGAGAACTAGCAAGTTGCGACATGCGACATTCAACTGCACGCGACACGCTACCTACTATCGCTATCGAACAACTCCGGGATTCTGAATTTAGGGGTAAGACTTGATAAATCATCTTGAATCAAGATATGATTATTAACCTTGGGGTTCAACTCTTACTGCATACTTTTACAGGTCCAAATTCGGGGAACCTCGCAACATTTGAACCTCATGATGGCTATATTGCGCAATATGGCAATATTAATACAGTAAAAAAGCACCGCTGATTCAACGAGTATGATTTTGAAGAACCCACTTTGAGTCTATCAATATTCATGTCTTATCCCTTGAACATTTCGTTTTTCAACAAGAAATCTCCTGAATCACTTTCTCTGGTGACCTTCAATCAAAATCTTGTGGATCGCAAAACTATCGAAGGAAATGTCCTATTTCCTTCCGAAAAGACTCGAAATCTCCTTATTAGTACATAACATACCTTAATAACGCATGCGATAACAAAGTATCATACAATCCTCGGTTTCACAATGACTTCGTCTACCCTAACCAGAACATTAACTAATGTTAAGCAAATATTAGCAGCCATTTGACACGCCCTCGCACAACCAACCGCGCCTTTAATTGGTGCCACTGTATCAACAGTTTCTTTTCCCCTTTCCCTAGTCCATCCCTACCATCTTCCCTTATCATCCCTAAATCATCATGACCATTACACCATCCGTATTATTTCCTCCTCAGCCTTCCACCACGCGTGCCCAAACCCTTCATCTTTCATACGATGCCATCCATGATCGTATTGCCTATTCCAATGGTAAATCAATCATCGTCAGACCAGTTGACCCTGAATCGGCTACACCAGCAAGACAATTCACCAAACATATACATCCCACCACGGTAGCTACTTTTGCACCATCCGGTAACTATATCGCCTCAGGAGACGAATCTGGACAAGTCAAGGTATGGGATGTGGCCGTTGTTAATGGACCAGCCGCAGGGGACGTTTCACCCTTTGATCAACCTAACATCAAGAGCGAGTTCCAGATTCTTTCCGGCCCAATCAAGTCAATTGCGTGGGATGCGGACTCTGCACGTATCATTGCAGTCGGTCAAGGTAAGGACAAATTTGGACACTGTTTCTCATGGGACTCTGGAAACTCAATTGGTGAAATCCAGGGCCATTCCTCTTCCATCAATGCCGTTGCCATCAAGCCTCAAAGACCCTACCGTGCTGCCACTGTTAGTGACGATAAGGCGTTGGTTTTTTTCCACGGACCACCGTTCAAGTTCGAGAAGAGTGTCAGAGATAATCACACCAATACCGTCAGAGACGTCAAGTTTTCTCCAGACGGGAAGTGGTTAGTCAGTGCAGGTTCTGACAGAACCATTGTGATATATGACGGTAAAACCGCAGACTATGTCAACAAGATCGAGAACGCACACAAGGGTGGTATTTTCAGTATCAGTTGGTTTGCTGACTCCACAGGTTTCGTTACAGCCTCTGCTGATGGAACCCTCAAGTCCTGGGACATCGAATCCTTGAAGGAGACTGAAACTTACGTGGTTGACGCTGATGCAACTGTTGCTAATCAGCAAGTAGGTGTCGTTGTAACTAAGGAATATATCATTTCCTTATCCTTCAATGGAAACCTCAATTACTTCGTCAAAGGAGACTCCAAACCCGCAAAGATAATTCCCGGTCATCAGAGTGCATTAACTGCATTGGTCAAAATTGGATCCACCGTTTACACCGGTGGTTCAGATGGTTCCATTTTCAAATTGGACTTATCCAATCCAACAATCCCAGCATCTCTTGGTGATGCCAAAACCAAGCATACTAATTATGTCGTGGACATTTTAGATGACAACGGTCATGTTATCACCACTGGTTGGGATGACACCATCAAAGTTTGGAAAGGTGATGAATTGGTCGAAACAATTACATTGACTGGTCAGCCAAAACAAATTGTTAAAGATAAATACTTGGTTGTGTTGTATGAAAACAAGATTCAAGCCTTCTCTCCAGAGTTTAAAGAAATTGCAAGTTTAGATTTAGGATTCTCCTCCAATTCGGTTGCAATTGTTGGAGATAAAATCTTGGTCACCAACAATACTGCAAACAAGATTGAACAGTATGAAATTGAAGGTCTCAAGAAAGGATCAGTCAGCTTCCCTCAATTGCGCTCACCTCCTACTTTGATTAGGGTTTCCCCAGATGGAAAGTATGCTGCGGTTGCAGACAGTACTGGAAAATATACAGTTTATAACACCGCAGATGCTTCGGTGGTTACCACTCGTTGGGCATTCCACACAAGCAGGGTTTATGATGCCAAATGGACCCCAGACTCTAAATTTGTCATCAGTGCAGGTTTGGACAGCGGATTATTCCTCTACTCAATTGACAAGCCATCAAAGGTTTTGAAATTCCCCTTGGCACATCAAAACGGTGTTTCTGGTGTTGAATGGATCAATTATGGCGACAACAAAGGAGAGTTCGTCACAATTGGTCTCGATGGCATTATCAAGACTTGGAATATCGACTTGAAGGTTTACAATTAAACTTTTATTAAACAATTTTTACCCTAGACTAGATGCTTATATAAAAATACCTGTTGTTCAGTGGAGTCGAGAAGTATCCAAACGTTGCTTGTGGCCAAGCCACAATGCATGTGTAGTGTGGTCAATCAAGTCCCCCTTGTCGGACTTTGGATGGATGAGGACGGATAATTTGCCATGGTTGATTTGGAACCATGGTACCACCTTCGCGAACACCTCCGGACTCTTGAAGTCCAATTCCCACATGTTGATGGGGTGGGGACCGATTGGTTTGTCCCAAAACTTGTACACCCGAATGTCGCCAGCTTCAATTTCTTTGGCGAACTCCTTGATGGCGTTTTCTCTCAATTCTGAGGCGAACTTGGTTTCTTCTTCATTGTTGTTGTTCCAGTACGTGTGTACGTCATATGACTTGATATTACCGTAGAAAGACATGGTTCGAAAGGAAGGGATGACTTGCTTGTTTGTAATGTAGTGGATTGACGTTGCACTGATGCGGTGTCGCAATGTGTAGAGTATGATGTGTTAATTGATGGGATGCACCTCAGATGAACACTTGACGTTTTATACCTATCAGATCAAACACCCGGTGCTGTACCTCTCCCCTGCGCCTAACTATGCTTATGCCATAGTTAGTAATGCCACGTGATGGTGTCTTTCCCAAGTGCAGTGTAGTGTGAGTGTGGCCCATGCTGAGTCAGAATTAGCCATATTGGTAATGATGAGAAATGTTAGTTCTGCACCACTACCACTGGAGCAGGCACAATTTCAGCGGGTCAGACCCGCTGCAGCGGCTCTGTGGCAGACACCACGTCATTCATCAGGATCTCCACGTAGTCGTCGTCGATGTCCGACACCGGATGGTACCGCAGGGTTGTTCTGTAGGTGCACCAGGCACTGAAAACGAAACATACCGCCACGCCTACCACCATGCCACAGACGTTGGCCACGATATCGTACACATCGAACACCCTGGCAGGGTTGATGAACAGCTGGGCAAACTCCAGAAACACACACGCCGTGGCCACAATCGATACCACCGCCATGCGGATCTTCCTTCCTGTACTGTGCTTTCCGTCGAACACGTACCAGAATTCCACCGTCAACACCATGAAGGTGACGAAATGCACAAGCTTGTCATGTTTGAGCAGAAACAGCCCGAACCCCAACACTGCTGCTCCCACAAGGGACACCGCAAACACTAGAGGTTAGTTGTTGGTTTGCTGCTAATGCCAGCGGCAGTGCTCCCTACAGCTTCCATTCTCCATGGCATTCCATTGGAGCAGGAACAACACCGTAGAACTCCATGGAACATTGTGGAACACTGTAAAATACCAGCCGCCACCCATAGTGGCCCTTCCCTACTTACATATGAGAACTGGATACCTGATCGTAATCATCTGGTGAGGATGAAGTTGGGAGTTCCAAATGTGGATCTGTAGTGGAGTAGCGCGAAGGAGCTCATCACGAGGAGATGCAACCAAAAGTATCAAAATGTACCACTTGCACAGGATAACCTCCATCAAAACACCATTATCATGCTGGCCAAAAAGGGTGTGTCGTACCTCTTGGAAGCTTTGAGCAAAAACAAGCCTGAAGTGGCGACTTTGGTCCAATCAGCGTCAAAAATACCCTCGAAATCAGCCTCGAAGTCGCCTATAAAGTTACCTCCAGTAATCACTGCTAATGGCCTCAATAATTACTTCAGGCACCCCATCTATGGGGCCCTCAGCTCCAAACAATTGACTGCCAGTCAATCGCTCTTTAATCGGGCCAAAGTAGAGTTGGAATGGACCTATGCAGACTACAATGAGATCCCGGATGTGAAATATCGTCGTCTTCATCAACAACGACTCGAATCGTTCGATCGCATGGATCCCTACAATAAAACAGAATACGACACCAATATGGTCAACTCCAAGAAGTCGTTCGGAATCAAGCCCGAGCTCTTGAACCCACTTCCGGAGATTCTCTTGTTGGGGCATACCAACGTTGGAAAATCGTCTCTTATCAACAACTTGCTTCTTAATAAGACAGAAGCCAAATCGGGTGCTGCAGTCACTCAACATGCATATGTATCCAAACGTGCTGGCTACACCAAAACTTTGAATTGCTTCAATGTGGGCAACAAGTTCAGACTCATCGACAGTCCAGGATATGGTGAATTTGCCGATTTCGAGCAGGGTCGGTTTGTGTTGGAATACCTTGAGAAAAGAACGGTTTTGAGAAGGGTGTTCATGTTAATAGACAGTGTACATGGTTTCAGAGAGGAGGATGCCCAGTTGGTGAATCATTTGATTCAATTGGGGGTTCCATTCGAGGTTGTTTTCACCAAAGTAGACCTCATCATCGCAAAATGTATCCCACGCAAAAACCCCACCCCCGAACAAATATCCGATGGAAATTCCAAGATCAAGCAGCATTTTGAAAGAATTATCGATGAAGTTCAATTGAGGGAATTGGTGACCCTCCCTCGATTGCTCTTCAACAATACCAATGTCAATAAATACGTTGACATGCGTTATGGATACAAAGAGTTGAGATGTGTGATCCTCGAAGCCTGTGGGCTTGTGGAACCCTCTGTGGTTAAGGAGCATAATTTAGCATCTGACGTCCTGAAAGGACGTTCAGTGGGTCGGGCACCCTGAACCTTAGTAATAGATTGTAAATAGTAATCTAATCTACAACATTTCTCACTTAAGTGTGCATACATTATACAAAGACGAAGTGCAAATTACATGAATGTTTATGATAGTTTAGAAACGGTTGCCACCGAATCCGCCTCTGGATCCACCACGGCCACCGAATCCTCCTCTGGCGCCACCACGACCACCGCTGAATCCTCCTCTGGATCCACCACGGCCACCGAATCCTCCTCTGGCACCACCACGGCCACCGCTGAATCCTCCTCTGGATCCACCACGGCCACCGAATCCACCTCTACCGCCACGGCCTGCAGAAGCGCCTCCACGGCCACCAGCACTCTTCTTCTTTGGCTTTGGTCCAACAGCTGGTGGTTTTGGTAAGAATCTCTCTAATGGCAACAACTTGTCTGGGGCAATGAAAAACTTGTCACCTTCCTTGAAGGAGTCAGCTTTGACACCTTCAGAGGTCTTTATGGTGAAAAAAACTTCGTTCAATGGACCCAAGATTTCGTCAACTTTACCCACTTGAGTCTTGTTCTCCAAATAGATTGGGGCATTGAAGTATGGAATCTTGACGTTTATGGAACGACAAACAATGTCGCCTTCACAAGACAGCTTGAAAGCTCCCATTTCCAAGACGGTATCTGGTGGGCCTTGTTGGAACTGGGAAGGCCCGGTTCTACCACCGCGGCCTCCTCTAAATCCTCCTCTACCTCTGTTCATTTTGGATATGGAGATGAGTAGAGAAATTTTCGTTCACAAGTAAACCTCATCGAGGGATGTCGTGCGACATGCGACATGGCATCTTGGGGTAGTGGTGCGAGGTAGTGAGACATTGCAGAAACACTTATATAGTTGGCGATTAGGGAATTGAGGTGTTCAACGATGTATGACATATAAGATTTTGGTTTCACTTTTAGTGAAATTGTTTTACGAAGAGGTATCGGACGTTTTTTTTCAAATACCTCTTCTGCAAAATCTAAACTATAATACGATGGTGAGATGGTACTTCCATAGAAAATCAACAGGATTTAATCCTGATAGAGGAACTAATGCAAAAGGCGTAATTTTTTCAATTCCTTATAAAATCGTTTTAATTTCATGGTTTTTTAAGGCAATAGAGTTCAATTTTTCACCAAGAACAATTTCTTTATGGGCTTATTAATCACCAAGTAAAACACATCAGATACCGAAGGTTATTGATTAGCCAAACATTTTCAAGATAGAACTCTGACCTGAATTTTATGAAGCACTTATCGGCTGATTGGTCATGCATTTTTCTTGGGGGCGCAACTACAGCCTAGAAGCCTATATAAGTATCTTGCAGTAGTGAATAATTTAGCAAAAATAGTATTTGCTTAGCATCTGCTCTTGATCAGGGCTCTTCTCTTCTGTATGTCACAAGATGTACTAATAATTTGATGAGGCATTTGAACTGACTCTCAAGCATGTACAGTGACTCGAACTTCTTTGTTGACATAATTATTGAAATTATGCACAAAAATTGAAATTGTGGGCAAAATTACAAAAACACAAAAAATATGTCAAAATCAGCAAATTCGAAGTAAAATGAACCTCAAAAACTAGAAGAACTACGAATCACGAGATAATTGAGTCCCCGAACGTGGCTATATTACCTGACTAATACTGTATTGGCTTACGAACTCTCGACTTCTTAGTGTAATGTCTCTCACAGGAAACAATGTCGTGATTCTATCTTATTACAATCCAAACAATACCAATTAAGTAGTAGGAGCTTCTAGCCTTTTCAAGTTTCACAATACTCTTCTATATCAAGTCTTTTGGTTTCAAAAGTAAAGTTGGCAAACTAATCAAATTGCCGTTATTGTATTGAAACTGTGGGTGCAAATGAAGTAACTTTATATTGCGACATTTAATCTAGCCGAATAAGCCATTGCCCTCCTATCCTGTGAGTATTGGTCGTGCCCAAACCATATAGGTATCCTCATAAATCATACCCCAGGCCCCTAAGAGTAACTAACAATCATGAGTGTTTCTCTGAGTATGTATAAATGAATAGGATTGACGGTAGAATACATCAATAGTGTTGCTTCTATCCTCAGATCCAGCAGTCCTCTTTTTTCCAGCGTTTTCTAACGATAGATGCGCCCACTTTCAAAGTGGGACTTACTTCGGATGAAAAGCGGTTATACTCCCAGCTTTTCAAATCGTTGGATCCTGAAAACACCGGAATCATCACCGGTGAGAAGGCAAGACTTACCTTTGAGAAGTCCGGATTGCCTCCTACCATTTTGGGAGAAATTTGGCAGCTTGCCGATCAGAACAACTTGGGTTTCTTAACTCAGTTTGGCTTCTGTTACGCCATGAGATTGATCGGATACACCCAGCTGGGCCAACATCCTTCCCCAACTTTGGCTGATCAACCCGGCCCACTCCCAAAGTTTGCCAACTTGCAATTGTCCGCTCCTCCAAGCGGCCAATTACAGCCACAATCTACCAACAGCTCCTTCATGCAATCTCAACCAAGTGCTTTGATCCCGCAAAACACCGCCACCCTTCAATCCAAGCCCCAGGACCCTATTTCTGCAATCAATGCAGCAGATTATCAAAGGTTTTCCCAATTGTTCATCAAAACTGTCGGTTCAGCATCTGGTGAATTGGAAGGCTCTCAGGCAAGAGATATTTTCTTGAAGGCAAAGTTGCCACACACCACTTTAGGTCAAATTTGGAACTTAGTCGACAGATACAACACTGGTAAGTTAGACATTGGTGCTTTTGTTATCGCCATGCACTTGATCCAAGGTTTATTAGGTGGCCAAGTAAGACAATTGCCTCCATTTTTGCCAGAAAATATCTGGCAATCTGTCAGCAGTCAATCTCCTCAAAGACCAGCTTCACGTCAACCATCAAACAATTCCATTAGTTCTCAACAGACAACTCTTAGGTACTCTTCAACTGGCCAACCTGGTCACCAAAGAGAAAGTTCGATTACTGGTGAATGGGTTATCAATCCAACTATGAGACAACAGTATGAGAGCATCTTTAACAATTTAGACAAAAACAAGACCGGTCAATTAAGTCCTGACCAAGTTGCTTCTTTCTTAATGACTTCTAAACTTAGTCAGCAAGACTTAGCTTCCGTATGGGATTTATCAGACATTCAGAATACTGGTATTTTCACCAAATTAGAATTTTGTATTGCTTTGTTCTTAGTTAACAAGAGAATTTCAGGGGGAAAATTACCAAACATCGTTCCGGATGAATTGATTGAATCTATTAAAGCTTCTCAAGTACAAGCTTCTCAAGTACCACAAACACAAACACAAACACAAGTACCTCAAAGTCAAGCACCGCAGGCACCAGCTCAAACCCAACCTCCTGTTCAAAAGCTCCAGGCGCAAAAAACAGCAATGGATGACTTGGTTGACATCTTTGGTTCATCCAATACCGCACCAAGCCCGATCAAGGTTGACACCAAACCAAACCTTCAAACTCGTGCTTCAAGTAGTGACTTGACTCCTTCTACAGAATTGCCAAAGGTTCGTAGTAACTTTACCGGTTCGTTCAAACCAACTTCCACTTTTGGTCAAAGTTTAATGAGTCAACCTACTTCTTCACCTACTCCAGAAACCGAACAAGCTGATTTGTTGGGAGATGACCATAGCGCTAGAGCTAGAGCTTCTCCATCTCCAGCTCCTGTTTCTCCAGCTCCTGTTGAGAAAAAGTCTATTAATTATGAAGCATTGAGAAGCGTTCCTCCTCCCCCTGTGAAGAAGGCAAGCAGCAATCTCACTCCACAAAGACAACCATCTCAATCTAGTTACCAACAATCCCCATTGGCCACCCAGTTTGATACTTCTAGGGAGACACCACAAACTACACAAAGAGGATTATCAGGTTCCCAAAATGATGACTTATTAGCTGACCCTGAGACATCTGGCCAATTATCCCAAGCTACTTCTGATATTGCTAATGTTTCAAATCAAATCAAATCTTTAGCAACTCAGACTACAGGTTTGCATGAGAAAAAACTTCGGGCTGAACAAGAGTTACAAAAGATTTTGAATACCAAGCAAGAAATCGAATCTAAATTGAAGCGCTTGAGATTGTCTTACGACAATGAGGTTAAGCAAGTTGCTCAAGTAGAAGAGAGCTTGGATAGTGCTAAAGAAGAAACGGAAGCTTTAAGATCAGAAGCATCCATTGCCGAAGCAAAGCTCAATGCTCTATCTACCCAATTGAATGAGAAACAAGTTGCTTTAGAAGAATTGCAAAAGCAAAATCATTCATTCAAGGAAAAGTTAGGATTTTACAATGCTGAGATCAGTGAGCTTGAAAAGCAATTGGTGGTAAAGACTTCCGAGAACACACAAATGGCCAATCAAGTTGCAGTAAGAAAGTCCCAGGTTGAAGTTGAAATAGTCAAAGCCCGTGATTTTAAGAATAAGATCGCTGAGTTGGAAGAACTCAATAAGCGTCATGAAGAAGAGTTAAAACTTGCTCATGAAAACGAGATCAAAGCTCAAAAAGAACAAGAAGAATTCCAAAAGAGAGCGGTCGAATTAGAACGTCAAAAAGAAGAATCTAAGGCCAAATATTCAACAGGTAAACTTGCAATCGGTGCTGCAGCTGGTGCTGCTATCGGAGGAGTTGCTGGAGCAATAGGTCATATGATAAATCACAAGGAGGTTCAACAGACGACCGATGACAAGGAAATTGGCCAAGACACCTCTAAACCTGAGAGCGAACAAATCCAAGAACCAGTCACTGATGAAGGGGTTGAAGCATTAGTGGACGAAGTTCAAGTGAAGCCAACAGCCGATATGACCGGTGTCGATGATACAACTAAGGTCATTGAGCCAACTACCGAGGAAGGTTTCTCCGCTGCTAATGACGTCTCAAAAGATGATGAAGAAATCAACAAACGATTCCCAGAGTTCCCAGAAACGGTTACCGATAGTAACACAAATGCGACCGCAACCTCTTCTTTAGCTACAGAATACAAGAATGTTGATGAGAGTGAAACACCAGTTACGTCTCCAAGTAACTCTGATTTCCAATTTCCACAAGGTGCTGCTGCTGGTATCGCTGGAGGTATGGTTGGAATGCCAGGTGTTCTCATTGGGGTCCAAAGAACCGACTCATTGACCTCAAGTGTTCAAAATAATGCAGCATTATCTGTTAGAGACGATAACATTGACGAAATAAGTGACCGTGAAACCTTAGAAACAGAAAGATTACAAACAGAAGAACATACACAAAGAAGCGCTGGAACTGATACTTACAAAGAAGACTCCAGAGATAGCGATGGAGACAAAGCTTCGTCTGGCTCTTTTGAAATTGTTAACGCTGAAGATGCTAGAGGTCTGAACAACAGCTTACATGGCACAGGAATCCATGATGAGTTTCCACCAATAAAGGAAATGGATTATGATGAAGATTCGTCATCTGATGAACAGTCCCAAGAATTTGACGATGCCGTTGATGATTTAAATAAGAAGGATGCCTTTGACATGAAACCTCCTCAAAAGTTTGATGACTTCGACAATGCTTTCAATGACTTGGAGCCAGCTACTCCAGAAATTGATCAGCACAACGATTTCTTCGCAGATGAGTTTGATGACTTGGAAATAGCTAAAGAAGACAATGGTGAGGAAGATGATTTTGCTGGCTCTCAAGATAACGATGGATTTGGATTCCCTGAAGGATTCACTGAAAAAGTATCTAATGTACCAGATTTTGATGTTCCTACTTCACAAATTGATACCTCAGGTAACGATGAATGGGAGCAATTGTTTGCAGGTTTTGGTAACGCACCAAATCCTGTGGCTCAAACAGTACAGGAAGTTACAGAAGCACCATCCTCTATCCCAAACCATATTGAAGTACCATCAACCACCCAATCCCACGTGCCAGACAATGTTAACAATTCAGCTGCAATTGAAGAGTTAGTTGGAATGGGATTCGAAAAAGCCACTGTGATTGAAGCTTTGAACAAAGAAAATTGGAATTTGGAAGCAGCCACTAATTACTTATTAGATAACGCTTAGTGGAAGCTCTAACACAATATTTGTATCGATAGTATAATAAATAAAATTATTTATAATTATTTAAAGTATTGAAACACTACATGTTACTTACTATTTTGTATTTTCTTTTCCATACATATCATATCATTTATAGACTTTTCAAGTGTTCAAAGCACGCTTTAACGCATCTGCAACATCACCAACATCGTATTCCTCCTTGTTGAGATCTTCCAAGTTCTCAACTGGTCTTTCGGCTTGTGGAGTGATTCTGACGGCATGTCTGGAGACTGGAGAGTCCCAGTCAATGATGGCTGAATGAACAGAACGTCTATTATCCCAAATAACAACAGATTTTGGTTCCCAGTTTGCTCTCAATTGCAAGTCATGAGCCTGCTCAATATGATTGTACAAGAAATTAAGCAAATAACCGGACTCCTCTTCTTTCAATTCAACGATTCTTCTGGAGAATGGTCTATTCAAGTAGATACTCTTTTCTCCGGTCACTGGATGAACTCTGATCAATGGATGAATGTTAGAAACAGGTTTTCTTCTTTCAATTCCACCAAAGTTTCTGGAGTTGTTTGCCTGATCTGCAGAGGTGTGCAACACATGCAAGCCAGCCAATCTTTTCTGGAACTCAGGAGATAATCTCCTGTAGGCTTCTGTGGTGTCAGCAAAAATGGTGTCACCTCCTGATTCAGGTCCTTCAAGCACAGAGAAGAAAGTTGTACCTGGACCTTGCAATTCGTAGGACACATCCGAATGCCATCCTACGTTGTTTGTTCTTTCGGCAAATGCTCGTTCAAATTCACCTTCGTCTGCTCTTCTGTAGGTGATATGAAGCTCAGGAAAGTCTCTGGGGGCACCGGAGGTAGGGTGAACATGAAGGCGTCCAAAATGTTCACCGTACTTCTTAAGGAAAGCAGGTCCCTTGTCAGTGAAGTCCTGGTTTCTGAATACGACCACACCTCTTTGGGCAACAAGCAATGCAAGTTCGTCCTTGCCGGCATCATCAAGCGAAGACAATTGGATTCCGTCAATGGTGGATCCGAATTTGGGGGTGATTCTCTTTACTGTGTAGTCATCATTGGACTCCACCCCCTTAGGGAAAAGCTTTCCGAACTTGGGGTCTGCTCTGGTTCCTGGATCAATATGCTTAAAGAACTTCAATGGAGGGAATTTTTGGCTTGGATCCCATGTAGGAAGAAAGTCTGGATGGTGGGATTGTTCTCTGTTTGCCTTGTTTATTTGGAGCACTCCATCGGGGCCAACCTCATCAATTCCTTCAGTAAAGTGAATATCGAGATTTTGAAACTTGGGACCGTGTTGTTCAGACATTGTGAAGATTCTGAAGCTTCTGTAGTGATACTAGAGCTGATGACCTCCATTGATCTTGCCAGTTGGTGGATTTATATAACATGGCAAAAAGCCACACCTTAAAATGGATTGCGAGTGTTTTGGGTGCAAACTAGTGAGAAATCCTCACATCACCTGATAGGTTGAAACTGGTTGCGTGCCAGCAGGTGGAAAAAGCCATGGATGGTCTAACTTATTGACTCTAATAAGGCATTGTGGGAAACAACAACACTACTAACACCGTTGGAATTCTTTGCTGAGTAATTGGCCGACTGCGGACTTCCATTCTTTTGGTGGACTGATGTTATAGATAGCGTTTTTCTGTGGTGCAGCGAATTTTTCACTGGTGAAAAATCTCAAACTAGAGGGCAAATTGGAGGGTTCCTTATGCGGTGAAGCAAATTCCGAGGAGGTTTCCAACGGTGTAAAATGGATGACCTAAAGCTGGAACTTGTTCTGGAGTCTACATTGGGTTTGGAGGTTATGTATTTGTTAGAGATTACTGTGGCTGAATAGTCGATACGCGCACTACCTGAAATCCGGATCTGCCAGAATATCGTTGCTTGATGCACAAGCACCAATAGGTAGAATAACTCCACATTTCTATGGGATTAGTAATAACAGCTAGGTGATGCTTGTGATTTGTTCACGATAATCATGATGTCCCAGCAATCCCGTTTGATTTCCGCAGTTCCAGTAGTGTATCAGATCCTAGCTCCAGTTCCAGTGGTAGGTGAGAATCTCACCTAGCGTAACTCGGCTAGCAATTGAACATCCACCTGGCAGTATTCAACCGCAGTATCACGTCTACTCGGACTTCGCAACGTACTGGTTGCGATCGTCATCTCGGAATACATTCAAGTCGTTCAAATCAGCCACTGGACGTTCCGCTTGAAGAGAGAGACGAACACCATGACGTACAACCCGTTCGAAGTCAACACATGCACTGTGCAGAGCTCTCCTATTATCCCAAACAACCACAGTTCCGGGTTCCCAATTTGCTCTCAATTGAAGATCCTGAGCCGCAGAAATATGGTTGAACAAATATTTGAGCAAAGCTTCCGATTCATCCTCTTTGTACTGGGCGATCTTGGTGACAAACCCTTTAGCCAAAAAGAGACTCTTTTGCCCTGTGACCGGGTGGATACGCACAAGGGGATGGGCATGGGTCACTGGGGTTCTTCTTTCAACACCTCCGTTGTTTCTGCTGTTTTCGGCTTGTGTAACAGAAGTGTGGAGTACCGTGAGTCCCTCCAACCGTTTCTGGAATTCAGGGGACAACCGGTTGTATGCCTCCACCGTGTCTGCATACAACGTATCACCCCCTGATTCGGGACCTTCAATCACCGAAAAGAACGTGTAGCCTGGAGGTTGGTACTCATAAGATACATCGTAGTGCCAGCCTACGGTGGTGGTTCTGTGGGCAAAAAACCGGCCGCTTTCTTCACCATCGGGTCTTCGGTACACCACATGAATCTCGGGGAATCCCTTGGGGCTTCCAGAAGTGGGATGGATATGGGGACGGCCAAAGTATTTGGCATATTCTACCGCATACGCAGGGCCCTTGTCAAACAAGTCTTGATCCCTCAAAATAACCACTCCTCTTTGGGCCACCAAGAGTGCCAATTCGTCCTTAGCTGCATCTGATAACCCGGTCAATTGTACACCCTTGACCTCGGTACCGAACTTGGGGGTGATCTTCTTCAATTGGTGGACGCCACCTTCTGGAAACAACGACGAAAAATTAGGGTCTGCTCTGGTTCCGGGATCGATGAACTCAAATGGCTTCCATTCAGCAAACTTTTGCGATGGATCCCATGTAGGTAAATACTCAGGATACTTGGCTTTATCCCGGTGTTCCTTGGAGACAAGACGAACTCCGTCTTTAGTGATCTCGTCCTCGGTAGAAAACAGAGGAAAATTGTAGGTTTTGAAAGACATTTTGCTTGTTGAATACTTTAAGGAGATCCAAGGCCCAATTTATACCTGAATAACGGTGGCTTCACTATAAAACCCTGATTATAAACATGGGTGCAAAATGGTGGCTGCAACTGTGGGTATGTTTCTAACACGTGCACAATCACCACGTGACAAAATAGTGTTCTTTAATGATAATTTCGATTGTGTTATCTCTAATTTGTGGTTAGGAGCCCGTGTAACTGACCAATGCCACAGTGGAGTCAAGGAGCCATAGTTGGTTAACTGGGGCACCCCCTCCCCAACCTTCTGTGCCGTGCTCGTAACCAAAAAAAGATGCAAATTGTTAATTTGATATCACGTGATTAAAAATACGTCCATTTCGAGCGATTATTCTCAGAGCCAGTCGCCCTTACGGGTGCGCCTTCTCGCAGTTGCTTGCCGTTAGCGTTGTTTAGCCGCAAATTTGCAAAATCTATTCGTCTATCCCAAAAACCTATACAAGAAATGAAAATGAAACAGGCGTTAGCCTGGCCCTAGAGGCAATACCTAACTCACCTGGCACAAGTCCTTGTCCACGTTGAAAGAGGTGATGATGAACTTGGCAGGATGCTCCTGTTGCTGCTCTGTAGTTCTGGGAGCATGTGCCTTTGCAAGAGGTGGGAGCGCCAAATATTTGACGTCTATTGGAGATTTGGCAGCCTCGGAAACTGGCGAGTGCACCGGACTTGGGTATGGGTTGGCTGGTGTGTCCAAGATGGATTCGATGGAACACTTGGTAGCAGGAGGCGATGGTGCCTGTTGCAAGGTTGGTGATGCTGGAGAATTTGGAGTGGCTGGGGCTATAGTTGGAGAAACTGCCGCCCTCAAAGGGGATTCCATCTTGATGGCAACAGTTTCGGGAGCATTGGAAACCAACTCAAGTTCCGCTGGCCAGCAGCATTCCAAAAAGTTTCTGGTACATCCTTGACATTTGCCGTTGACTTTGTCTTCGTCACACTTCTTCTTTCTCTTACGACACGTCAAACAACCGGTCTTGGTTCTTCTCTTGATATTGGCAGTTGGGGTTTTGGGTTTGCTGACCTTCTTAGGCTTTGCGCCTGCTCTCTTAACGCCGATGCTAAGCACCTGCTGATACGATTTGTAGTCAGTCATGATGGATATGATGATAAAGGACTAGGAAAAGAAAGTAGTTGATTTAATACAAATTTTCATCTGTTGTAATCACATCACACATCTAAAATCAGTTGAGTCAAGAGGAAGCAGTCATCCAAAAAAGGGAAGCAAGATCGAAGTAAGCGCTGCCACGAGAGAAAACGGCAGTCAGGCGCGGGTTTTCAACAAGGCACTTGGGGAAACGGCATGCGGGAGCGTGAGCAAAACGGCATCTCACCGCGCGATGTGAATTGACTCACAAAGTCATCGGTTGCAGATGCAGTCGATGTTTACCTTTTGTCTGAGCTATATGCAGTATCGAGATAAGAACTCATACTATACCAGTGTGCAAACTACTAAGCATAAGTAGTTGCCTTTTCTTAAGTTTGCTGTAGAGCATTCTTAAAATAAAATAATAGCATTGTAGAAGGCCTTTAGCATATTGGAACTGCTATCAATTCTTGGCTGATTATACTCCTAGACATATATTTCCATGACAGTTGAAGTTACTCATGCCAATGGAAATTCTCCAATCTGTATTAAAGATTACAGTTACTCCAAGAAAATTTTAGATAAGAATGTTATTGATCTGGGCTTTGGACTCAAACTTTCTACGCCTTCAGGTACCTAAACTTAGCAATATATTCTCAGAATGAATTAGCAAACATATCGATAAGCTTGACTCATCAAACAATTGGACATTTCATACAATGTGTAAACTTCGTGATATATTGCGTTGCTTAGAGAATTGTCATCCGTTTTATCAATTCATGGTGTGATTCGTGAATGTACATACCTCTTATCTTTCTACTCCGCAATCCTCCACAATGATGCAATTTAGTATGTGGCTGCTAAATATTTAGTAAGCAGACCCTTGGACCCTTATTATAACAATAGGCCCTCGTGTAACGTAAAATTCATATGCGATTGATGGTAATGATTAATCATGAAAAGAAAGATATGTGTTTGGTTAGAATTGCCAGTGAATGTATCCACTACGACCAAAAAAATGGACGAGTCCGGAGTCGAACCGGAGACCTTTCGCATGCTAAGCGAACGCGCTACCAACTACGCCACACGCCCTTGTGTGAGAAATGGTCCCTAGCGGGATCGAACCGCTGATCTCGGCGTTATTAGCACCACGCCTTAACCAACTGGGCCAAGGGACCTTATCTTATCTGTTACCGTCACATTCTGTGAATATTAGCTACTTTTATCGAATCAATTCGATGGTATGCAGTCCTTACGTATTCTATCAAAGTAAACTTTCTCACGACACCTTAGCAATTCAAAAAAATTCATACCATACTTGAAGTATATGTTAATGTTCCACTATCATTCAAGATGGGACTGTAAACTTTAACCTCTCGCCCATTAACAAAGTCTAACTCTCCTTTTTAACATATACTGTTATATTCATGAGAGTTCACCTGCGCACGACCATTCTATCAAGAAATTTTTCAATTTTCAGCACCAGAACAATTGAACAGAACTATCATGCCTGTGAAAGCCATAGTCAAGTCCTCGATAGCACGTAACGGTGTCGGTGCATTTGTTACCTCATGTCCAAGAATATCCATCCAGTATTGTAACTGGGGAGGCTCATCCACCGGTCTCCGTGAATTATTGAAGTCTGGCAAACTAGACAAAGTTGCATCATCATCAAAAGGTACTTTTTTCGATATAATCAAGAAGGGTGGTCATCCACAATTACACTTCCACTACAACAATAACACTACTAAGTCAGTTGAAGTGGCTAACTTAAGTTCCAACGAAATCATCGCCAAGATAAAGGAGTACAGTCAAAGAACTGGTAACGATTTGTTCAAGTTCAACCACAAGGTCATGTCCATCAATGATTCGGTCAGAGGTATCTGGTCTCCTATGCATACTCCAAAATCACACAGACACAAGATTTAATCAGTCTCATAGACAAGAGATTCTGTGTATCATACTGTAAATAGAGCATTAATTAAATACGTGAAATTATCAACACTAGTAGTCGTATTCAAGCATTTACCTGTACATTCACAGCGCAATATTTATGAATAAGAGCTCAACGGGTCTGGTAACTGTGTCTTCGGATAGAAATACCTGATAATTGAACCTTCTCCATCCAAAATAGATTTCCTGTGTGAGACTAGAGCCTCAACTTAAAGTGTGCTTTCATGATTAAACTTGAGTTATTCTTTTATTTGATCAATGGTAACTCAACTTCATTGATTCAAGAACTTCATCTTCTAGAAACAATGATATGACACAGTAGGATAGGTACAAATGTATACTTCTTCAATATCCACATCTTTATCCTCGAAAAGCCTGACAAATATTTTCTAGGAAGTATTGAGACGTAAAAATATCAGCATCTTATTGAAATATGCACTAGGAAGTTTGAATTATCCTTGTTCATCGCAAATATATACTTAATTGGCATTATCGGAGTGTTTTTAAAGTTGGTGATATGACCATACATGCAAACTACAATTGTGAAAGGCTAGAAATTATAACTCTAATTTCTCCATTAATTGAAACATTCACTAATAAGAAATCAGATAGATAGAAATGGAACTCTTACCTCCACGTCAACTATTACGTGTATGAAAACATCTGGAACGATTAACTTTCCAAGAAATTATAAATTACGTTGAAACACTATTGTTACCAGGACTATGGCTAAATTTAATTGTTTTGATAATTAAATTTACTGGGTCTAAGAATACGAAGCTGAAGTCTATGTGATTTTTGATATGTCTCCAAATCGATTATAACTTCAATGGCCACACTATTGGTGTCTGTTGAAAACTCTTTTGAAAAAAATACTAGGTGTTGAGGAAACTTGGACTTAAGACTATTTTATCAAAATTTTAGGTTTTAATTTGCTTTTATTTCCGTCATTGGGGAAATCCCAGTTTCATTAGTGCAACGAGGTACCGGTCACTAATTTTTGAGAAAGTTCGTAGATGCACAATAAAATGTATCTTATTGAGAAAAATGTCTAATCAGCAATGAAAATGATATATTCGAAAGACCGAAAGCAATTAGCTACCATATATATACCAAATTCTTCTCCAGAATCAAATTGATGGCTTTTTGTTTTAATTTAATTAGGCAAACTAAATTGGGACTTGTGTACATGAAACTTTGGTGTATGAACTCATAAACTTGCCTCTTCCGTATTATTGAGTGAACTATATATAGAATGCTTAAAATGCATGGATCTTCTTTAGCGACTACTGCAGCTGATCCAAACTACCGATTATGCAAATTATGATATTTACATGTTAGTCAAAAATGTTGTTATGACTCTCAGCCAAGAACTAAAATAACCAAAGTAGAAAAAATTACTTAAGATCTGTGAATAAAGCACTTAAAACCCCAGAATTAATGTCGCGTCACAACAATCAAATATAATGTAACACTTCAAACTGATGAGGAAAACCAAATAAGAATACTTTGTAGTACTGCATACTTTTTGAAGGTATAAATTTGAAAATGCAGGCCTAGAATTCTTCCTCTCACCACATAAAAGCTCGAATCAACTTAATAAATATATGGGCGATTAGGAACCAGATTAAGCAGTCTAGACACGAACTAAGAATTCAAAATAGACACAATTTACTGATATTAAAGAAAATAATTACCCAGAGGTTCTACCTCGAATACCTTACAGTCTGTTAGAGTAGACCTTTGTTTCAAACGTTGCTGAAGATTGCTGATGAATAAATTAAAATTAAAGGGATTCTGAACTCTCTTACATTTCATTTTATTGATACTGGAAATGCTGTTTATTCGATCCTCTATGATTGCATCAATGGTTTTAGATGGATTGAGTAGGATGGATAAATGGCACATCAGGAAAAATAACCTAGGAATATACCTCTATTGTATCAACAAGTGCATTTGAGTTTTCCTATTTTGGTGTGGTTTCTTAGTGGCTGACATGTTTGGCACTATTGTATATTGTTAATGGTTGGATAGGTTATTTCACCATTGCTAAGAGAAAATTCCAATGAAATTCAAGTCAAAGATGTTGTAGTAAGATAATATTATACTTACGTGGTCACTGGACTATATCAAAAATTCATTAGATGAAGAGGCTTTCACTTGAGATCTCAACTTTGTTATATCGAGTAGATTACATCACCGCTTATGAATTATGTTCAATTCGATACACGAAAGGGACAAGGTTCTGATTATTCAGATAAAGAAATTTACGAATGAATTAAATGGGTGCAAAATTAAGCATTTGCGGTTTTCAGTAACATGACCACCTCTTTGAAGGGTTTCTAATCGCTTTTACAATAATTAATATCAATAATATGCATTATGCAGAAATGAACATCTGTTGAACACAGTCAAAATTATGTAAAAGAGTGACAACATCTATAAGTTGAATAATAAATGTTGAACCTTCTCATGTCTATAAGTTGGAGATAATCAATGGACTTTTTAATTAGGAAAAAAAGTCAGGAAACCAGAAGAGAATCGAATGGATATCTTTTGTAGGGTATTTTGCAGATTTACTTGACCTATTTCACCTCGTCAGAAGCTGCAACAGTCTCTTGCTCAACTTCCGAAATTTCAGTTGCTGAACCGTCATCTGAGATCTTGAAGATTTGGTTTCTCCAGAAACCATCTTCACCAAGCACTTCCTTGACCACGAGGTGGTAACCAAAGATTTTTGGTAATAATTGAGACCACACAAACCAGTAGACGACACCAACACCGAAAATACCCCAGGTGACAACAGGGTGGATCCAGTATGGCAAACTCTTGTAGACATCTTGTCCGTGGGTAGGAGGAATGTATGGAGCAGCAATTAAGTATAAGGAAGAAAGGAAGAAAAAGATAATGACTGGAACGGTAGCCTTAATGGGTGGGTTCCATTCTCTCTTTCCCTTGTACTTTTCGTAGTAGACAAACAACAAACCACCAGCCAATGCGGTGTTGACAACGTTCAATGGGTATGAGATCAAGTTCAAGATGAAGTTGTAAGCATCACCAGGAGGAGGAGCAAGGATGGTGACGATACACACCAACCAATGTTGGAACAAACCGACGAATGGAGAGTTGAAAGGTTTGGAGGTTGCGAAGAAACGAGAAAATGGCAAGGAGCCTTCTCTACCCAAGGATTGGATGATTCTACCTTGGGAGAAAATCACCGATAACACGTTTCCCCAAGCAGACAATGCCACGAACACAGAAGCAGCGGTTTCGGCCTTTTTGCCGAAAGCATATCTGAAGAAGCTGGCGGCCAAAATTCTACCGGAGTTACCAATTTCTTCCTTGGGCACCACGGCGAAGTAGGCGATGTTGACAAACATGTAGATGATGGCAAGGAAAATGAAAGCGGTGGGGGCGGCCACCTTTAACACCTTGTGGGGGTTCTTAATTTCACCCAAGGCATAGTTGGCGTTGGAGTAACCCACGTAGGACCAAATCACGTTGTAGAGGGCGTTGACAATACCGTAACCCGAAGGGCTTTCACCGGCGAAGGCATCGACAAAGTTGTCAGTCTTTTGGAAATTGTTGGTGTGGATTCCACCACCCAATGCCACCCATCCGGTGACGGTGATCAACAACACAATGGCCACCTTGAATGTACCCAAGGCGTTGGCCACAAACAATCCCGACTTGATGTGCAAACCGTTGATGAGGAACGAGAAGGTGATGACTGCCACTCCAATGCCTCTGGAGTTCCATTGAGTGATTTCCTTACCGGCGGCATTCAAAATGTATTCACCGGTGACGATAGAGTTACCCGATGCCCACCCCAAGAAGAACACGTAGGAGGCATACATGGCGGTGATCAAGAACCGTGGTTTTTTGTAGATGTATTCCAAGTAGTTTTTCTCACCACCGTTTCTGGGGAGAGCCAGGCCCAACTCCATGTATACCAACAAACCGGAAAAGGCGATCACGGTACCGGCAAACCACATCATCAACGAAGCACCCACGGATCCCGAAAGATTGAAGATGGTGGATCCGGTGGAGAAAACACCTGCTCCCAACATACGGTTAAGCATGAGGAAGGTGGCGGAGATGTAACCAATCTCCTTCTTGTTCTTGTCCAATTGCACCATCACTGCTTCTCTGTCGGAGGACAACTCCGAGACGTTGTCCACCACGTCGTCCGAAGTCTTTTCGGCGGCGCCATGTCTGTAGAATTTGGAAAGGCCCATGGTTGATTCTGGGGTACTATGGCACATAACAGGGGGGGATAATGCTAGTTAAATATAGGGCCGGTAGGGAGTGCATGAAGCTGCAAAGTCATCGTGTGACTGGTGCATGGTGCATGCATCGCCGTGCGCATGCGCCGGTACAATTTAGACACCACAGTTGGGTCTACTGCTATGGTTAAGCCTGGGGTGCGCGAACCAATTAATTGCCAAATTGCGAATTGTCCATGGCAATAATTAGGACACGGTCTTGGCCCCATGCCGCCTACAAATTGGCACATTACGGCGTTCTTTGTCAGGGCCTGCCAAAGCAACCACAGTTTGAGCCAAATGCAAGGGAAAATTTTTTCGGTGCAGTCATTTCACGTGGCCCCGGCTGCATGCAGTCAGGGGCGCCCACCATTGCCCGATTGGGACGGGGGGTAGGAGATTATTATCCGGTGGATGACAATCAACTGTTGTGAGGGAGGTGGAAAAACCTGGTGGTGTCAGACCCTGCGATGGACCCCTGGACCCTGGACCAGGAAGGGGCCATTTTCGGGTGCTGCAAACATCAGGTGCCCAAAGGTCTAGACGCCAGCGGTCTTTGGCCGGGCCCCCGGCCCGGCCCTTTTCCACCTTCTTGCCGTGCCGGCCCATGTGTCACCTCCCAGTTTGGCTGGCCAACACCGGTCTCGGCGCAGGCTTGTGCATGATGCACCAACTCGGCCCCGCTGTGGCTTGACACCGAATGCGTAAATGTTGGAACAGGCAATTTGCAGCGGCCGGTTTCCGGCCAGGCCAATTACACCACAATAGGCCGTTGGTGCAAAGGGAGTGTGTGGGTCTCGGGGTCGGTAGAATGAAATGGGTGTGAGGGCCAATGGAATGGAGGCTTTTTGCACCTCCACAAGGGAGATGAAAAAGACAATATCGATGAAATCGATGAAATCGGTGGATTTGGACGAAGTGGATTTGTGAACGGTTCTGAATTGGTTCTGAAGTGGTGGTTTCTGAATTGGTAATTTAGTGAGATCGCAGCCTAAAATCTAGGAAGAATGGAACTTTGCGTGAGTTCTTCTTCCAATACGATCTATGCAAACAATAAACTAGTGAGACGATGTATTATATTGGGATGTGGGTTTTGGGTTTGGAAGTGGAGTTGGTTTCGGTCATTTTAGTAGTTTCTTTCGTTTCTGTTGTTTCTGTCGTTCTGTCGCTTCTGTTGCTTTTGTCCAAGTGGTTTTTTCTTTTTGTTATTTGTTTTTTTGTCTTTTGGGCTTTGTCTGGAGTGGTTGCTCTTGGCTTGTCATGGTACGACTCCAGTTGCAACGTCTAAATGCTGCAACTACAGCCCGGAAACTACAGCCCGCAGATTTCAGCCTGCCTATTTGCCTAATTAAGTTCATGGGCCTCAGGCACATCTCCCGCTACCAATGCCCTGAGATTCATTATTATATTGCTGCTGCATGGGGTTTTTTTGTATCGCACTAGCTTGATGTTACACCTGTAGTTGCTTAATATTCACTGTCTACGATCTATGGTCTTTGTTATGCTCTAGCGTCTATTCTATTCTCTACAGCTAGTGGTGACTATTACCCTTTGTTCTGACGTCATGGGCTCAATCCTCAATCTTCTTCTTGGCCATTGCCCCACCTCATCCCCTAAGCCTGTTCCCTAAGCCTGTTCCCTAAGCCCCATGTGCTGGTTTTTTCCCCATGAAAATCTACCAAGGCATTGATGTATTTCCACTTAACACGTCTGCTGGTTGTGTGTGTTTCCACACCCTCCACCAAGGTGTTCCAATTCCACCTCCATCAATGTGGTCCTTCCAGCACTCCTTCCCGTTTCCGTTACATGAGATGTGACAGGATTCTAGCGTTGGTCCCCGTTTCAAGCCATCTGAGGGTCGCTAGCATTTTCCATCGCTGACCCCAATAACCCTGGCCCCCCATGTAATTTGCCTGATTTTTCTCCCTACTAATTTGTCTAATTTATCGGCAAATCGTTCCTTGCAGCTGAACCCTGAATCTGATTGCGGTGCTTGGTGGTTTTAAGTTCACACCGCTTTTCCAAACCCATGTGGGATTGGACCTCTGGTGTGATTGCTGTACCAATCTCCTTCACTTCCTAGTGTGTGCCAAATTGCAAAAATCTCTAAAATATCCAAAATACCATCCATCTAGCAATGTGGTTTTTTGCATTTTTGCACTTGGTCCCGTCTACTTTGGTATCAATTGGGTTCCTGATCGACAATAAAGATCATTAATCCGAAGCTACTCGTGGGGAAAGTCTGGGCGAACCCAAGGCAAAAGTATAATGGCCACAGTTTTCCAGCGGCGTTTGGTGACAACTGTGTTAATAAGGGCCACAGTTTGTTCGCGGCATTCACTGGGGAGATACCTCGTTACATTTGGATCTTGTTGTTCCAAATACCTCGGCTATATGTGGAAGCCGTTGCTATTGTTCTCGTCTATTATGATAGAAAACTCGGAATTTCTCTTTGGAGCTGGATATTACTTCAACTATATTGAATCCTAGCATTTGCAAATCATCGTCAAGATCGGAGTGTTTTGGTGCCAGTGCACCAGAGTAATCTTGGTGGAAAGAATTCATCACCCCATCTATTGCTTGCATGAAGTCTCGATCCAGTCAGTGACTAATCTGATCTGATGCTCATGCACATCTTATCGGGGTCTACAATACGCTAAATGGCATTGGTTGTCCCAGCAGCGACATATGCATGTTCTTCAAGCAGGATCAATTTATTCACAACCAATAACATCCTGACAAAATGTTATCGGCGAAATTCCACACTTTCCCCCAATGGTCAAGAAAAGGTGAGTAAAAAGGCTTATCCGAAGGGTGTAATAATTGGACCGTTGCAGCAGAGATTGGATCTTATTGAACCAGTTTTACGAGAAAACAATAGTGCATATACTGTTGCCTGAATAGAAATTATCAATCTCCATCTTGTTGGGTGCACTATAAAATATTAAGCACCAGGTCTGGTTGAGTTCTGTGGCTTCTTGTGCATTGCGGATTAAAAAATTTCTATTACTTTCAAAGCCCTAGTTCTTGGCCTGTCAGGTCCACAGAACTTAGCCAAATCTCCGAAATCTGTGGCATCCGAACGAAAGGTCCTTCTTAGCTCGTATCATAAGAAATTAGCCAGGCTCAGATATTGGGGTCTAAGTTCATTTTTGACCACCTTAGTTCCGGAACCTATGAAGAATTTTTCCGCCGAATTTTTCCCCTTTGATCCAACTCATCTCTAATTTCCGTGAATAGATGTAGGGGCTTTGAGTATGAATGTTAAAATTATTATAGCCATACTCCTCTATCCAAACATTATCCGGCTTTGTGTCCAACTATAATCGAGAGCCACAGTTATCGTAGTGCATAATTTTGAAATCAATTATCACTATCGGATTTATTCTCGGCATTGCTTTTGCACCGATACGGTGCAAATTTTTCGAAAGTAACAATTCGCCTCTCTGGTAATACCACGTAAAGATCGAGGGCATGTCCAAGGGCTCATAAGGGCTATCATCTTAACTCCTCTCTGATTTTGGTAAGCGTGATTAACGTCAAGAATCAGACTTTTCCAAATGAAGGTGAAGTCCGAGGTTGTAAAGGACAAAGTTCACATTTCACCATCGGTATTGGGAAGAGCATTAAACGTTCCTAAACTACAATAGAAATCAATTGTCAGTTCTGCACTATATTTGACTATTTTAGTGTCACTTTGGGATCACTTCAAATGTATTTCATTGATGGTTTAGAATGTTTCAAGCTATAGTATCGTCAACAATTACTAGTGAAATCTTATGGAGAGACTAGAATTTCCCTTAAAACTGATTCTTGGAAAAAGTAACTTACTTGTTTATACTGTGATTATAAAGATGAGATACATGGATTTCACCACTTATATCGTCACTTCCAACTAAAAACGTTCTTCAGTTATAACAAAACCATATTTTATCACTAGCAAAGTATTTATTCCATGTAAAGAAAATTATGATGAAATTTAGTCTACTAAAAAATTACTTCATTACTACTTTTAGATCCACCACGCCATAAATTTGTACCCCTACATCCAATGTCTGGAAGCTTTGGAGGCAAAATTGACAAGAAACAGTACTGCCAGCTTCAATTGATAGTTTTTGCCACCTTACTGAATTGACAATAGGTGCAAACTTCTATTGCTTGCTATTTGCACTACCTTGCTACGCTAATCTTGTTATAGTTATCAGAACCATCTTCCACAACTTACTTCTTCAATCTCCAAGAATGCCTGGTGCTAAGAAGATCAAGTTGGACTCTATGGTCTTTCAGAGCAAATGGTACCCCTACAATGAAAAGAGAAACCTCAAGTGGTTTCTCAAGTACATGAAAGATGAGAACAAACCTTTCCATCAATTGCAAAATTTACGAGAGCGTGGCTCTGGTGGCAAAGTGAAACAGGAAGATCACGATGAAAGCGAAGAAAATGAAAATGTTGGTGACAAAAAGTCATCGGGAAAGGTCAATTCCTCTGGGAAAGCATCTAAAGCGTCCAAGGGAGCAGATTCATCAAATTCTCCTGTAGTTGCATATCTTCTATCTCGAGATTTCCGATTGAACGATAACCCGGCATTCTATCATGCAGCAAATCATGCCAAGTCTAATGATATTCCTCTTGTGGTGGTATGGCCTTTCTCTCCCGAAACGTTGCTGGCTCACGGCACTGGACCTTGGCAATTACGCCTCCAGTACAATTTAATCGAGCTTTTGGGAAAGGAATGGAAACAAAGAAATATTCCTCTTGTGGTACTCAAATTGGACCGACTGTCTTACAAAGACTCACTTATAAAGTATTTTATTGATAATAACGTGTCGGAGGTGTTTGCAAACATCGAATATGAGGTTGATGAATTGAGGTTATTAATATCTTTAGCACAACAGAATGAACATTTTGGGCTTCATTCCTACCATCATCAATGTGTGGTTGAGCCGGGACAACTAGCTTCTAAGAAAGGTACACAATATTCGGTGTTTTCACCTTGGTACAGATCGTGGAATGCATACATTAAAGAGAATCCTAAGGTTTTACAACCTCTAGAGGCACCAGATTACAGCAACCCTTCAGAGGCTGATCTCGATCGATTCAACTCTTCTGAATACGAGCTACCTAAATTTCCTTGGGAATTCGATGGTGAAGACTATTTCAAAAAAGAATATCAATTATCCAGTCTTGATGAACCTCTCAAACGTTTCAAATCATCTTTCCCAAGTGTCAAAGACTACAATAATGCACGGGCAGATGTCAATAGAGAAACTTCGCAAATGTCTCATCTTTTGGCCAATGGTGCTTTGTCCACCAGAATTCTAATTCACGAGCTTATGCAATCCAAAGAATTAAAAGGAATCGATTCAGGACCAAACCCGGTATTAGAATATGTTCGTGAACTCGCTTGGAGAGATTTTTATCGTCATATATTATGCAATTGGCCACATGTCTGTATGCATAGACCTTTCCAATTGGACTACGCCGATGTAAGATGGGAGCAACCCGATCCTGAAGTATTTGAAAAGTGGTGCTCTGGAAATACCGGATTTCCTATCGTGGATGCACTGATGCGTCAATTGAATACCACCGGTTATATGAATAATCGTTGCCGAATGATTGTGGCAAGTTTTTTGAGTAAGAATCTTTTAATTGACTGGAGGTTAGGTGAGGCATATTTTGCGGAACACTTAATTGACAGTGACTTTGCATCAAATAATGGTGGATGGGGATTTTGTGCTAGTGTAGGAGTTGATCCACAACCCTACTTCCGTGTTTTTAATCCCTACTTACAAAGTGAAAGATTTGATCGTGATGGGAAGTTTATACGTGAATGGATCCCTGAACTAAAACTGGTAAAAGGTAAAGATATTCATAACCCACAAGCTAAGGAAGACTCGCATTCAGTTGCTAAAGAAAATAGTTATCCTGATCCAATCGTGGACTACAAGTCTTCTAGGGAACGTGCCCTAGATAGATACAGAGAAGCCAGATAGATGTACTTTCGAACTTTCGAAAGTGCTGAAATAATTATTCTAAATTGTTCAATCATGTGTTTCATTTATCACGAGTAACTACATTAATAAAATAAGTTTCCGTTTAAAGCCTTGTATTTAATCAGCTTGTATATGATAGTTTTCCTTTGACTATTTACACTCAGTTCAACCACTTTTCAATTTCACCACGTGCAATTTCCAAGTTCTCAGTAGTACCAATCAAGTAAATAAAATTACTGTTCTTGTCATTAGCTCTTGGAACAGTGATGAATGTATTAGACTTTTTCCTGATTTGATTCACTCTAGTACCTTGAGGACCGATGATCTTGGAAAACAATGAAGGATTCTTGGAGTACAACCATCCAACATTAGAAGAGCTGATGGCAGCATCTAATCTGGTTTGGATGAACTTGGATGCCTTTTCGGTGTCCTTAACGTCACCCTTAAGTCTCCATGGAATCACTTGATCAGCAGATTCAACTGGTTCTCTGTCTACAACTGTGAACTTAGTCTTTTCGTCGTCAACTGGGAATGCGGTTTCTGGTGGAGTAGGAATGGAAGCGCTGGACAATTTAGCTGCTTGTCTGGTGAAGTTACCATGCAGAACTTCAACGTTAAAGTCAGATTTCAATTTGTTGAAAATAGCACCTCTTTCACTGACTAAAGCATGGACTGCTTGGGGAACATCAATAGAGACGTTCCAATCATCCTTAGTCAATTCTTCGATCTTAGCCTTCAATGCTGCAAGCTTCTCTGGCAAACCTTGAAGCTTGATAGTTGTGGAGTTGTCGCTTGGTCTTGGGATATCAATCGTAGCCTCAAATTCAGTTTGTAACTCATGACGAATAGAGCCACTTGGACCAACGATTAATCTGTGTTTTTCCTTAGCTAATTCATATTCTTCGGTAACAGAAGCTTCCTTAAGAGCAACAAAGTCTTTAATTTGTTGAATGATCTTGTCAACAATATTCTTTGGTCCTTCAGACACAACTTCATCGGATCCACTACCTTCGTTAGGAATGCTCAATAATCTGAAGTACTTGTTTCTTGGTAAATCGTCACCACCTGCCTTAGAGACGATTTCCTTCATAGCAGCACCTCCGCTACCAATCAATTCACGATGGAACTTTGGATCAACTTTAATAGTAGCACTTGCGAAGTTTTCGATTTCGTCAACGATTTCCTTAATCTTTCTTGATGCTTCCTTCAAAGCTGATTTGGAACCAGTCAATTCAAGCTCTGCATATCCTAATTGCTTTTCCTTTTCGGTATCTCTCTTGAAATTGTACTCAACACCGGTGCCATCAGCAATATCATTGATAGTTTCACCTGCTTTACCAATAACTCTAGCAATAGCCTTCGCTGGAATTTGGAAAGCCTCTTTGAAACCATTTTCCTTCTCAAATTTAAGCAAATCCATCAATTCTTCTTCAGCTTTAGCAACTCCCTTAGATGGACCTCTAATAGTAACCTCATCCTTGCTCTTTGGCGAGTCAGCAAAAGAAGATGGGCCTTCAAAGTCAGCACTTGGGAATCTGATCTTAACGTTGTACTTATCCTGCAATCTATTGATGTAAATTCTGTTTGGACCGATCATTCTTCTGTGGTATTGACTTTCAACTCTAAGTCTGGCAATGGTCTCGTCAGCCCATTTCTTAGTGACTTGTTGAATCTTAGTCTTTGCCAAAGTAACGTTCTTCTTGGTACCGACGATAACAATGTCAGCCTTTTCCTTCTTGTCATTGTTTTCATCGAGAACATCGATTTTAACACCAAATTCGTCTCTCAAAGAGTTCATGTTTGATCCGCTCTTACCAATCAATCTAGATAAAGAAACAAATGGAATAGTGACAGTGCTTGAAAAAGTAGTTCCGAACTCCTCAGCTTCAGCAAGAATATTTTCAATCTCCTTCTTAGCATGATCAACAGAGGATTTAACACCATGCAAGTAAACCTCATCCTTGGAGGTAGATTCACCATTATGATGCAACTTAATTTGAAGTGAGTTTGGCTCAACTTCGGACAAAAGACCAGAAAGGGTAGTACCCTTGTGACCAGAGATATGAGCTTGAGATGCAGAAGGCACATTGATGACTAAAGTCTTCAAGTTGGAAGCAATCTTTCTTAACTCGTTCAAAGCTTCATTAACCTTGGTGAATCCTGAGCCATCACTGTCAACAAAATCATCGAAATCTTCACTTTCTTCTTGTTCGGTTCCCTGGTCGAACAAAGTAATAGTGTTTCCTAAGATGACGTAATCAACCTTGTTGTCCTTGGCGATTTGATCAATAACTGATGGAACCTTAGGCAACAAGAAAGCATCGATGTCTTCAATAACCAAAGTTTCATTAGGAGTGATCTTGTTCACCATACTAACAATTGATTTCTTGGTACTTTTAACCTTTTCCAATTCATCACCCTTAGTTACAATCTCAATAGGAATGGACTCGAGTTCACTCTTGGCAAGAGTCTTGTTGTCAGGAATATTGATAACGACATCGTTAGTCAAACTTAAGTCTCTGAAAGTGCCTTGGGAATTCAAGTATGAAGCAACAGCTCTAACGTGTTGCAAGTTACCCTTGTGAGCCTTAGACATGTCCAAGACTTCAACCTTATATTGGGAAGTAATGTTCTTTGCCTTTTGTTGAGCATTAGCGATCTTCTTCTTTTCACCAATGAACTTGACAGTGACCTCACCTTCTTCAGGAAGCTTGATCAAGACATTTTCTTCCTTTAAGATGGTTTCAATTGGTAAGAATTGATGCTTCAACTTTGGAATAGGAACTTCTTCAATAACAGTCTTGGCTTCCAAAGTTTCTAAAACACCGGAAATTTCAGATTTAGCAGCGAGGGCAACTTCACGTTCACCAACAATGTGAATGTTAGATCCCGAAGAACGGTAATCAGGAACGGAAATATCTAAAGTAGGATAGTTGGCAATGATATCAACGAGAGCATTTGGAGCAAGAGCCTTAATGAGATTGGACACAGGAACCTTAACGGAGAGGTTCTTGGTTTCTTCCTTAACAATATCACGAATTTGAGCTTCAGCGTTAGCACAACCTTCAGCATAACCAGTAAGAGTGATGTTGACGAACTTTGAGAAAAGGTCGTCTTCATCGACAACATCAGCAGATTCTTCGGTGAATTCTTCATTTCCAATATCAACCTTGACATCGTTAGCGGCGATGATTGGCTTCAAGTTTCTACCTTGAGGACCAATGATTTTGCTACGAAGCTTAGATGGAACCTTGAAAGAGACAGTAAGAGGCTTGGTTAACTTCATAATGACCAATCTCTTTGCTTGCTTGACATCTTCGGCCTTACCAGTAATCAAGAAGGTTCTCTTCTTGATATGCTGGGAGGTGGTGCATTCAATCGAGGTCTTGGTGTCGGCTTTGACAGAAGTGAGGATCTTGATGAGTTCAGGCTTGGTGACGTTGACTTGGTCACTGACATCGAGGGAAAACGCTTCTTGGATGGTGGAGAACTTGAACTTGGGGGTAGAAGAACCAGATTTAGCAGGAACTGGAGAGGTGTTAGAGGTGGCACCAAGAGCAGGAGAAGTATGAGAGGCAGGAGTCTTCATGGAAGGACCCCAAGAGACAGCAGCAGCCAGGGCATTGGAGTTGGCGGTCTTCTTCAATGTTGGAAAGGCAGACTCATCAGAAATTGAGCGGGAGGCGGAGGAAGTAGAAGAAACCAGAGTGGAGTTGTCGTCGAACGAAGCTTCGGTGTCACTAGAAGCTCCGTAGAGGTCTTCGTAGGTACCGTTAACACGAGCAGCGATGATTTCAGCAGGGGTAGGCATGGGGGACAATGGCAATGCTTAGAAAGCAGCGGGGGGAGGCAGGGATCAAGAGGATCTAACGATGAAGAAAGGTGTAAGTGATGAAAAGTTATATGATGCCGCGCTGGGATCGTGAGGCCAAGGTCGGTGGAGGTGACACGGTGGTAGGACAAAATGGAGAGAAATGGTGCAAAATGGGGGGAGATAGCGAGTAATGGGGCGGCAGCTGGGGAACCGGTGTCCGTAGGCTGGGGGATGCGCATAAATGTACCGACAAGTGGGACGAGGTGAATCGTTGGTCCACTTGGTTTGGGGCCTTGACTGAGGGGGCCCCGCTAGATCAGGAGACTACATACTGATTGGTGAGAATGCGTTTCGTTGGTTGGCCACATGCTCAGACTGGGAGGGTAGGAGAATATGCTAGGGAGAAATTGACCCGGAATTTTCGTGGACATCACAGGTTTATTTCTTGTGGACACTTGTCCACCTCGCAGCGAGGTAGTAAAGGGAATATAAATTAGAGTGGAAATTAGAATGGAAATTAGCATAAATTGGAATGCAACCAAGTGGAACCCAGTGGAACCCAGATGATATCGAAGTGAAATATACAGGAATTAGCAGGTATTGGCCACCACTACATTCAACATTTAACGGGCCCAAATCGGCTACTGGTAAATGTTATCGGAATCGCCTCATATGCCACCAAATGGAACCTGTTGGGCCCCTAAGAGGCGACGTGGCACTATAACCGGCGTCGTGCGACGTTGGCTAGTGATGCCATGAACCATGAAGGAAATTCTCGTCCAAAAACACATACATGCGCTCTTGGAAATGTATCCTAAAATAGCGATGGTTAGATTTCCTATAGACAGATCCGGAGCACCAGTCCCCATTAGGATATGTGTGAGGTTGAATGCCATTTGTGTCTTAAATGATATACCACGAGAAGCTTGAAAAAACGTACGTTATACTGGGGATCTGTAACTAGTTGATCCTAGTTTACTATTAAGTTCCCTAGGATTAGTAGTAAACCCGTTGTTTTAGACCCGGTTGGGCACCATTTCATTATTTCATTGATGTCTTGTGAGAATTCAGTCCACCACCAAATAACCGAGAAAAAATAACCGTCATACCTACAAACCAGCACAATAGCATGATATACACCATACAACCTTTGCCATAAATTATCGTTCTATGGTATCTTTTGTGCTTTCTTAAACGAGGTCCATGATTTAGAGGCTTCTGAAATTTCGGGAATCACTATCGGCCTTCTATGGTCTCGGCTTTTGCTCGCGAATTGTATCCGATATGGGACAAACAAAACCAAACAGTCCGATGCATACTGATCTGTCCTTTTGGAGCACAAGGCTTCAAACAATCTGCTTGATCGGTCTACCTAAGGCGGAGTACCCCAACATACCCCAGCACGGCAGTCGTTCCTATTTGATGAAAACACTGCCCCTTGGTGCCGTGTACGATCAAGATTATCTGCTTAAGAATGACAGTGGACATGAGCTCGCAGTTATTGCAATTAAAGGACCAGGGTATTGCTCTGGTTGAGGATGACCATGCTAGGGAGTCCCCCACCAGTAGTTGTGTTCACAACCATTGTACAATTCTTTTCGTTAGATACAAAATCAACCATACTTTTATTAATAAGCTATAGCTTATTCTTTGTAGTAATATACAAAATGACTATAATAGTATAAGCAATGGATCTAAACTCATTTTGTATTCAGTTGCAATGCTTGCGCTATTCGTGCGTAACATAAGTGTTGTATGCTATTGATGAAGTCCTGAGTTTTGAAAATAATCCATTGAAACTCAGCTGCGAGTTGTAATAATGTCTTTTACATTTTAAATATGCTGTTTCCGTGATAGTAATGCCTTTCATAAATCATATAGTATGCCTATCCTATAATTTCCGTTATCATAAAAATTCGTAATTTGTTCTTTCTTGTGGCTAAAGTAGTAATCAACCAAATGCGTTACAAGTAATCCTAAACATCAAGCCCGACACTTACCAAGCCACCAGAATGGATTAAAAATGTTCGACAAGTACCCCCTGTGTTTCTATGCAATTTTTCGAATGTATTCACAGTGCTTAATAAGGGGCCGTAGCTAATGTAAAGATCCTTCGAGGGATCGATTTCATTGTGTATTTTTCCTTTGGGTTTCTCAGTGAATTCATTATAATGGCTCAAAGTGACGAGTCTGCCATTCCATTTATCATAAGAGTTCAAGTTTGGAATACAGTTGGAAATGTATTGTTTTTCCACAGTAGTATGGTAATTATCGTACGATACTAGTTTGTGACGGTTAACCATGACAAAAAACTGTTCGGGTTTAGTTTCGAATATACTTGGTGACGTTGAAGTACTTGCGTTACTTGTTCTATCGAATACTGAACAATCGGAGGAGATGATGGACGCGTCACTAGGTACTTGTGGTTGAGCTTTCGAAGAATCCACGATAGCCCCACTGAAAGCAGCAATGTTAAATTCAGGTTGACGGTGAGCTGAACGGGCGTAACTATCGGCAGCAGCAGTGGCCACCAATAAATCGTTATTTCTCCGATTGGCTCTAGATGGGATACTCTTGATACGGGAGACCACTCGGTCGTCAATTGGCTTACTCAAATCGCGTCCAACAGTTAACATGCGGTACCAATGAACCGTACTATGGAAAGACCAGAATTGCAAGAGGATTTGTTTGTACTCAATACGCATTCTTAATACATTTTTGTAACGTACCAAACTAGCGGCGTTTTCACACCCCCTTTCTTCTTTGTACAAAGCCAGGATCATTTGGTGGAGTGAGGGGGCCTCACCTATTTGAAGATTGCAAAGGGTGAAGGAGTTGATGAGCGGTCCACCGTGGGACTTTTTGAGTGTTTGGAACCTTTCTCTCGAGGTAATGGGCTCGAATAGAAATTGGTTGTCTTTAATAACATTGTAGAACTTGTCGAGGTCTGCCAATGCCTTGGTATTGCGATACTTTCTATGTTTCATGCGAAGCTTGCCGAGACCGGACATCATGTCCTCGGAGTTGGAAATATCGCTTCCGTACGCGTCACCTCCGATGTCCTGAGCAGTACATGCCCCATTGGACCCCGAATCCTGAGACCGACGCCGGCTGGTGGCCTCCTTGGCTAGGTCGCTGAGGGAGTTGAGTTGGTCGTAGAGACTGACGATAAGGTCCAGCAATCTCTTGTCTCTAACGGAGTAAACATTGAGCTGGGTGGAGTTGATCTCGAGTAGCACTGGCTTCCAGCTTCTGTCTGCCGAGTTGTAGTGGTAGGGGGTAGAGAATTCTGTTTTGATGAGACTGAGGCCAAAGTATTCTAGCGAGGGTCTGTAGGATGGAAGAAAGTCGCTAGGTGGCATGTATGGGGGAGCAGGCACCGAGGTGGAGTATGAAGGAGGTTCCATGGTAGGACCAGAGGGGTTGGATGAGGACCAGGAGGTCATTGGGGAGTCACCCAAACAGGAGTTGCCAGAGGACTGTTAAGAAGCAAAATCACCGGATGCTGTGGTGGTGAAATGATTTTGCGGCAGTGGTGTATTTGTGACAGTGGAGATGGTGAGTGTCACAAGCTGGTCAATTGGCGAGGGGTGCCAACACGATAGGGAACAAATGGGGAGCAGCAGATGGGGGTGTTTTAATACAGAAGAAAAGTTGTGGCAACAAACTCCAAAACTGATTGCAAGTGAATGTGGAGGTGGGAGGTGACAATAGTGGGGTACAGGGTGACGATGGGGTCAATGGTTGTGAGACTTTTTTGCGAGTAGCGAACAATTACCACTAAAAGAAGGTGGTAAGTTCAGAGCAACGGTGCGACAAGGGAAGTGCACCACCACTTAAGTAGTAACCACTTAAGTAGTAACAGTGAGTAACCAAGGAAGGAATAGGGGGATTTCAAAATACACACCAGAAGAACACCAGTACCAGAAGAACAAAAAAAACAAAAAGCCAAAAGCCAAATGATATATGCTTAATGCCAAATGATATATGCTTAATGCCAAATGAGCCAAATGCCAAATGTCAAATGCCAAATGTTAAATGATATATGATCTATGATATATGATAAATGATAAATGCAAAATGCAGAATGCAGAATGCAGTATTCTTGTTATCAAACAAAGATACTGGTGGTCAACAGAGCCGTAGCTTGATAGGCCTATGGTGGAAATGCCGTTTCTAATAAATCGCTAATGTTAGTGGCGGTTATATTTTTATTACTGGATAACCCGGCATGATGTAATAAGCGTCATGCCATCGGTGGTACCATCGCGCTCTCGTGATCTGGGGTAACCAGGATCCAACTCAGAGGACCTACCAACGGGGCTGAACCTCAAAAGGACATCAGTTTATGTCCGCAACCAACCTGAAGGTTGCTGGATGAACTCAACTTACAAGATGGCCAAAGCAACTAGTGCGAATCGACCGGGAACTGGCGGTGTGGAGGTAGGTGCAGCAGTTCTGTAGGGCGACCCGCAGGCGCGTTTATATAGCTGATGCCATGCGCACCGGGGTGCGCAGGGCACCATCGCCAGATCCGCGGTGGACCAATCACACTTGAGTGATTTCCAAGCATTGCAGACTCGCGTACATTCTGTCATCATCAGCCTAGACAGGAGTTGCATAAGGATGCAGAGATATCGGGCCGAGTTTCGTGGTGGTGAAAGAAGGCCATAATTTGACCTTCTGGTGTGCCATCGTTTCAATTCTTGTGGTGGCATCACTTAAATTCATGTGGGGCGCCCCAGGATCTGGTACCGGGGCGGGGAGTCCTTGGCGGTAATTCTGGGCGAGGGGCAGACGATCCACCCCTAAGGCATTAGAACTTAGAACTCCCCTCTACTGTACCATGAGAGATTCACTACCGATCGATTGACAGTAGTGATTTTTTGGTTTTGAGTTTACTATTTTGCATTTGGTTGTTCTATTTTGCATCTTGCGTCTGATTCTTGCATTTTGGCTAATCTGGAACAATAGAACTCGCTAGATGCGTTGGGTGATTTAGGGGCCACCACCAACGATTCCCGTGGCAGGATTGTTGGTTTGAAGGGTAGGGGATGGGGGATGGGGGATTGGGAATTGGCAATTTTATGGTTTGGTGTTTTGGCCCATGGTTTGATGTTTTTGCATTCCTCGTAGTAAGGTGATTTGTAGAAATTTACGAGCATTTGGTAGTAGATGAATACCCTCAAAGGATATTACCTATATAATTTCATCCCATAATTTCTTACATGTTATTTGGAAATTTTAGGTATAATTCCCTCTCTATATTAAGTATATCCACCATGATCTCTGACCACTATAATGTCTGATCACTATATTGTCTGACTATAATGTCTGGCCTCTATAAGTTCGATCCCCTACAAAACGATTATGCTCTTAAACGGGTCTACAACCTCTAATCTTACACCTCTATATCCACCACAATTCTATGGCTTCTTTGTCCACTCCAGTTTTACTGACGCAACCCCTTGCCTAGCACTCCCACTAATTATTCTTGGTGGTATGGGTTTTCATGTCTATCTGCCGGTGCTCGCCACGTATTTTCATGGCATTGGCAAGATTGGCCCAGCACAGCACCGTTAATAAGATTTTCAGGGGCCTGGGACCTGGGGGTTGGGCCCAGAGATCCTATTGTTGATCACAGTGATCTTTCCCATGTGGCAATCATGGAACCATTCCGTCCCTTGGTGCTACCTCAAGTGTATGGTGTGGAGCGTTGGGCCACACCACTGGTTGATCGGTGTAGGTGCATCGGATCGGTTCCAATGCATACCATCCAGATATGGCCAATGGCCCATTTGACCAGTCACAAAAAAGTGCAACCTCAAGCAGAAAATGAGCAAATTGTAATTTGCTCGGGCTTTACGGCAATTGTCGGTGTTTGTGATGGTGTGGTCTTGCAGCCACATAGGGTCCAATCCTGGTGGTTCCAGCTGGTTCCAGCTGGTTCCAAGGCATTATGTAGTATTACAATACGCCGTAATTTATCGATGGTGATCGTACCGTCGTAATTTCACCCGTTGTGTTGTAGTATAGATGCCCCCACTACGCTGATCTCGTAATTACGTCGCACCCATAATTCTCAGTGGCCACTTCCTATCTTGGCGAAAATCTAAGCGAGCGCTTATCGCCGCGGGAGTCTGGGGTAGAATCCTTTTGCGACCTACGGCATCAACAATCTGAGGAGATTACACAAGCAACAAAAGACGACACGGTGAAAATGAGCCCATTGGCTAGATTCCAATTCAGTTCGCCGAGAATCAAAAACCGTTCGGGTGGTTTGATGGTTTCCTTGTACCTGAAGCAAGTGGCACTAGTGCCACTGAAGGTGGAGACATATTAATAACGATCAATTCTATACGCGTATCAGATATTATTTTTGTTCTTTGAATGTAAATCGTAGATTTGCCTTGCAGAAGAACGTTCTGGCATATTTGCGCGGACTTGAACGGTTTATTCTGATGGTGCCAGAAGTAAGAATTTCGCTGGTTTTCGTATTGGCTCAAGCAATAAAAATGGAAACAAACTATACAGAATAGTGCCGAATGGTATCAGTTGTTAGTATGATCCTTGGCGTCGTTTTGTGGGGTGGTATTACTCCAAAAGGACATATCGGTGCACTTCTCGGCATTCTGGCATTTCGGAGATACGGTGTTCAGCCGCACCCCACCGCTGCATGCAGTCCCAAAACCTTTGCTATCTTTCTAGCATCAGAACCATTGTGGTGGTTTACGGCCGATCGACAATATGGGCAGTGTTTTTATGATTGCAGTCAAATAAAAAGAAGGATCAGGGTCTGGCCAGGTTATTTGGAATGTTTGGCCAGAAATCGGGCCAATCATAGCACTTGATGGACATTTCTTAGGTTACGGCGATTTTCTGTAGTTTTGAAATGGTCATCCCCAACCAACTGCAAAATTCACCGTGTAGGTTTCGAACTTTGTATGGCAAAATTTCCTTGAAAACGCATAATTGATCTTAAGGCTCTTTTGACTACGGTAATTATTGAAGGGGGGCTTTCACCCACACAAGCATGAAGTTGTTATGCGTGAAAGGTAACACTATCTACATACAACGTAAATAAAAACGCCAACGGATTGAACTTTATTCCTTCGTTTCCCTTCAAAACATTGTAAGCCATGGTAAAATAAGCCAGATTTCGCGTCTCATGGCAGCATTTTCTCGAGAATAGCCAGAAAGTTTCGTCTGAGTTACTGTATAGCTGGTGCATAAATTGACGGGGGAATTTCTGTGTGGAGCATTTTCTGTTAAACAGATTCCACTAGCCTCTACAAAAGTATCATAGGGACAGGGCAATCAGGGTAAGAGGGAGTTCTATGCCACATACGGCAGTTCAGTGATCGTATCATTTCTCCTTGACCTAAACATTCCATACAAACATTCGATCATGATTCAATCCACAATACCGATAAAAATGTCGCTCTTTCAAACAATAATCCCTTCTAGAGGATTATCACGAATGCCGTTGTTTTCTGCACATATGTCATGGCTGATTCGTTTGAAAAGAAACGGTGTTGGTATGCGTTTGCCTTGCTAATTGAATTTTAATGTTAGCGAAATGTCGTTATATCTGCAACCTTCTAAACCATCAAGGCACGTCCGTATGTGTCATGATATGAACAGCTAATCTCTTATTCTTTTGGCCTAATAAAAATAAGAATCTCCCGGGGGTGAGTCGAACACCCGATCTCAAGATAACTCTGGTAAACATTACAGTCTCGCGCCTTAGCCAGCTTGGCCACCGAGAGGATTCACGAGGCTCCAAAAATCCATTGCCTTCATTGGCTAGATCAGGTTGCAAAATTAGTGCAAAAAAATGAATCTCCCGGGGGTGAGTCGAACACCCGATCTCAAGATTACTTTGAGTTATCATTACAGTCTCGCGCCTTAGCCAGCTTGGCCACCGAGAGGTTCTATGTGCAGAAAAGTTCCTTCACTTTTCTAGTCTGATCACACCAGCATTTGATGCGATTCGGAACAATCTCTTTTCAGTAGTTAGACTAAAAGATATCTGTTCATGAATCTGAAAATTTATAAAACTATATTGATGGCATGTTATATATTGCATGAATCTCATGGGTTGAATTTGCAACTTTACCTGGGGCTGAAGTTGTAAATCAATAGTATAGTACATCGTTTCCCTAGGACTTGTTGACCTTGTTATCTAAAAATACCTTGATATTTTCTATAATATCGGCCTTCTTAGTGGCACTTTTGATTTCATCCTTATACTTCTTCTGGAATCCCTTCAATTGGGCCACTGTAAATTGTGCCCACTTGTCATTTTTCCAAGCGGTTAAAACTGCACCATCATCAAGTTCTGGTGCCTCGATCTTGGGCTTTTTGAGTGATGGAGCCTCCGGCTCTTCATTTTGCGGTAAGCTTTCTTTTATTACTCGCAACAACGTTTCGATCTTTTGAACATCTTCCTTTCTCTCACCTTCATCCATATAAGCTCTCAACTGAGCTAATTTCATGGTAGTGATATCATTCTTGAGAATGGATTTGTCACTTTCTGACATTGATATCTGCAAGAGATCGTGCTTGATGACTTTATAGAAGTAGTTCAATGAAGGATTGCTAAAGTCACGGGGATTGTACTGCTTATAGAAAAATTGACTGAAAAGTGCTTTATATGCGTTAATCAATGAAGCAGGTGCCTCATGCTCCTTGATATCGATGTAATAATTGGGCAATGATCTGAGATCATCCAACCATGGTAACTTTATCAATAGAAAGCCTTCTGGGAATTCGTCCTCGCCAGGGATTCCTCTATGCGAATTAGTAACCCCTGTAGGATATAAAGTGTATAAGGAAGGCTTTGAATTTTTCTTGGTGCATCCAAACACTATTGCCATCTTGGAAAGCCTCACACAAGATTGATAGAGAGCGGAGAACGTCTTGAATGAATTTTGATAACCTTTACCACTTGGTGACTTTATACCGTTGTTCATATCAGGAGTTATAAAAACAGCAGGAGCAGACCAATAGGCAGGTTGTATATTTGTGAGTGCCCTGAATCCTAAAAGTTTGAGGTATGGTGGTTGGGAAATACTTGAAGGTTTATTAGCTTCGTTTTGACCATTTTCCTCTTCTTCAATCTCTCCTTCTTCTGTATCGCTTTCTTTGGAGCTTTCGCCCTTGATTTTCGAATTATTTTTGATGTCCTCTTCAGTTTCTGGTTCATGGTCGAATGTATAATTTTTTAAGTACTCATGTTGTTCAAGAGTCAAAGAGAGGATATCTCCTCCACCGAGTTCGTATCCTTTCCTTAAGTCCTTATCATCGACATCTTTGTTTTCGCCTTCAATGTTTGTCTCTGTAAATACTCTCTTCAAAGTTTCTTCACCAGTGTAAAGCATCAAATCTTTCTTAATTTTCTCTGGCGAAAAGAAGGTGTAACCTTTAATGGTACATCCAAGACCAGCTCCGACGTCTCCATCACTTAGTATCAAGTCACAGCCAAATTGCATTCTTCTGACTTCTTTTACACGGTATATGTTTGTTCTAATTTGACTCACCAAAGTGTTATTAAACACCTTGGATTCGGTACGAAATCCCCTACCAGTAAGTCTTATTCCCTCTGACTTAGACAGTATCCCATTTTCGACATCATCTTTAGGCTTATCATGTTCATCTGTAGATTTCTCACTGGTTTTTCCGGCAGTCAAAAAGTTGGTGTTGATAAACACGTCTCTGTATAAGGTAACGTCAAAATCCTTACCCAAGAACATTGGAAGAATGAAAAATCCATAATTGTAAAAGTCATTAATTATTCTCCATATATTTTCTTTAGTTGATGTTTTCGTGTATGGTTTATCATTGGTGGTCATCCAAATAAGCTTTTTGCGATTGAAGTATGTCTTACTCATGAACTCGTCAAGGGTCTTTGAAAGCACCGCAGAAAGGGTTTTCAGAGTCGATGGGGGTTCTGCTGCTTTGAAGAAGTGACTTAATGGTCTAACTCCTTTCAAATCATCCTCAATCATATCATTGAGTTGTTTCATATTGGTGAGGTTCAATTGATTCAAACGAAATAATCGCTGAAATCCCTCTATTTTCATCAGTTTCAACGGGGAAACTGCTTCTCCATCAGCATTGTAAAGATATACTCCCACACCCGTGCTTTTGGTTGTGATCACAAGTTCTGACATCAAGTCATTAATAGAGGAGAGGATCTCACTTAGTATGGACTTTCCCAGAAGCTCAACCAGTGGACTAAGAATATCCGGGGTAAGCTCAATCAAAAAGATGATTCCCTCACGGATCTCGTAAACACTCATGGGAATCAATGGAATGATGTTTTCGTCTGTTAATAAACTTGGTGAAGAATAGATTCCAAAGTGGAGAAATCACTCTGGCCTATTATTTTTGGGTCACGTGTGTCATCAACACAGGTTCCGAAATCTACTAAAAGTTGGATTCAAGGAATCACATCAAACTACATCGAATTACACCAATCATGTCGATTCATTTCATGCTCGTTCTCAATCGCCAGGGAAAGACCCGGCTAATCAAATGGTTCAATGCCAATTACTCCAAATACGACCAACAACGGTACATTCTGGAAATACATCGACTTATTGCATCAAGAGACTCGAAACACCAGTCGAATTTCGTGGAATATCAGCAGCTCAAATTGGTATATCGACGCTATGCGGGGCTCTATTTCGTATCTGCCATTGACAATCACGATAGCGAATTGAGTTACCTCGAATCACTCCATTTTTTCGTGGAGATTTTGGACACTTTCTTCAATAATGTGTGTGAGTTGGATTTGGTGTTTAACTTCTACAAATTGTACGCTATTTTGGACGAAATATACTTGGGAGGTGAGCTTCAAGAGATTCTGAAAGAGAAAGTGTTGGAGCGATTGACCCAGCTTGACCGATTGGACTGATTAGTGGGATCACTGGTGGTTCCAACTCTCGCTTATTCTTCGCTATGAATATTGTACTTGAAGTACAAAGCGGTTCAAGGTATTCAATTCCATCTATAGAATGTTCTGATGGTCCTTTCTTAGTCGGTGTAGGATCACAAGGTGACTATGTGAACGCCATTTCAAGCTCAGTCTATCTACGGAATTGAAAGCAACCAATTAATGCATTATGACAAGGTGTAACTTGCTACACATGTCCTTCTATTCTACTCCGAATATCGGTCTATCAAAAGAGTTTCTCTCGGCCATCCTCTCTACCCGAGCTTGTTCAACTCGGAATCAGTCAAGGAATTTCCAGCCTCCTTGACGATGACGTCCCAAATCACCTTCTCCACCTCATCAATCCCCTTGCCATCAACATCAATTAAATGCACAGTACGATCTTTAGCAGTATCCAAGATACGAAGGAAACATGCCTTGACCGTTTTTTGGAATTCTTCCAATTCGTAGCGTTCATCTCCCCATCCTTTTCTTTTGCCAAGTTCTTCTATCGAAAGACTCAAAAATAGGGTGATATCTGGTTTGGGAAGGCCCTTATCTGGAGAGTAGAGCCAATTGACGTCCCCCAATTCCGGTGCTGAGTCCTTGGATGCCGATTTGGCCAAGGAGTAGGCAATGCCAGAGTAGATATATCTGTCCAAAACCACAAACTTGCCCTGTTCAAGGGCAGTCACTATCTCTTGACACAATTCCCATCTGTTTGCTGAAAAGAGAAGATGTGCTGTGTGATCGTCCAAGTAGAAGTTAGTATCTGTGAGGTATTTGTTGATTAATTGGCCCACTGGGGTAGATCTGTCAGGAAACTTGTAAAGTAATGAAGCATTCGATCCTCTAAGTTTTTTTGTCAAAAGGTCTGCCTGGGTTGATTTACCTGATCTATCAAGTCCTTCAATGAGTATAAGCTTTCCACGAGCCATGATATGATATTGGAAATGATGATGCTATGTTACTAAGATTACAGAATTATCACCAAAATAGTGAGATGCATTTTAACGCGTCGCGTGGATAAAGACAGAAACCTAGATGATTTATATATATTGTATCACCCCACGACCAGAGGACATGAATATATAAGAGTGGTAAGGTTTATTATGTAATTATGGCGTAGCTTCAATTTGGAGAGGATTTGGTTTAGCTGGTAATATAAGCGGTGGGCTTATTGAATTTCCGCTTTTGGACCAGTGACAGTTAAAAGGACATGAAGTTACGACATTTGGCATCAAAGCTGGGACCATTACCTCAAATATCACAATTTAGTAACTATCTATTGTTTCAGCTCAACTGGAAAATACGCCTACGTGTTAATGTTGTTCCTCAAACAGGAGGCGATTAGCAAGTACTTTATCGTAATATAAATCCCTAATTTGCGTCGTATTCACAGACGACCCGACTGGAATGTCTCTGAAGTACATCATTGAGTTCACATAGGTTTTAACGTCGTTTCTGATGCAATAGGAGTTACTTGTCAATCATGTTAATTTACGCTATTTTTGTCGTGAGACGGTGTAGATTATGAAAAGCACATTTCTAATGCTAGTAGCATGGAAATCAGTTCCTTTAAAGAGATTTTCGAGTGGTTACAGATAAAATTTATACACTTGCAGGCTTGAATGTCGATTTTTCAGCTAGATTCACCAAAAAGCCCACCTCGTTCAGGAGTGAAAAATTTCACCTCAATCAACTACTTTAACTTCTGTAATAAAAGATGGTACAATACGCAGCCATCAATGGATCGGTGGGCTCAATTAGTGTACCAGGGGTTGCTTATCAACTACAAAGTCAATCTCCAACGCCAAATTCAAGAAAACTCTACATAGTGAAGGTTATTCAATTGTTCAAGGGATTATGACCGAAAGAGTCCTCGTTTTACTCATCAAACGGAGATACACCCTAAGCTTGCTCTGTACTCCACGACCCGTGGAGGATGCTGACAACTGAGTTGCCCACATGACCTCACGGACCAGGCCATCAAGCCCACCAACAGTGCCGGGCGACGTCCTGGATGAAGTATGGAGTTGAAAAAGTGATGAGCTCAACTTATATAGTGGAGGTTTATATGGTCACGTGATCGGGTGTTTTTTTCAATTTCGCCGGACTAACATGCAACAGTCCACCTGCCATAACATGCAAAAGTCCACATACCTGAGTCTAACATGCAACAGTCCACCTGCCACCAACCTAACTTGCAATGTCGCGGAATTTCGATGCATGACACCGTAAAGGGTAAAGACCAAAGGAGGTGAAAAATCACCAGAATTCACACAGCTAATGTCGGACCTCGGTCCGTTCTGGAAGTGGCCAGCACTTCGGCCGACATGAAACACCCGCTGCATACCATTGGTCCGGTCCTGGGGGCCCTAGGGCCCTGTAGGTTGCGGTCACGTGTGGCGGTTTTTCGGCAGAAGCGGGTCGGAGGAAGTTCCCTGGTTCTGATGCCGACGCGCGCTTATGTAAGCACACTGCCTCTCCAACTGCAAATCTCCTTCAATTTTGTCACTGTGTGACAATCCAACCGTTAACTCTTTGTTACTACTGCCCCACTATCAGTGTCAGTTCCGGGCCTGTCCTCAAGCCCTTCCCTTCGTTGTCCATATCCTTCTCCTCAAAAGAACCTTCTAGTGCCGTTTGCCCGTCCGTTCTACTACAGTTGCCATCCCCAGCGCATCCCCAAACATTGCCCATCTGACCCTTGATCTGGCAAAATTCGGAGCTTCTCTGTGCCATCAAGCGTAACTCATCGTATTTCATCCTTATCGTCGATTCCTGACTCCATCTGGCTGTAGAACCGTGGTGTTCCATTGCTAGACTCCCAATTTCCGTCTTCCTCACTGAGCCAAGCTTTGTCCTGTCCAATAATTTGGTGTATCAACACTTAATTTTCTCCGATTTGACAAAAAAATACGGTCATTTTTTGGATTTGAACTTGTTCTTCTTCCAAAACCTTTAAATATCTGCTCGTGCATTGATACCAGCAGTTCAGTATTGGAATCACTGCTGTTACCAAGTTCTTTGGCTTCTTGGCTCCTCCAGATTTTCCTTAGGATCATATCATCACAACCCTCGCTTATTGTGTGTTAACTAACAACTGTTTCACATTTCAAATTTGCAAGTAAAGCCAACCTTACCCTTTGATCCAATCGTCAACCTCCAATCCCTCCCTTGTTCCTCCCCTTCCACCAATAATATATCCAATATGCTTTTCGTGGGAAATTCACCCAACCTTGCCTTTTATGCATGGAGGCTCTCCTCCTTCACAAGCCCGGTAATGATTAGCTCGGCATTGGAAGCAGCTCCAGTGTCGTTCCAATCGCCCGATTTGGCTCCATCTACAAAGAGATTCCTGCCCCAGATCTACCCATCGATCAAGTCCCTTCCTCCTTCTCCATATGATGTGGTGGTAATCTCTGCTGATTCGCTTCAAGACTTCCAAACCATTTGTACTAGCCTCATACCTTATGTCACTGAAAATACTCTTGTGGTGGTTGAAAGTTCAGGTTATATCAACTTAGAACCGTTTGTTCAAATGAGCTTCCCACCTAAGTTGAAAAACATCAAGATTGCATCGATCATGAACGAAAGTGACGTCCGCAGAATTGGCCAAAATAATTTCTCCCATATTGTCACACATACTGGTGACTCTCGTATCTACTTTGGTACCTCATCATCCCAATCCAGTGATGTTTCTACGTGTGTTTCCTTCAAAAAAATGTACTCTATGTTACAACTGGTGCTGGAAGCATCTCAAGGTTCGATAAGTTTATTGAAATCTCTCAATACCAAAGAATTCATGACATACCAATGGAAGTTGGCATTGGCAAGAATCACCTTCTGGGCTTTATCCATTATCTTTGAAGAAGAATACCCCCAAAAATTATCTGAACAAATTTTATGCAAACCCTTGATTTCTGGAATAATTAATGAGTGTTTCAAAATTATTAAGAAAATGGAGTGCAAGTTAGTGAAGGGTTCAGAGAGTGAAGTTAATATTTTGAAAAATCAAACCGAAAATTATCCTGTTCGTGAATCGAACCCTAACTACGAATATTCCAACCCATTACTTTACCGTTTCGCAATGAGCCAAGATCTTGAGTTGGACTTATTAATTTTGCAACCCATTCTTCTTGGAGATGACAACGGTGTTCGGACTCCATATTTGGAAAACTTGTACTCGATGTTATGCCAATACATGAAAGTTGGAGATGGAAAATCACTTTTCTTCGAACGTCGTTCAGGTAATAAAGCTAATAATAATGAAAGAAATATTCGTGAGCAAGAAGAATTCCATAAGATTTCTCAGGAAGTTTCCGACAAAATGCAAGAATTAAAACTCTTAAACATTGATGTTAAAGGAAAAACCCAAGAGATCCGCTCATTTGAATCCAATCTCAAACAGCAACAAATTTTGAAAGTTCAACTTGAAAATGAAATCGTTAAATCCGAAATGAAGCTTGAAGATATAACTGCTCATATCAAGAACCTTGAAAAGGAAGTAGAAGCAAAAAGTAAAACTATTCAAACACTAGAGAAATCAGCCAGAACGGCAAGTCAATCAAAAGAAGTTGATCAACCTATCAAAAGTACTAAAGTACGTAATGATGCACCTCCAAGAGAATCAAGTCAACCTCCAGAAGATTTAGAAGAACTTGCGCAGATTGCCGCCTTTGGTGCCTCCTTAAATGATGATTCTAACCCGAAGACTCCAAGTGTTGAAGCAACTCCTCAAAATAAAGATGGTCAATTCCAAACTCAATTAGAGCCTCCACATACAACAAAATCCAAGCAAGGACCAATACAGTATCAACAAGGAATGCCACATGGGCAATCACAAGGTGGACCTGGTCAATTTCAAAATCAACCACATGGGGGTCCATACAATCATAATTATAGTCCTGAAAATGACGATCAGTCCAATTACAGTTCGGGTCCAAATGGTTACCAAAATGGTCCAAATGGATACCAAAATGGTCCAAATGGTTACCAAAATGGTCCAAATGGTTACCAAAATGGTCCAAATGGATACTATAAGGGACCAGGATCTCAAAGTTACTTTGACGAACAACAGGGCTATCCGTCCGCACCACAAAACTTTGTTAACACTAGTATGGGTCAAAGACAATATCAACAACAAGGTCCACCAAATGGACAGTATGCACCAAATGGATATCAACAATCTCCAATTGATCAACTTCCACCGCATGGATTGCCTGCAAATGGGATGCCTCAAGGACAATTACCTCCCAATTTACGTGGCTCAAGCTCTATTGTATCCAATGCTAACAGGTATCATCAATATCAAAATGGAATGATCCCAGGTGGTCCTGGTGGCCAACCTGGCCAAGGTCAAGGTCAGGGCGCTCGTCCTCGTGTCAGCTCAATTCCTGGATCTGTTCATAGCTCCTACTATGATGGCAATGGAGGTTACAACAATCCAGTCAGCTTTAATAATGCAGCTCCAATCGATCCAATGGTTGAACAAAGATTTAGGAACAATCCAAAGCGTAACAATCGTCGTTCTGCTTACCCACAAATGAATGGAAATTTGGACGGTTTGGATATGGGAGGTCGTGGTGGCATGCCAATGACTTCTGCCTTGACGTCTAACCATCAAAAACATAGATCCATGAACAACTTACCAATGAACAACTATCCCATGAACTCTCCTCCAATGAATCAAAGAAAATCCATGAATAATGCTAACAATCTCGTCATTCCTCCGCTGAATAACCCTAACGGGAACTATCTTCAACCACCTGCTATGAATGGTTCCAATACTTCTAGTGCTTCTTCCCATAGTGATGATACACCAAAGACTAGTTCCACCAATGATGAAGGTAGTATTTCCATTCCCGTTCCCGAAGGTAAACCATTAGGAAGTATCGGACCACAGGCCACTTTGACCGATAATAACAAAAAGAAGAAGAGAGGCCTATTTGGCAAGAAAAAGTGATGACATGTATATATCAAAATGACTGTAAAATAAATGAATAGTAACTAATGTCAAACTTAAGTTCATTTGATAAAAATTGAGGAGAAGAGTACCGATTATCTTAAAATATTTAATCTTTCAGGTCAATTGAAATATTTACAAATGAGTGTAGGGTTCCCTTTTATGACATAACAATTTCACAACACTATGAAATATTCAAAGTAGGTTCCACCTCCCAGCAGGTATGTATTATATATTTTTACTTAATTTTATTATATATTCCATTTCTATACTGTAACTCGTGCATCAACTGGAAATTTTATCGCACTTCATATTGGTATCAAATTATTGTCACGTATACACGACCTATTCTCATAAACCCAATTGGTCAACATCACTGTGGTACTATAGCCATGACTCGTTCGTTCTACGAAGATGATGAGCTTGTCATCAACAAGCCTGGTTACAATGTTGAAATATCCAAGGATCTTAAAGAACAAGAATCTGCACATGGTCCTATCACTTTTATCCAAGGAATGGGAGTAAGATCCACTCCATACTTGGAAAGTTGGGTTAATAAAGCACGTCTTTACGTTCATTCGAAGGCTGCAGTATACGAAGCAGAACTTGGAACTCAAAAGTCAGCATTTTTGAATGAGGTTACCTCCATCAAATCCGAGGTCCAATCCTCCATTAAAGAACCTGTTTTACCAAGTTTGATCTATATTATAACTGCAACATTATCTGGATCCATTTTGGTTAGCAGAAGAGCATTTCCTTTGAGATTCGCAGCACCAATTGTATTTGGAGCTGCCAGTACTTCCTATTTTATGCCAAAGACCTGGAAGGTTTGGGGAGAAAAGTATGAACTGTTTGAACAAGAGAAGGCCCCAGTGGTGACTGAAAAAAGACTTGAGGCCATCAAAAATTACCGTCAATTGAAACAAGACGCCCAGAAATTTTCTCACAATTCTAAACTTGAATTGCAAAGAAATGTAAAAGAAGCAAGATTGTGGTTATCAAGTCTTACAAAGTAGAATATATATTTATGTGCATTAGTCCAACTTAAAAAATAACATTATTTGAGAATATCGTAAGTGGTATAGACCATAGCTACACCACCAATTATGATCAAGACATAGTCGAGTAACCTCAACCAATATCTGCGATTACGAATGTCTTTCGAGAGGTCTTCGTCATCGAAACAACAACTTTTAATATGAAGAATTGGTGGGTACATGTACACTAATGGGATACACGCAAAACATCCAACGAACGAAATGAACTTATCCAAGTTTTTACCTCCAACTAATGCAATGTAAGATGTCAACAATACAAATGCAAATCTGAAAAGATTCTTCAACCATTTCACTCCAGTAGAATTCTTACCCGTCTTTGTAATCAACTTCGATTCTACCAAACGGATAGCGGGGAAAAGTTGTAATGGCGTAGATAAAAGGATAGCCAATGAATAAAAGAACTGGACCAAGATCACCATTATATCATCTTGTGGTAAATTCAAGAGGATTACAGTTTGAATATCCTTACCAAATGCAAGATATCCCAAAGTTCCCACAAAAATGAAAACGGTAGAAATTGTTAACATAACCTGGCCCAACACTTTAGGGAAATGGTTTGGATAAATCATGGATTCTTGAATTGGAATGATAAGGCCAATTCCTTCAAATGCAAATATCGCAACACCAATAAATAAGGAAAATTCGGAAGAGTTGAATACATATTCAATTTGAGGTCCGAAATGTCTACCATTTGTGATCAACAATTCATAGAACAAATAGTACACGATAGTAATCAATCCTATCAAGATGAAGATATTGGCCATGGCAGATGAAAGAGACAATTTGGTAATGTCTCTGATGAGTGATAGTGGGAACAAAAGGAAAAATTGACCAGCAATAATCAAACCAATAGATAAGTCCCATCCAAACACAGTAGTGCAAAAAGCTTTCAAATTTTCTGCTGTAAACACAATATAAGCTGACACGAAACCAATTTGTGAAATAACAATTGAGAAAAGAATAAGTCTTTGGAACCAAGGGCCGTAAAGTTTGTGGCCCAATTCACTAAAACCTGAAACTCTTGTTGCAACTTTGGAGAAAATTAATGTCAAGTAACACCAGTAACTCAAGAATCCAAAGAATACTAAAGTAAGAACCGAGAAGAGTAAACCACCATTTGAAAATGACTTCGGTAAGAAAAGAACCCCAGTTCCAATAAATGCTTTAATCAAAAGGAAGTATGTTTTCCTATCGTTTGCTGTCCCTTTAGGATTGATTCTATCATCCTGGGAGCCCAATAAACTAGTTTCTTCGCTCGGAAATGATTCTTCATCGTACTTGCTTGGATTTTGGTAATGACAAGCAATGTTATCTTCATCCTCTAATTCTTCACCTGCAAAATGACCGTAAATACTTAAGAATTCAATAAAATTTTTAGTGACAAAATTTGGTTTGACAGTCTTAAATGAGTTTTGTATGATAAATTGTCTCCTGAACCCACCAGGAACGTTAAGAGAAGATGCTGTGGAGCCTCTACGGCCACCATCAAAGTCCATTGAGGACCAACTTTTAGACCTTCTGTGTTTTTTTCCATCCTGTTTAATTTTGTGTATGTCACTGGTGATATCTGAACCTTCATGGTTATAGTTGAGTTCAGAAAGGTGTTTGGACACGCTATTCACTAACCGAGGGTCATCCAATCCCACGGCAAGGTTGTTATTATCTGCTTCTGGGTCATCGGGGGCGGGAGATGATGAGTCTGAAACGGCCTCTTCGTCGTATCTCTTGATGAATGGTGCATTATTTGCCAGAGTGGTCATTCTTGATGGTGAAGTGCCAAGAGGAGAAGATGACATTGGAGACCGAGTCAATTTGGCAATACTTTTGCGTCGTTGGTTATTTATGGACTGCGGCAGACTCATTTTTTGATCAGGTTCAGAGGAACTATGCTGGTTCAATATATTTGTTGTTACTGGTTCGCTGATATCGGTATTGAAATATAGTCACCCGGTGCTTCCAGTTGAGTTTTTATAGATTTTTGAGTTATGAACTTGTATTAAAAAACTTTAAGGATTCGGTATCATGTATGGATTGAAAGTTTGATATCAATTGGTCCACGAATTTGTCTGATTGCAATAGAGGTTGGACTGTACTGTGTGTTCCAAAAAAGGCTAAGTAATGAGATTTTCAAACACCAAAAGCCTTGATCGATGCAATATCCGTTCAGCAGACAGCTAATAAGATCCAACGTCTAGTTGATGGGGAAGGGTGGCCAGAAAAGCGAAAGACCTGGTACAAGGCTGTGTGTAAATTGAGAGGAAGGGGTCTTTGGCTTATCTTTTGATAGGAAATGTATCACGTGTAGATGATTAGCTGACAATTACGTAATCATAATAAAGGTAAATTTATCCCCAGATCCTACAGGATAATAGCAGGTCTTGATAGAAAAGAAGATATACGATGTCAAGAAACCTAAACGCGACCTGAAAGTGAAAGTGAAAGTAAAATTTCCTAAAAGACTCTCATGTTTACATTTCTCTACATTGGAGCACTTTTGCTTAAGTTAATTTTCTATGTCAAAAGTTAACCAGTTTCGTCGGCACTTTACACATTTGGCAGGTTTCAGTTTTGTATGAATCGTAGAATTAAAATGAATAATTTATATACGTCCTATAGTTACCCAGGCTGCTATTATGCAGAAAATTCTGCCAAAACATGCCAGGTATTCACCCTATAGTAAGCGTAGTAAGCTTTTCAGGCTTAGTAAATAAAGACTCTTTAAAAAGTCGTTTTAAATATCAGAAGTGCATTAAATATTAATTAAGCAAAGCCCAACTTTGCAGCGGCATCCGGGTGTCCCATGTCGTATGCTTGAGTGTACCAAGAGTTAGGGTCTCCAGGACTGACACCCATTTCAGTTAATTCTCCCATGTAATAGGCAGCATCAGGAGAAGAAAATTCCTTGAATGCACGTTCACACCACATAACTGCCTTGTCTGGGTTTGGCATTGGAATGTGTTTCGAAACACCCTGACTTCCCACGACGTTCCATCTACTCAAACCCAACATGGCATCTGGGTGACGCTTAAATGGAAGTGGAGATGATGCAGCACGCAAATACCATTGAATGGATTTGTTGGCGTTTTGCGGACGGTTCAACTCACCAAATTCATAGATCAGACCCAACTTGACTTGTGCAAGCAAGCAGTTCAATTTGGCAGATTTATTGTAGTAGGTCAAACTCTTGGCATAGTTAACGGGTGCTAACTCCAAGGCCTGTCTTACAAATTCATCATCTGCAGTCAAGTCACCTGGATAGATACCCTCGAATATCCGACCCAATTGGTAACTTGCCAAACCGATGACTTCTTCCAAATCTTCCTTATCTTCGGGATCCAATCTAATATCGAGAGGATCGATATTACTCAAATCCTCTAAGTATCTCAAAAATTTGATATTACGGATTTCTGGAATGTTCAAGTATAGCAAGGAAATCTTGTAAATAGCACGGTTGTATCCCTTGGCTGATTGCTTGTAGTATTCCAACGCCCTATCAAAGTCATTCATTTCATACTCATAAATGTCACCTAACTTGTACATGGTCTTAAAGTCAGTTGGATGCATCTCCAAACATTTTTCATAGTACTCAATAGCTCCGGGAATATTCTTTGGAATACCAAAATCTTGATTATAAGAAGTGTGGTAATCACGTTTTAAGAGACATGCATAAATATAGTAAACTTCATGCTTGACGTTCAAATGCTTACACTTTCCAGTCTCAAATTCACGAAGTAACTTAACGAGATGTGTCACAGATGACTTGACGAAAAGAGTCTTGTTGAAAGTGGCTTGTTCAGGAGGAATTGGTTCTCCCTTGATGTTGATATATGCATAAAGTTTGAAGTTGGTGGCGGTAATAAGCATTTTGATCCATCTTAATCTGAACTCAGTGGACTTGTTACCAGATGCAATTACTTTACGGAGCTTAATAAACTCTGCAATTTTTTCATTCACAATGGAATCTTGGGACTTAGGAATACTCATTCCATGACCAGCACCAGGATTGATCATTGAATATCTAGCATTTGATACCATTGAGTGCCTATCGCCGGCTGGTCTTGATGCAGGAGAATATTCGGAATTAAAGTTCATCATTGGATTAGTGAATTGTGGAGTCATCATTGGATCCATACCTCCAAGGGTTGGAGTCATTGGAGGAATCATTGACAACCTATGGTCTTGGAAAGAAGTAGTGGATGATTTTTTCTTCAATTCTCTTCTAACAGGAGAGTGTGGAGAGTTCAAAAATTCCTTAGGAGGAGAGGCCGAACGTTCTTTCTTTTTTCTCAATTTCTCAGTAGATCTGTTGGATTGTTCTTGAGCCTTCTTTCTATTGTCGCTTTCTTTTTCTTTGAGGGCTTTCATTCTGTCAGTTCTTTCCTTACCAGAACCAACCATGAATTTACTAGATGCGTCACTTGCGATGGAATTGAATGACTCGTTTGAATCGGAGGATGCATTAGAGTTACGTCTACCAAGACTTTCATTGGTTGAATTTGGTGTTGGGAGTTGACTAGCCTTCTTACTCTTTTCTTCTTTCTTGACACTTTCAGAAGATTTATTTTTATCTTCGTCATCTTCAAAGAAGAACTTATTGTAATCTGAAATGTATCTTGCACCGAGATTGGCATCAGCAGCGAGTTCAGACAATTCACTCTTGGGGCCCTTTTCTTCTTCTTCCAAATTGAACTCCTTTGGCTTGAAGTTGAGATCCAATGAAGAAATTCTAGCATGGACACTGGCTTTTCTCAATTGCGAGCTCGAGCCCTTCTTAGAAAGTGCCAACAGAGGAACCGATGGATATCTGTTGGACTTCAAAGTGGATTTTCTGGAAGCAGACAAAAGTTCATTCGATCCTTCGTCTGAATCGGAGTTACGGTTTTTGTAGCCTTCCATGTCCACTTGATTGGCAAGCAGAAGATCCGGTTGAGACTGGGACACCAAGTTTGTTTGAGAGCCTTGCATGTACGGGTACATGGACTGTTGCGAACCAGATTGTCCCCCTTGCATGTATGGTTGTTGTTGATACATGTAAGGATTCATTTGCTGCATTTGTTGCATTTGCTGCATTTGCATGTAGTTCATTGGCATCCCTTGCATGGGCATTCCTTGCATATGCATTCCTTGCATACCTTGCATTCCGTATTGCATCATTGGAAAGCCGCCGTACATTGATTGCCTAGACATGGCAGCCATGTATTGCTGTTGCATCTGCTGTTGTCTTTGGGCGGCGATACTGGAATAATACTGTCTCCATTGGTCGAAATACTCCTTGGTCAGAGGTTTCGGAGCAGAGCTTTTGTCATCGTCGTCTTCGGAAGATGAACCGGAAGAGGAAGACTCGTAATCACTGGATTCTCCGAACAGGTCGGTGCTGGATTTTTGAGGAGGCACGCCTGCATTGGCCATGGCGGCCATGGCCGCCATGTGGCCCATATGAGTGTTTACGGCTCCCGAAGCCGGAGGTTGGCCTGGTGTTTGGACAGGGCCAGCTGGGGGAACGGGAGCGGGAGCAAGGGTGTGTTGTTGCAGTGGCGGTTGCAGGGAGGCTTGAGCGTAGGCATTAGTGGAAGGCTGGGATTGGGGTTGTGGCTTCTGGTCTTGGCCGTAGTTATAGTAAGGATACTGGGAGGATGCATAGAATGGCTGGTAGTTCATATCCTGTTGGAGGTTGTCATTGGAAATGGCGGACTCCGGAGGGGAGGTGGAGTCGGGGGTCATGGAAGGAGCCGACGAGGTCTTGATGGACGAGCCCGGATCAAGCGGCGATCTTTGCATGGGGGAGGATTTGGATGCAGTGGACAGGTGTTGATCGATTTCCCTGATGGAGTTGGCGGTGGAAGCAGCGGAGGTGGGCACTTCGTTGATGGAGGAAGGTTGGCGAGGAGCCGAGGCCAACGGCAAGGAGTCTTCACTGGTGTACTTTTGGAACGGATGAGGCAACTTCTTGTCGAGTTCCTTGATGGGAGTACGGGTGTCAGGAGGAAAGTTGTAGGACTTTTTCGGATCGAGCAGCGGCCTAGGGTCCTGTTTATGAGGCAGAGAGCTGCGGTTAAACGAGTGAGACTCAGAGGAAGTGTAGGAGGAATCCGAGCCTGTTGACAGGAAATCACTGGAACCGACAGAAAGGTTGGAGATATGAGACTTTGCGTGGGAGGGCTCTGGTTTCTGGAGGTGAGTCACCGAGGGTTTGGAGGATGATTGTGGCAGGTGGGATGATCTGGAAGGATGCGATGATGGCTTGGATGGTTGGGATGACTTGGAGGAGCCACGGCTGGAGATGCTGGAACGGTCTGCACGAAGTCTGGTCAAAAGACCCATAGCGTAAGGGACAGGAAAACGAAGGATTTAAGGCGAAACTCCGCCAGGTTGTTAACAATAGGAATAACAATCGGTAATCGAGGACGGAACAGGAAGTACCGCAAACACACAGATTTGGTAAAGCAATCACAGGCCAGGGCCAGCGATGGGGAGTCTGGGATTGGGGTTAGGAAGTAGGGAGTTCAACAGGTCGATGACAGCCACGGGGTCCACAATTGGGGATGTGGTGGCCAAGTGGTGACACAGGTTGAGCTAGGGAGAATGCGGGTGAAATATTCTCGCCAATTGTAAATTGGATGTGGAAAATCACTAGAGTCCACTAAAGATACCTAATAAAGAAGTGGACCAGGAGGCAAGGTGGGGGAGATAGCGATTGTACGGAGGCACCACACGGCTTCCAAGGATGAGTAGCAGAGGACTTGAAGGGAAAACCGACGGTCCAAGAACAGTTGAACAAAAGGAAGAGAAGAGAAAGATTTCTAATGAGGGCGCAAGGAGGTGTGGGATGGGCCAGGGCAAGATTGGGACGACAGAGACATGGGACATGAGACACGGGACATTTGCCGACATGGGGCACCGGCTGCCACGACATTCTCCCATGACGGCCACGACACTACAAATGCCCTGCTCTACATGCAGCCATGGCCAAATGTCCATGCATCCAGACGTGAGTTACCGGCATTGTTGATTAGCAATGAGTGTAACTGAAACTGAAGGTGAAAAATAGGCGATGCAGCACTGCGAACGGCGGTTTGGGGACGGCACTGGGGGTGGGAGTATCATGGGCCCCAATGGGCCCATGAAGCCGTTGGTTTTACCATGGCATTTTGGTCAAGGTTTCGTGCTTATTGCCGTGTGGGCCTGTTGTTCCACCTTGATTCTATACACCACATCAGGGTTGATTTGAAGGGAAATGGCCATGCATCTGTATGTAGTGTGTACTGTGGGGATATTTTTAGCCTAGGGAACCTGGCCGAATTGGGTAATTGGCAAACATGTGGGTGCGAGTTTAATTACCTGGCTGGGTGAGTGCATGTCGCTGATCCACGACATTGGCCCTGCATCCATCCCTGGCACTATTGGGGGCTCAAGGGCATTGGAGCCACAAACCCCCGGGGGTCAGATCCATCACGATCACCACTAAAATCCCGAATGCCAGCAATCCATTTGGAACTTTCATCTGACGTGGGTCATTCCAGTTGTTCCATGCTGCTCGTATTTACCCAGCCTCGGACCTATTGGTGCATGGTGCATGGAGGATGCATGAGATGGTGAGATGCTCGTCAAATTTTCACCGATGTCGTGGTGATTGGCGAATTGGCCTTTGGTAATTTGGCCCAATTGGCCCAAATTACTTTTTCAGCTTACTTTTTCAGCTTACTTTTTGGGCTTTTACTTTTTGGGCTTTTACTTTTTCACCTTGTACTTTTTCACCTTGTACTTTTTACCTTGCACTTTGTTTGCCGTCTGTGGGACGGTTGCCTCCTGCCGGAACCGAAGGAACCACCGTGTTCTGGTGACACCACTTGCCCGGTGTCACCGGTGGCAGGCGGGTTTGCGGTAGGACTCCAGCATAGCCCCTTCGGCCGAGGCGACCATTCGCTGTCTGTTTCATTGGTGGTTGCTGTATGTCCGTAATGGTGCAGAAAGCGCAGAAAGCGCAACATTGAATTATTTCATCGGGGCAGGGTTCTTTGCGGAACCTGCGTGGTGGTACATACAGAAGGTTATTTGGCATGGTGCGTCTGATGATGAGGGAACACCGATGGATGTGGTGGAGGGCCATGGATGGAGGTGGTGGTGGGTGGGAGGCCCGAAGCATCGAAGGAGTGTGGCCTTCATCTGGTGGTGTCCCTGATTTGGCAACCTGGCCGCCCTGTACCTGGCATATATTACTAGCGTCCACAGTGCGTGCGTCATCGCCCATTTGGTGATGTGAGATGTGCGGAGTGCACACAAACTTTTCGGGGTCGTGCGCGGGCAGGCTTTTTGTATTTCTCAGCAGTTTGATCTCGCAGGGGTTGTAAACGGTTTTGTGTAAACTGAGTCCGCGCGAAATTGCTTTTTGTGTCACGTGATGTATTGTCACGTGATGAAATATCGCCATCTCCGGAAGGTGCATATAGGTCACGTGTGGTGCTGACATATGTTGGTTGGCGGCGTCCCCTCGGTACCCGGATCACGTGTCGGTATTTGATTACCAATGATGCAGGAAACTCCGTGACGTACGCCCGCTTCGTGCATGGAATCATCTACAGCCATCTACCAAATGCCGTCACTATTACTAAGCTCCAGTTGGTCCAACGGTTGTTTTGACCGTTATCCGTCTCTTCTACTGTATAAATACCTCCATTCCCGTCCCTGAACTGTCAATTCCATCATCAGTTCAACAGTTCCCTCTCCCTCTACTGTCTCTACTGAATTTGCTACCCCGTGCATTGCCAATCTCACACTGCTTGCATTAGATTTCTGTGCATTTTCCTTTGCATACCCCCACAACTGAAAATTTTATAACTTCCCCCTGGATTAAATTGATAATTATCAATTCTTTTCAATCAATCTATCTCAACCTCAACAATGTCTATCACCGCTACTGCTATCACCTACCTCGAACAACGTTCTGACCTCTCTAACCTTTCCGTTACCGAGTTCACCTTCGATGCTTCCAAGGTCGGCCCAACTGAGGTTGCTCTCAAGAACCTCTGTGCCCCAATCAACCCTTCTGAAATCGCCTCTGCTGCTGGTGGTTACCCAATGCCTCCTTACAAGATCGACTTGGACGAAAACAACAAGGGTCTCTTCGTTGGTGGTACCGAAGGTACTTTCGAAGTTTTGGCCGTTGGTTCTGAAGTCACCAGCTTGAAGGTTGGTGACCGTGTCATCCCAACTGCTGCCGGTTTCGGTACCTGGAGAACCCATGCCATTGCCGACCTTAAGGACCCAAGAAAGACCGCCAATGGTATCATGGACGCCTTCATCAAGGTTCCAGACACCTTGGGTGATGCTGAAGCCGCCACCCTGACCATCAACCCTCCAACCGCCTACCAAATCTTCCACGACTTCGTCGAATTGAAGGAAGGTGACTGGATCATCCAAAACGCCGGTACTTCCCAAGTCTCCCAACTCATCACCCTCTTGGCCAAGTCCAGAGGTGTCAAGACTTTGTCCGTTGTCAGAGACGGTAAGTCCAAGGAGGAACTCGACATTCTTTACGATTTCGGTGCCACCAAGGTCATCGATGAGTCCACCTTGCTTTCTGAGGACTTCCCAAAGACTTTGGCCGGTATTGTTGGTGATGGTCACGTCAAGCTTGCTCTTAACTCTGTCGGTGGCCGTACCGTGACTCCATTGTTCAACAGTCTTGGTCGTGACAGTTACCTCGTCAACTTCGGTAACGTCTCTGACGACCGTACCATTAAGTTCGACTTCGGTGGTCAATTGCTCAAGAATATCACCATTGCTCCATACTGGTTGACCTACAACTCCAAGATCAACCCTCAATCTAGAGTTGACACCATTCTCGAATGTTTCAAGTTGTACGAACAAGGTGTTTTCAAGCTCCCACCAATCAACAAGGTCAAGTTGGAGGGTAACATGGTTGAATTCTACCTCAAGAACATCAAGAGCCAAGGTAAGAAGCTTGTTGTCTTCTAAAAAATTTTGCAGTTCATCTACTGTGTTTCATGATACAGTCAATCTTGACTTGTGTCCAATATTAAGAATAGGAATGTATGTATGTTAATAATGAATTTTCAATGTTTGATTCATCTGTAGTATCATACCAGTCTAATTGATGCAATCCTAATTGGGGGTGGCTATTCTCGTAAATCTCGCTAAATTTATTTTCGTGTATTGTTGATTGAACTGATAAAGTTATTTTTGGATGTATGGAATTCTGTATAATTTCGAAAAAATTCAACAATATTCCAAAACTTACAAATTTGGGTGGAACAACTTAGTAAATTTCTAAACACCTGAAAATTCAAAATGATGTGCTTATGACATTACTTCAGTATTTAGGTAACTGATTAGCCTTACAATGTTCAATAAATGAATTGCGTAAAATAGCAATGACGTCTAATACAAACATCTTTTTCCAACATTAAAATGGTCCACCATCCAAGATAGCAAACGAATATGAAATAGCTCCAAAGTAAGTTACATAGTTATAGTGTCATTAGCACACACAGGGGGTGCCTTATGATTTTCGCTGAAAACAAACGTGAAAAACACTAAAATGTACCAAAAAGTCACCAAACACAACGAGAAAAAGCCCCAAAATTCACATTAAAATCATCACTGCGTAATCAAATCCATTCAAATACCACAGAAACCAACCCCTCTCCTCCTCCTTCTGTCTTTGCCCACCCTCCATCAACGCTTTCCTAACACTAGTAAAATGTCCACTATTATCACGCGATCAAAACGCACGTGACCAATATCAACAGGTTTATCCTCAAGTATCCTTAGTACTTCTTCAACCAATGGACGATAACCCGCTAAATCAGTTCGGAAACGGGACAGAAGTTCCTGATGATCAGGTGATTGACTCGATCTTCTCGGAAAGGAAAACAGTGCACGCTGATGATGCCATTGATTACGAAGATATCGATGAGTTGGCTGATGATGATGATTTACCAGAGGAAGAAGAACCCACCAATCCTGTCGATGGTGGCGAAGATCTCGATGGTTTTTTGGCAGATGAAGAGCAGCTCCAGCAAGATGCCGACCAGAAGTTTGATGACATGTTTGGAGATGACGACTATGGAGAACTGGCTCCAGGAAATAACAATGACCTCTTCAACAACAACCACCAATATATGGACGACGATGGCCTTAATTCGTTGAACATGGGCGTTTTTGGTGATGAGCATGAAACTAGCGGCCAATATCACACCACTGCCCCCACCAGAAAGAGAAAACATATCCTGGAAGAGGAACGGTTGGCCAAAAAGCAGAAGCTTCAGCGCATTGTGAAACAGCTCGAAGAGAGAAGGTTGAAAAGAAACATTAAGCATTATTATCCTGGCTACTCCAAAGACCAACCATTCAATTTCCATCTTTTCTTCTTACCATCTCCCAAATACTATCGTCATGCCCGTCCTCCCATTGCTACAAAAGAGAATATCAAGCCTTTACTACCCACAAAAATGACGCTCCAATTTGATATAGATCAAAGGAAACTATTCAAATCCAAAAAGCAAAACATCACCAAATCCACAAACCATGAACAATCAAAGGTAGTATCGATAACTCAGGCAGATTTGGACTTCATACGAGAATTGGAGGAAAAGGGTACTTCCAAGGATGCCTTCGTGAAACAGATATCGTTTCTTCACAAGGACTGGTCCATACATGACAAGTTTTCTGACTTCTCGAAAGATCTTATCCTCTCCACCACAGATTGGGATGATGACGCAATCATCAACACGGGAGACGCAAAGTATCCTGCAAAAACCAGCAATATCGAAAATCATGACATTATTGATATTGACGACTACGATGACGAAAATATTTATAATGGTCAAATTAATACCGATGTCTTGAAATTAGATATGAACGATCCAAATTTGCTTTTTGTTCCTGACAAGAAACCAAACCAAACCAAGTCAACCGTGCCCAAATCAGAGAGACTGTTAGAATCTAGGTTCAATTTCTCAAATGATCACGAGTACGAAGCATTGAAGAAAAATTACAATACCAAGATTAGAAGTCAATTGAGTAATTTGAACATTGAGCATTCTTTGCCTGCATTGAGACTTCAATCTCCATATTATAAGGTTAGATTGACTAGAGAAGAATGTAGATCTTTCCACAGGCCTAAGTTCATGGTAAGACCAGGAACCCTTATAAGTTTTTCTAAAGTGAAGCAAAGGAAAAAGAAAAAGGACAGAGGAAAGTCTGTTCAAGAGATTTTCAGTAAGTCGGGTGATTTGACTTGTACAGATACATCAAATTTAGTCGCTATGGAATATTCCGAGGAATATCCGATGGTATTCTCCAATTTTGGTATGTCATCTAAAATCATTAACTATTACAGGAAAGAGAGGGAAGATGACTCTTCAAGACCAAAGACACAGATTGGTGAAACACAAGTTTTGGGTGTCGAAGATAGATCACCATTTTGGAACTTTGGTGAGGTTGGTCCTGGTGACTTTGTGCCAACTTTGTATAATAATATGTTAAGAGCACCTATTTTCAAACATGAAATGAAAAATACTGACTTTTTGCTCATCAAATCTCAGGGTGCTGGTAGTCATCAACGTTATTTCTTGAGAAATATTAATTTCATGTTCGCAGTAGGAAACACATTTCCAGCAATGGAAGTCCCTGCTCCTCACTCCAGAAAAGTTACGAACACCTCTAAGAATAGACTCAAGATGGTTGTTTTTAGAGTGATGAATAATAATGGTGTTGCCAGAGTATCTGTGAAAGACGTTTCTAGGCATTTCCCAGATCAAAATGACATGCAAAATCGTCAAAGGTTGAAGGAGTTTATGGAATATCAAAGACAAGGTGACGATCAAGGTTTTTGGAAGATTAAAAATTTAGATATTGTTCCAGCAGAAGAAGAAGTTAGAGCTATGATATCCCCAGAAGACTGTGCTGTGTTAGATGCCATGCAGCACGGTCAACAGATGTATGAAGATAACAACACTTTGTTCGGTGATGAAAAGGAAGAGAAGAAAGAAAAAGAAGATAAAAAGGAGAAGGAAGATGTTCCTGATGAAAAAGAGCCAGAAAAGAACGATGAAGGAAATGCTGAAGTTAAAAAAGAACGTACAAGAAGACCAAGGGATCCTGATGCAGAAATCGATTTTGATGAAGAATTGACACCTTGGACCTTAACCAGGAATTTTATAAACTCCAATCTGACAAAAACTATGCTTCAGCTCAATGGTGAAGGTGATCCAACAGGTATTGGTTTGGGTTTTTCATTTTTGCGTGCCACACAAAAGAATGGTTTTAAACCATTATTTGCACCTAATAAAGAAAACGTTCCAAAAAATAATACTGCAGCTTATCAGCAAAAGTTATATGAAGCAGAAATTAAAAGAATTTGGTATTCTCAAAGAAGTTCATTGGTGGATCATGGCTCCGATTTTAATTTGAAAACAATATTTGATGAGTACAAACCTATCGATCATAAAAAGTATGTCAAGTCAAAGATAAAGGAGGATTTGAAACCAGGAAATGAAAATAACGTGTTAAAGATTACTAGAAGGGTCAGGGATGAGAACGGAATTGTTCAAAGAAAGGTTGAAACCTTGACGGATCCTAGATTAATCAAGGCGTACATAAGAAGAAGAAAGAGTATTGAAGATGAATTGTTGAAGACTGCTGATGTTGGCGACATCTTGCCTACTAATGACAAAGAATTGAATAAGATAAGAAAGAAAGCATTAGAAGAAAAGTTGGCTAACTTCATAAAAAGATCAAAACAAAGTAAAGCTAAAAAACCATTACGTGACTCTATTCATGCAGCAGCAGCAGCTGGTGGTACAATTATTGATGCAAATACTGTTATTTTACCAGATGGATCTTATGCCATTGGAGGTAAAGGTATTGGTAAAGGAAATAGTACTAACAGAAGATGTGCTTCATGTGGTGCATTTGGACATATCAGAACAAACAAAGGATGTCCATTATATAGCCAAACTAATGGGGGTACCATTCCCGTAAAAAGAAATGCAAATGGAGAGCCACAACCTTCAACCCAAGGCACACCGAGTGCACCCACTGAACTCCAGTTGCCCACAACCAAAACAGAATCACAAGTTGAGTCTACAGGAGGTTCTTAAATATCTCTAAAATTGGACCATATATAGTAAATACCAAGAGTTATAATGATTTGACGAATATTTCCCATCGAGTAAATAAATTAAAATACATTGCCTCTCCGCCTTAAATAGTGTTTATTACTGTTGTTCACAGTGATGCAGATTTAACTGTTAGCAGCAGCAGGACTAAAGTCCAACCAGTTCCACCCTGGTTCGCCATTGTTGTTGCTAGAAATAAATGTGTTGATCGGATCACTCATCAAGATCTCATCATTCACGCCATCCATTCCTGAAGCACTATTGTTTTCGTTGAAATAAAATGGCTGTAAATTAAGAGCGTCCTGATTAGTTGACTCAAATGGTTGTTGTTGCTGTTGAGAATTGACAGTATTTCCTTCGGGAAATCCATCTGATTGAAATAAATTCATGTTCAATAACTTGTCAATCTCGTCTATATTGTTAACAATGGAGCTTTGAAGTGGAGGACCGGAAACTGAGAACGCTGATGGAGATGTGATGTCGGTCTTTGTTGTAGTGTTCGCGCTATTAGTATTACTTCTAGTGGTAGTGGTGCTTGAAAGGTTGAGAAACGAGTCTAAATTGTTCAAGTTTTCGGATTTCACGGTTGCTTGATTAGCGTTAGAATCATTCATCACATTGAATAAATTCACATTACTGTTCAGTATGGCCTTGTCAGCATGCTTGTTGTTTAAAGGTCTCAAAGTACCATGTAATTTGTAAAATAATCCGCAGGCGTTGCACAATAACTCTCCATTATTAGATTTTCTCCATAAAGGGGTGGTTTTGGTGTGACAGTTAATGCACTGTAACACTTTCTTTGCGCCAGTAATGCTTGTTGGAGACTTATTGTCAAGAGCCATCCTTGTTAGAGAGTGTGAATAATCAGGACTAATAGCAGGTTTCTGGTTACTTGGTCCGATAGAGGATTCTAATGATGTGAGATAGGATGATAAAAAGTTTTTGTTGCTGGATGGATCATCAGAATCCTTTGCAGAAATAGTTTTCTGGGAAACTGGGAAAGATGAGGACTTATCCATCTGGACAGAGTCGGCTCTGGTGTTTGGATGTGCCTGGGTGAATTCTTCCTGACTGATTCTTCTGATGTGAGCAACATAGTCGAACTCGTCAAGGTTAGGGTCGGTCATGCTATCCTTTCTGTTGTTTGGTAAAGGCTTCGAGACGGAATGGGATCGATGCTTACGTCCCTTGGATGAACCTGGTACTATGGTTTGAGGGGCATCTCGGTTAATGAGCTTCTTATTCTGAATACGCCATGCGATATTGGATATTCTTTGGTTGTGAGGCAAGTAACTCTTATGACGATACATCTTGTAGATTTCTATCGAGGAGTTATCGGAGTCAGAGATGAGGTCGGTGATGCTCATGTCGTTGTTGGCACCAGGCTTCATCAAGTTTGGTTTATAGGTGATTTTAGTGATTCCGTTGGATGGATTGCTCAGGTTTGAGTTGGTGAAGTCTGAGGCAGAACCGAAGTCACCTGAACCCTTGTTAGGCACCAGAGCACCAGAAATATGATCATCTCTGGTGGAATTCATGGAGTTCTTGAAGAGCCCAGAAAAATTGGATGGTACGGGCTTGAAATCGCCAGCAGACATCGACAGGGGCTAAGAATGTGGTGAAAGTTTTGAGGTTTGAAGGAGGTAATGAGAAGGGGTAGGAAGCTCTTCCAAGAGGGTTGAACCGATTTAGGTGAGCTGTTTTGGCTGGAACAATAGTAAAATCGTTTCAGTATGAGAAAAGTGGTGGAAGTGGGTTAAAATGGTTGGGTGGTTATGTAATCTCACAAGTGACCGTTGGTTCCCCACGGGTAGCGCACGACCGCTAGGCATTATTGATGGTGATGGTGGGGCAGGTAGGCGCACGCCCCTCCATCGGATGAATTAAAGTGACTCTGTTCGAATGAATTAAACCATCATGGCAGACAAGGTCAAGGAGCAAAATCTCTACCATCAACAGAAAGCCAAGTACCTAGGGCTCGGAAATCCCGACACCACTCGCGCGGAGTTTTTGGCCAACGTCCACCGTGATACATACGCATCATTGAGTATTCACAGTGGTTTGGTGTTGTACAATCTGTTGGCAGTGGGCGAAGATCCCGAGATCTGGAGACAAAACATGATCAAAAACATGGCTATGGGACCTAAGAGGCAGCCCAAAAAAGAGGCCGATGATTAAACTAAAACATGGGCACTGTCCGTCGTGAGTGTTGCTTATTCGGCTGTTTCAGAAACACCAAGAACAGTGCAGAAAAGCATGATCCACGGTCATATATCGAATGATTGAATTTATTTGAGGTCCATGGATTCCATTATTGATTCCAAAGAGGAATGATTCGGAGCTCGATTCAACATATTGACTCATGAGTCTAAAATGCGGAAACCAGACAAATTCATTGAATAGCAATTATGGATCAAGCATTTTCATGTTTCAAAGTCACCACAACACCCCTTTGTTTTACTTATCTAGGATAGGTTAGGAAATATGGTTGCTTCAATAATCAGTCACAATAGTGTGAATTTCAGCATTTAAACTCGGTGTTTGTTCCAGAGAATACATTGTGCAATAGAGGTGGAAACTATTTGCGTTAAATATTCCTCCAAACCCACATTGCGGGTTTTTGGGTTTCATGAATTTGAAGCGTTATCCTCTCAACGTCACGTTCAAATTGCAGTTCTCTCATAATTAATTTAGCAACATAGTCTACATCGAGGGGCAAATATTTGAATGTCTCAGAACCATCAATTGGATGTCTCAGAATCATTAGACTGATGTCTTGAAACCATAATTTACCGAGTATTGAACACACTTCAAATCTACATTTTGGTAAGAAAGATACGTAAATATTAATGAATTAAACTGCAGATGGATAAGATCATCAAATAGTCCGTAGAAAAGAGTGGATTAACTCTTAAGTAGTCTCGCTATATTTACTCCAATAATGGTGCTTGTTCGGAGTCGGTGATGGTGCTACGGTTACCCAAACCCTTGAAGGCAGCAACCAAACTCAAAACGAGCAATACACCGGCAATGACAAAGGCAAAGATCCATTGCAAAGCAAACACCTTGACTAACAATTGGCCTAATCCCAATCCGAACACCAAGACGGTAGAACTGAAACCCACGATCCAATCATTGTAGACAGCCAAGAAGAAGCCTGGCACAATCAAAAAGTCCCAGATCAAAACATTGGACACAACTCTTCCCACAAACTTGTGGACATGGAACAACACAGCACCGTTCCAGAAGATGGCGTAGAAAATCCACGAGAATGGCAAGGCAGCAGTACTGGCATGGATCAACACAAGATTGGACAATGGCTTGATATTGTAGGTCTTGTGGACGGCGTACAAGGCCAAGATGTTGGCCAAGTTAAGGAACAAGATCAATTCACTCCAGAAGAAGTGCTTCTTGGCGAACAAGATGGACCAGGCGAAACTGAGGATATTGAATAAGGTGAAGTGCTTGCCCACATGCTTGGTAGCCTCGAGTCTTTCGGAGGAATTGAGGTTTGGAAGGAACACATGGCTGACAAACGCAATTTGCAAGAGATAGAGGATTCCCCAGTAGGTCAATGTCACGATGATGTTGGCAGAGAAAGGAGTATTGGTGACATTGAAAGGACTGTGCTTGTCAAATGGAGATCTGCCTACCAAGTAACGGAGGTTTCCGTATGCGGAAAGCACCAACGAAACGATGGTAGAAACCTTGTGGGAAATGAGATCAGAATTCGAAGTTTGAAGCGAAGACATTGCAATGGTGAAGTAAAACTTGAGGCGGTAGTTGCCATAGCTTTTATAGTAGTTTGATTGCTATGAGCCGCAGAGGGGCTGCAGGTCATTTTTTTATGGGGATAATACTACGCGCAATGGGACGGCTACTGGGGAGTTTTGCAGAATCGGGTACTAGGAAATGTGGGGCACGGAGGGGAGTAGTAAAGGTGACAGGTTGATGGTTGGTGACAGGAATTAAAGGTATTGGTGACGGGGTTATGGTGCACTATTATGTATGGAAGACATGTAAGTTGATGTACCACATGCAGTCGCATCACCACAAAAGTGAAATATTATGCAAGATGCATGTATGATCCAGTAGAGTACTACGAACCCCAAGGACTGAAAACGGGGAAAGCCACATCCTACCCTCAATTGGAACCTCAGGCCACCACCACTGTGGTAGAGAAAGGCTTAGAATTTTGCAATTGACCCCCTGAAGTCACTGGTGTGGCTTTGACTCCTGTATGCATGCCTTGTCATAACCACTATGGCTGCGAAAAACTGGTGGCCATTGGCTACATTGGTTAGTTCGGAGTTCCATCGGAAAAAGCGTATATATAGTCATATGAATATTCAAGTATCAAAAAAAGGCTAGTCTGGCCCTTTTCCGGCCCTTTTCTGGACATTTTCCAGCTCTTCATCAAATCATGTAGGTAATCTCCACTCTACCGTCTTGAAAGCTTGTCTAACAAGTTCCTCTGTAACTTCTCTTGTGTTTACGGTGGCCGGTGCCTTCAACATCCAACTTTTCGTGTTGGATTTCCTTCTCCTCTTCCACTCCGCTTGAAGCAATAGAAAGCAACACTTTGTAAATGTAGTTGGTTCTCTCCAGCTCGGTGTGCTTTCCAGTAGCAACAGCCTCTCTGACGGTACTACAAGAATTGATCAACAACTCTATAGAGACGATGATCTGATTCATCAATTTCTCCAATAAGTTCAACGACAAACAGTCACGAACGACGACTCTCAAGATCTCCACATCTCCCTCATCTGGGGTCAAGTGGTAGTTTGGAATGATGTAACCTTTGTTTCTCAATAACAATCCAAAGATGCTTTGAGGAATCTCAGGGTATTCTTTTCTGACACTCTCCGAGAGTCTGAAAGCAACAACAGGCAATCCTGGTTGATATTCCTGGTTGGAAGTTGCAACCTCGTGCTTGATGTTGTGTTCCAAATTGTAGATCTTTTCCGACTCTGCTGGAGTAATAGGCTTATGAATTACCGAAAGAACCTCAAAGTATCCAGATTCTTCAAGGAAATTCGATAACAATCTGGCGTTGGACAAACAACTATCAAAGATTTTGGTGTAACCTTCTCTACCGAAAGTCAAGAAATTGTAGTATTGGTGAACCACAGGGAAACCTGGTCTTGAGAAGTTCAATCCGAAAGTTTCTTCGACCCCTCCCAAGTAGTCAAGGGAGAATTTCAAGCTCTTTGGCAACAAGTCTTCGTGTTTCCAGATGACCCATCCCAAACCAGCACTGGTCAAACCAAACTTGTGACCAGAAGTGTTGATTGAGTCAACTCTTGGGATGGAGAAGTCCCATCTTAAGCCTGGATACACAAATGGTGCAACGAAGCCTCCAGAGGCTCCATCCACATGAATTCTGACATCGATTCCCTTTTCCTTTTCGATGGTATCTAAAAGATCAGCAATTTCTGCCACAGGCTCAAAAGCACCAGTAAATGTGGAACCAAGAATCACGAAAATACCAATGGTATTTTCGTCCACATTTTTCTCGATTTGGCTTACATCGATCAAATGACCTGATTCCTTGGTGATGTGAACCAAACGGTTTTCCACATCAAAGTAACGGGCAAACTTTTCCAAGGCCACTTGAGCACAAGTTGCCATGATGATGTTGGGATTGTCAATTGGCTTGCCCTTGGCCTTTTGCTTCTCTTGCCATCTTTTTTTCAACGCCAAACCGGCCAACATGATGGCCTCCGACAGTCCGGTGGTTGCAGTACCTACGGCCTTTGGCACTTGTTCTCCGTGGCCATTGTCAAACTTGGGTGCATGCCACAAGTTGGACAAGATGGTGATACAACGTTGCTGGAACTCGATCAATGAAGGATACTCATCGTTGTCAGCCAAGTTCTTGACGATATTGTCGGTGATCAACTTCATTTGGGTGTCGGTGATGTCAGTGTTGACAAACGAAGCCAAATTAAGAGTTGGAACACCATCTAAAGCCAATTCCTCTGTCAAATACTTGTAGACCAAGTCTCCATTGGAGGAGTGGAAAGGAATCTCATACTTGGGGGTTTTGGAGTTGGAACTGTACTTGAAGATGTACTGCTCGTGGTAAGACAATTGGGTCTTGTGCTTACGTTTGATGATTTTGGCAGCCAAAGAATCGGCATCAATGTGTTTGGAGAGAGTCATGGCTAAGAATCGGAATCAGAATCGGGGTTTAGCGTTCTTGGCACCGATATAGAGCAGTTAGATCGATCGGCAATGTGGTAATGTGTGAAAAATGGGGCCACTAGTGCCCCCTTTTATACTTCAGGTTTGGGGAAACAGGGGGATTCAATTATTACGGACCAGACGGAAAGGTTTGGGGAGGGGGCTTGAGGATCGCATGGGTGATTATTTGCCAGATGCAAATTCTGTAATATTATCGCAGCCTTGGGGATCTTGGATTTAGAGGTGCAGCAATCGGGCCAATTTGGGGGAGGTCCGCTAATGCCCGTAATGGGCATAAAACTATAAATACGAGCAGCATGTTTCCATGCATTGAAGTCAATTAAAGGTTGGCATGTACGATTGACATGCTGAGAAGAGTCTGGAAACGTCAAAGGCTCACGCCTTGTTCCACTACGGGTCTGGCGGAAGGGCAGGCGGCGGAACACCATGGTGGTGCGCACCAGGTGCAATGGGCCTGGGAGCGTGGGGGGTGGGGGTGTGTCCTCCACCAAAAAAGGAGGGGAAGGTGTCACGTGATCATCTGTCACGTGATCGAAAAATCCCCCAATATGGAGGGCAAGTTGGTGAGCGAAAATAAAAAAGAAGATTACACAAAGTGATTTCAACTGTTCATTGAGGTAGCTATCTACTCGACGTCGTCGAACTTTTGGTCGGTCAAGTCAGGAATGTCGTCCTCACCAGCACTCAACTCGGATGGAGCCTTGCCGGCCTGGATTTGTTCGGCCAACTTTCTCAAAATCTCCAAGTTTTCAGCTCCCAATTGAGGCAAGATTTGTGGGATCAATTGGGTCACATCCTTCTCTTGTGGGTAACCGGTGAAGGCGAAGGTGTTGTGGGCAGCAGCACCTTGGACACCGACTCTGTTGAAGTGCAAAACCTTGCCGTCTTCTCTGAAGAAGTTGGCTTCTTCAACACCCTCGACCTTTGTGGCCTTCAATTTGCCCAAAGCTTCGATCAACTTGGTGTCGTCTTGTTCGGACTTGACGTTCTTCTTGGCCTTAACTCTGGATCCACCGACCTTCTTGGCGGTGGCCTTTTGCAACTTAGCTAACTTTTCTGGGTCGACTGGCATTGTGTGGTAGAAAGTGAAAAGTTGTCGACGTAAAATTTTGAGGAATTGGCCGGTCACGTGACCGGTTTTTTTGTTCTTTCTTGTTCTCTCACTGTAGCTGGTTTTTTTGGTGAAGACACGTAACGCATATTCACCCAAACCACCGTCGTTTGTTGTACTGCACACAAGCAAGGGACCAAATCCACCCCACAAACTCAACTACAACTTTAACGTTAGCATTAACTACACCCTGAAAGCCCACGTCCCCCGTCAACGCCCCCCATCATGTTGGTGCCTGCCGTCCAGTACTTGCACAGCAAACAGTTCCTCCGCTACCTTCCCGATTGGGCGTTCGCCCTGGGAATGGCGGTGTACTTCTTCTTTGTGGCAGAACACGCAAACCCGTTCCAACGCCAGTTCACCATCAATGACTTGTCCATCTCCCACCCTTTTGCCGAACACGAACGGGTCACCGGCATCAACTGCTTATGGATCGCATCCTTGGTGCCCTCGGTGGTCATCACCCTCGTGACCTTGGTCCGTCGTCGTCGTATGGGCATCTCCTACTGGCTTCATGGTCTTCAGGTGGCCATCCTCGGATTGGTGTTGACATTGACCATCACCGGCTCATTCACCGATATGCTTAAGAACTGGATCAGTCGTCCTCGGCCCGACTTCCTCGCTCGGTGTGGCCCCAAAAAGGGCACACCCACCGACATCTTGGTGGACATTTCCGTGTGTACTGCTCCATTGGGCCAAAGGTTGTTGATCGATGGTATGAGATCCACTCCCTCGGGCCACTCCTCCATCAGCTACAGCTGCATGCTCTACTTGACCCTCTGGCTCTTGGGCGAGTTCCAGTTGGTCAACCCTTCCACCCAGCAGCCAGTGTACAAGAGCATGTTATGCTGTGCTCCGCTCCTTTTGGCCACCTACGTCGGCTTGAGCAGAACCCAGGACTACCGCCACCACTTCATGGATGTGTTCATGGGTGGTGTCATCGGGTTGATTCTCGGCCTGACGATGTACAATCGTTATTTCTCGTCTTTATGGAGCGAGGCCTCCGGCAAGGTGGATGAAGAAGAGGGCGAGCTTTTGCCTCGTTAAATCCACGGTTTTCTGTGGCATCATAGGACATCATCATTTTCTGCCAAATGGCAGCTCCTTCCTCGGCAACCTTCATGTTTCCATGTCTTTCCACCTACTTGGGCAACTCTCGATACCCTTAATTCTTGCATGATATGCTGCATATCACCTTCGATGATTTTTGCATTGTTTGATCTCCAGAAGATCGCTACCCCACTCTTTGCTCCCTCCATAGGAGCCATGCCATCCTCTATGATAATGAACAATAAATCTTGCAATAGAAACTCACAAATATACACATATTCGGATCGAACCCATTTGGTCCGTCTTACATCTCAAATATTGGCATATGTAGTGAATTGTACATCAATTCTTTGTAGTTTACCCTATATTCAACCTTATGAAGCGGAATCTAGATTTTCTTCAGAAAGGGACAATTCTGGTGATCGCCTTATTTCTAGTTCATCGTTACATAGTTAAGTCGCAATTTCCACAATTCTATAGTTACTTTAGGGACACTAAAGTTACTATCCAGCCACTAAGCGAGAGGGCTTAATCCTTAATAGTCACAGAATCCAGATCAACCGCCTTGATCATCACTGAAACAATTCTCAAGCTGGCTCGTTGATGCCTTCTACTATTTGCTCTATTTGCTGTAGTATTATTGTTTCAGAATGGATTCGTTCTGGTTGCGAAAACTATGCCAACTAAATATATAGCCATAACACCTTGCTAAACTTCTGTCCTAGTATTTTACATCATGTCGGAATTAGACATTACTATATTTCTCACCAAGACTTCCACGTTGACTTTTTCCAGCGAAAGTCCCACTTCCACCCAAAAAATGACTACTCTCACCAAAATCTACACTATCAAGGACCCCCAAACTCCAACAACCAACGGCCCAACCACTTTGACCACCATTGTTGTGTCTAGAACCCTGAAACTGGATATTTCTGGTAGTGGTGTAAGTGTTGATATTTCTAGCACGGATCCAAGTTCTACCGTCACTTCTAACTCATCTCAAATAACCAAGCTGTCTGCAACCCTGGATTCACCCAATCCATTTCTCGCTTCCAAGACCGTCTCTAACTCAACTAGCTTAGGTCTTTCAATTGGAATACCAGTTGCTGTACTTTTCTTATTTATCTCCATACTTGTGGGCTTTTTTGTTCACAGACGAATGAAACGTCAATATGTGAAAAATTCTGGTATCTTAGAACCTCTGGTCAGTGTTGATACCCTAAACAGTGATCACAAATTGAAGAATGCATGGAATTCACAAAAGAAGCCTCAACTCAATCTTAAAAGTCAGATGTCTCCAGCTAATGAAAAAAGAAGATCTGTTTTATACTTCTTTGATAGATTGAGCAAGCATATTAAAGAAGGTCCCTTGGATAGAGGAATTAGTCCATCGGCTCCATCGCCATTAATTTTGAAGAAATTCAATCTCAAACGAGCAGAAGACCGGACCCGAAACTATTGTGACTCCGAAAAGAAGAATCTACGTTTGGTTTCGGTTATCGACTCAGATTCTCCGCAAGAGCAAATCCCATTGGGTGCAAAACAAACCAAGGGTGAGGAAACGACTAGCTCTAGCTTGTTGAACTTTAGAACAGACCAAATTGGCAATCGGTTCCTCGCTAAGAAGTCTTACACTCCAAAGTTGCCAGATGAGTTAGAGTTAAAAATCGGGGATATAGTGAAGTTGGTAGAAACGTACTCTGATGGTTGGTGTAAAGTTAAATCAAACTCTGATATCAATGGATTGGTACCACAATTATGCCTTACAAGTATATGAAGTAATTTGGTACACTCAGAATAGAAACTACAGTAATTTAACAAGAAAGTTCAAAAAATAGTAACTTCATATAATTATAAATACACTCCATAATATACAATATTCGAAGATTAATAACGTCTAGTAGGATTTCCGTGGTGAGGTTGGGAATTGCCTCCATTAGGGGCATTTCCTTGTTGTTGCTGATTGTAGTGGTATTGGTATTGACTTTGAGGGCCATTATCGTACCCTCTTAATGCAGCGGCACTTTGAGTTTGACCGTATTGTCCATTACTTCTAGGAATTCCTTGTCTTTGTTGGTGTGGGTTTTGTGAGTATCCTGTTGGTGGGGCACCAGTTATGGATGGTGGGACACCAACTCCTTGCTGTTGACGAGGATATTGTTGTTGGGGTGGTGCTCCCTGCTTTGGAGGTTGAGATTGCATAAGGGGAGCCTGGGGTTGTTGCTGACTACGGTACTGTTGTGGAGGTGGACCACGGCTCTGAGGTGCTTGTTGACCTTGTGGACCTGTCCCATATTGTTGTGGGCCACGCGAGTTAGAATATCCAGATTGAGGCTTACCTTGTTGAGTTGGTGGATATCCGGATTGGGGGTGGCCAGATTGTTGTGGATATCCATTTGCACCTTGGTTAGGTTGTGGGTATCCAGATTGCATCTGTGGATGCTGTTGATATGCTTGATATCCTCCAGATGACTTACCAGAATAACCCTGTTGTGGAGGTGGTTGCGATGAATACCCAGATTGTGGTTTGTTTTGAGGTTGAGATTGAGATTGATAACCGGAATGGCTTGAACCTTGCTCATATCCTGGGTATTGATTATATCCTTGAGAAGAATTGCTGCTCTTCTGTGGGGGTAAAGATGGAACAGCAACTGGTTTCTGTTGATGATGAGGATCCTGTCTTTTCTTTTCTGGGGAGGGGAATCTTTGGATGTGGTTTTGGGAACTGTTTGGTGAGGTAATGTATTTAGGTTTATTCTTGGTGCTTTCCATAGGGGGCAATTGTGGATAAGGAGTAAGCACGGTGTCATTCTTATCGTCTTCTTGAGAATATGGAGACGAGTTGCCACTGATGACATTTCCAGTTTCAGAATGAATTGATAAATGGTTGGACTGAGTATTCTTCTTTGGAGTTGTTGAGCCTTGAGGGCCATTAATGAACTTGGCATTATTTTCCTTAGCATTGTACTTGTGAATTGGAGGAACAGGCGCGTCATCATCACTATCAGAGAAACCGCTGAAGTTGGTAGCAGGAACCGCCTTCGACTGGGATAATGGGTGAGCACCTTTATCAACTGCTTTGCTGAATTGCTCATTGAATTCGTTATACTGGGTCATAGGCGATTTCACAGATGAATAGCTGCTAGATCTATCCCCATAGGATGGGACTTGCAAAATTTGACCGATGCTGGATTGAGAAGAACCGTTATTGAGAAGTCCAATCTGTCTTGCATCAATCTTCTCTGATTCAACCGAATCGTCATCTTTATCGTCCTCTGGATCACTAAACAACTCATCATCATTTTTAGGGTACACGTTTCCAAGTGATAATTGTCTGATGTTGCTTGGCATATCATCTTCATCAAATTGTTCATGAGATCCATTTAATAATTCATTTCTATCAGTGTGGAATTGATCAGAAGGTGCCTTTATCGTAGAATACTTTTGGTAAATATCTGCCAATTGTACTGATTTGTGATGATCCTTTATAGTCAGTGGATTCAAACTTGAGCTTGAGCCATTTACCAGACCATAATTGTCCGAAACATTAATTCTTGGTACTTCCTTAGCTGGATTGATACTTAAGTCATTGATGTTCTTATCCTTCGAAGGGAGTGAGCCTGGGTATTGACCTCTGTTGCTTTCATTTGGATATGGATTGTGTGCTGTTGCACGCAGGTAAGGGTTGGGGTTGCTGCTCTTTTGTGGAGATGGTTGTCTTTGGGGACCTGTAGCGACTGCCTTCTGTTGCTGTTGATGCTGCTGTTGCAAATGTTGTTGTTGTTGTTGATATTGTTGTTGATATTGTTGTTGGCCATACTGTTGTTGGGGATAGTTTGGTTGAGGTTTTTGGTTGGGAGGTGGCGGACGATTGTTCGATGGGGCTCGTGGAAACGATTCCGATCTTGGGGTCGAAGGCTCAGTTGATGGTCTGGAGCCCAACTTATGGTTTGAAGTTGTTGTAGGACTGTTCAAAGAATTGATGGCACCAGCGACACCTCTTTGACTACCACAACCTTCGTAACCACGATCCAACTTTGATTTCAAAAGTCTCTTGATATTCACGGTCCATGATTTGACATCCCAGTTCAAAAAGTCTGGGGAAGTTGTGACGAGCAGTGTAACATCAGCCACCTCCAAATAATGGACATGTGGCAAAGTAGGAAGACCGAACAACAATGATTCCGTGTCAACACGGTCAGCCTTCAATCTAGTTGGTCTACCGTAGAGTCCGAAGGAGTCCAACAATGGCACCAAGAACCTGATCAATGTATCGAAACCTGGCACCGATGAATGCTGTTCAGGCATCAAGAAAATAGATGTATTTTTGAAATCCTCTGCGGACTTCTTGGACACTTTTGGTGACACCGAGGGGGACTTAAAGTTTATGAATCCTTCAAGCTTGAGCATGGTACTGTGGTCAATGAGGGCAGGAGATTGTGGATAAATGGCTGAAACTGAGCTAGCGTTGGCCACCACTGCCATAAGCTGTTTCTTCTTTTTGGTTTCGTTTTCGTACAACAAAATACGGCCTGAGGTGAAGGATTTCTTTTTATTTGTGGAGGGTTCGACCACAGCGTAACAACGTTTCCACGCCATACCACTGCCGTACCGTATACTGACCCAATCTTCGTGGTCAAAACGCTTTTCGGCCAAAATGGTTCTGATATCGGAAAGACGCGATCCCCGGGCCGACAACAACGCCCCGGTGTAGGCCTCCTGCAATGCCACGTACTCGAAGTTGGCCAACCGGAGAGCAGCGTACCAGGTGGTCAAGTCGGTGTAGGACTTGAATTGGAGGATGTACCTGTTTTTGAGGGTGGTGGACACGATCACCACGTTGTCCAAGTTCTGTTTGGCGGCAGGGAGCGACCGCATGGCGTTGTACACTGAGTCGGTGAAGTTGATGTATTTGGGCTTGGAGGAGGTCTCGAGGAGGGCCTCTGGGTTATGTCTGTATTGGGCCAAGTTGGCGGCGTCCCAGTATGCAAGCTGGTTACCGGTCAAGATCCCGTACACCTCGTGCCATTCACGGTCGCCAGGCTTGCCGTCGCCGTTCAAATCGTTGTACAACATGAAGATCCCTTCATGATACCGGCGATGAGCTTGGGACAGGAGAAGGGTGACGATGGGGATCAATTCGGGCGACAACCCGTCGAAATCATCGGGGTTTGGGCTTTTGGGAAGCCCGTTGGCAGGATTGTCTTTAACAGAAGACGCAGCATCGGATCCAAGTCTCTTGATGGCGTTCATGGAGAGGAGGAGGAAGGAGTGACAATGTAGGGAGGTGGGAGGCCGACAGCGGAGAAAAACGGGAACGGAGGGAGGGGAGGGCCGGAGTATTTAGGAACGGATGGCAGGATGAAAGGAGAAGGAAATGTCGATTTGAACTGGAAAGAACTGAAAAGACTGCAAAGAAATGGAAACAACTGAAAACACGGAGGAGGTTATTGTGGATCTCGTCGAATTGATTCGGGGAAGTGTCACGTGACCGGCAACAAACGGTCGTGGGGTGAAATTTTGGAGCAAAACCCGCCGGGCCCGCGAGAAAACGCGGCAAAAACAGGCTTGAGGCAACGGCACCGCCATCGTGCCTGCCTGGGCCAACATCAAGGTGGCAGTGTGGCCTCCAGTGTGGCCCAAGCCCGAAGGGCCCTCCTAAATTGCAGGTTTGACTACCAGGCTGGGCGTCCTGCACACAGCATATGCACAACAATACGACGACGGTGATGTTATGACATAATCGCCGGTTTAGGCAATGCCTGATTTGGATGATCTGATAGTGACGCGGGGAGCCCTGGGCGTGTTTGTGCGGCCGGTGGTACCGCCAGAGTTTAGCGAGAAATCCCCCGATGGATTAGGGCGATCGGTGGGCTTGGCAACGAAGACGAATTTACGGGAGTGGCGACAGTCTGCCTAGAACAAAGCCTGGCGGTAGTAAATGAAACCATATGGTGGTACGGCACGGCGGTGGTGTAATTGAAGCCTGGTGGTGGTGTAGTTGAAGCCTGGTGGTAGACTGGTGATGGGCCCAGGTATTCCACAGGAATGTTTGACAGAGGGGCTGGTGGTGGTGGTTATTGTTGGTGCAATGTGTAATGTTATGGCCAGGGCTAATGTGGGGGTGGCTGTCATAGGCAGTTGTTATTTAGCGAGAGGAGCAATCGATGAGTTAGAGAGGGTGAGGGTGAGATGGTGTGCATAGTGAGAAGATAGCGAAGTGGAAAGAATGTAGCGAGAGAGGAAAAGTGGCTTCAATGATATTAGGGAGGAATTGGCGGATGTTGGTGGTGCGCCCCCAAATGGAGGTAATTACGTGGTAACCCAGTATGATAATCCACCTCAGTAGGATAATCCACCTCAGTAGGATAATCCACTTCAGTAGGATAATTCACCTCAGAAGGATAATCCACTTCAGTAGGATAATCCACCTCAGTAGGATAATTCACCTCAGTAGGATAATCCACCTCAGTAGGGAATAATCCACCTCAGTAGGGAATAATCCACCTCAGTAGGGAATAATCCACCTCAGAAGATCCTAAAGTGTAGAAACCACCACTTCAGTCGGGTATCCTCCAATACGGTACCGCTTTATTACGGAAACATTTTAATCCACTTTGGTACCACTCCACTACCGTACTACTCACTTCTATACCACTCCACTTTTGTTCATTGGTACCACTCAGTAACACACCCGTACCTAATAGAGTAATATCACCACTACACTATATTTACATCACCACGCATTACACTAACATTGATGGACATAGCCAGGTTACCCCAGCACTCTTTTTGTAATTCGATTTTTCACCACTTGGTAACGACCCAACGTTAATGTTTACGATTTCGAGCTTGGTGTTGGTGGTAACCTATTAGTCTATAAATGCAACAATGCCAAGTCTCCTATGGCGATTTTTCAATGCTTGGAAGAAATCCATGCACTGCGGCTTTCACATCACAATTCATCAACAGTGATTTTTAAGGTGTGGGATCCGTGGAATATGGGGAAGGACAACAATCAACAAATCCTTGGTGGCTGTATTTTCCAAGCCTCCGCAGGGTTTGGAATAGCAAATGTATTTCGTTGCTTTAGGAGCCAGGATCTTCTGCACTGCCCTGCTGCACCTGTAGAACCTAGTATAAACCAATTAAAACTGACCTGCGATTGTTTGGATTTGCAGGTGCAAATTGGATGTCCTGTCCCAATCGGGTCGCTAATCGGGCTCCTAATGAGGGTTCTAATGAGGTTCCTAATAAGGTCCCGGTGTGTATGGTTCCAAATCCATGTTTTTATGTCAATTCTAGTGCAATCTCGGGTGCAAAATATCTGTTTGTTTGCATATCTGAATTTTGGAGTATCCAATTGTATCTCTATCGGCTTGTATAGAAATAAAGTCCCCGTTATATAACATCACCAAATTGGCATTTTTTACTTCACGATGCAAGCTGTTGGTGAACCCTTCCGTATGGTGACCCCTAAGTGTCTCAATTAATACAATAGTCTATAAACCCAATTTGAATAATTTCGAAAATTTAGTCTTTTTTCACAAATCTTGCTTTCATGATTCTGTGAATTTTGATGTTCAATAATACAAAACCATCACTTCGATAAAGTACTAGTAACTTTACTAAACTTCTAAACTATACCTGCTGTTTTACATAGTTAACCCCAACTATTTTATCGATGCTTCATTGAGAAATCAATTCTATAAATATTGTGCTATAAGTTGTTTGTCTATTAATTATTGAATGTCCATGCTTGAACGTGTTATAAAAGGAGAGCTTACTTCTTCAAAAGCTCTAAAAGTTCCAATCCCTTCCGTAACTCTTGTTCTGCAGTGGCAATATCTTCATAATTGAGCGCAGAAACAGCGAACTTGGCATGTTTTTGGATTTTTGCAATTTGTTCTGTCTTATCAATAATAGAATGGATTTCTTCCTTGGTAACTTGATGGGTAGGTGCGGAAGGCTTGGGTTTGTTTTTAGGAATTGAAGCTTCTGGTTTCACATGAACATCGGGTTTTACGGGTCCATCGGGTTTGGTTGGAGGGAACACCTTGATTGTAGAAGATTTGATGATTTCCGTAGGATCATCATCAGGAAGGTATTTTGGAGCCCCAGGTAACTTGAATTCAGACTCATCCGGTGAGAAATGGGGAGCACTGGGTAGCTCATTAGAATTGGAAGGCGTGCTAGGTGCATCGGCACTCTTGATATCAGATGGTGTGGAAGGCAATTTAGGAGTATCCACATTTCCAGATATCTGAGTTGGTGCCGATGGCAATTTTGGGCTAGTATTCTCTGTATATGTCTCAGTTGGTGCTGATGGCAATCGAGGAACAGCGTCCTCATCAGTCGTCTCATTTGATTCTGATGGCAAATCTCTTTGAGAAGTCAGTTCTCGAGCAGAGGCTTCAGGATCAATGTCCTCTTCTGCTGCCTCCGTGGTTGCACTAGCCTCCAATTCCTCCAATTCTTTAGTCAATTCCTCTTCATCATCTTGATCCTTGTATGGAACCTCGTCTTTCAACAATCTGGATAATTGGAACTTTAATATCTTAGACTTTTCTTTATTTAAGCCATCGAATTCTGGTCCATTATTAGCCTTGCCACCACTCAATTTGACCCAATCGATCTCTTCACTCTGAGCGAAGCTACTCAACAAGCTTAGAAAGATCAACGTAGCACGGAATTTTCCAACCAATGCCGCTTTGTTGGTATTCACGGTATAATTGGAGATTCCTTCTAAGCATGAATTAAAGAGCTTGTACGCAAACGACAACACCACGCTTGCCGAAAGTGATTTGTCACCCAAAACTTTCCGAACTCCTTCATCTTCTTCGTCGTTTTTGATTGCTTCGGTATCGTCCAACAATTCTATGGTAAAACGTTCGATATCTTTGGAGGTGGTATGAAGCTTGTGGGAAAGGATGTATTCAAGCACATGTATTTTACAATAGTAAGACACAACCACATTAACGGATTGAAGTTCCGAAGCCCGGGCTATATAGGGGGTGACTGATTTGTCTGATCTAAGCTCTTCAGGGATGGATGCTGGAGTGATCATGTTGGGAATAGAAAATGAAGTTACGATTACAAGCTTAAACTAGGGGGATAAGTTGGCGCGCAGGGGAAAGGAATTGTGGTGCGGCGGTAGAATTAGTGAGAAATGCGAAAGTGTGGGGTGAGTCTAGCGAGAAGTTGGGAAGATTATTGAAATTTAGTGATGTGTAGCAGAATTTAGCAGATAAAGAAGGTAGAAGTTGGGTGCAAATATGAACGAAACGATCTCAGTTTATTTTCTATCTTTGGATGGATATAACTTCCGTCAGAAGGAAGACTGGGTTAATTTATGGGTTCCTCACCATTATCGTCGGTAGTGAATTTTATTCAATTGTGCCTACTACGGAATTGTAATTGTTCAAATTTCAGTTATCACCTGCTTGAGTCAGGGTAATGTCTCATCCATTCTCTGTCATTCTTCCTGTCTTTTTCTTCTTCCTGTCTTTTTCTTCTTCCTTTTTGTTATTTCCTTCCAGTTCTCCTCCTAATCACACATCCTGACAATTCCCTTGTTCTACACATTCAATTCCTTTTCACACCTTATAATCACATCTCAATCTCCTGACAATGTCCTGAGGTTCTACTGCTTCCATGGATAAATCTTCGTTAAATAAATAATATAGGTATATTTTATGCCATCATCATGAAAACCTGCCCTCTCTAAAGCTCAAGCTCGGGCATACGGATGATCTCACGGTCCTTGTTTTGCGCATCCTCCTGTAATCTCTTCAAAATCACACTTTGCTTCCACTTGTCAGGCAAGGGAGTCACATCATAGTTCTTGGTGGCCCAGTAGTAGATATCCCAATCAGGCTCATCCAACAAACGGTCATACTCGTCCAACTCGGCTTCATTCATGGTACCCAAGTGTTTCTTGGCAAAACGGGACAACAACAAGTCACTTTCCAAAATGCCTCTCTTTCTTGATTGGTAAAGAAGTCTGGCCCTCTTAACATCCAAAGTTTCGCCTTCACGCTTGATTGGCATGATCCGCATTTTCACGGTGTTGTCGAGGGGAGGGTTCTGGGGCTTTCCATGGTTGAGGAGACGACGGGCCGATGTAGAAAGGAGCCTTTTGTTGCTTCTTGGGATCATTTTGATGGAGGTGATTCTGATGGCCAATTAGTCAAAAAAGGTAATTGAGATTATACCGAAAAAATGGTCACGTGACGCGACATGAAGGCAAATGCCCCACGAGAGCAATCGTGGCCACCAGCGAGGTAATTGGAGGTATTGATAGGATATACGGGATATAGGCTGTGGTTAAAATGCAACAGACTAGAAAAAGTGGGGAAATTCCGTGCAATTTACCAGTTTTCATCGTCTATGGCGAATATATTGAGAATTAATAAAAGTGTAACTAAAAACCGTCCTCTTGCTAGTTGGTACCAAAGGAAGATCATTAACAGACTTGAAGAATATCAGAATATTTGTTTCCGGAAAAATCGACACCCTTTGAAGTCCTATTTGTGGTATGATCTAATTCTTTGAAATTGAAATGAACACCCACTTTTGAGCCCATTTTAGCGGCAAAAAAATCCATGAACAACTCCATTCACATTTTTATACCCAATTTCCTCTCTTCCGTCCATAATAACCACCCTAACTACTGATACAACCCCATAATAGCATACCTATAAAATGGTGGGTATGTCTCCACGTGATGGCAATCACACGTGATCTACTCGAAAAGTACACCTAGTTTCATGTTTAAACTACTAATTGAAAAGGGTCTAAATGGGAAAGGCGGTATCAAAACTCTCTAAGGACGACCTCAAGGCCCTCAGGCAGGCCACCTACTTTGACAAAAGAGAACTTCAGCAGTGGTACAAGGGGTTTTTGCGCGATTGTCCTTCAGGACAACTCTCAGAAGAAGATTTCGTCAAAGTGTTCAAACAGTTCTTCCCCTTTGGAGACCCGGTGGACTATTGTCACCTTCTTTTCCGGGTTTTTGACGTGGACGGCTCCAAATACATCGATTTCAAGGAGTTTATCATAGCATTGTCCATCACTAGCAGAGGAAGTGATGACCAGAAGTTGAACTGGGGATTCCGGTTGTACGACCACAAGAAGTTAGGCAAGGTGAGCTACAATGATATGTTGATTGTCACCAATGCCATCTACAAAATGGTGGGCTCCATGGTTGCTTTGCCCGAAGACGAAAAGACACCGGAGTTGCGGACAGAGAAGTTCTTTGTCATGCTAGGCAAGGACAAAGATACCGAAACTATCACCTTGGACGATTTCAAGCGGTTGCTGAAGATGGACCCGTCGGTTATTGACGCATTGAACTCCTACGAAGGGTTGGTATGAGCCAGGAGTTCACCGGGTGTGCTTTCCAATCATACATGTACATTACTACTATATAATACAATATCTAAGCCGGGAAACCCCTTATTGATTCGACATCCTGTGTCATTGCTGGCCCTCCACTGCTTCTAAAAGTCCATCCAACAACTCATCTACCTCATTTATATCCACTCCAGTGCAAATACTCACCACCTTCTTGAATTTGGACGTCAACTCGCTATAGTCGAGTAAGTTGTTCAAGTCTGCCTCCAACTTCTGGTTTAATTTCTTGTATGCACTGATGCGTGCGTTAAGAATCGGCACCGGCTGTAACTGGCTGACAAATTCATCGTTGTTTAAGTCGTCGATCGACTCATTTTTAGCTAATCTTTCATACAATGGTTGTATTATGTATTGATCTTCTTGTAGACCAGCATCCAGCACCTCGTTATCTGCTTCATTCTCCAACTTATCATTGATATTGGATATTTGGAGTTTCAAGTTGTCCAACAACACAAGCTTCTCCGAAATCTTTTTGGTGGTGAATCTATTATTGGCTGTCACTATTATTGAATCATTCACTGCTTGATTGAGATTTTTTATTTGTTGTCTCTTTGTATTCAAAATTGTTTCATATTCATAGTTGGTATTTTTAAGAAGATTTTGAATGCTCTCGAAAATCTTGTTTGACGATTTAACATCTGCGACTTCGCCTGTTTCTGTATCTTCTGGCTTAAGGTTTTCCAAATCACGGGGATCCTCGACATCTGGAATGTCTTCACTAATAGCTAATCTCTTCTCCAAGAACTCAGTACTTGTTCTAATTAATTCGAAGAAATGCATATCTTCATCGTCTTCTTTGTTATCCGAATCCTTTTTATCCGATTCTTCGTTACTTATAGCTTCTTTAACCACTTCAAAGTCAATGGGTTTAATTCCGCCATTGTTAGCAATATTGATATCTGCCTTTAATAATAATAATACCTTGATGAACCATTTGTGTTCGTATTCTGCGGCAAAATGCAAGCATGTGTTACCGGTTTCTGTTTCTTTGGCGTTTATCAATTTCTCAATAAAGTCTTTGAGGTACTTTTCATTGGAAACGACGAATTCCACGATCTTTTTGAAGTAGAACTTGCTACTATCTAACTTTTTGGAGGCCTGAAATATTAAGTGATGGAAGATAGATCTTCTATTATTGTCAAAAAGCCAGATGTTGGGGAAAAGCCAGTTCTCTAGAATATCGTTAAAGTTTCCCTTCTCCATGGAATTTGTTACTTGGATAGTAGCTACCAAGGGTGACTCACCATCCAGATCACCCCTGATGGGAGAGCTGATGCCGAGCTCTATAAACGATGATATCAACATGGAGGAAGCCAAGGTGGAGGCAAAGTGTAACGCGGTTTGACCCTTTTGGTCCAAAGGTATATCGAGGATTAGGTTGGGTGAATAACTCGATAGTAACGACTTGAGGACTGAAGACACTTCCTTAAATGTAAGGGATGAACTTTTGACTTCATCGAGCTTAAAGAGCTCCCCAAGCTTCAATTTCAATTCGTTGGACACGTCTTCGCTGTATTTGGTCACAGGCGGCAAGGTGAACGGGAAGTTTGGATTCTTTGCGCTGGACTTGATACTCTTTTGGTGACTGGACTGGAAGGGGGCGTCGCCCTCGAACCCCACAGACTTTTTAGCCTCCTCCTTTACCTTTTGCTTTTTGGTGGGGGAACCCATCAACGATGGGTTTTGCTCGTTGTCGTCGCCGTCATCGTCAAAGAGCCGCTTAGCGGGTCTGGCGGGGAGCTTGTCGTAGTCATGGACGTCGATAAGGAACAACTTTTTGGCAAAGTCGTAGACGTCGAATTTTAGCGACAAGTTGACCGCCTTGTCGTAGGGAATCCACAATCCTCTGAGCATCACATTATCGTGGTTGCGGTAGTCGTTGTATTGCACATGGCCCGAAGAGTTGCCGAAGTATTGCACGTTGTTGACGATCTCGTTACGGAAGAAATGGTCCACCTGGCTGGTGGTGAAGTGCCCAAGTGTGATGAGAATTTGGAACAATTGAGACACGTTGATATACGAATCCTTGACCCGGCGCAAGATCACGATGTGGGAACCGCCTGGCGCTGTTGCTGTTCCTGTGTCTTTGCCCATCTGAAGGGTTAATGTGAGTTGAATCATCCGCTGGCCAGAGTATATCGCCGAGTTGATTAACGACGAACAGGTGGACCCCAAATGTGTTTCATTCAATCGGTTTTGGATAGAGTTGGTGGTGACGTCACCAACGTTGATGGGCGAATCCATGATGCAGACTGAATGGACTGGATGGTGCAAATGGCCTGAAAACAACCGGGACTGGTGAAGTTGTGGTAGCTGTGGTGCAATGGTCAATTTCACCAAGTCGATATTTCCTAATTGGGAGACGTGTCGCGTCACGTGATCGCGGAGCTGGTTTCTACGAAAACACCGTCTGCCATGGGGAAAGACGGCAGCTGGGGGTGTTTGGGGCAGGTTCCCGGCCCTGCGGCCGGGGCATTGCAATGGTGGGCTTTTCCTACTGGAAATAAGCAGCTGACGGCCGCCGGCAGCCGTCGCAACCGGAATCCAGATCCGGGGGTGGTTGTGTCACGTGACCCAGATTTAGGAAACCCGCCGTGCAGTGACAGAGAAGCTAGTAACCAGGGCAGGAAGGGCCCAGCCATAGTACTACAGTGGCAGAGAATATGGTGAAGTTTTCCCCCCGAAAAAAGCGGTGATTTCGGATGAAATTTGCCCGAAATTGGTGGAATTTACTGGCCTGGCCAACAATACCTGGAGAAAAAAGCTTAGAAATAAGACCAATTTAATGCCGATTAAATCTGTTGTTTCATCGCAAAACACTCTAGTTTTGTCCTATTTTTTAGGCGGGGTATTCTTGCTTGATAATTGCCTGGAACGTCAGGGTGAAAAAGCCTGCGGAAACAATAGGAAAAGCCCGGCGGAAAATTCCGGCTACACATGCGGTTGTTTGGCAAAGGCTGGCTCATCTGCAACGGCACAGAAGACTGGTTTCGCCATCTGACAGCTACTGGAAACTTGCCCAATTTGGAAGTTTCAGATTGTGGAAGGAACAGATCACGTGATTGTTATTATGCCAACTTGATTGCCTTAGTCGTGCGTATACCGTTGAATTCCCACTAGTTTCAACCCCATGGTTTATAATGGTGCTTATAGCTAAGGGCATGCTTCTAGAGGTACCGGAACTACTTGATTTTATCTGTTTTAATTTTGCAGCTCATTTCTCGGATTCCTTACGCCTCCACCTCCCCAGTCTACATTACTTGTCTACTGTAGGGTGTTTTCCATATAGGACTGCATATAGTGTGAAGGGTAACCTGCAACCGCAACCTGCACTTCTTCCAATATAACATCTCATCTCTAGTTATACAACCCCAAACCCACCATGGACTATTCAGGAAGAGTTAACGCAAAAAAAGGTGGCGGTGGTGTGGCAGGTACTGCAGAGACTAATGTTCATACAAAAAGACGTATCAAGGAATTGTTAGCCACACAAGTTCTAGATCTCGAAAATGATCCATATGTGTTCAAGAATCAGTTGGGACTTTTGGAATGCAAACTATGCCTCACCACACACGTCAGCGAAGCTTCATACATATCCCATTTGGGAGGCAGAAAACATCAGTTGAACCTCGAAAAGAGAAAGGTTTTGGATGACAAATTGAATAACAGACACTCGAAAACCCCCACAGGAATCTCCATCACAAACATACCCAAAAGAACCTGGCAAAAAATCGGAAAGCCTTCCTACAAAATCACCAAGATCCGTGATCCTGATACATTGAAAGTAGGACTCTTAGTCAATGTGAAGTATCCTCAAATTGGAGAGTTCGAACCAAGATTCAGATTCATGCTGTACTACGAATTGTCCACCAAAAACCAGAATATTGCCACATCATTTCTACACAGAGACTCGGGCAAAACAGATATGGATAAATGCCAGTATTTGGTGATTACTGCTGAGCCTTACGAAAATTTGTGTTTTGTGATCCCTGGTGATAAAGACATAGAGAAGCCCGCAGATATGTTCGAAATGTCCCAAAATTACTGGTGGTTTTGGGACTCAGATACAAAGGAGTACTTTCTTCAGTTCATGTACAGTAATTAGGAGCAATAAGCTCAACACTTCCATGTGGTTGATCATGATTTAGGTCATCCACCCCGAAATCACTTGAAAATGCTCACTATCAACCTTTTAGCTCAAAGTACGACGGATTCCGTCTCATAGAATAATAAAATACTAAGGGTGCCGAAATTTTCTCCCGCCTTTCCAGCCTCGAACCCTAAAAGGTGGTAATTCACTTTAACTAATACTTCTCAAAATAAATTTCGTTCTATTTCAATTTCAATTTTGTATTATTTTAGAAAGTATATAATCCTCCACATTAATTAAAATTTTCATAGCTCCTGAAATCTGGGACACATAACAGCTACTAAACTGTATGCTCTACATAGCTCAATAGTCTCCATAGCCCCATGATCTACAAAAAATGATTAATCAGTGATTAGTCATCAATGCCGTCCTCGGTACTTCTTATGCACACCATGACCATCTATTCCAATTATATCATCATGACTCAGTCTAGTCAGCATAAATTCCTTCAGCAGTGTGAAGACTCGTATAACTTGATCCAAAGGTTCTTGGATGACACTTTGGAATGGGGAAAAGTTCCCGAGATTTATCAAGATTATCAGTATAGTGAGAATTTAAGACTACTGGTCAAGACAAAGATTAAGGATAGCATGGAAAAATTGGCCATTTCTATCGATAACCATGGGTAAGTATCTTTATCGAAAGATATTAGTGACTATTATGGTCAGACATTGTCAAGAGATGGGAAATCACTATTCCCATGTGATACTCTTCACAAACGAACATTTAATGATTTAAAGCAAAGTTCAACGGGTGGATTAGCTCTGATGATCATCATAATTATCATGATTATCACTTGTGCTAGCTTATATTAAATACATTTCCATTTCTAGCATCATAAATGTCACTAATGAATTTCATGATTACTAACCCCAGATTACAAGAAATAGCCATTTCCTATAATGGAGGTAAGGATTGCTTAGTGATGCTTATTCTTCTCTTAGCCACAATACACCAAAAGTTCAGCAAACAACCATCCGCCATTCCCGATGACTATAAATTGGACTCGATTTACGTGAATTCGGAAACCCTTTTCCCTCAACTCACTGAGTTCATTCAGGAATCAACTCAGCAATACCATCTCAACCCAATAATTATCAAGTCTTCCTTAAAGGAGGGGTTCGAAAAATACTTAAACGAAATAAATACCAATATCAAGACAATTGTGGTTGGTGTGAGGCACACAGATCCTTACGCAGAATCTCTTACATTTGAACAGTACACCGATCATAATTGGCCAAAATTCCTTCGTATCCACCCTATACTTGATTGGACTTATGTGGAAATTTGGGATTTTTTAATCGGGTGCAATCTCGAATATTGTTGCATGTATGACGAAGGTTATACGAGTTTAGGAGGGGTTCATAACACAGTACCAAACCCACATTTGAGGGAGGGAGACAGGTATCTTCCTGCTTATCGTTTGCGTGAAGATGCAGATGCCAAGGAAAGGTTGGGAAGATTGAAGAAAGTTTAAGCAACCAAGAAACAGAAATTTAACATTTATTCACACAGGTCCATCGAATTAAAATGCTGGTCCATTTTTCCAAAGGAAATATGGATAGAGTAATTTTCACAATACACACATATAGAGTAGGTAACCTACGTTTTCAGATATATTTAATCTCAATATAGTAATGATTATACATGTACATAATAAAACAAAGCAGAATAACCTAACTTGCCGATCAAGCCAAACTCAGAAAATGATCTATAATAATATTCAACTGATGCTACCTCTTCTTTGTCCAGATTTATTAGTGCTTGCACTATTAACTAGGACCATTTTGAAGTAATCATCTGAAAGTGGGCCGACTCCGATCTTTCCCAAGGCTCTTTCGGCACTAGTGTGACCCACCGATATGGGTACATTGACTGGCTTACCCTGTTGTTGCAACTCGAGATTCTTTAACTTCATTATTAATTCCACTTCTCTACGATTGTTCTCATCAATCAAGTTTTGTAAATGCTGGAGATATTCAACCGATTTTGTTAAGATTTGACCTTTGTTCGGTTTGCCATCCTTAGTACCTGAATTCTTTACTGCTGCCGCAATTTCAGCTTCTTCTGCATTTGCCTTATCGTTACCTATCTTACCTGTTTCAACAGCAGTTTCCTGGAAATATTCGGGGGGTATCAAGGTGAGTAGTTCCTGTATTTTATCATTAATATTGTCTCTACGTTTTCTTTCATTTCCCTGACCATCCTCGTCATCATCTTCATTGTCGCTGCCATGATTGGATTTGATGGCTATAACTGAATTCTTGCGTGATTGAGGTTTGCTTACACCTCCAAAAGACATACCGTCCCTTCCTTGAAATGATTGTGAGAGTTGTTTCTTGATGTCAAGAGACTTACTCAAAAGATTATCCACATTTTCTTGCTTAACGTTGATGCTAGGAATATTGAGTGATTTTTGTTTCGATAACTCATTAGATTGGGGTGAAACTGATTCTTGTCCAGAAATCGAATCAGACTCTGACTTAATGTACGAATCCCTGAAACCAGCGAAATCAGACATTGCAGTAGATATTTGTATTGTGGGAAAATATAAATAAAAGACTTCCCTAATTGAATGTATGTGGAGCTGCTACTTCTGATAAAAAATATTGTAAATGATTAAGAACGCTTTAATAGATTGATTATAGATACCTTTGTATAGATGAATATGTATTACACATTTAGAGTATGTAAGTACACTACCACCAAAATTTAATTACGTAATCTTCAAACTTACAAAAAACCCGAATTAACTCACCTACATGAGAAAATCTTGCATCTTTCCGTGGTCGACCCAGACCTTCCATGGCCTTCCATGGCCTTAACTATGGGGGAATTGGACGGTAGCAGCACGACCGACGACACTCTTATTTGATTTGGAAAACCAAATCGTGGAGTTCTGGTTGAAAGTTGGTGATAATTTGCAACGTCCTGCATACGGGCCTCCTGACCCCAAATCCACAACCTGCTAGTCTGTAGCTGCTCTGGTTGGTCAGTGGTGGCCATTTGAATTTTGAAAGTCTGGTCAGAATTATTTTCTAGCCAAACATCGTGCATGATTTCAAACCTTTCAATGCAGACACTTTTTCAGCTACATAATGGCACAAATATACTTATATTTCTGATAAACCACAGAAATTATAATGATCAGTTGAGTCTATATAAACTATTTTATTGATTGAGAAGGGTTATTTCCCGTTTGTGGACTTATGATGATTCTATATACAACCACAAATTATTACGTACAAATATTACCATCTTCCCAAAGCATCTGCCAAGTTGCGTAATTTTCTCTCTAAGCCTTTAACCCTTTTATCATCCTCGTTGGACCAGATAGGTAATCTGGTTTCCTTGTTCAAGTCTAGCTTTCCCATCTTTAAATTGTGATAATCGATTATTATTTGTTTTAAAATGTTGAAGGTTACAAAGTCTCCTTTGAACCCATTATTTTTCATTTCCATAAATGCAACATCAATGTTATAAATGTTCGACTTGCCTTGATATATCCAAAGTATCTTGAGGATTTCATTGTAGGTATCTTGATTGCATGCCACTGTATAAAGACCAATATCTTTTTTGAGAAGATTGAAAAGGGTGTATGCAAGTTGACCATCATAGAATTTGAAACCACAAATGTATATCATTTGATTTACAAGGATTGGCAATGTTACTATATTCAACGTAGGCTTGGATGGTTCTTCCTGCAGCTTCTTTCGTATCATTTCAATATACTCCTGTTGTTCTTGAGAGAATTCAGTTGCACCCTTGAGCAACAGGTTCAAGTATAATGCTTCGTATTGGTCTTCTTGTTGAGTCAATTGCATCCATTCGTTCGTTATATAACGGAAATACTCAACAAGTTTGTCTTTCAGGTTGATGTTCTCAATGTACGCAATTGTTGGACCCAATGCTTCTTTAGATTTAGCAAACATCTCCTTTTTGAGCCTAGTTGAAACATTGGAAAATTCTACCTTCTTCTTAGATTGAACTATTTGATCCAATTTATTCTTTGTTGATTGTACAGAATCTCTGAGATTCCACATGATCTTCCCTTTCTCATCATGTTCCTCTTGTAAAGGCTTCATGTATGACTCGAAAATGTTCTGAAACAACTGCTTTTCTTCCTCTATTGTTTTGCGCTCTGGTGTTTGTTTCTTCTCTGTTCCCAAGAAATCAAGATCAAAGTGAGTTTCAACTGCTTCTTCTGCTTCTTCAACTTCATTTGGTATCGATGGCTTTTGAAGGTTTAAATTCTCAATTATACCCTTGAATTCTGGCTTTTGCTCATATTCCTGATTTATAAATTCATGAAGAAGGTCATATTCTGCATTGGAGGAGCTGATAGTTTTGGTAGAGGGTTCAACATCTTCTTTGGGGTTGGGATGGATCTCATCACTTCCAAAAAGTTTGTCTAGATCTCGTTCAAATTGTTCCTTTATTTCAGTTTCTTTGCTAGAGTTTCCACTATAGTATCTTTGATTCCTCAATCTGAAGTTTTGTGGCGCATAACGTGCTGTTAGACAGAAGAATCTGAGCATCTCTGCTTTCTAACCTTGATGATCCTAGCAAATTTTGAAATATGATATTTTCCTGCATGTGGTCGGGCTCAAAAATAAGATCAAATGGATGCTAGTAAATTGTGGGAATAAAGGCCAGAAGTCTATTTGATTCGTTAGTGGTGAAGCTATACTAATATACATTAATTATACATTATTTAAACTGATTGGCAATTTTCAGAAATCCAAGCGATATGGTTACTTTTATAATTTGATGAGTGAACCTCAATAATGGATGGGATTCAATTATCTGTAGGAGCAAATTTTGACACATTTTCTGGCATGGCTTTTGGTTGGGTTTCAGTTGGGACGTTTTTATCGTTTTCTGCATCCTTTTTCAAGACTTCATACTCACGATATTCTGCGTCAACCAAATTTAAAATTAAATTTTCGTTACCGTCAGGTCCCTTAATGGATTCAAAATCCTTATGGGGAATTTTCCAGTCTTTACCGAGTCTTGAAGATATGTAAGTAGCAACCTCGTCACAATAACCAAGGATGCTCACGTCAAAATTACAATGATCAATAGGATCCTTATTGATAAGAATTTGAGGTACGTGTTCTGGAATCCTGTCCACAATGTCAGCAACAGGTGCTACCTTTAACGAAGTTCCCACACTGATAAGGAGATCACAATTGTTCAAATCTTCTTTAATCAGGTCGTGGAAGGTTTCAGGCAATGGTTCGCCAAAAAATGTGATATCTGGCTTGAAAATACCATAACTATCTGGAATATATGTATCTTCGTCATTTTTTGTAAGTTTTTTTCTCATTTTTGTACATTTAGGGCAGTACGGTATCTCCTTATTTTTGATCTTGTCAAAGATTTCATCGCCCTTCACTTTGTATTTACATGTGACGCATGTGGCACTTGCGAAGGACCCGTGGCATTGGATCAACTTGTCTGCGTCGATTCCTGCAAAGCTTTCTAAGTTGTCGATGTTTTGCGTGTAATTTCTCAAGAGTTTTCCTTTTGATTGAATCACTTGGATAAATGAATGGAGGGGACTGTATATTTTGCCCGGAGGTAAAATCATGTGTGCAATCGAGTAGAACAAGCTTGGATCGGTCAAAAAGATCTCCAAGTCGAATACCTCCTGCGGGTCTGAAAGCCCGAGATGTTGCACTTGCGAGTAGAACCCCTTGGATGAACGGAAATCGGGGATTCCCAAACTGGTGGAGATACCCGCGCCGGTGATGACAAGAATCTTCTCTGCCTTGTGTATTTGTTCCAACGCATCCTCTATGGTCTTCACGTGGTCTAGTCTAGTTCTAATGGTTCTCACCTTCATCATGGCATAGTTGAGATACTTGATCAACACCATCATGTTGCTGTTGTCTGGTTTGGGAAGATGTCGTGGCACAAACCCAAGTCGTAAGATGAGCTTGACGATATCCTCACTCGACGCAGCCGTGGGCAAGTACTTTTCGAGAAACTTCATGTTTCCATGCTCTTTGAGATATTTGCGGGTGTCTATGATGCTCTGGGGCGGAATATGGTCGAAGTCCGAAATGGAGATGTTGTCAAGCTCGGAATCCGAACCGTCATCGCCCTCTGAGTCTGAATCCGAGTCGCCAGCGTCCTCAGCGTCTTCGTGGGTATGCCGACCTCCATCGCCACCGATCGGCGCCAAATGAGAAGGCAACGAAAGCACCTCGTCCGAAAGGTCGGAACCGAAGCTTTCTTCGGAGTTATTTGCAGCTGCTATGTTGTCTGACGACGCGTTCCCGCCGCCCGTCTGGTCATCATCACTGTCCAATAAACCGTTGGAAGTGCCGAAACCCCGAGTCAATTTTGGGGTGTGTGACTCCGTCTTTTGGCGCTTGACCACGGCACCTTCGTCATCGGAGTCAATCAAGACGATGTTGTTGTCTTTCATAAGAAGAACCGCTGGATGTACACTGGAAATGGCCCCTTAGTTAATGTTGATAATGCGGAGGTCACGTGATGGGTTGCAATTTGCTGGAGTGCATATAATCTGGGTAAGTCCAATCCAAGTGGGTATGGTGGCACTTCGGAGCAGTACAGAGGCCGTTTGGAGTGTTTGAGGCACTTTGTGGGTTGAAGAGTGGGCTAAGGTTCTGGAGGGGTTTTTCCAGCGAAAAAAACCGTGCAAAACGGATTTTTAACGCTGTTTCTGGAATGCTGGTAGCAATATTGTGGAAATTATGGATAAAGCAATTGTTAAATGTCATAATAGAACTCTTGGGCCTTATTCTATTTCCTATTGTTCCTCACCTTCATAGGGGATATCTTCGGATGGGTGGGGTTGTAGTTCCAAGTCCTACAATGTAGTGTATCGTGCACGACCATGGACCAGATTGACCAGAAACGTAAAAAACGGCCCCCCATGTGGAACCATGGGAGTTTCTACTGGTATGTTACCTAAACTTTATATGCATCTTTCAAGACTCCTTGAACTACGATTTTGAGCAGCCTGGAATCCCCGCTCCGAGCCAAAGAAACAATAGATGGCATGGATTTCGAGTGAAACGATTAATTTCACTTTTCTACCAGGGAAACTGTTTATGGTACATCAGAAGGAAAATATGCAAGTCTTAGGGGTATCTGTACAAGTATATCATCCTAGGGGGCTAATTTATGTCTATCATGTGCAAATACTTTCAGACCTTTTAAACGATGTGATTTGACATTTTTCACCATATGCCCTGCATGTGCGAATGCAAATACTGTACAAAATAATATAATTGAATCTACAATTGTTTCCCCCAATTACAACACCGCCATCCTATTCGTTGTGCTGCTCTGTATTGTACGATGCATCCGTTGATGCATCAACGAAGGGCATTAGAAACTGGCATTTTTTCACCCAATCCAGGTTAAAACTATGAGGTGCTATGAAAAATATAATTCTGGAAAGGTGGAAAGATTTTAGAAAATTATTCTCGGAGGGCTATGGGGTGTTCAAAGGCTCGAAGCGTTATAGTATGCTCTATAGGGGTTTCATATCTACCATTTGAGAATTTTCATCAGCCACGAAACGCACTAATATTGCTCAAAAATCATGGATTTTCCACGGAAAATTTTCACTTTCCACTACTCAATTGCTAGATGGGTGGTGGAAACTCGTAGTATTCGGGTGGATGAACCCGATTTTGCGGGTCCAAACATCAATAGAAACTAAATTAGCTCGTCCAGCATATTCTAGCAGTCACATGGCCCGTTTTTAGTGGTGAAGACGCGTCAAGTGGTAAGAGCCGTACCTTCCGTAAAGCCTTGTCATATCCACCCCCACCGTGTGTGCTTATATGCAGGAACCCGTTTGACCCAAGGGTCCTGTTCCACGGTCCACAGAGCAGCCAGCGATCCAATTCCAACGCCAAAGTCTAGCGCCAAGGCACCGCCCTCTGTAGCTCACCTGAGACCTCATTTCGCCTGTCGGCCCGAGCTCCAGACCTGGATCAATCGCAGGTCTTATTGTTCTCGCTCGCCGATTCCGTGCACTCACCGCAGTATAATTTTTCACCTCCACGTCGTTCAGTTTTAGTTACTTTTCATCCACCATGTTGAATAACGTCGAGTTTATCAAGACTCCAGCCGCTAAGGCCACGCCAGCAGCTAGCGACGAATGCGGTGTGTTGACCTCCGCCTCTCCCTCCATTCACAATGCTCCATTGCCAGCAGATGGACCAGGTGCTAAGCACTTCAGCAACTTGGCCATGGCAGGATTTGTGGTCCTTATCCCATACTTCATCAGCAAGAAGCTTGGTGGTGGGTTCAAGACCTGGTTGTTCTTCCTCTTGGTGCTGGCATTGCCCATCATGATGGCCTACTGGACCATCATGTCGTCGTACTCTCCTCGTTTGAACGAGAAGGTCAAGTACCCAAACCGTCCTATTTCTTACTACTTAGAGTACCACACTGACGAATTGAAGGCCAAGTACGAGACCTCCAACAACGGCCAAGGTACCAAGATCCCAATTGAGACGTTCCAAGAGTTGTTTTTCGAAGGTAAGGTCAGCTTCAAGGGTGACTGTTTGGATGTCATGGAATACAAGCACGACTGGGCCAACTTCCGTTTCACTCTCTCTTTGTTCAGATACTTCTTGTTGGGTATGATCCCAGAAGTGATTATGCACTCCCAGTCCCAGGATGAGGAGCAAGTCAGAGACCACTACGACAGAGGAGACGATTTCTACACCTGGTTCTTGGGTCCACGTATGATCTACACCTCCGGTGTTATCAGTGACATCACCAAGGAACAAACCTTGGAGGAAATTCAAGACAACAAGTTGAAGATCGTTGCTGACAAGATCGACCTTCAAAAGGACGAACACGTTTTGGACTTGGGATGTGGTTGGGGTACTTGGGCTACCTATGCCTCCTCCCAATACGGAGCTCGTGTTACTGGTATCACCTTGGGTAAGAACCAAACCAAATGGGGTACTCAATTGTTGAAGGAATATGGTGTGGACTCCGATCAATCCAAGATCGTTTGTGTTGATTACCGTGATGCTCCAAAGTCGGAAAAGCCAAACGGTTTGTACGACAAGATCACCTGTTTGGAAATGGCTGAACACGTTGGTATCAGAAGATTCTCTGCTTTCTTGGAACAAGTTCACGACTCTTTGGAAGACGACGGGTTATTCTTCTTGCAGTACGCTGGTTTGAGAAAGAACTGGCAATACGAGGATTTGGAATGGGGTTTGTTCATGAACAAGTACATTTTCCCAGGTGCCGATGCCTCCACCCCATTGAGTTTCGTTGCTTCTTGTTTGGAATCTGTTGGTTTTGAAATTGTTTCTGTGGACAACATCGGTGTCCACTACTCCGGTACTCTCTGGAGATGGTACAGAAACTGGATCGGTAACAAGGACAAGGCCATCAACAAGTATGGTGCTAGATGGTACAGAATCTGGGAATACTTTTTGGCTGCTTCCACCATTGCTTCCAGAAACGGTACTGCCACCTGTTACCAATTTGTTTTGAGAAAGAACATCAATTCTTACCGTAGAGTTGAGTACATTCCAAAGCAAAAGGCGTTGTTGACTCCAGTTAAGGAGGGTACTACTTGGGCCAAAGCTTAGGATATTTCAATATACGATTCCGGAGCCGGTGTCGGTATAGATCACGTGACTGTAGTAGGTGAAATATTTTTTCAATTTAATTGTAGAAGCCGGTGGGAAATCCGGAACCACTAAACTCCATTTGGTTATGTGCAGGAAGCCCCACAAACAGCACGTGTGTGGTCACGTGTGCGACAAAAGGCCGTTTCATAATGACGGCATGAAACGTCGGGGTTTAGTGTTTGTCTTGCTTTAGGCACCCACAGTGGGGGCTTGAGTGGTGTGGGGGATCACGTGGGGGTGATTCCACCCCTGGAACAATGTCGCGTTTTGACTCGGCCACCCCAGAAACCGGCCAGGGATCGGATGACTATGACTCTCACCGGCACACCGCAGACCGAGGCTCGGTTGGTTCCGGTGGACCGATAACAACCCCGATTGCTATTGGCAGTCTTATCGGACCCGGTTCTCACATGTCCTACACTCGGTTCCGTGGAATTATCTGGGGTAAGCCTATAAATACCACCCTCTCGCCATATTTTTCATTTTCATTATTCATCGCAAAATGTCATCTCCATTTCCAAAAACCGCAGACAAATTGAAGGGAGTCCAAATCTTGGCCCCAATCCCTCAAAGAGCAAAGCACATCTTCAACCCTGAAGCTTTGGCATTTGTCGCTACCTTGCACAGAGCATTCAATGGTGAAAGAAAAACTAGATTGGCTGCCAGAAAGAAGCAACAACAATTGAGAGACCAAGGGTTCCTTCCTGACTTCTTGCCAGAAACCGAGTACATCAGAAATGACCCTACTTGGACCGGTCCTCCATTGGCCAGAGGCTTGGAAGACAGAAGAGTCGAAATCACCGGTCCTACCGACCGTAAGATGGTTATCAATGCCTTGAACTCCGGTGTGGCCACCTACATGGCTGACTTCGAAGACTCGCTCACCCCAGCATGGGCCAACCTTGTCGACGGTCAAGTCAACTTGTACGATGCTGTCAGAAGAAACTTGACTTTCGAGTCCAACGGTAAGAAATACCAATTGGACCTTTCTCCAGGAAAGCACATCCCAACCTTGATTGTCAGACCAAGAGGCTGGCACTTGGAAGAGAAGCACTTCTTGGTTGACGGTGAACCAGTTGCTGGTGCCATCTTCGACTTTGGTCTCTATTTCTTCAACAGTGCTAAGGAGTCTTTGGCTCAAGGCTTCGGTCCTTACTTCTACTTGCCAAAGATGGAACACCACTTGGAAGCTAAATTGTGGAACAGCATTTTCAATCACGCCCAAGACTACATCGGCCTCCCAAGAGGTACCATCAGAGGTTCCGTCTTGATCGAAACCTTGCCAGCAGCTTTCCAAATGGACGAAATCATCTACCAATTGAGACAACACATTGGTGGTTTGAACTGTGGTAGATGGGATTACATTTTCTCCTACATCAAGTCATTGCGTAACCACCCAGAGTTCATCTTGCCAGACAGATCCCAAGTCACCATGAGTGCTCCATTCATGTCTTCCTACGTTAAGTTGTTGGTTCACACCACCCACAAGAGACAGGTTCATGCCTTAGGTGGTATGGCTGCTCAAATCCCAATCAAGGAGGACCAAGAAAGAAACAGACTCGCCTTGGAGAACGTTGCTAAGGACAAGTTGAGAGAAGTTTCTCTTGGTTGTGACTCCTGTTGGGTTGCCCACCCTGCCTTGGTGCCAGTTGTGTTGAAGGTTTTCAACGAGCACATGAAGGGTCCCAACCAAATCAACGTCCCACCAAAGACCGAGTACAAGGAAATTACTCAAAGAGACTTGTTGAGTCCTTTCATTCCTGACGCAAAAATTACCGAACAAGGTATCAGAGCCAACATCATCATCGGTGTTTCTTACATTGAAGCATGGTTGAGAAACATCGGATGTGTTCCAATCAACTACTTGATGGAAGACGCTGCCACTGCCGAAGTTTCCAGAACCCAAATCTGGCAATGGGTCACCCACGGTGCTAAGACCGACAAGGGTACCACCATCACCAAGGAATACGTTAAAAAGTTGTTGGAAGAGGAGTACGCTAAGTTGATCAAGTCCGCAAAGCCAGGTAACAAGTTCAAGCAAGCATTGGCCTACTTTGCCCCAGAAGCTTCTGCTGAGAAGTACAGTGACTTCGTCACCACCTTGATCTACGATGATGTCACCACTCTCGGTAGACCACAACCTGCTGAGAAATTGTAGTTTCCTTTGAGAGGGAAGTTTATTTATTGTAATGTATGCCATGACAATCAGCAACTTCTTGTGAGTAATTTACCCGAATTTTCGGCCAGAAAAGTATCTCTAGTGAAATTTCAGGTGCAACTTCAATAATAATGCCAACAAAGGAGAAATTGCAATCCTCCATAATAACCTGAATTACATTAAGGGTGAATTCTGCAACTTCAGTAGCAAGTAGACGGAATATTGCGAGCTCATGACCATATCTCCTGTCAACGATTAAGCGAGAATTCTGCGAAGTAATTAATATTACATAGAACTTGTATTATACAACAAGTTGACTTCACTCTGACCAAGCGATTTCTATAACATGGCCATTTCCTGAGCCTACCCTGACACTGAAATTTATATTTTGATAATGGGTCAAGCATTTTTTATTATTCCGAACTGCCAGAGATTTGAATGAAGAATGTCGCATTAAATTACTCATAAGCACAGATGATGTGGTTTCTAGGTAGATGTTAATGGTATAAGCTTATATTAGGATAGAGAGATGAAACAATTACCGGATGGAAATTTGAATGGCCTTTTTATTTCAGCTGGGAAAGACTTGAGGTTTTCGTGTACTTTTCTTTGTTTGTTCATGTGTTTGTGGCCATTTCTGCATCAATTGACTTCAGTTTGAATGCTTAATGTATTCTCATGTATAAGTAATAGTCTGTCTTCTTCTGTGTCATTGCTGTACTCGAAAAAATACCTGGAACACCAGTCGTAGGGTATCACAGGCTTCAGCGATCCCGAGTCAACTCAATCATTCTACCTTCGTGTTGATGGGAAGTTGCATTCCGGTTCTTCCAATACATTTAAATAGTAACCTTTCAACTCTAAAAATTGGAATGTATTTGTAGAGCTTATATGGTGATGAGTGATAGTGGAAACGTTGTAAAAATTGCAAAAGTCAAAAATAAAGCATAATAAAGCTGGATATTTTAAAGACTATCAAATTATTCGATTCTGTCTTCAAACAGTAGAAAGTATTTGTTGTAAGCTATATTAATGCCAAAATTAAGGTTCGGCTTGGTGTTGAAAACGGAACAAGATAAAAGTTTAATTGGTTCTATGCTGCTGCAATTCCCAGTAATTGAAAAGAATCAGAAAGACTAACGAATATCAAATATACCTGAATATTGAAGTCTTCAAGTCCAAGTTCCTAACTTATGTTTCTTCGATTGCAATTTTTTCAAGTTCACTCCTCTGTCCGATTGAGTTCAACAATATACAAACTTAAGAAATCAAAGGATATACATGATTTGACACTATAGTGGACACTAAAGTTGACACAATGACAACTACTGGGCTATATTCCCGATTACATACACGTGTGATTGTGTTGCATTTTTTGTGAATTATATTTTTCTGTGCAATTAGCCTTACAAAAATTGATCGGCGATAAGGCAAATGCCACAATCAATTCTCTAGAAGACTAGCATAAAAATCTTTATTACATATTGTTATTGAGCTTATTACTAACGGCAACTACCTTCCCCTTGAAGTGCAAATGTATGAAGTATTCTTCTAAACTCATCATACTTACAATGTAGATAGTGCTTCAATAGATTTGATGCTCCATTCTCGATCAAAAATACAAATAAGGGTCGTAATAATTATGTTCAAGCCGTAAATTCATGACCAGGGCACTAGAGTAACCATAACCTGATAGAATTCTTCAGTACTCCATAACCCCCAGATTTTGCTTAAAATTCATAACTGCTATTGCAGCTTTAGTACAGAAGATCTGTTAAACCAGGGCTTCTTTCGCTAAGTTGAATAGAAGATCCACAGATGGCTGCTGGGGATCCGGCATCTGACTTTAGACGTTCCCTTTGCATAAGCAAATTCTCCCTGCCGATCAATCAAGGCGAAGTCTTTGGTTTCATTTTTGTTCTGAATACCCAAGGTGCAAATCTTCTACATCTTATTCCACTTGTGGAATTGCCGTCCGGTTTTTGATGTTCCTGATGGGTTTTCCCACAAATACCTCATTTTACGTGGGGGGATCAGTTCACGATCTAGCTAATGTTTTGTGTTTACGGTAGTGATTTGGGGTAAACTCGTTATTGAGACTTGTAAAGCATCTGCAGATCGAACCAAGAGGGAATTGGCAAATTTTGTATTCCATAATGTGGGGAACTAACGTAACATGCTAGGGCTTCTCATTGGCAATCCTCCTTCAAATGTTGAACGTTCCTTAGTAAACCATCTAAAAGTCACAAAAATTCTGCTCATCATCGTTCAGATGAGTGTGGAAAATCCCTTATTGTAATAGCCGAGAAAACATGTTCAAAACCGAAATAAACCAAAAGAAAATTGAGCACTATTCGCTTTTCAAGTTATAGGCATGGTTTGTTGATATCAGCGACGTTCTTCCTTAAGGGTTCTATTTCAGGTCTTAGACTTGCACCAAGAAGTCCTTGTATCTCATTAATCTCCAGTGATTCACACCAATGCTGCACAATATGCATATGGGAAAAAACATGCATGTGCATATAATGCAGGTGGAATACTTAGGCGAACTCGTAGAAATGATATGGTACGTAATGGCAGTCTTTTAAGAGCAGATCTTCTTGAATCACCGTTACTAAAATCGCATCGATCGTGTTAATTCTGAATGATGTTAGTTTGGTTAGTTTGGTGTAAATTGTTGAACGGGTGTTATTGATAATCGTTTTCTGGAACCTTTTTGACAATGATTTGCAGTGTGCAGCATCTCATATGCAGGCGCCTGCATGAAGATGTCTGATGTGCATAGGTTGGGTGGAGGGACTAAATAAGATTCCTCCTCAATTGAAGATCAACACAAGGGAGCTATAAGGAGCAATCTAATGTCATTAGAAGTTTCTGGCATCTAACCTGCGCCTCCAATGGCAAAGTTTAGGGTGGATGAGTAATAGCTCCACCACACGGCTGAAATAACATTGGCACGAGCTTCTATGCTAGATTAATAATCACACCTGTGAAAATCAGGAAAGCCGGTTACTTGCGTGTGGGAGATCCGAAGGTGACACATGAGGTGCATAATAATGTTCCGGCTGGGGCTTTCCGACCAGGGAACGGCCATATGCAGGTTGTGCGCGCCTTTCAGGGTGTTTTGGTGGCAAATCTCTTATGTTGTTGATAAGGGTTTACTCCCGTGTATACCCTCGGACTTACCCTCGGATTTCGGTTTTCTATCTACTATTTTTTACAGCCGCTTTCCGCCGCATCCTAAAATTTCACTGTGTAGTATATCGTTAACCTCAAAGCGATCGACACTTTGCCGTTACGTGCATATATTATTACTAATATTATCTCCTTCGTTCCCAATACGTACTTTGAGTTAAATTCTTGCAGATATTTTGTGCGATCGTTTGTAATGAGTCTACCATTTGATTGATATAAATACACCAGCCAATCTCCATTCGTCTTCTATCAGTCGTCTTATTAATAAATACCTAGAGTCTTCACACTATGTATTATCGTTTCATAAGAGACAGTTTTGTTGGTCGTTTGGCCTATCATGTATCGGGAAAGAAACTCTTTACCCATCCAGAAGAACAGGATGATTACATTGTGCCTGAAAAATACCTTCCTGGCTACATTGAGCCCAAGAAAGAGGAATTAGATGCTCCCGAAACTCCAAGTCTGGAAAAGGACTTGGGACTGGACAGAGCTGAGTCTTCTGATTCCAGTGAGTCTCTTCCAAAAGACACTAATATTTATGTTGATTGGGATGGTGAAGATGACCCAGAGAACCCCCAAAATTGGCCATTCATTCAAAAGGCCTTCTTTATCTTCGAAATTGCATTCTTGACCCTTTCGGTGTATATTGGATCTGCGGTATACACTCCAGGTGTGGAGGCCATCAAAGCAGAGTTCAATGTTAATACCACGAAGGCTACTTTGCCATTGGCAATGTTCGTTATTGGTTATGGTATTGGTCCAATGATCTTCTCTCCAATGTCTGAAAATGCAGCATTGGGTAGAACAAATATCTATATCATCACCTTGTTCATTTTCTTCATTCTTCAAATTCCTACTGCTTTGTCCAAGAACATTGCATCTTTGAGTGTATTGAGACTTCTCGCTGGATTCTTTGGCTCTCCAGCATTGGCCACAGGTGGTGCTTCAATTAGTGATGTCTTATCTATTCCTTATGGACCAATGGGTATTGCTACCTGGTCCATGGCTGCTGTCTGTGGTCCTTCTCTTGGTCCATTGGTTGGTTCCGTCTTGGTCGTTAAGGGTAACTGGAGATGGACCTTCTGGTTCATGGCCATTATCAGTGGTGCTTCTCTCCTCACCCTTACTTTCTTCTTACCAGAAACTTATGGCAAGACCATCTTGTTAAGAAAAGCAAAGAGATTGAGAGCAAAGACTGGTAACCAAAACATTACCACTGAAGATGAAGTTAAGAATAAAAACTTGGACTATCATCAGCTTGCTGTTGAAACTTTGTGGAGACCGGTTGAAGTGATTATCAAGGAACCTGTGATTTTATTGATCGATGTTTACATTGCCTTGGTCTACGCTGTGTTATATCTTTGGTTCGAAGCGTTCCCAATGGTTTTCCTTGGTGTCTATGACTTCACTTTGATTGAAATGGGTGTTTCTTATGTTTCTATCATGATTGGTATTGGTCTGGGATGTGTGATCTACTTGATCTGGGTCAGAAAAGCATTCACTTTGAAGTTGGTCAATGGTATCATGGTTGCTCCAGAGGTCTTTTTACCTGTCAGTATTTTGGGTGGTTCTCTCTTGGTTGTGGGTATTTTCTTATTCGGATGGACTTCTACTAAATCAATTCACTGGATTTTGCCTATGATTGGTGCGCTGTTGTTTGCCTGTGGTGCCTTCCTTATTTTCCAATGTTTGTTTAACTATATGGGTATGTCTTTCTACAGATACTTGGCCTCCGTGTTCGCTGGTAACGCAATGTTCAGATCTGTTATTGCTGGTGTCTTCCCATTGTTTGGCCATGCTTTATTCAGCAATTTGAAAACTAAGAAGTTTATTGCAGGCTGGGGTTCCTCAATCTTGGGTTTCATTGCCCTCGCCATGCTTTTGATTCCAATCTTGTTCTACAAGAATGGTCCTAAATTGAGAGCAAGATCCAAATACGCAAATTAATTTTAACTTGGAGATATACGGCATAATAATCAATCCCACGGTTTTGGGTAATAAATTAATATATAGATAATGAATCTAACTAATATGGCAATAATTTGTAGAGGACATTAATTCCGAATCGGCAATACTTTACTGTAGGAAACTCCAAGAGGACTATTGACATCAACTCATCAGCTGCGTAACTGCCAATTGCCTCGTAAATTGGACTTTCATATGCAGATTGCTCCAATATTCCGTATCGCAGGAGAACACTCTCCAGGAATTTTCTGGGCCATTAGTATGAGAGCGGAAATGATTGCTAAAATCTCAGCGCATTAAATTCACCAACAACTATGCTGAGAACAACTAGAATTGACCAATGTTTTCAACATTTTCAAGTCTTCTACTCAAAAAATGCTTCGAATTCTTTTCGTTTCTTGCTAGGTTGATCCAACTTACGACCTACTCAACGCAAACTTTGTTCTTGTTTCGGAATTTTGGAAGCTCGCAAGTACTTGCTATTTCGGTCATGCAACCAAGGCCGTAAGGTACCAGCTTAAAGTTTGTGGTCCGTTCCGTATCCGTCTCCTGGGACTACATCAATCAATTATCTCTTTGAGTCACATTTGCAACCTCAATAACGCCAATTGCTTCCATTCCAGAAATCACGGGGACCAGCGCGATGAGCTACACTAGTTTACGTTACATCAGTTTTGCATTCAATAACACCGTGTAAACAAGTGGAGAACTGGCTTAGTGGAGAAGTTACTAAATGGGGAATAGATGGTACCTTTATTAAGGCACTTAGGTCCGTTATTATCCGCTGTTCAAACTATTGTGACTGTGGCTGTAATAGATATTAGGGCTCAGTCGGGTTTGCGCATGTGCTCCAAAGCTGGCTGATGAATTCCGGTCATCCCGTTAGTAGAGGTTTCTGGCATCCCATCCCATCCCATCCCATCCCATCCTGCCTTCGGGGTTCTCAACCTGGCTGGGCATTACGAAGCTTCACCTATGACCGTCGCCGTTCCGTCTACCACCTGCAAAAGTGTTAATGTTGATGTGGGGTTCCAATGGAAGTGAACTTAATGGTGATTTCGCTAAGGTGTGCTGGAATTGACTTCTATGCACCACCATTTGATGATTACAATGCTGGAACGTGTAAGAAATACATGTTTACCTTAAGGCAATGTAAAATCAGTGTGACTCACTAATTTTCGTTGGTATGGAATTTAAGGCACGGTTTTTAGGCGGATTTATTAATATCCTCCGAAAACCCATGGGGTCGTGTGCGGAGAATATGATTATTTTTCCTACCTAGGACCCTGGATTTATTGGTAAGCATATGGAAAGGGCTATGATGGATTCCCATTTGGTATTCATAGTTTAACGTAACTCCGGATCTCGCATGTTGTAGACTGTAACAAAGAATTCCGTCACCTTCTTGAAAAGAGTTTTACTAATTGGATATATGCTTAGAAAGCAACTCCGCATATTATTGGTACATAGACTTCCTCAAAAATTACTGGCTACAACGTGTGGAACATTAAGGGTTTTGCCACCTAATTAGGGGGTATATGTATTTCACCCATATCAAGACTTTGCTGTGTTTTTGGATTCTGATTTAATACACAAGGCGAAAGGTAAATAATTGACATGGATAGAAGGTCGGAAAGCCACGAAGTCAGCAATTGTGATTCCATTGGCAACTGCAAATATCTATTTGATACCACTTCATGATGATTTGACTTACTTGAACTAAACACCACTTCTCATCATAAGATCCATCTCGGAGTAATTATAAGACCAATGGTACGGCAGAAACAAGACGACGATATCAATTATTAGGGCAATTATTGATTAGTTGATTACATACCCAAACAGCCATTTCACCATTTGTTTTCATGATATGAATGATTTTGGGAGAATATTAACAGATTTCAAAAATTTATACCTCAGGTAATGGACTTGTTAGATACCAAACTGCAATACTCTAGAAAACCCATTTACTGAAAATATTAGCCACGGTATTTTTTTTTATCATCATGATTTGGGAGATGTATTAAAAATACAAACTCAAGAGGTCGTAATTGATTACTCATAACAAATATGGATACGAAAATTGAAAATTATAGGTTCACCGAGTATCGGGATGCTTCAACAGGAGATCTAGGCACCATAACCAAACAAAGCCGTGATACCCAATGCAATTTCTCGCCCAAAGGCATTTTTTAACTTAATTGCATCACAAGACTTTAAGGGTCTGAGGCATCGCAAAATGGGACCCCTTACAGAGGATTAAATCATTCGGGTCAAAGGAGTTTAATTTTGGGTCTCAAGCAAGACTTATCAAACCAGTCTGAATAAAATTCATGTGTCAAGCAACATACTTGCTTGACACGGCTGCGAATTTGGTTGGGTATACTTGGCTCAGAACCTTTGCAATCAAGAAGGATGACCAGAGATAAGTCCCTTAGACCGTGGATTTTGCTACAAGCCGGATACTGTGATCAGTATGCTTAAAAGAGTGCTTGCTAGATCAAGAATATCCTTAGAATCTATGCATATTCTGGTACACTTGAAACATGGAGCCAGCAACAAGGCTTTGCCTCTTAACGAGATGATAGAAAATGCTGGAATATGACCTATATGTCACCAAAATGTGCCATCAATTCTGCTTCCCCATTGAATCATCCTTCAGATGACTTCTGGGGTCAACCAGCTCACAATTGTATGAAATGGGCACATCTTGTAATGTATTTAGATTTTCACGCACCGGATTTTCTCTGTCCGATATGGTAATTGAGAATGAAACGAAGGGCTAGAATGCTGAGTCATGTTTTCTGCTGGCTGTTCCAATTGCACTGTCCAGGCCATATGGAGCAATTGGGACTTGCTTTCCCACATTGACTTGACAGTATGAGACTCTTTGGCACTATTGGATGAGATGAATGTACTGTATGAGATGAATGCACTGTTACTTTGGTGCCCAATTTGGCGAATAGGTCTCGGAAAAATAGGTGAGTAATTCGCATCCTCTTGACCAGCTATCCACCCAATTCTTTGGCCTACGAGTGTCCGAATGGCCGTTTGGCCTATTAATTATTGTATTAGTCTATTAAATCCCTATATCATTACCCATTTAGTTGTTTTTGATCACAGCAAAGCCGAAAAGCTCTCCAAAGAAAGAACCCTCGAATTTGGACTCAGTCTTGAGATTGTTGGCTCTAATGTCCTTCATTATTTGTGCTTCCTTTTCGGCAGCAGACATCTTGATAATAGTTTGTGCAATCATTGCGGTGTGTGTAGTAATAGCAGGTAAAGTGGAGGAATAGTTCGACTTTCAAACCTGTCGATGCATCGCTTTATATACTACAAAACTTTTCTATGCGAGCCGCCTCGCCGCGCTATTTCTCCGAATGCACTCCGAATTGTTTGAGGCGCTGCAGCATCCATAGGACCGAATCTGCATGGCAGTGCTCCTAAACCCGGTTTGCGGGAGAATCCTGAGGCCAGAAGGCTGGTCCAAACTGCGATGTTCCGGCCATCCGTAGCCACGTCATACCAATACACATCCACCGGTGTTTAGGTAACTCAATTGCTTCATTTCCGCCGTCATACCACCGGATTTTAACACCTGTAGTCACAAAAGAAATTTGCATTGGAGGTGATGGCATGAACCACATCTTCGCGAGAGTAGAAGCCAGCTGATTGGCTGTGACGCGTGGTGGCGGGGTAAAGGAGGGGTCAAGGAGAAACAACTGGCCCCAACCGTATGCTGGTTGGGTTGAGGCAAGGTGGTGGTGGGTTGGGAGAAAGGAGTTAAGCCATGCGGGAACCAGTAATTAGTCGATTGAAAGATAATCCGGCCAGCAACAGTGGAGCCGGATGGAAGGTTAGTTGTTGCGCCAAACCTTAACTTTAACGGACACTCGCGTATCCGTTTGCCCGAAAATATTTTCCGATCGGCAACCGTTTCCCATCGGAGTCGGAGTTTCACCTGCGAGGGGCAGGTGACGCCTCGGGCCAACGGAAAGATGCGTCAGGGAAAAGAGGGGAGTTAGCGGCTATAGTGAGTCAAAACCCGAGGTCACGTGACCTGTATAAAAATCTTATTTTCTTTCGAAATTCCAACTTTTCAGACTTTTTGCAATTAAGTGGTGAAATTCACCAGTTTCCATTAAAATGTTATAACCAGTGGATTGAATTCTTATCACGTGGCATAACCACCTAACCGCCAACAGCATGATTACTAATTTATTGTAAGCACCCAATGGCTTCAGGTTAAACCCATGTATTAAACTACATAATTCACATTACATCAAAACCATTTCTGGTTATTCCAGCTTGTGCCATTGACGCAATTATTCACTGACATAAATCTAAAATGCACGATGGTCTCACCCATTCCACCTACTTGCTGTTTGTTATATATGCCTAAGGCCGTACCCTAACCTGGTCTTCAAACCAGTCAGTAATTCCTCTTCTGGGTTCCACCTTTTTCTCATCACACTCAAACACACATTCGTTTATCTTGATGTACTCCAAGTGCAGGTTGTATTTCAGGTACAACAATGCAACATGTTGGACCTTGTACCACTCATCGTAGATCGAAGGATGAACCATCCCCAACCCCAAGTTAGGAGCTCCACCAGCTTTATTTCCAAATATTTCGAGAATATGGAGATTGTCTAGTTTCTGGATGAATTCAGTGACGGCTTCTAATTGGCTTCCGGGATTCAACCTCAAGCTCTCCAATTTAGTCAAGCATGCAAGGTGGGTATAGAATATCGTACCTCTAGGGACGGAACGCAAGAGATCGATATAATTATCGTTTATGCCAAACACTTCCTCCCTTATCTCAACTGAAAGTTTCTTGAGCGTATGTTGGAAGAACCCAATGGCACAAGCGTAAACCTCAAAAAAAAGCTCTGTTCCTCCTTCCTCATCCATCATGTTCTTGAGTGGATTATTGCGAATGGTCAAATCGAGAGACTCAAGTGCTTTGGAGCCCAAGTGTATTAAAAAGTTGGGTACACCATCACGCATCGCTTCTCTATAGTCAAGTGCCAAATGTTTCAAGCTAGTGAGTTTGGGGCTGATTTGTTCCAATATACTTGGATATGTATCCAGCACATCGTTGTATTCCAGGATACTACGCAAAATTAACGTTTGAAGATTGCTCAATTCTACCGATTCACAGAGCTTCTTTCCATCTTTTGGATCCCATGACATACTGTCCAAAGTTAAGCTGGTCAAGTTAGTCAATTTTCTGAGTCTGGTCTTGTAGAACATTGACATTATGTCGTCTTCGGGAAGCACAGCAGTTCCAACTCCCATTAATTCCACACAGTGCGGACTTAACAGTCTGGTCCATATGTAGTCTGGTTCCCTTTGATACCTGTTGAGCACAAGGGTTTCAAGGTTATCGCAAACTTGTGAACTATCGTTGGCTATCAAATTATCGACAATTTGCAACAAGTACTTGGAATTTTGGAAGTATTGGATTTGGAAATTGACCAAACTCGGAAATGATAAACCTTTGAATTCATCTACACTAGGCATTTGTAGATTATCGCCAAATTTGATGTTTAGTACCAAGGTTGTGACGAGATCCTTATTTGGTAGTTTCTGTAGGTACTCAATTCTGAAGCTATCGTTCAACCACACCAACTCACTCAAATGAAGCATTTCTGAAAACAATTCCAACAACGTGTCATGCAATTCGTGGTCGTATGGATTGAGGGAGTCAGGGAGTTCGATTACTTCGAATCTTCTTATGAAGTGGGAGTTTTTGTTTATCGTTGACCTTAAAAACCGTTTAAATGCAAATGCAGAGTTGACATAAGTACACGAGGACTTGACTTGATGGCCTTCGAATTTGGTGGATTTTATGTATCCATACTCTTTTTCATTATCGAATCTACTGTACAGCTGGTCCACCACAATATGCTGTAATAGCCTTGTGATGGTGGATTCGTACACCAACTTTGAAACTAGGAGGAGGTTTAGACAGTCATACTGAGAGAGTTCACTGGCAATTCGGAATCTAATTTCGAATGGAAGGTCCTGGAAAGTCAATGAACTGGACGAAATGACCTTGTTTTCGGTAAGTTCTGGCGATGTTTCGGTGTTCGTGCTGGAGTGAACTTCTGATACCTCCTTTTCCACCTTTGGATCCAGAAGTTTAGTGGCCTCGAGTTCGGCAGATAAACTTGCTTCCGTAGTATGCTCGTTCATGTTGGGATTGTAAGGGTTTTTGGAGTACCCAATTGGGGAATTGATTGCGTTAACATCAACCATTATTCTTTCATCTCCTAGTTTAGTTGAATTCAGCAAATCAAGGGATATTATGTAATTGACTCCACGTGATGACTATTTAAGAATAGTGATACGAAAACTGGGGAAACTTGAGAACAGTAAGTTAAAGGCACAATTGCGGGAGATTTCAGAAAATCAGTTTAATTAATTAGATATTCATTTCAGAAGGGACAGTTGATTTTATTCTATGTCCTCAATTGCTCCAAAATGTGTTTATTTACTAAGTGATACTGTAGAAGGAACAACTTGGAGTTTTTTGGAGAAGAACGTTGGACCAAGAACCCTCGACTAAACTGAAATCGGTACCTAACCATGTTTAATTAGTATATAATATAGTGTTTCCAAAGAATATAAAACTCCTCAATGACCTTAACACCCCAAACAGCATATCAATAGGAAATTATTCATACTGTAGGTAAATGCGTGATAAATGTAGTGCACAAAAGATCAATGTGGATCAAAGTGGAACAATGCGGATAATTAGAGATCAATAGATCAATCGAGCTAAAGAACATGCTACAGTGAACAGATCAATTCAATGAATTCTATCACTTCTATCACTTCTATCACTTCTATCACTTCCATCAATTCCACCAGTTCTATCAATTCCATCAACTCCATGCATTCCTTCCAATTAGCTTTTTCCTATGAACTCAAACGGACTCTACTTAGCTCAAATAAACAATTATGAACTCTCAAGAACTTTGATCCAATCTCTATTTTGCTTCCCTCTCACTCAGTGTTCCTTCTAATTATTCTCACTTATTTCTCCATATTACAAAATCATGCGGTACCATTTTATGCGCGTAATATAAATGGTGAATTTTTCACACTCACTGAACTTTGAAACACATTTGCCGTAGGCAACCTAAACGAGTAGAACCACCGTTTGATTAACACCTGACACACCCTAATTACTGGCAACACCTGCCCACTAACTGAATCGGCCAATGGGCCCTGGTTCCATGAGAAAACCACCGTAAAATCGCACACATTCCACTTTTCTGACGCGTTTTCTGGTCTTTTTTGACACCACCAAGGCAGCCCTGTTCCAGGCTGCGTTCTGGCCTCCTGCCACAGGCATACGAGGCGTGCGGTGGTGTTACTGGTGAACCACTACCCGAACACTATCACCGATGGGGGACAAGTGAACAGGGGATCCACCCTCGGAACTGGCAAAAGCGACCGCAACCCCCCCGGTAAATTGTATTACGGCCGTAGCCCCCGCTCTCGGAAAATTACACCACGTGATACAATTTACCTTTCCGTACCCTCGGAATACATCACGTGACCGCACCCACCGCTAAACGAAACCACATTCCAATTCCTACCTCCACGTAACCCCCCGATCCACATCCTTCAACGCATCCAAATCTTCTGTTTTGGGGCCCCAGCTTGCCCGAATTTCCACACAAAACTTTCCTTCCAGTTTTTTTCCCGAAAAAAATGGCCGACGAATCGCTCGATGTTCGATTAACAAAAGAGGTCACTCTCTTGTCCACCAAGTTGGTGACGGCTGTAGCCAAACAACTGGAGTTGGAGGAGGTCACGCTTCTGCTCCACAAAGAAATGGGCCAATTGAAGTCCTCCAACGCCAAGTTGGTGCAGTATGAGGAGTGGTACAAGCTCTTGGTACCCAAATACAGCAAAGTGCAAGATGAATTACGAAAAACACGAGAAGCCAAACGAGTAGCAGAGGCAGAGAATGCCAAACTTCAAGGCGAAGTGGAGGACTTGACAGCGTCGTTGTTCAACGAGGCCAACCAGATGGTCAGCAATGCATCGAGAGAGACATACAATTTCAAGGTCAAGAACCGCAAGTTATACGAGGAGATCGACGAAAAAAACACCATTATCGACGACTTACAAGAACAGTTGAAGGACTTGAAGGAGTTGTTCTTCAAGATCGAGGAGCAGCAGAAGCAATCATCGGCAACCACATCTCGTATCGGTACCCCCAGAATAGAGGGAGAATTCAATGTGACACCCGTCAATCCCCTGGCAGACGACATAGCCACCACCTCAGGCAACTCCAAGGTAGAGGACGAGTTACCACCTCATTTGGAGCCCCACGTCACTGCATACCATTTACAGCAATTAAACTCGTTGCTCTATGCCCCGAAGGTCAGCTCGGTGAGATTGGACTTAAACAATTATAACCAGGAATTCAAGGGCTTCATCTATACCTTGATCAAGCCGGATTTCCAGTTCGACTTGACCAACTTGAAAACGTTGAAATACTTCAAAACCTTGTGGGCAGAGGAATTGGAACATTCCTTGTCCTCGATTCCTTCATTGCCTAATAATTCCTTAATAAACAGATGGCAGAAGGGTAAGAATTTCTGGAGTTGCGTGGTCGAGGGCCGTGCCATGATTGAGCCTGTCAAGGGTATTAATGAAACGTTCAAGACAAACTATAGGGGAGGATTGAGAACCAACGGAACAGCAGCAACACCAGGGGTCACTCCCGTGGCAATTAATCACCCCTGCAGTTTCTGCGGTGAATCAAGAGAAGACATATTAGAGCACTCCCGTCTATACTATTTTAAGTTGTTGCATGGAGGAACCACCTACCTCGATTCCTCGGTTTCTTCCGAGGCCGACCATATCGCAAGTTATCCCTTGTGCAACTACTGCTTGCTTAAACTTAGAAACATTTGTGATTTCTTTGCAAAGTTAAGATCTATTCACGCTAATGTCTACAAATTAAAGCCTCTGCAATCATTTGAGGAGTATGCTCTTGTGAACAACAATTCGAGCGTTTTCAAACGGAATTCAAGTTCCTTTAGTGGATTCAATACTGCTCAAAAAGATTCTTCTAATACAAGTGATACCGAAAGTACCAGTGACTTGATCAATACTGATTTCAACAGGATACATCTAGACCAAGTTGAAGAATCCAAATTAATCAAGATCTATGTGATGTTAGCACACATTCGCAGCAGAATCTTTTGGAGTAGAATCGGAGTATGGGATACTCCTGATAACATCAGCGATCTCAATATTGATGAAGTGTCTCATGACGTGTTTGGAAATATGGTTGCTCCAGCCAATTCCAACGCTTCCATTAGAAGTACATCTGCAGCTTCCACACCTGCAGTGTTGGCCAGTGCCACAGTTCCTGGAATGGAGGATGAAAGAGCCAAATACGGTGGTATACAAGAGGAGATATCTGACAGAAAACACAGTTCAGATTTCTCCAAGGAACGAAACCATGGAACCAAGGGAGGAGAAACTGTTGATCAGATCAAGGATGCCAAGATTCAAAGCACTGTGGCAGAAATAGTCAATAAGGTGGAAAATTACAGCAATGACGACTCAGCTGATGATGTGAGTATCAGCTCAGGAACCAGTGGTCATAGTAAAGAACGGTTGAAGCGGAAGGACTCTAAATCCAAGAAGTTCACTCAAAAAATGAACAATGACTTGGACGAAACATTGGAGATGTTGAAAGAGAGCATTGGAGAAGGAGACCAATGAGCAGCATGTGTTGGCGAACGCCAGCTACAAGCACCCCATTCCAACTACCCAATTATTATAGAGATCAACATGTGGACCATAAAGATGCATCCCCGATGCTTTAGATATATCTTGTACCTAGTAGTTTCTGGGTTAGAAGCCAGAACCAGGATTGTGGCGGAAATCCCCAGACAATAATCGTCGTTATGGAATGGGGTTCCTTCCTACATGCCACGCAACACTTTATTGATCCCCACTGCTAATCGCATAGACAAATCGTTTGACACTTTATAATTACTCTTATTTATAATTACAATGCGACTTAATCATCATTAGTTAAAAATAGTTTACCTCACGGAAACCCTTGCAATTAATTAGAGTGAGGGAGACGACTATGAGCCATTGTCCACAAACCCCACCACCTCCAGGCCCCACGCTTCTACTTGTGAAATATGTGCTATTACGCCAGCTTTTGTAGTACCAGATCACTGTTTATTCTCGATTTACCATCCTCGGTGTAAGTTATCATAGTGGAGTTGTCGGTGATGATTGATTCTCCGTAATATACCCAAACAGGCAGGAAAAAGATACAGGTGCCACAAAAGGAGAATGATACACCTAGACGCAACCGCCAAACTCCTTATTGTCCAGACCGCCGTTGTACAGCCTTACTAATGCCAGGGGAAGTGGCACCTTCCACTGAAGAGCCAGGCTGGTGGTGGTATTTCTAGGCTGGGAGGCCAAATTGTCACTAAATTTATGCGTATTACACGCGACGCGTCGCAGATCACCGCCTACTACCGGGGTTCCCACCACAACCATAACCATGCCACTGCCCCATAGACGACAGGGCCACTATTGGATGAAATTGCAAGGAATAACCACATGGAAACGCCAGCGACCACAGGGCAATGGTTACCGCACATTACCGGCAAATGTATACTAATCCCAGCAACGAGCCCACAAGTGGTTCCATTAAGTTACAAATGGAGAACATGATGGCTGTGCACTGCATAGTGCCACTGGCCTGAGATGGACATATTGGCTCACCCTTTCAGGAAAAGGGTCCCAGTAGAGTGTCCCTGGGAGCCATTTGGGGCACCTAATTGGGAAGGGTACAATTGAACCAGCACAGCACCAGTGAGGCATTGCACAATTAACCAATTGAGAATTGACTTTGTTGGCGGATTATTTTTGTGCTGTTCTGATTGTTATCATGTTATTCTATTTGTTTTTCTATTTGTTATACTATTTGTTATACTATTTGTAATTCTTGTTATTCTTGTTATTCTCCGCTATTCTTGTTATTCTGTTATTTTCCGCTATTCTTGTTATCAGTTGTTCGTACTATTCGTTCAAGCTGACTTTTCATACTGGCGTAGGCCCGTTGGACATTTTCCCCATTAGGGAGAAAACGTTAGTGCTACGTGTCGCGATGCATAGGCCGCCTACTGGTTACCGTAGAGTTCGCACTGTGACCAGCACCATGAATAGACGAGAGTTCCAGGTTGAGCCAGATCTTTGCCGGCACTCCATCGTTGGAGTCCGATTGTGTGATGAAGTCATATGGTCAGCGAATGTAACCACCGGCTAATTGTCGGTGGTTCTGCCCTTCCATCCGGGGGTTATCCAGGGTGCCAAACAGGTGGTTTTCCAATGGCTATTTTAACGGTGCAATCCCCGTGGTGCAAATCTCTGTCGTCGCTTGCGGGACCCGGCACAACACCGCAAACGGTTACTGAAACGGTCTGCCCATACCGAAACCTTGTGGACAACCAGCCATATTTCATCCACATTCCCAAGGCCATTGCCAGGCGAGAGGCTGGGGCTGGAGGCTGGAGACGGGAGACCGGAGTCCAGGGCTGGAACTGTCACAATAGCATCTATCGCATGCTCCAGATGGCCCGTATTGGCACCTATTATTACCACGGTGGGGACTTTTTGCATTTTCCGCTGGAAATAGTGCGCGCCTGGTTCTACATCGCCACCATCACTTTGGCACCATTTGGGACATTTCTGGAACCTTGACAGCCTAAGGCCACACTAGAAACAACCCTGGCGTAAAACTGCACACCAGATTGTCTGTTTTACTACCATGTGTTAGTAGAGTTAGTAGGGGGCTGGAAAACACCCCAAGTGTAAAACAATCCCCACAACTCCTCAAACCACCACCGAAATTAGAACCCAAACCAAACTAAAACAAATTGCATATAGTGGGCCGTAGAATCAACAGTTTTTCGAATCTCCACTATTAGTTTGTCTCTCCATGTCAGAATCTCTACATTTTGGAATCTCTCCCTATCATTCTCTGCCTATCATTCTCTCCTTATTATAATCTCAACTTTTCATAATCTATTCACGGTATTCTTCTTGTGTATCCACTTGCCTAATCTACTTCGTAACCGTTATCAATCCCTCTGTCCTGTGCCAATGTTACCTCACCCGGCCTACTTCTGCCACCAACTGTCGCACCAAGCATTTTCTTTCCCTCTATTATCCACCGCCATGGAACGCCATTTCCCCTAATCGGTGGTACCAACGCGTATGATAGTTTAATCCCGCACCGCGTGAATCCTCGTCCATCAACTCCGTTTCCTCGCTAACTTCCCTGTCCACTGGCTCCAGTGGCCCCACGCAGGTCCACAACTATATACACTCCCCTCACGTCGACTAAACTAACCACATTCTTCAGATTCGTTTCCGTCTCCAGCACACCATTTCTCTGCCGTAACCGTTGCATCCTTCCCGGCAGCATCCTTCACCACCTCCCCAGTCTGTACACCACCGCAACACCCCCAATTCCTTCCTGTACACCACCATCACCTATCCGTCCATCATAACTCCCACATTCACCTCCACCATCGTGCCATGAGGAGAAAGACGGATCTTCCTCCTTTGCCCACGTCGCTAAACAACCAGATCGTCGATGATCTCAATAACTCAAGAGCTTACAGCTCATATCGAACCGCGTCGTCTTCCAACAACCTGTCGGTTCCCGACAAGAACAGCAACAGGGTTTCATCCAGTTCCATCTTCAGCTTGAGGAAGGCTAAGGAGCGTTATGGCCATGGCAGTGAAAGCCTCAGCGATTCGTCCTCCATCGACTCCTCCAGCACCGGAGGAGGACCCTCGTCCGTGCTGTCCCACCCACCAGTACAACCGCCTCCCTCCTGGCGCCATAACAGCATTGGGTCCTCGATATCAAAATCGATCACCAACCGCTCGGTCTCCTCTGCCTCCACCAGCATAGTACCCACGTCGCAAATCACTAATTCCAACCACTCGCGCCATTCCTCGGCCTACAGCATTTCCACCGTCAACGGTGCCCCATCCAAGAACCCCTACGACACTCCTACCGCGGTCAATCCCTCCACAAACTCTGGCAACTCCCTAATGAAGTCCTCCTCCACCTCCTCTCGTGCAAGCACCTCCAACGGGTCCCGCAAGTCCATCTCTGGTCCCTCCATAATATCCCGCCCTTCGTTGTCTCTCGCAGGAAACAACGATCCGTTGATAGCAGGAAGCATGAATGGGTTTATGCTTGAAAAGCCCAACCTGGTGTTTGAAATCGACAGAATGTTCAAGTCCTTGATGGAAAAGAGAGACTTCAAATCTTTACCAGCACAGGCCAAACAAGAAATGTCCCATTATAATCCCGATAAAAAGTGGATGTTAATCTATCAAGATGCCTTGACCGAGTATAAGCGCTCACAGTCTTCTGGTAGCTTAAGTAAGACAGAAAACACAAAAACCCCCGAGTTCTACACCAAGAAATTACTCTCCAAGACCATTCTGGCAGAACAATTAAAGAACTTATGGGTGTCCTTACGTACAGAACCAATAGATTGGGTGAGAAACTTCATATACGATTGTCAAGGTGACGCATTATTATCAGCATATTTACTCAAGGTACAAGAACAAATTTACCTGGCAGAAATAACAGATATCAATGATGAAATCTTTGATAAAGAATTTAATACCCTTAAAGCCCTCAAGTGCATGATGAATCAAAAATTGGGTGCTGAAAGAGTCAGAACGGACGCAAATTTATACATTAGTGCAGTTGCTGGGTCTTTGCTCTCTCCTCGTATTCTCACTAGAAAAATAGCACAAGAATCCTTAACCTTCATGATTGCATACTACAGCCAAACAGATGGTGAACATCAAGGAAAATATCACAAAATCTTGAAGGCATTGGATTCAATCCCCACAAAACCTTACTTTGAATTCGAATCAGACCAACCACCTAATATTACCACTCCTAACAAAAGATCATCCATGGTATCCTTTGCATCTAATAATAACAAAAAGCAATTGGTCCGTAAACCTCCCATACCCGAACAGTATAAGCGTTTTGAGTTATGGTTAAGATTAGTCGAGAAGACCCTCGATGGCAAAGGAAAGTACATGAATTCACTTGTTGGAGCAAGCGATGAATTGAAATACATTCATGCGGGATCATCAAATATCAATAATTCAGGAAATGTTGAGAATCATCTTTTAGAATATTTGCTTGGAACGATGTTGTTGATCAATACAATAATTCAATATGGGCTCGATTATAGAATCAGGGTACATTTGCGAGCACAATTTATTGCAGCTGGTCTTAATCGTTTGTTAGATCGATTCCAAGAACTTGGATATGAAAACTTGAATCAACAGTGCATGAAGTTTGCGGAAATGCAAGAAAATGATGAAATGGAACTCAAGAGTAGAGAACAAATAGATGAAAACCTTGATTTCAGCAATCCGGTTGACTTGATTACATCAATGTGGGAAAATATCAAGAATAGTGAAGCTCAAGGTTATTTCTTGAGTGCTATTCAACATTTATACTTAAATCAAAGTGACAAGAAGGAAAATTCCGAAGATCTCAATAGAAGTTTGAGGTTACTTGATGGCTTGATTCAAAATGTATCAATGGTACACACAACAAGTGATGACTCTGCTGTGGGTATCGCGATAAACAGATTATTTTCAAGTCTCAGTACCGACGATCAATACAGAAGAGCACTTGATGAAGTTAAGAACTATAAGAAGATTGCAGAAGAAGCAACTGCTGAACGCGATGAAATGTCGCGGCAACTATCTTTGGGTGCAGATGGAATCATAGCCGATTTGACAAATGAGGTTAGAGAGCAGGAGAACGTATTGACGAGAACTAGAAGGCTCAACGAAGAATTAAGTCATGATTTAGAAGAGTTGAAAAAGAAGCATTTAATAGAGAAACAAGAACAAGAGCTTGAAATGCGTGAGTTACTAGTAATGTTGAATAATTCCCAGATAGATACCAAGAGAAAGGATAACAAAACTACAGTTTCAATCCAGACAAATAATGAAAAGTTAATCAAGAAGCTTCAGAAACAAATTCATAGGAAAAAGGCTGAATACAGATTGGATAATCGTCAATTTGGTACTCAAGTGGAGCCTTCTTCGAGATTAAGAGCATTGAGAGACCAAATGGGAGACATTGAGAATATGGCTAGAGAATTAGAAATGACTGATTTCGAAACATATGTTGACCCACTGGATGATGTGATAATAGAAGAGTCACCCTCAGAGCCTGAAGCTAATGACCCTGTTTCTGAATCATCAGAGGAAGAAACTATTATTGAAGAGCCAATACCTAAGGGCCCACCAAGAGCAGCTAGAGTTGATGACTTACGCAAACTTGATTCACTTAGAAAGAAGTTGGCTTCATTACAAAGTGAGTCAAATGACATCATGAAGTTCAACAACAAATCGATGTTTAATAAGCAAAAGTTCCTCGCAATGGAAAGATTACGGGAATTGGAAATGAATTTCAAGGATTTCAACATTGATTTTGATTGGCAAGATGAGCCAGAAAAAGCTTCCCCTTCGTTTAACATGGAAGAACAAGTTGACCCATCCATTAAATCCAAGATCAAGGAAGAATTGGAAGAGGTTGAAAGATTGAAGGAGCAATTAAAGAAGAAGTTGGCGGAGGCTGAAAAAGAGAGTGCGAAACCGACCAGCTCAAAGAGACATTCTGTTATTATGGACAGGATAGAAGCAAAGTACATTCAAGGAAAGGTTGAACCACCTAGCAATGTGATAAAAGGTTCATCCACTACGAATAACTATAAAAACCACAGGATGACAACAGTAGAGGCAATGAACCCCAAATTTCTTCAAGAATTGAGTTCAAAGGTCTCTAGGGCAGAGCCAATCGATGGAAGCGAAAATTCAGACGAATTTGTGGACTCTGTTGACATGGAAACCCCTTCACCTAAAATCACAGGAAGCACTTCAAATTTGACAGAAGATGCTCCCGAGAGTAAATCTAGCCCAACAAAGAATAACCCCACACAGAGTATAGATGATACATCAAAATCTAATTCACCACCACCACCACCACCACCACCACCACCACCTCCTCCTCCTATGCCTTCTATATTAAATGGTGCAGGTTCCACTTCCTCTCCTCCTCCTCCACCACCACCACCACCACCCATGCCTTCTATTTTTGGTGGTGCCGCTCCACCACCACCACCACCGCCACCACCACCATTCTCATCTAATAAAAACTCACCAATAATCACTCCAGTTGAGAGAAGTCCAAGCCCATTCGATAATTTCCCAAGAGCTAAGAAAAAATTGAAACAATTGCACTGGGAGAAACTAGACAATACTTCCTCAAATTCATTCTGGAATGCAACACAAACGGAATCTATTGCTTCTGAGTTGATGTCTAAAGGTATTTTCGATGAAATCGAACTCATCTTTGCAGCTAAAGAGATAAAGAAATTGGCAACAAAAAAGAAGGAAGATATCGACAAAGTATCATTCTTATCCCGTGAAATGGCACAGCATTTCAGTATTAATTTACATTCGTTTAATGGACTTTCGGATGAAGAATTAATCGCTAAAGTTTTGAGGTGTGACAAAGATGTTATCCAAAATCACGCAGTTCTAGAATTTTTTAGTAGAGAAGATGTTGTTGAGATTTCCAACAGTTTAGCCAGAAACTTCGAGCCATATTCCACAGACTTCAAGGCAGAAGAACCAACCAAACCAGATAAGGATCCAAATGAATTACAAAGACCTGATCGTATTTATTTGGAATTAATTTATAACTTGCAACATTACTGGAAGTCAAGAATCAGGGCTTTATCCATGGTCGCTAATTATGAGAAAGATTATGAAGATCTTGTTACGAAGTTAAGATCTATTGATCAAGCCGTTGAGGATATAACCAATTCTAAGCACTTACGAAGCGTGTTTGAAATTATTCTTACTGTTGGTAATTTCATGAATGATTCTACCAAGCAAGCACAAGGATTCAAGTTAAGTTCTTTGCAAAGGTTGAGTTTTATGAAAGATGATAAGAATAGTATGACATTCTTGCATTACGTGGAAAAAATTATCAGACAGCAATACCCTGAAGTATTGGAATTCATAAATGAATTATCAAAGTGCGTTGAAATTGCTAAATTTTCGATCGAGTCGATTTCCAATGATTGTAAAGATTACGCCAAATCTATTAAGAATGTTCAAAGCTCCATCGATATTGGAAATTTGAGTGATTTATCAATATTCCATCCAAATGACCGGGTTCTTAAAGTGGTTTTACCCACCGTACCAAAAGCAAAGAGAAAGAGTGAATTATTGCTTGATCAATCTAACTATACTTTCAAGGAATTCGACAAATTAATGAGATATTTTGGTGAAGATCCTAGTGATTCATTTGTTAGAAACTCATTCATAAGCAAGTTCGCAAATTTCATTAAAGATTTCAAGCGTGCTCAGTCCGAGAATCTTAAACGTGAAGAGGAAATTAGGATCTATGAACAACGTAAGAAGCTTTTGGAAGCACCTAAGAGACTGGTAGCTAAAGAACAAGGAGGCGAAGACAATGAAGCAGAAGGTGATGATGCCAATGTTATGGATTCCTTGTTAGAAAAATTGAAAGCTGCAGGACCACCTAAAGGAGAACCTTCATCTGCTCGAAAAAGGGCTTTAATGAGAAAGCACTTAATGGAAACGCAGAAAAAGGGAACTTCACCCACTGCTTCAAAGATTCAAATACAAAACCCAAGCACTTTGAGTATTGTTGAGGATGAGGGCTCACCATTGGATGAAGCATTCTCATCATCACCCGTTTCAGATGCTAATACTAGTGTCGATGCTGAAGAAGAAGGGACAGAAGGTTATTTGAGTTCTAGAGCAAGAAATTTATTACAAGAATTACGTGGAAATGCTGATAATACCCCAACAGAAAGATTAAGCGCAGCACAGAAGTTTAGACAAGAAAGATTGAAGAAAAAGGTTTCAAATATTGCACTAAATGATGAAGAGCCTAGTGAAGAGTCTCCCGAGTCAAGCAACATTTCAGAGTCTGGATAAGATTTAAAATCATCGCTCCAGATCTCAAACATTATTACAATTCAACCTCACAGTCAAATTGTCACACATAGAGAGTGATTTAATTAATCATTTATAATTTAATACATATTACTTGATAGATTCTAAATTTAAAGCCCAACATTTACGTCGACGATCTTAGCAAGCTCCTCTAGATCGTAGTCAATGAAAACACCATTATTTTCCTTGAAATCGAAATTGGGTTTCGAAAGTGATAAGAGACCAGTTCCACTAACTTTATTGAAAAATGGTCTCCTCAATTTGTCCACCTCATCTTCAATCAGTTGAGGCAAATCATTTCCTACATTCAAATTCTTTGTTAATCGTTTCAACTCATCACAGTCGCTTGCAACTTGCCTGATGCTCGTGAGTTCTCCATTTATACCCGAACATAATATCACATCCTGGTTAGATCGAGACGAATCTGCATCATCTTTCTCATCAGTCCATATCGCTTTCAAATTTGTCTTGTATACCTTTGAAATATTTGACATTTTAAAGTTTATCCTTGTAGTTTTGGCCAAGTTTGATTTATCCATAATACAGATTGATGAGTGCAATTTGTCGCCTGCCACTATTTTTGTTTCAAAATCAAGCAGATTGACGAAACTATTTGTTAGTGGATCACTATTAACAAATGTAATTTGGGGGGTATCATCGGGACTTTCATCCAGACATTTATAATCAAACTGGTAAATCGAATCAAATTTAGTAGTCACTAATAAGCGATCTTCATTCACAGATAAATGAATAATTTCACTTGGCAAAGTGACCAAGGTTTGAATTGGTTTTAATCTTTTACCACTAAAAATATATTTGGTTCCAAGAAGAGAGCATCCACTAGAAAATATTATATCAGATTCAAATTCGCAAATATTTGTTATTGGTTCTGAGTGCTCAAAAGTAGTAAGTTCAGTAACATTTAAGGCAGGATTAGTCGACCCAACATTAACTAAATCCAAAACCTTAAAAAAACCTTTTGATGGCGGCTCCTTCGGGATACCAAATCTATCCTTTGTCACTTTTCCATTATTTTCGACCATACTAGTTCCAATTAAAAGCTTTTTAGTAATTTTTCCACCTCTATCAACAGACCAAATGCAACACGAGATGGGGTATTCATACTTTTTGAATATTTCATCATCTTCATCAGAAGATCTTATTTTAAATTCTTTGTGTTCAACGAGTTTGAAATATCTTCTGTCAACAAACCGTATTCTCATTTTAGAATACTTGGACTTGCACAACACAGCGAACATGGATAAATATGGTATGTACATGATTTTCTTAGCATATTCAACATTAAGTTGTCTCAAATTTGGTGCTAAGAAAGTGAATATATCTGCTAGCATTAGACCGTCATCTCTTATGAATGCAAAATGAAGATTCAGGACATCTCTTTGAGAATTCTTCATGCAAGGAATTTCTGCGACATCATTAACTGATCTCTCATATATCTCGTCAAAGTATATTTTAAGTGGGTAAGTAGAATTGTAAAGATTGATGAGCCACAATCCTTTTGAGTGAACAAGTAAAAAGTTATCATTTCCAGTCACAGGTTGGAACTTGACAGACACATCGTTCAATTTCAAATAGGTTTGACAAGTTGATACTATGTTTGAATCGGGTGAAATTTCAAAAATAACAAGAAAACCATCTGAAGTACCAACGTAAACTCTCGAATTTAGAAATAAAAGGTCGCTGGGAATCAAATAAAAGCTGTTCAAGCAATTTTTGCTTTTGTACGGATTATGAGTTGATAAATCTAAAACGTCAACTAATGTAAAATCCTCTTCTATGTTGAATAATAGTATTGTTCCTTGGGCAGTGGCAATGGCAATCAAGTTTGGATCATGAGCTTTTGAATTCTTGGATGATTTGTTTTTATTAGATTCAATTCTGCCTAGCTTAACTAGACAAGGATCTGCTATGGCCAATGTTTTTTTCAAGGTCACTATGGCGTCGAAAGACATGTCAGTATTGTGTGAAAGATTAAGATCATAAAGCTGAATTGAAACACCTGCTTGACCCCCGTCTAACATGAGCACCAATATAGACCCGTTGAGATCACATCCGATAATTATCTTATCAACAAATCGATGCAGAATTTGATTATCTAAATCACTTATCATGATTCCATTAGAAGTTATTTGTAGAATGTAAAGTTTTTGGTCGATCATGATCGTGGATACTAGGAGAGTCCTTCCACCAAAAATGAAATCATCTGTAGACTCTATTTCAACAAATGCTTCGGATGAATTTGGTTGATGTTCCAATAGAAGAGTTTCAAAAGCGAACGAACAAAATAAGTATAATTTACCTTCATATTGTACGAATTGTATTTTTTCTGCTTTCCTTAACTTTCCATATGTATTACTTTTCCTCGTTGCAGTATATCCGTACCTAAAATGTGTTAGTTTTGTGTTTTTACCATAACCGGTTATTCCCCACACCTCTTGTTTGGACATACTGTTGTGAAGTTTACTCTCTCGAGTGTCCACTACCAGTATATCTAATACAGGCGCACCTTTCTTGTAATCTTTGATAATTTTGCCTTTCGTAGTTGGTAATGCCCCGTTGTTATATGGAGAATCAATGGATATTAGAGATGTGAACGATAACTCTCGATTAGATCCTGTATCGCTACCATAAATAAGACAAAACCCAGATTCACTTCTCTCTAATGAGAATATTGAGATATTATCTGGAACTTTCAAAATTGGGAAAATTTTTTGAGTATCTTTCGTGATTATGATGGAATAGATAGTCCCATTATCCGTAGAAACCAAGATTTCGGGGTCTTCCAAAAATGGATCATTATGCAAGGGTGTTTCAGGAATGTATGAAGAAGTTGGGAAAGAGATGTCTTTCCATGGTGTTTCAATTTTTCTAAATTCATATGAAGCAGACATTATATCATGAATAGTCACAACAACAAGTTCATCTTTATATACCAATAAAAAGCCCCCATTTTTGCTTAATGAAGTTATTAATATAGGAAGTGAAAATGAGCTATTAAGTGGTAGAGTTGTCTTAGTAAAACTGTGATTAATACTTTCAGCAGTGGACCAGGAGAATAAATTAATAATGAGCCTCCGGTATTCTGTAAATTCCAAGGTCATAAAAAAATTATGCGTGTCAACCTTGTTGTTCAGGTATGGCTCTGAAAAGCACAGATGAAGAATCAAGCCATCACATTCGACATTAATGTGTTTCTTAAGTCTGGTTCCACTGGATGTGGTTTCTGTATTGTAAATCCGAAAGACATCACTTGCGGAGAGGGATATTGCTGTAAGACCAGATCTATGTGATAAAAGTTGATATCCAGTAGTTTGTAAGGAAGGTAATGATTGTTTCGTATTAGTATCCCACCATTGGACTATAAATGGTTTGAAAATGGAATCATCTCCGATTGGAACATGGAAATCACCTTGGTATTTGTAGTCAGAGTCTTTGTAGTATCTAGGGACATAATATATTCTGATGAGAAGAAGGAAGCCCGATTTCAAAGATATAAAGAGCGAGTCCTCTCCTTGTATAGATGTCTCAAATTTATCTCCAGATTTCTCAGTAGCATTCAAGTTGGAAGAAGGTTGCACACTGACATTAGAGTCTTCACGGATACCTCTCAATAAACAGGAGGATCGCACCTCAGAGCTGATTGGAAACGAAACATTATTAATCATAATGGATTTTGGTTTGACAATAACCTTGATAGACTGCAACGAGGGTGGACCATAATCTGTTGTTCGTGGTTGCGAGGATGTTGGCTCATTTAGAAGATTGAAAAATTCGTCATCACTTTCGTCCTCGCTGAAAGCATCAAGCTGAGAATCTTGCTCTGTTGGGATAAGTGTTTGATAATCCTCATCGTTGAAAGAACTGCTCACAATTCCTTTGAATGGTTTATTGATTCGTACTCGAAAATTGGGGATGATATTTGTAAATATTGGCGATTCGATGAGTGTTTGTTTAATGTATTTGTAGTCATCAACTTTGTGGTCTTCTACTGACAAATCCTCTAGATTAAAGTCAGAGAAAGGTAGTTGGTCCACCTCCATAGTGATGGTTTCTAAGGTATTATTGATTTAATGCGTTTAGAGTGATCCATACCGCATACTGCATATAGACGATTGCAAAAAGCTGCTTTGGTTGTGGATTTAAAGAGTAAAAGAAAAGAAAGTTAGTGTCTGGTGGGAGGTATTAAATGTAGGAAAATCAGTCGACTTAGGCATTAATCTGAATTAAAAACCTCTCGAGTGCTTTGATTTAATTTTGTTAGTCTGACTTGACTTTCATCCAATGTTAGAAACGTAGTTTAAAAAACGGTACTCATTTGAAATTATTAAAATGTTACAAATCTGTTTGAAAATACCAACATAGTTCAAATAAACAGTTCACAAAAATTTAAATAGACTTGATAGCATTAATATTGCTTATTAGGAGATACCCTAGTAAAAGATAAGCTGGCACTGTTCTCCTTTTCCAATGGGTTGAATTGAAGACTCACTGATACTTAATCCACTTTTTCTAAGAAGAGACTTTTTTTTAAACATCTGATAGAATCGGATACCTCATTACGTCTCACTCTTTCCTCATTATTAATTCAAGAATGAAAATTTTGTTCAAACATGTCCTCTGTTTTGCACCCATTACCTTTAAAACCAGAAGATTGACAATATTCTTCACAGATTAATTTCAAGGAGTCACAACAAGAGTAAACCTTTATCATCATTTGATTTCGACTCTTCGCCCATGTTCAATACGAATTGAACTGAACTGAACAGCTTTACCCTTATCTATTCTAACTAGAGTTATCGTACAGGTCGTGCACAGCACACATATCACCACGCAAAAGCCCACGACTATAACACCTGTTAGTAGATTAGTCCAATATGTCCCAATCCTACAATAAACTCCCAAACGATGGGGCCAATGTCAATCTCCTAGACGAGGAAAACTTTATACAGCCAGATGAGATTGGATCTCAACCTTACACAGCTCCACATGATGCACAAGCTTCATCCTCAGCCCCACAAGTGATCAAACCACAATTGCCTGTGGACCCCAATTCACATATGTTTCAGCTCAATTTCTACAGAAAGTACTTTGATTTAGATAGTGAAAGATTTTTACAGAAGGTGCAACAAGCTTCGAACCCATTCAACTCAGCATTCAGTAGTTCAGATGAAGAGGATAACCAGACGGAATTGTACGGATTTATATGGATTACGGGTACTTTGATCTTCTTGATCTTCTTAAGTTCTACTGGAGCCAATATTTTGTCCCAATGGTTGCATGGCCAAAAGTCTGATTATGACTATAGTGTCAAATTGCTTAGTAAATCACTCAGCTTGTTTTACGGCTACAACCTCCTAGTTCCTGCATTGTTCTACTTTGGATCTGTCTATGGATTGAAGTTTCCCGAGCCATTTCCCTTGACTGCCCTCATTTCAATTTACGGATACACCAATATTTTGTGGTGTCCCCTTACGGTGATAAACTTCGTGCTTGTGGTATTCATCAGCAATCAAACACATCCAATTTTATTGAATGTATTGGAATGGTCCACAGTGTTAATCACTGGTGTTTTTACAGGACTCAACAATCTTGCTAAGCTATTGCCAAATATTAAGAAAAATTGGATCCTTATCAATAATGGTGATATTGAGGCTGCTACACGCTCAACATACATTGTATGTGGATGCCTTGCATTTGTGCATCTTATCTTTACTGTTTTGGTCAAGATATCATTTTTTGGCATACTCTCCTAATTTATTCTAGTATACACCTAAACACCTAAACCCTAATGCAAAGGTAGTGCGCGACCCAACACATTGGTATATAAAGAGAGAAAATTTTCTTGCGAAGTCTATCTTACTTTATTTTACTACAGATTCGATAAACAAAAGCTATTTGGAACGAAGCGAATGGTTCTTGGGGTCAAGAAACAAGACGATCTGGCGGTGATTATTTGCATTTTACCAATTGTTCCAACTGAATGATCCGTGTTGACAACTGCATTATCGTTAAGTTTCAGCCTTGTATGAGCCATAGCTTGTTTCTTGAAGAAGAGTAAGTTTAATCCCATTTCTAATGAGGAAACTTGTGACCGGGCGGACATATTGCCTTGGTTGTCCCTTCTTTGTACAATAGAGGAGGAGTCGTGGTTCAGTGTACATTTTTTGAGCTGCTGACGATCAAGAGATGCTGATAGGTCTTTTACTGAGGAAGCTTAAATAACAAGTACTAACTTCAGCCAAGAATTCATTTACTTCTTTCAAATAGCTTTTATTTGTCGACGTGTTTTTGTGATGATTTTTTATATTCACACTGTACGAGAAGAGATTCTATGACTACGACATAAAATACTGATTTAATGACTCTGAGAAACACGCTCGTCTGTAAATATAAAAGTGATTTGGAATAACGCATGGATCTATGCTCAATAACACCCCAATAATGCTATAAATGGATATCATACGATATACATGTGAGCTTGGGCATAATTAGCATTGTGCCGGGATAAAGCAGTAATCCAAGTTTTACAAACATTAACCTACTTTGTTCGACTTTGAATGTTTGACTGTGAATGTAGCACTTGAAGTTGTTCGTAAACCAAAAGCTTATTCTCGAAGTATTCAAGCTTACTGGCTTAATGCTCAATCGTATATTCGTAAGAACTTACCTTGTCGCTAGGAGCATTAGCATCATAAAATTGAATTAATCTCTGTAAACTAGGTACTAGATTGATTCTGAGTGTAAAGCTTAGTTCGAACTGAGTACTTTTCGAAAAGTAGCCCTAGGGTCTACGACTGCAAAACTTTGAAAAATTTGTAACAAAACTTGCAGAAACCGTAAAATTAAAAGACGAACTTTCAACAGTCAGCGTAAAACGTAAGTGTGATCTATACCATTGCCAAATTTGTGCTTTTAAAGTTGCCCATATCCTTGAAGTTCAATACATTTCTATCATCTTTCCATCAAAGCCCGTCCTGCACAAAGACCTCGAATTTTTCAACCCATACCATTTCATCGTGCCATCAAAAGACTATTCCTTTGACCTTCAAAGCAGTGCCTTATAATGAAAAGCCGAGTGATACTTCGGCAGCACCCAAGCAAATCACTATCGCTGACATTTAAAAGTCCGTTCGAGGTCTCTAACAATGTTTCAGTGTGCTTTAGTGCTCGAAGATACATCAGCTTTAAACCAATACGATCTGATTCCAACTCAATTCATAGTGTAACAAACACTAATCTTGCATCATCATTCAATTATAATTCCGTTCCAGGACTCAATTTCAATACTAAGTCTTCTCACGATACGTCCTTGCTATTTGACAAGGACTATTCTCATGTATATAGGCTCATTGAAGACGAAGATCTCAGAAATCGATTTTACCAATTACTTCATAGAAACAAAGGAGAGTTTTCGGACAGTGAAATAAACTCAATACATTCTACATTTTACAACCTCATCGATATACAGAGTGGGTTTCCTACACCAGAAACATTGGACATCATCTTGATTATCTGGAGTGAAGTTTTTGAAAGAAGAAACGCAAAGTCTCTAATTTTACAACAAAAGCTACTTAAAGACAGGGAAAAGTTCATTTATGTATTGATTAGAGCTGGGAAATATAATTATTATGAAAGTTGGGTGAAGCGGTTCTACAAGAGTGAATTAAAACCCACATGGGCAGACAAACTTATAAACTTATACCAACTCCAATACTCTGATGAGAAATTAACTATGAATAGAGGCACCATCATCAGATATCTCAAAAGCAATGAAAGTATTCATACCAAGAGAAAAGTGCTCTCCACGCTTGTGCATACAGGAATATTAAGTTGCACGAATACAAATGAGAAGATCGAATTCTATAAACTTTTCGTTGAATTGTGTGAATTAATTGGAGATGGGAATTTCAAATTCGTGGAACCTCAGTTCAACGATTATGCCCGTGTCATAAGACTTATGGCTATGCCAACTTTACCTCATAACAATAGAATTACTGAGCCAGGAAGCCAAGCTACAAATAGTGAGATGTTTCTTGCACATATAAAAGTACTTGAAGGAATATTTCAAGGAAAGACTTCCACATTGTTCAACTTCATGACATCCGCAATGAATCATGTCCTTCCATTCAGTCCAAATAATGTTCTTAATTACTGGAAGTACAAAACAGAATATTTCAGAAAGAATCAGATTCAATCATATTTAACTTACAATGATCTCACAAGTACAATGTCTGCATTATCCTCATTGAAATTGTATCCAGAGGTTTTACAAGTATACCAATCATTCCCTTCTTTGCATCATGAAAATCAAATCGAGATCTTATTGAAGGTAAGTGAGAATTCTAAGGACTGGAAACTCCTTCAGTCACAATTTGAAGATATGTACGGTCAAGGAAAACTCCCATATGTTATTCATTATGCTATAGTAATGAAAGCATTAGCAGGAATTGGTGCAAAAGAAGAGGTAGATATGCTATTTGAGCAATTGAAGAAACGGAATTTGACACCGGATGCTAGTATTTTCACAGCATTAATCTCCTCTCGTTTACATTACAACGACTTAGAATCTGCCAAAAACACTTTTGACCTTTACATGACTTATGTGAATAAGAATATCATCGAAAAGTCACTGTCTGCATATCTCTATCGACTTATCTTCAAAATGAACCTTCAAACAAAAGATGTTGACCAGGTCATGTCGTTCTTCGAGAATATTATAAAGGAACAACAGGATTGCGGTACTCAGCTCATTTCAACTGAGACTATTGGTGATCTCATTGATTACATGAGCTACAACTTTGCACTTAAAGAATTGCAATACGTAGTTAGCATTGCAGAAGAACTTGGATTAATCAATTTGAAGATTTACCAGAAACTCATTAGTAATTATACTAAACTTGATCAATTCGAATTGGCTAACGAAATAATTTATAAGGCACATTCTTTTAGCGATGTGCCATTTACTAACTCTGAAGTTTATGCTGCACAACTCAAGACTTATCGTATTTGGTGCCGGAGAATTCCTAACCCAAATCAGAAGGAACTATACTTGAGTAAACAGGCGTTCATCGTGAATTTAGCAACTTCAAATCATCTGAATCATATTAGTGTCCGTAAAAATGCTGGGCTATATGCAGAGGTTATTCAATACTACCTAGGAAGAAAAGATGTGGATAATGCTAAAAACACTTTCACATCAACTCAAAAAAGGGAAATAATCTCTGAGGCACATTTTCTCCCATTCCTACAGTATCATTCTAGACTAGCAACGTACGAATCATATGGGGAAATTTTGAATTTGTACAGAGCAATGGTTGACCAGAGAGTTAATATTTCAACTAAAACCTACGTTTATTTGATGAAAGCCTTAATATATTTGGATGTGATGAATAATAATAATGGTGAAAATGCATTCAAATTGCTTAAATCTATCTTTGACATGAATGGGTTAACTATGAGGGCTGATACCTTGAGCAAGCCAGCTATAAAGATTAATCGGACAGAAATGGCCAAGAAGGCCGAGGATCTTTTCAAAATAGTATGTTCTTATGTGGTTGATTTGGGAACTAAACAGAATGATATTGATATCTTAGTACATTTCTTGAATCAAATCAAGAAATTGCTAGATGGAAAATTAAGTTTGAAGTTTCGTTTCTTGATCTACAGTGAGATGAGTAAAATTTACGAGAAGCAGAATAATTTTGAGTTAGCAGAGACGTTGATTAATAACGGTATTGAAGATTACAATTCAGTGATTGAAAAGTACAGAAAAAACTATCCATTTGAGGATGACATAGAACCTATATTACCTGTGAAAATGGTGAAAAATGTAAGAAACTTGATTGGGACAAAGATCAAGCTTCTTGATTTTAGGCGTGCGCCTTCTTCATTATATTCAAAGCTTTTCGCTAGGACACAAGAGCTTGGGATTAGATTATCCGGGTATCAATACAATAAAATATTCAAACAATTGATCAAACCACAAGTGCCTGAACACGAGTTGAAACTGATTTTAAAAGCATGTGAAGAACACCTTGTTGCTGGTAATTGGGTGGAGGTCAAAATCATGAGAAGGTTGCAATTTATGTATAAACTCACGATGTTACACTTATCTCAAGGTGTTGGAAATAACTCAACAATATTCAGATATAAGGTTTTGAGTGATTATTATGATGTTCATGATTTGAAAGTTTTGAAGGAAGAAATGAACTTCATTGGAGATCCCATACAAGCACTCGAATATCAGCTTGAGAGATCCAGAAAAATGCTCAACGCTTGGACCTGGGACTGTGACAAGGTCATCGAAGACATTCCAGGGTTTTTCAATCCCGAAAGGAGAATTAAATCAGAGAACAAGATATCCCCTACTAACTGTTACCAGCTTTGGTTAGCATTAGATAGGTATCTTAAAAACAATGAAAATTTAGCATTTAAGTTGATGGATGAATTTCCAGAGACGGTGGAATTTATGATGTACAATGAAGCTTCCAGAATCAGATTGGGATTCTTCAGGGTAACGATAGACAAAATGTTGGCACCGAGAGAAGACTACCAAGAGACATTCAAACAGAGGCTACAGCGCACAGAATTGGCATTAAACGGTTTAAGAAATGTCCAACAGGCTGCAACATACACAATGGGTATGTATGAATAGCTACGACTGCATTAACGATTCTGTATATATTTAATAGATAATGTAAAGTAGAGGTTTAAACTTCATCAATCATCATGTATCTTGGGCCTCGACGTCGGCCAAAGTAGCGAGCAAAGTATTTCACTACTTACACAGCATCTGGCTTCTTCGCTTTGGCATTGAGGAACTTAAAATTGCTCACACCTGTTTCACCAAAAATCAATGGTCCGATGTAAGGTTGGATATTCCATTCGAGCTTCACCACAGCTTCCCTTTCTCTGAAAGATTTTTCGACGTCCCAGACGGAATATTTGGATCTCTGGTTTTTCAATGCCAACAATGCATCATCCTTGTTGGTTATAATCTTGTCCCAGTATGTGACCTTGTTGGATGATCCCTCACTCTTTCCAGGGTATTCAGCAGTTAAGTACACAAACACTTGCTTGGTGTTCCAATTGAAGAGTCTGGTCAAGTCTGCATTCAAGTCAAATATGATCTTGGAATTCTCCTTGGGCTTTTTGTTGACCGAACCATAGTTGAAGGAGTGTTTCATGCTAACAGATGGTTTGATATTTGTGATACTGGTGGAGTCAATGGACCACACGTTAGCAACAAACAATTGAACCAATGTGATGAAAACAATGATGGCAGAGATAATCGATGCAGATGTGAGCGCCAGATTGGCCGCATTTTGCACTCTTGTGGTTAAGTTAAACATGCCTCGTTGTGATATTTTGATGCTTGACTTGTCCTCAAGTTGTGGGTTGTTCAATCGAGCATACTGCACATTGATGTACTGTATACAAAGAGTTCAAAGTGAAGGTACTTTATAGAATTAAACAGATTAGAAAGACTAATTAGGGATTGCCCAGTCTAAGATCAGATATGCTGAAAAGGATGTAATTTATAATAGGAATCGTGATTTTCTAGTTGTCTGCAATAGTAAGTCAGTAGGCATTGCATGCTGGCGAGGTTACAAATACAATAAACAGCCGTTTGAAAGAAAAGAGTAAAGACAATTTATCCCCACAATAATTATGGCTTTTGGACAGTTAGAGATTGAGTAAACATATTTGAAAGACCAAAGTTGAGATAAACAGCCACAAAAGATAAATTCTACTACCACCGATTACATGCCTGTCAGTTTAATAGTTGTTTATAAATTATTTACCTTTGAAATTATTACTTAGCTTCTTGGAGCTTTAACCATTCTTGGTAAAGCTTTTCTTGTTGCTGGTATTGTTTCACCAATTTCTTCTTCATGCTTTTGGTAACCTCTTCTCCAACCTTATCCTTAGTTGGAAGACCTTCTTCATCCCACTCAGAGTATAATTCAATATTTCTAAACATATCCTTTGGATTGATCTTCATTTTGGCTAATCTTTCTTGTTCCTTCTTGGCATTAGCTTCTTGTTGTTGCTTCTTCTTCTTCTCTTTCTCTGCCAAGTTTCTTTCTTTCTCGTTCTGTTGTTTAATCAATTGCTCTTTTTCTTGGTCATTGAGAAATTTCACTAATGCAGATCCGTCTGGCCTGTCATCCAAAGAAACACCCAAATTGATCAATTCTTGTCTGATAAAATCTGTAGCCTTCAAGAACTCTGGAATCTCCGCCTTCCTGATAGCCAAGTTTCTGACGGTATCACGGAATTGAGAAAATGCCTTCACATATGGAAGTGCGGCATCTTCCTTAGATGCACCGGCTTCTTCAGAGCTGATTGAATCAAGCCATCCTAATTTATCGGATCTAGCATCAAATCCTAAGATATTCAAGACCTTCACAATCCAAACAGTTACTTGCAAAACAACTTCAATACGTAATTCATTCTTGCCACTGGAGCAGTCCTGCAAGTACAAATTGGTCTTTGAAACCAAGTCTTGTATTATTCTCAAAGCTTGGGCAGTTGACAAGTTGTCACAGAAAGCATTGTGAACCTCCGTTTGAGATGATGATAAGTCATCATAAAGTTGCTTTTCCTTTGGTCCAACTCTCTTGGAGATATATACCCCCTCGCTTAATTTATGCTTGTAGTCGTTGTTCAAGGCTCTAATAGTGGTAAAGAACTTTGAAAGTGAAGATTCACAAGACTTGGCTTCTTGAATCAAACTATCCTTGAAATCAAGGGGCTTGTCCCAGGAACTCAATGCAAAAACCAATCTCAACTGTCTACTAGTGAAATCTTGAAGAGCTTGGTCGATAGTAATGAAATTTTTCAAAGACTTTGACATTTTTTGTCCTTGGATATGCAAATGTCCATTATGAAGGAAGTAATTTACCCATTGTTTATTGTCGAAATAAGCTTCTGATTGAGCCAATTCATTATCATGGTGTGGGAAACACAAGTCCACTCCACCAGAGTGAATATCCATAGTTTGACCAGTAATATCAGAAGCCATCACAGAACACTCAATGTGCCATCCCGGTCTTCCCTCTCCCCATTTGGATGGCCAAGCAGGCTCTCCTGGCTTAGATGCTTTCCACAAAGCGAAGTCAGCAGCATTCTTCTTGGTGGATTGACCAGTGGTCAATGATCCTTCTCCATCGTTAATTAAGGACATGTCACCCTTGTTCCATGGTTGCAACTTGGCATACTCATGATTTGGATCATTTTCAAACTTTGTGGTGTCGAAGTAGACTGAACCGTCGCTAGTAGCATACCCGAAACCATTCTGAATAATTTTGTCGACAAACTCAACGATATCAGGAATGTATTCAGAAACTCTGGTGGTGATGGTAGGGGGCAAAACGTTCAATCTGGCCATGTCCTGATCGAACCTTCTCTCCCAGTACATAGGCAACTTTCTGAAAATAGAGGGATCATTGACATTGGATCCAAATTCTGTATCTAAGGCAGGCATAGCGACATCCTTGATATTGGCCAAGAATTCTTGCAAAGAGCTGCTCCCGGAGTAGATTGAGGTGTATGCAAGTTTGGCAGCATTGATGTACATTGGGAGCTTGGGCTTATCCTTTGATAATGCTTGAATATCAATCAGGGAAGTCCAGGGAACGAATGCCGATTGAACATCACCTTCGAACTCTGGCAAGTTTTTAGAAATGTAAGCCTGGAGATATGATCTGGAATCGGAAACCAATTCTTCAGAAACACTGGAGAATTTGTTCACAATCTTTTCTTCGAATAAGTACTCTTGACGGGCAGCGATGATGATCTTGTCATCGATGTCGGTGACGTTTTGGATAAATCTGACGTTGTAACCGAAGTAGTCTTGCAATATTCTTCTGCAGAGATCTGAAGACACGTAGTTTCTGGCATGTCCCATGTGGGAGTGGTCGTAGACGGTTGGTCCACAACAGTACCATGAAATATGGCCTGGTACAATAGGAACGAACTCAGTCTTGGTTCTGGTCAAGGAATTGTAGATTTTCAACGGAGTTTTGGATGCATGAGCCTGTGGGGGAAACCATTCTGGCTGCTGAACGGATTTTTTGACGGTAGTCATGGCTAGGAAGCGGTTGAAGGATAGAGTTCTCTTGCCAAACATGTAGAGACGTTGCGCGAGAAGAACGTTCTGTGGCATTAGGCCACCAGTGAGCCGCACGGCACTACCGGTGCGATTTCGAGACTTTTTAGCGAGAGCAATTGGACCACCAAATATGGCAAAGGAATGGGGATGGTTCTACGGAAAGGAAGGAGTTCTCAACATATAATATTATGTCATGAGGGTGAAAGTCATAGGGCAAGGTCAACTGGTATTTAAAGTCAATTATACTGAATCAAGAGGACTTAGACTGGAATCTGATATGGCCTTGTTAGATGGGAAGTACTACACCAAATGAGTCACCAAAGATGGTACTATGTGGACTGAAGTTCTCGCTAGAACTAGCCTAGAATCTACAGACAATCACAGAAATGACTCCGTGCGTGCCAGTTCATTCAATGCCACAGTGACTTGACTATCGGTGGCCGCAAACATCCACAGTATGTAGTTCCTACCATTTGAGTCTCTACTAGTGGACCTCAAAATAATTAACCCATTTAGACCATTGGGGAGTGAACAGTAATGGTCCAAATGATATTAATTAGAGCAATACCCAAGGCAGGCCCACCCGTAAAATAACTAGCTGGCGGGACCTTTCCAGAATTATCTTCGGTATCACCAGTTCTACATTCAATTGAATTTACTCTTCTATGTAGAGTTCTGGATGTTAGTACGGAATCAGACATAGATTGGTCGCATGGCATGAGTCCACTGATGAAACTAGGCGTGTTTCGTGAAGCCCACTCTAGAACGCAAATTATAAGTCATCATAAAACATACCTTGATAGTGTTTGCGTAGGGAGACGGTAATGTAGATATCAACAAGTGAGGTGAAAAACCATAATCCTTTTTCTTATAGACTGCACAAGTGCTTGTATTATACCATAATGGTCGACAAACATACACAGCTTAATTATTCCATCCTCAGATCGTCATATGTTCCTTTCACCTTATGGATTGAGGCACCAATTTATATATATGATAATCGGAGTTCACTTTCTTCTATGTACCACTTCCTGTGTAGGAACGCGTAATATAGTGAGAACAAATAGCGTCTAGGGCTTGTGCCCTATTCTCAACAAGAGCACGTGCATCTTAATCCTGCACACACACATGTTATCGCGAGCCGGGTAATGCGCACTCCCACCAAGCTCGCAGGCCTACCATGAAAAATTTGTAAAGTTATATTTCTTAACCTGTTACTAGTTGAATAACCGGATAGTACACGATGTCTACATACACCACTGTTAAAGCTTCCAACTGGAGATTCGTTGAATTGGGTCGTGTTGTCTTGATCAACAACAAGGACTTGGCCACCATCGTTGAAATCATCGACCAAAAGAGAGTACGTACACCTCCATCACTATCCTATGAAAAATCGGCACCACAGAACCTTCAAGAGATTCTGATAAGTTTATCACATTTCACCAGGATTCTATAACATTCCGAGCATTACTAACAATTTAGGTTTTGATTGACGGTCCAAAGATCCAAAGACAAGCCATCGCTTTGGCTAAGGTTGTCTTGACCCCAATCGTCTTGCCAAACTTGCCAAGAGGTTCCAGAACTGCCACCGTCACCAAGAAGTGGGCTGCTGCTGAGATCGACTCTAAGTGGGCTGCTACCGCTTGGGCTAAGAAGTTGGCTTCTAAGCAAAGAAGAGCTGAGTTGAGCGACTTCGAAAGATTCCAAGTTTTGGTCTTGAAGAAGCAAAGAAGATTTGCTGTCAAGAAGGCTGTTGCCAAGGCTTAAACATCTAAGAATATCCACTATTGATAATCATCATTTTCATCTACTTATATGTGTATTCTAGCTTCTAATAGGGTATCATAGTTAGGTCTTCTTTAATGTTCACGTCCACATAGTGACTTTGTAGTTTTCCTTTCTGCTATCATAAGTGCTGGAGTCACCAGGTCAGATGTCAACTGCAATTATGCTTTGCTTCCTATTATATCAACTTTTCACGCTTCTAGTTTACTGTTAGTTGCATATATGAATAATATTTATAAAATTTGATTAATTGTAGTGGTCGTATTATACCTAAGACCTATCATCCTGATTTCAGATGATTATAGTTAGAGCTCTGTTTTTGTAACAGTTCCTTAAATCTGAAAAAATAACCAAAAATTGTAGAAATTTGCATCTTTTTTAAGGCCGTAATCATATGCTTTAATGAAAAGTTATTCATTAATTTACATGCATTTACAATTTAGTAAACATAGCAATTGATCATTGAATATTATAACTACACAACTCGTTTCAGACAATATAAATATCTAGTTGATTGAATAAATTCTCTATTTACGTCACACACATGTGTTCTAACTATTTACAAGAACATTACTTTTTAGCTGCTAAACTCTTCTCGTGTTCCTCGATCAATTGTCTTTGTAATTGTGGAGCACATTGGGAATACTTCAAGAACTCCAAGGAGAATTCACCCTTACCTTGAGTACATGCTCTCAAAGCAGTAGAGAAACCAAACATTGAGTTCAAAGAACATTCAGCAGTAACAGTAAAGTCGTCATTGGAGTTGACGGATTCGTTGATCATACCTCCCAATTTGTTAATCAAACCCATAACACTACCTTGGAATTCCATTGGGGCATTAACTTCAACAGACATGATTGGTTCCAAAATAACAGGCTGAGCACTCAAGAAAGCTTGTCTGAAAGCACCGTAAGTAGCGAGCTTGAAAGCCAATTCAGAAGAATCAACAGTATGGGTAGCACCATCGTTAACGTGCATGTGAACACCCAAGACCTTGTGACCGATCAATGGACCCTTTTCTAAGCAATCCTCGAATCCCTTTGCACAGGCCAATAAATACTTCTCACTAATCTTACCACCAATAATGTGTTGAGAGAACTTGTTTTGGTTACCTTCAATAGCAGACATTTCACCCATAACTCTACCGAATTGACCAGCACCACCGGATTGCTTTTTGTGAGTGTAATCGAAGGTAGTTGGAACAGTGATAGTTTCACGGTAAGAGACTTGAGGCTTACCAGTAACACAGTCAATACCATATTCTCTCTTGATTCTTTCGACATAAATTTCCAAATGCAATTCTCCCATACCACTGATAACAGTTTCCTTGGATTCACTATCAAACTTGACTCTGAAAGTTGGATCTTCCTTTTGGAATCTATTCATCGCCTTAGAGAAAGCTCCATTATCCTTTGATTTAGGAGCAATACTCAAGGAAATAACGGCTTCTGGCACATACATGGAACTCATGGCAATCTTCTTTTCACTGTTAACACCGATGAAAGTATCACCGGAAGCACAGTCAATACCGAAGGTAGCACAAATTTCACCAGAACCAATTTCATCGACATCCTCCATATCGTTGGAGTGCATCTTCACTAATCTGGAAACCTTGACCTTCTTTCCACTCTTCAAGTGAGTGATGTAACCACCCTTCTTCAATTTACCTTGGTAAACTCTGATATAGGTTAATTGACCGTACTTACCTTCTTCCAACTTGAAAGCTAAACCAACGAAAGGAGTGTTAGAAGATGGAACCAAGCTGACAGGCTTTTCTTCAGCACCTTCTCCTTCAGTGACATCCAAACCCTTGTTAAGAATCTCGTTTGGCTTTGGAAGGTAGTCGACAATAGCATCTAAGACAGGTTGGATACCCTTGTTAGCAAGAGCAGAACCCATCAAAACAGGAGTGAATTTTCTGGCAATAGTGGATCTTCTGATAGCATCTTTGATTTGATCAGCTGTTGGCTCTTCACCTTCCAAGTACAAATCAGCGATTTCTTCATCGACATCGGCCAAAGTTTCGATCAATAAAGCTCTCTTTTCTTCAACGATATCCTCCAATTCTTGAGGAACCTTATCCTTTCTGATGATCTCACCGTTGTCACCTTCGTTGTACAACGCAACCCTGTCAATGATGTTGACTACACCCTTGTGGTTGTCTTCCAAACCAATTGGGACTTGAATGGTGGCAGCAGGAATTTTCAATTTTTGGTTGATCATATCGATAACCTTGAATGGGTTGGATCCCATACGGTCCATCTTGTTAATAAAGGTGATTCTTGGAATATTGTATCTACGCATTTGTCTGTCGACAGTGACGGTTTGGGATTGAACACCAGAAACGGCACAAACGACCAAAACAGCACCATCTAAAACTCTCAAGGCTCTTTCGACTTCAATGGTGAAATCAATGTGACCTGGAGTGTCAATAAGATTGAAGTTGTAGTCCTTGTCATCCTTTTTCCAAGAACAGTAGGTTGCAGCGGACTGGATAGTGATACCCTTTTCTCTTTCTAACTCCATATGGTCCATCTTAGCACCCACAGCATCACGGCCTCTAACTTCGTGGATGGCCTTAATTCTACCAGTATAGTACAACACTCTTTCGGTGAAAGTAGTCTTACCAGAGTCAATATGGGCAGAAATACCAATGTTTCTCATACGGTCAAGTTTAGCCACATCATCTTCAGATAAAGTCGAGTTCATTTCATCGATGATGGCTTTTTCTTCCTCGTAGGTTTGAGGCAAGGTCTTCAACACGGCATTTTTCAAGTATGGGGAAGTATGAAGCTGACTCACTCTGGAGATCAAGGGCTTAGAGACAGCTCTGTTCACTGCTTTGAATCGGGCTAGGTTGAAGAGACCCATTGTGGATGATGGCCATGTAAATTAGTGAAATTTTTCAAATATCACCGCCACGTGACCGATGATTCAATAGTTGCATAGAAGAGGAAACAGGAAATACTACTCGATTATTCTATAGTACGATGTGTTTGAAAAGGTTATATTCTGTAACTTAAAATTATCAAGCCATGTATCTTTTTGGCTTTGTCTAATTTTATCGTATATGTGTTTAAATAATCTAATATTCAGGTCTGAATTGAAGAAGGTAATTTGAAGTAAATTAATCTCTTGGCTTGACTGGACCAATACCGTTGACGTTTCTGAACATCATAACACCCTTGGCGTCGGCCTTGTCGTCATCAACGTATTGACACATTCTCATACATTTCCACAAGGACTTCCACATGTTTTCACCTTCGTAACGGTAGTGGTCTCCCATAACCTTCTTGATGGCTTCGGTGGCTTCTCTTGCGTTGTAGAATGGGATTCTGGAGACGTAATGGTGCAAGACGTGGGTCTCGATGATGTCGTGGAAAATATGTTGACCAACAAATCCAAAGTCTCTGTCGATGGTAGCAGCAGCACCTCTAGCGAAGGTCCATTCATTGGCGTGGTAGTGTGGCATGGTTGGGTCGGTGTGTTGCAAGAAGGTGACGAAGACCAACCAGTGGTTGACCCAACACCAAGGCATGAACCAGTTGACAAACATGTTGAAGAATCCAAAGTTCTTGTACCATTGGTAAACCATGGTGAAAGTCAAACCAATACCGATGTCACTCAACACGATGTACCAGAAGTGGTGCTTGTCGAAAACAGGAGACTTAGGAGCGTAGTGGGACTTGGCGATCTTGGAGTAACCAGAGTAAACTTGACCAGTAGCGTTTGTGGCCAAGTACAATTGCAAACCACCCAATTGTTGGAAAATCAAAACCATGAAAGTGTAGATAGGAGATTCTTCCATAACCTCGGAGATCAAGGACTTACCTTTGACTTCAGCGTATTCCTTCTTGGTGTATGGAACGAACACCATGTCCTTGGACATATGACCGGTGGCCTTGTGGTGCTTGGAGTGAGAGAATTTCCAGGAGAAGTATGGAACAATCAAGTAAGAGTGCAACACCCATCCGACGAAATCATTGATGTTTTGGTAGTCAGAGAAAGCACCGTGGCCACATTCGTGGGCCAAGATCCACAAACCGAACCCAAACAATCCCAAAGCATAGGAATAGGCCATCCACAAAGCACCTCTAACAGCGGTACTAACGGATTCGTGGCCTTCAAAGTTGACGCCAGGAATGAACTTTTGACCCACGTATCCAATAACCAACATCAGGGTGATGTCACGAACAACATAGCCCATGGATCTGATCAAGGAACGTTCATAGCAGTGCTTAGGAATAGCAGAAAGAATGTCCTTAATGGTGTAATCTGGCACCTTGAACTCATTTCCATAGGTGTCCACAGTGGTAAGATTGGACGATGGACCTGAAACTTCAGGCACCTGCTTGGATGTAACTGACACTCCCGATACTTGCACAGCAGACATGATGACGATCTATGAACAGCACAAGCTTCAAGTATCCCGACACTAAGTTCTAGGATAAAAACGACTGTGGTGTACAAGTTTAAATAAGAAATCCATCGGAAAAAATAATGTCACCGAGGAGATCTTGAAATCACACCAGGCTACAACCGGAACGCTACGAGGTATGGGAAAGCGGGAAATCACGATGTATACCTCGATTCCAGACCATAGATGCCAGATATCGAAACTTTGACATCCATGTCAACTACTGGTGCTAAGGCAGGCTCGGACTGCTGATGGACCAAAGGCCCATCTCAAAGTCCTGGAGTTTTTCACAGGCGATGCACAAGAAAGTACCGTTTTGCGCGATGCGCATTTTAGGAAGACAATAGACTGAACCAGGGTGGAACTCAGCCATGGAACCATGTGGGGGTCCGTTGTGTTGTAAGTGTGGGCCCCATCGAGTTGGTGAAAAGTGGCGATGATCAACATCCCGCATTTTGGGGGTGTTATTGCCCGATCTATGTGACTTTCCACCCCTTTGTCCGATCTCAGGGCTGTGACTTAAGTAGGGTGGTTGTGAAAGTCCGCCGTATCACGTGGGGGACCACATTCCCTGTTGGTAGCACGGGGATGTCCCAATCAGTGGATTTCAGGCATCAACGGACCATGCAGTGGCACGAACTCCCATGGGGTAAAGTACAAAGGCCGCGAGTCCGATGGTGCAGGTGAACTGGTGGTGAGAATTCAAATCCCGGAAACATGTAGAAATCCCAAGAGAAACCTCCAGTTTACCGCCAGAACCCGCACATCCAATTTCCATGGAATCTTGGGATCATGTGGTCCGTACTCCCAGGATTTGTTCCCAAGCGAACAATAAATAGCCGGTGGAACAAACACACCAACTGTACAAAAAATGAACTATGAAAAATCGACCTGTACCGATTAGGTAATACGTTCGATTCGCCAATATCAGGTTATGTGCAGGTGTAGTCAATCCAGTTAAAAGCATCAGAACAACTTAAGATGCGACGATGCCAGCATGCTGGACTGCCAGTCGCTGGTTTCTCTGGACTTTTCGGCTAGGAGAAACTCTCAGAGGGCCAGAATGCAGAGCTAGCAAGCCACAGTAGTTTTTTTTGGCTTCAAATTGATGTGTCTGTTTAATACGGTAATTCCACCTTAATGGTGACACTTGCGACAGCACCATAATGAAAATATCACCAAGGAGGCAGGGCGGGTTGATAAAGGAAATGCTGCTTGTCTACAGAGGGCCTGGACCTGGCTTGAAGTTTAGCTGGCTATTAATGACAGGGCCGGTCTTCTGAATCACTTCGGCCCTGTTCCAGCATTGTGGCACTGGCCGGTTAACAATCCGCTAGTTCGCCTATTGTACCGATAAGCATGGAACATAGATAGTTGGGGAACTAACTCCCACCTTGACACCGCCAAGAACAACACTTGACACATCGAGCGTGAAACACTGGTTGTTGATTTAATCAGCATTTTGATAATGAAAGTATATTGTGGGGCTTTGGCCCCCCTAAGGATTAAGGATCACCAAGGGGTTCAATGGTTAGCATCTGTCAGCACCCCATAAAAGTTCTGGATTTCTTTACATTGCAGTAGCCAGTGCAAAATAACACACTCTTTTCCTTCAACCAGACCCCTTGACCACGTTGGTGTAATTGTACAAGTTAATGTCGACAGATAAATGAAAACTGTGCATTGACGGGACCAAACCGGGCTTGCTCTAGACTTTCATCTGTGTAACTGACAAAAACCAGGAACTATTCTTTTGAGCCTTGAAATTGCTGGTCGGTCAAAGCCAACTCAAACTGTAGTTCTCAGACCACCCAACACTGTTGGACGGATACTTCAACTAGTTTCCATGAGATGAGATGTCACCGCATACCCCAGGTTAAGTTGTATTCATCCACTTCCTTTCCTAAAGCGGTAATGGTGTCTTCCATCCACTCAAGTATCCCGCAAAGCCACGACTAACTCCAAATTAAAGGCTTTGAAATCCTGCTGGCGCTAAGGCCGTTAATGACATACCTTGAAAGCGCTCAAGCCATGATTCATCATCATTCCCCCTTTCTATGTAACTGTAGCAGTTCATCTTGAGCCTTTCATGTGCTCGATGAGCACGCGATCCTTCCCAAAAGGGAAATTCAGGTCAAAAGCTACACTTGAAAATCCAGCAAAGTGAGCCTTGGGATACCAGTTCTAAACACACTATTTGTGCCACACACATCCATGGCGTGATTGGTGGAAATTGATGGAATAATACAATTACATCAACGCTCGCATCACTTGTGAGGAGATGAAATTCATATTGAATTGCATCAACCAGGCTGGAGGAGGACTGTCAACCTCAGGTGTTACCAATGGGCCAGCCAAGTCATTTCAATTGACCGTTCTGGTTTTCCAGCTTTAACCAGTTTTAATATCTTGTAATTAATTACTTTCATTTATACGTTGTGCGTTGGCGAAGAGGTATGGATTTCAGATCTCTTCATTTCCAAACTCTACCTTGTGGGGCTTGCCGTTCCACAACAGTTCGAAAGCCAGGCCCCACTTCTGTGCCCCTCATCCCTGTCGTCCACTGTGCTCGTAAATATTCCCTGTGTTTGTTCCCACCTTGGCTCGGGTGGAGCACCTATGTACTAATTAGGAAGTATGAGAAAAGGTTCTTATTATATTGCCATTCTAAGTACATATCCGCGAATTGTATCCGAGAGTCGGTTACCACTGAGGTTGTCAAAAATAGCACATAGTACTGTAGATGCATCTTCATCAAATTTTAATGCAAGTGCATATGTGAAACTAGCACCTCCAGGTTTTATTTCATCTCTGTAATTAGTTGGAGTTGAGGATGAAAGAGGGGACCTGCGCTTGCAGGTGACATTACAATTATTGCGAGTAAACTGCCTTTGTAGTAATTGCCAAGGTCAGGTCATGCAAACCCCCATATCATTACAATTGTGGTAGTAGTAATAGTAGTAGTAGGTCAAGGTGGTGAGTGTTTGAGTGAGTTTTCCACTCGGTGAAGTTCCTTGACAGACGGATTGAACAAGATTCTCAGCCAGCACAAGCATGTCAAACGCCTGCGGATCCCACCACATACCCAAATAGGCATACACAAGAACTCGAAACAATTCCCCTAATGCATCTGTTCCAAAGTTCTCAGCCCTTAGGAATTGCCATATATCGCAGTATTTGAGAGAGATTCCTGCATGCACCTGGAGAACTTCCTAATCGGGAAATTATGTTGTAACCACTTACACTACCAAATCAGGCAATTGTAGCATCTTATTTTTGCGCCCAAACTACTTACTTGGGGTAGAGACAATAACCTCAAGCCTTCACAACTTGCCTAACTCGGTTATGTCAGTCAAGTAATATTCGACATTATTCTCCTTCGTAGTTGAACTCCTCATATAAATATGAAGGCATTGGCCCACTTTCTTTTATCTCATCATCACTCGATAATCCAGTTGACTTTCAACACTTTCATTCTAACACATCAAATACACTACTCGCTCACACAATGAAGTTTTCACAAGCTACTTTGATGGCCATCCTTGCCTCCTCCGCTGTTGTTGGTGCTGCCCCAATCGGTGAACAATTTGCTACCTCCGAAATCCTCATCAAAAGATCCGACTTCAACGAAGTTCGTGACCTCGTAACCGAGCTTCAATCCATCCACACCAAGAGAGAGTTTGCTTCTGCTGAAGAACTCGCCATCCTCGACAAGAGAGCTGGTGATGTCATTACTAACTTGCTCTCTGCTGTGTTCCAATCTGGTATCATTGGCCAAGTTTTGCACGCTGTCACTAGCAACCCACAAATCATTGCTTCCATCGGAGCCATTGCTAAGTCTGCTTTCCAAACCGCCATCCAAGAAGCTCCACAATTGCTCACTGCCATCTTCAACTCCGGTTTGTTGAAGACCATCTTTGATGACTTTGTCAACAACCAACAATTGAGAGACGCTATTTTGAGTGCTGGTCAATCTATTATCAGTGCTTTGCTCGGTGGCCTCACTGGTGGATCTGCCCCACAAGCTCCACAAACCCAAGGTCAAACCCAAGGTCAACCTGCCCCACAAAAGCGTGAAGAAGGTGTGGAATACTTGAGTGAAAGAGATCTCTCCAGCATTTTCTCTAGCATTTTCAGCCTTTTATGGAACTCCCCAACTACACAGTCCCTTATTCAGACTGTCGAGAGCCACCCAGAAGAAATTGTCAATGCAGCAATTAGCAGCGCTGGAACTGTATTCGACTTCTTGAAGTCCTCCGGTATTGCTAAATCTGGCCTTGACTTTTTGTCTCATGTCGAATCTCCAATTGTCTCTGGAATTGCCAATCTCGCTAAATCAGCACTCCTTGGAGATTCCTCTGATTCCGCTGGTACCACTACCCCTTCCTCTAATGCTGCCGTCGCTGCACCAGTGAAACCTTCTGGCTCTGTTAATGTTGCTGCTGGCGGTATCACTAGTTCTCAAACCAGTGGTAACTCCATTTACGATCAATTGGCTACTCAATACGGTACCCCAAAGAAGAGAAGAAACTACTAAGTGATTCGTGATGGCCATTTTACGGATAGCCACTAATGAACTTACGCAATGTCACTACTATATGGACAAGCCCTAGAACATACCCCATAACGAACATACACTAGACGACAGTTTAGCATCTAGGGCAAGTGGGTGGTACTTCGACTTCCTTTATTATTGCCTCGTTGGCATTTCATTCGGTTTCCAGTCGATCCTGGATTTTTTTTACCTTATTTGGTTTAATTCTCTTAGCTCTAATATTTATTGCAATACAAGTTAGAAACAACATTTGTAAACAAAGCCCTATTTTCAGTACAAGTTTATTTGGAACGATACAATTCAAAAAATAGTTACTGGAGTATTATAAGTACTTTTTCAAATATATGGCATCCTACAAAACAGCACCAGATAATAAAAGTGAAAATGAATGAATGGATCAATATTGAGATTCAATATACACAACATTCGATCTATGTACAAACAGGACCTTATTGAACACCGAGAATTTCTTTTGAACGAGAACGGGAACGAATATCTGCGAAGAGCTTTCAGAAACTATAATTCCTCTTCACAGTCGTATGATGATCGCAAGTTTTATATACAAAAACACATCTGAAATATACCTAGTAATTTTATATCTTTACAATCGACTAAATCCATTGATTAATATCCAAGCCAAGCAAAAGAATGTACATTAAATTCAAACATCCTCCTTTAAAATGACGACTTCATAAAACAAAATAATTGATTCCAAATCCTGATCTTCTCTCTGATTTCTTCTTCTTTAGTCAAATATTACTTCATTGTAAGATCAGAGTGTGTTGTTACAGCGTTATATCTGTTTATTTTGTAAGTTTTATATTGCTGTAAGGTTGGTTAAATTGCCGTAACAGGCCAAGAGTCTACCCTTTATGGAAAGTAACGAATCAATATGACTTGGGAACTAATGCAGCAGGAGGAATCAGTATTATTGCTATCCAACCCTATTTGGTGGACTTAATGTAAACATATCCCAATCCATGCAACCAGTTGGAATAAATTGTTAACGATGGTGAAAACTTCTCAGTAACCGATTAGAGTAACCGTTAACTTCCTGTGGGAAGCGTTAATTTTGTAATATTGAAATCGGCTCAGTAGTACGAGAGATATTGAATTAAAAGAACTCAATGATTGAAAATCCGAAGCACCTTGTCTTCTCCGAGGTTTCGCCCTGTTGATTTTGTTTCATGGACTTTGGAATGATCTGTATCATAAAAAAGACTAAAACTGAAAAGTTAATGAAAATTCTTTGGGAAGGATGAATTGCAATTTAGAAACAAATTTAACAGTTACAAAAATCCCTTTCAACATACTAAACCGGTGTTCAAAGGGAATGTTTACTATCGACACCGATTCTATTGCATAAAGGCAATCACTTACCTGACATTAAACTTCATAATTTGAAGCTTAAACTTAATTGACCCGACATTACTGCATAGTTCCGTAAAATAGCATCCAGAACATTGGAGGGCATATGGGTGCATACAAATATGGGGTGATATATAGAAGGGATGAATGGTCTGAAAATCAACAGATAACTGTGTTGACAACAGTAGCTTGGTTTTGACGAGTATCCCACATCTTAATGTCTAGACATTCACCGAATACTTCACACATACTCCTCCTTGAACATTGGTTAGCTCCACTTAGGCGAATGCCATGATAATATGCACAGGCAATTGGGCAAAAGCATGCATAAAAACTGGGTCTCGCCGTGGTCTTGCACACTGCGAGACCCACAATTGTTAACAAAGGTGGAACTAACCCTAAGGATATGTTTTGGTTCGTTGTTTGGAATGTTTCCATTTTGTAGGGTGAAGGGGTTTAAGGGACATCCGCTTTTCACCTGTATCGAAGATTGTGCCATTTAATTAACAGTAATCGAAAAAAAAAACTTCCATTTGATTAAGGTATGGCACCCTGCATTAGGAGGCCGTACAGGAAAATCGAGTAGTTCATCGACGGAAAGGGTAAAATGCCAGGTTCGTTTAAATTTCACTGGTGCTCGACCAATGGAGCGGCATCCACGGACCAAGGTAGATTCCATATTGGCCACGGAGAACGAGGCTACCAGAGGCCACAAGTGGAAACTCGATCTTAGCAAGGGATCCACACCAGCCTGGTTGACCCAGGTAATTTCGAGCCCCTTACTACAAGAAACCACTTTATGCACTAGACGAGTGGAGCTACCACCACATAATTTCCTTACTACACACAGCACTGGATGCAGCATGTCTGGTCTACTTATCTGAAAATATGTCAGGGGATTTATAATGTGACGTTTAATGAGTGGGTCCACCTACAGTGATTAAACAGGCTACATGAGTCCAGAGTTGGCAACGAGCAGTGTAACTCCAGTAATTTAGTAGTCACACTAACTAACCCCACATACTAATTAGCTCCACAAACTTGCTAGTTCTACACTAGTGGGCTCAGTGTTAAACTCCCAGACGAGTGTTCGGTTCACGTGGTATGACCTTCCTATTGATAAGGCGCTGTACAAGAGCAAAGTTGTTGAGTTAGACGAGGCTTGCCTTTGCGGTACATGGTTCTCTTCGCAATATTGCACCCACTCGCCTCACCATCGCCTTTAACGCTATGTAAGCGACGTCGGTGGATGCAAGGTAAACAATCCCGACAGGGAGTTGGGCAGGAAGCTGCCCACACCTTGGGAAGACGGGAGAATTGATGCAGGGTTGTCCATAACTTGCCCTAGCTTAGGTGCACCATTTCGAATTGAATATTTCATGGACAGTTTTACTGCGCCTATAATTGGAACTGAAAGATTAATTATGTGCGCCAACAATCGGGTTCATGAAATTTTAGACCCGGAGTGTCTCACTTCGGAGCGAAACGGCTCAGGGCCTGGCTAGTTCCACCGGGGAAATTGCTCACAATTATGCACCACTGCAGTAACACAACAGGGATTACATAGCAGATTTCAACATATATTCCACACAGTGTTCTGGACATTATGCCCGAAAGGTGCATGCGTCAACACTTCGGGATTATGGGGACTATGAATGACGTGGACTATGAATGACGTGAACCTTTGCCCCATCCAGCACTAGGGCCACCAAATACAGAAGGGGCCACATGGCCGAATGAATGCAAAAGTAGCAGAATGGCCGAATGGAGACCTCACCTCATGACATCCTCATGACAGCCGGAGAGCCTGGTTCGGTCCCGGGCCCCCGGGCCCCCGGTCAGCCCATACCCCGAGCCCGACCAGCTAATCTTCGTTGGTGTAGGCCAATGCCTTACCCGATCTGCAGATCTGTCACTAAACTTTAGAGTTTGTACATAGTGATTACACACATTACATGGATCGCGACCATGCGATGCCCGAAACGAATTTCACCTGGCAAGGATCCTGCAACCTGACAGACCCTGGAGAGGCGCTTACACTGCGAAAACCCGTAAAATAATCAAATGAAATGTCGTCAATTCACTTCGATTCACCTGGGGTGGCTGCCATGGGGCTGGTGTAGAAGGAACCAGCCAGCCCGACCCTGGAGTGGAGAGGGGTCATCAAACAACCCAGATCATTGAACCACATGATGACAAGCCCCTGATGCCCCATTTACCCATCGTATGGTAAGTGATAACGGTACCGGCAACTATAAACCCCATTGCTCTAAATAGTACTATAGAAAATAGAACTTGCATGTGGTGGATGCGAGCCCTTCCGCCGACAGCGGTCCGCGCTCGCAACCTGACGCACGTCCTCCGAGGCGAAACTGAAATGGCAGGCGCATGCTGCACCTCCTACCCTGTGCATACATTGCAGGCTTCGCAGGCATTGCGGGTCTCAAGCCTTGCTGGCGCCTACAATACCTCCACATGCTTGTGCAGCTTACTCACCGTTCGTATCCGATATTTTTCGCTTGGTGAAATGCCATGCCCCGCTGGCTGGCCGGCTGAGCCCCGCCACCCTAAAAGGGACAGGCAAGTGACAGAGGTAACAACCACAGTAAGGAACGCGCAGGTGCACAATCGGTGGGAATGCACCCATATCACCTCGAAATGGACTGATGTATAAATAGTGGTGTGATTCCGGGGTATAACCATCTTTATAACCACAGACGCTGCTATCAAACATGTTATACGCATTAGCTACCCCCGGATCGGCTTTCAAGCCCTCAATGAAAAAAGTATCCAACACCTGGAGATTGACCAAGTTCAAAGAGCACTACCTTGAAAAGGGCGGCAGTCCCCACCTGTCGAGTGCCAGTTCTGCCAGAAGTTCTGCCAGCTATCAGGGAAGCACCGCGTCTTCTATGACATCTGCAGGGATCAGTTCTGGTATCGACCCATCCAAGGACTACTTTGTGTTTTGAGTGGCCTCCAGATGCCAGCATGTGACGGTGACCACAATACGGCTGTACAATAGGCAGCTAGCCTACAATTCTAAAGCCAGGTCCCCACTGCATTCTTTTCAACATGAATATTGTTACTTCTGATACCATTGTGCTTTTTTACCACTTTCCAGCTTACAGGTGGCCCCATTTCCCTGGCAAGGTCCACATAGATGCAATTCCACTTCAATCCATGAATTGAACACCCATTGTCACCAAACAACCAATTTCCATCAACACCTCAATTTTGCAATTTGCTTTCACATTATGTGAATATTTCCATTTCCATCTCCATCTCCATCTTCCTATTTTCCAGTTTAGTCTCTGCTTCCCGTGTGCACCTGCCCCCAATCGGTTCCAGTATCCAGACCCGCTCGTCCATCTATTCGACTATCGATGATGCCGATCATGAACAACAAGCCATTGTTTGGCCATCTCAGCTTATCAGCCTCCCTGCGCATGATATGTCCCTTCACAATGAACTCCCTTCGGCCCGGTACTCCGCCGGTGCCCACAGTTGCAGCCTTCTGGAAAGTCTCCCGCAAATTGCACCCAATCCTCCACAGTACACGTACAGCCAACCAAATAAAACATCACCACCGCAGCCTTGCCTAATGTCTAATCCCAATCCCAACCCCTAAGCCGGCGCTGGCCACCGGCCTATGTGTGGCCTTGCTTCACTGCCCAACAACGGCGGATTCTCAACAACGCCTCACCTACGACGTGCCTCTTCGCCCTGCCTGTATAGTATATAGTTCCATCAACAAGTTTACCGGAGCAGAATGTAGTGGTAATGGATTGTGCGCAAACGGCCTGGCCTCGCTATTCTCATAACCTGGGAACCCTGGCGTTGGCACCCTAGCGAGTACGCCCGTTTGTTAGCATAGTATATTGTATGCCACACCTCCAATGCATTATGTGCCATATTTTCTCCTTTGTCCCCTTTGTTCCCTTTGTCCCCTTGTCTAGCGGTGTCCCTGGGTCCTACTGGTAGAGTCTATTTGTCTCACAGGGCATTGCAGTAATTACGCTATATTGTAGTGCATTTCCAAGCCCTCCCGATAGCTACCGTCTAGTGGCTCCCTACGACACTAGCTCATCCCAAGCTATTGTTCCCATACTTGGCACTCAGCCAATACACTAATGATGTGGCCACGGTTAATTGGAAGTGTCTTGGGCTCACCCCTCCGCCGTTACATTGTTCTTCGCCTCTCCCGTCACCGCATGCATCGCCTCCCCACGTCACCACCGCTGTAGTGGTGTTTTCGCTTTGAGCCCGTGGTTCCACCCCAATTCTTCCCCAGATATCCATCGCCGTTACCTCCAGCTTGCCAAGGGTAAAGTTACCCCCTTCGAGGTGGGCCAGGGTAGTGATTGGCTCCCTTGGTGATGGCACCGGGGTTACAAGGCGTTGAGATTCCGGAGTCCTCGGCAGGCGTACAGCTGCTGGTAGGGAGAACGCATGGGAGAACGCATGGGGAGAATTTCATGGTATTTTTTGGCTACCACATCGTTCCGGTCTACAATGCATCGAAGGTATCGGTAATGCTATTTGGCCAGGGCCGCGGGTACTATAACAACAGAACTAATTAGTAATGTAGCGATTATTTTGTGATGAAGGGGCAGTTCATGGAGTGGCACTAGAACCCTCCGAATAGTCTTCGTCAATGTGCTTTTCGGCGTTAGAAGGATCCCATGCGGCACTAGGCACGCGTAATCCTCCGGCACCAGCCCCGGTTGGGGCTCCAAGGGCAGTCTCGTGGTTGCGACGGTCTCTTTCGTATTCTCTCCATCTCTTCATCACGATATGCGACGAGTCGAACACACCATCATTTCCTCCGTGACCTCCCTTGTCTCCTCCTGCAACCACTCTGGTTTCACCCCAACTGAAATCGTCGAACTTCCAGTATGCGTACACTGGCAAAACAAAATTCCAAATTGGTAATGCAAGAAGATAAATGAAAAAGTAGATCACATAAGATAATGATGAAACAGTCACCACGATCAAGAAACCAGGTAGACCAAACACAATAGCCAAAAGAACCAACGACATCACTGGTGTTGGCTTCGACACGATGGCGATAATAATCACATAAATAGTAAAACTAATGGCAGCAGGCAACACTAAAGTACCAACCAAATCAATGAAAACAACAAATTGCATGGAGAAACAGAAGGTACCACACAAATCCTTTACCAAAACCAATTCCATCAAGTTATGGATGGTGGAGTTAATCCAACGACGACGTTGGGATAACAACACCTTGAAACTATCTGGTGCAACAGTTTTACAAGCAGCTTTTGAAACAAAAATTTGCTTTCTCTTTGGGAAAGTTCTCAACATTAAAGATGAAAGATAACGATCTTCTCCCAAAAGCAACAAATTCTTTCTGTGCATAGTGTCAACAACATTATCGGAGTATCTTTCAACAACATCTGGATTTGCCAAAATAGGCACCCAGTAGCCATCATTTCCTTTTGGAGCCTTAATACGATACATACAGAAACAACCAGGTAAACATGTAACACTTCCAAAAATGGACTCGAAGGCTTTAGCTTGATGATGAGAAATATAATATTCAAAAACTTGAATTGCAGTGACCCAAGATGCTCTCTTGTTTGCAATTTTAGTCTCTCCGCATAAGCCCATAACCTCTGGGTCCTTAACCATTTCAGCCACCATATGACTTAAACTATCAGGGTAAATTTTAGAATCAGCATCGACCATTAGAACAATCTCATAAAATTCAGTCATAAGCCCAGTTATTCTCCAAATATTATTCAATAATGCATACTCCATTTCGGTCATTCTTTCATCGAACATAACCTTTTGCAAGAAAGACATCAAAATGATTTGAGAATCACGCTTACCTCTGTTACCAGGCTTTGCGGAACCAGCTTCTTCTGGAGTACCACACTTAACAATTGTAATGACTGGAACTCTTTGTTGCTTTTCTGGTGGAACAGTGCTGTCGTCATATTTATAGAAACCAGCATAAATCTTGGCCATGTTATGACGCTTTGAACCTTGTGCGACTGCGACATAAGAGTATGGTTGAACCTCATCAACAGGAATAGTAAAGTCTGACATCATACTCAAAGCAATATCTGGAGTACTTTTATCGTTACCAGAACCCATGATAATACCATCACAAACAATAACCATCATCTTGTGAGAGTTAGGATAGTCAGTGGTTGCAATAGAGTCTAAAGTGGTACGTAAACCTCTCTCATCTTCGGAATAACAAGTAACAAGACAGATAGTATGGACCAATGGGAATGAAAATGGCTGGTATTCAACTGGGGGTTGGGGAACAACATCAGGGTGAATAATATCTGGTGATAAACTATTTACGTTGTATTGTTCCTCGTAAGCATTGAAAGGATTGTAAGACATTGGTCTGCTCAATAAGTCGGAGGATGAACCATGGTCATTCAAGTAGAGTGTGGAAGTTTTGGTTCCATTGTTCTTCATACCATTTCTCTTTGAGGAGCTATTTCCAAGTAATGCTGCTTGAGTGGACATGGTAGTGTATTGGAATGTCTTGGATAACTTTTCAGGATTGTCGTAGTATTGAGATAATTCAGGAGCATTCAATTTGGTGTTTGCTCTAACAAAAACACTCTGTCTGTTAGTCTTTGAAGACTTGTAATTTGCTCTGGCTTTAACTGGAACTTCTTTCATGGCAGCAACATTGTTACCATTGGTGTCACCCCAGTTGTCAAGTTCTCTATTTCTCTTGGCCCAGGATTTAGGATCCATAGAACTAACACCTTGCTTTCTTGCAACTACCCATCTGTAGTAACAAGCAACCAAGAATCTTGCGAGAACAACAGACAAAATGAAAACCAAAGAGAAATACAAAACAACGCTAGATGCGAGACAACCAATGGTATCGGAATCAATTGTACCAACCTTTACGATTTCAGTTAAACATCTTGCAGCTTTTCTCTCAAATGAATTGGTCAAAACAAGGGAAATATCATGACCGGTGTAAGTTTTGTCATTTAATAATTGGTCGAACAATTCAGGATAGTCAAGATCATCCCTAGAGAGCCACTTAATCAAATCAAGGTCTAAAACGTTACCAGAGTAAACAACCAAATTTCTTGAACTGTTCTTAATATCGTCCCAAGAGAAATAAACGTCACCGCTAGATTTCAAATTGTAGTAAGCTTCTCTAGAGTTTTGACTAGTGTGACAAGCCCAACCATCATAATAAACCTTGGAGGTGTTGGGTTGACTTGATCCATCTTGACTAAAAACACGGCAAGGCATGTACCAAGCCAAATCATCACCTTCTGAAGGGATGTTGCTATTTTCTTTAGCTCTGATCAAGTTTTTACAGTTTCCGTTGACATTTTGGAAAAGGAAGGATGCATCCATACCACCTGCATTAACAGGAGGGTATAAGATGTTGGATCCACCAGGAATACCTGCAGCTGCAGGATGGGAAGACAGATGCAAGTCATAGATCTTACCGTTGATGATCAAGTTACCTGTGGAGACTTCATTGTTTCTGGTACGAACTTGTTGGCTTCTACACACACTCTGGGTGAAACCGAAACAAATGAAACCAACAATGGCTCCAAGATAAAGAATGCATGAGATCAACCCCAATTTCTCTCTCCATGCAAATTGTCTATCCTTGGTTTTCAATCCAAACAACCTAAGGAGGGGCGCTGGAGCCCAGAAGGTAATCAAATAACAGTACACCTTCCAAGGATATATATTGTGGGAGGTTTTTTCCTTAACGACCGGCTTTGGTTTTGAAATCACACTCTTCTTCTTGAGAGGCGTGTTGTAGCCTTGTTCGTCATTTAAACCGTAGATTTCACGGCCTTCAGCTTTGGTGTCACTGCCAGAGAACTTTCCACCAGGGGAAGAGTTGTGGATGTCCATCAAAGGAATGCCCTCATCGTCTTCCTCATCGCTGATGGCTATGTTGGAGGCACGCTTGCCTTGGAACCCGTTTGAAGGGTTCAAACGAGGTTCTTGGGATATCTGAGGATCCAACCCCGTGGAAGAAGGCTGAATCTTCAAGTGACTGGCTTCTTGCTGTGTCACTTGAGTGTAGTGGTAACGAGGATGGTTTTGGTCAATCCGGGATCTTTCTGGACGAACAAGCGACTTCTTTCTCGACACCTCGCCTGCCTCGTGGTCAAACTCGGTGTACTTGTTGGAGTGGGCGCTGTTTCTGTAAGAAGAAGACATGGTGAAGCGATCGGAACAAGTTTACGACGGCGTTTTTTTGGCCTTAATCAAGCAGGAGTGTGTTGCTTCAATAAATAGTCAGCTGGTGACGTTGAATGGTTAAACTCTGCTGACGGGAGCACCTTTACCGAAGGATGATGATGTCTAGGCGAAGGAAAAGTTTGTGAGAAGGCGGATCATATTTAAAGGGAAGGTTGCACAAAGCCGGTGCGAAACATAAACAGTGTGTTTTTAGAAGTCGGGCTGAGCGAAGGGGGAGAGCCAGGAACACTGAGGTGCAGGCCACGACGATCTAGGGCCACTACTAGGGACAACTGGTGGTGGAATTTGGGAGAGAAGAATCAACGGAGAAGAGGTGAAAGGAGGGGATATTTTTGTAGAAGACGGTGGAGGTAAAGTGGAGGTAAAGTGGAGGTAAAGTGGAGGTAATTATGGAGGTAATTATGGAGGTAATTATGGAGGTAATTATGGAGGTAATTATGGAGGTAAGTGTGGAGGTAAACTTAGAATAAATGTTGCAGGAACACGGGGTGGTAGGGGAAAGTGAAGAAATAGAAGCATGCAATTTACACCGCCGTCGTACAAAGTGAAAGGTGTTTAATTACGTGCTTGTAGCAAACTTTGGTCCTGCGACTAGCGGTGGAATTTTTTCCACCGCGACAAGTATAGGGAAGAGCTACTGCGATAGACAGAAATCACACTAGAGCTTGGACTGCAGAGAATAACTAACAACAGTAGACGGTACGGTAGTAGAGCTCGACAAATTGACTACACGATGAAGCTGTAGAGGAGAAGTTGGTTGTGATTCGTAGAATCGAGTAGTTTGTGCTGCCACTTCTAAAACTGGGGATCAACCAGAACACACTCAAGCAGTACACCTGCCAAATGGTAGTAATCAAACTACCCTCGCTATACATTACAACTGGTTATTTCCACTCCTGTAATTGGTAGACGGAGATACCTCGGTGGAAAGTCCGCGCTCCAGCAATCGATGGATATAGCGAATGTCATGCTAGCACAGAGTCTAGGGTAGTGGTGAAACCTGTCATCTTTCCCCTCCTACCCCTAATTGGAATGATGGTGAAACACTTTGGTTGCTCATCTTCCAAAAACGCTAGTGGTGGTGTGCTTGGCCCCATGATAGCACTTCATACATTTCAAGTACTTTGGGGCCATATGATATGATGTCACACTGATAATAATGAAACTTCGCTGATCCATCCAAAAATCACTTCTCATGTTTATTTCAGGCTGTCAGTGGGGCCTGACCAGAGAAAAGTCTCAGAACACGTCTCGGGGATTGTCTCGGCAATTCAAATTTCGCAGTTCAGATGGACTTTAGGGCTGTAGAACGTTGGTATCTAAACTTGAATACCACAATTTCAGTGCTCAATATATACTGGAAGACAGTTGTATTTGCTGACTAAAACCATACACAACAGTCAATTTAGGACGTTCTCCCATTTGGTGTGCACGATCTGCAGTCAGGTATGGGATGCACCTTGCCCTGTGCCTTGGGTAACCACATCAACCACTGCACCAACCAGTGAGCCTTGCATGTTAATATTCCACGTAGTCCTTACTATACCGTCCATCTAGTGCCAGGCAGTATGCCAAAGTGCCCTGAATACTGCCAAAAGGATTACAAACTAATTAAAATTTGAAAGATTTACTTCACAAAAACCGTGGATTTTCATTGAATCTTGATCGGTTGGCTCCGCTTCTACTTTGGCCTATCCTCTGTTGTAGCCGAGGAGCAAAGTGAAAATTCGCTTTGTTGCACAAATTACAATACGAACCTGGAGTTACCCTTATTAGCTCCTAAAGTAGCTTCAGTAAATACATAGCATTGTTTATTCGTATCCAGAATTCCCAGCGGATGTTTGTTAACGAAAGTTTTTAATTTTCATTACATGATAAATGCCTAAGAACAAATTAGATCTCTTCGATTTAATGTTGAGCCAGTGTGTATAGATGATAATTTGGGGGGAATTCATGTGATGATGTAATTAAATTCACCATGAACCTCGTCAAGTTCGTCATCTCCCTCGTGCCTACTGATCAAAATTAGGAATTCGGTTTACAAGCGGAATGTACGTTGTCGAGGTCCCTAGTAATTCTCCACCAGTGAAACTGTGCAAGCTGTTTCTATGTAACCTGTCGCCTCACCCCTGATTGTAGTTTAATGAGCATAAATCATACTTAAGGTACAAACTGGGATCAGAAGCGACCACAGATTAATCGTAATGACTAATTATCCACAACTTTCTACAGATACCTCTTCTTATCACACAACTTGAAAACTGGCCCTTTTGCAATATGAATAGCCCAAAGGAAGGGTTAATTGGATAAAATCAATGCTCCTGACCAAATCGTGCTTCTATTTTTGGATTATGTGATGTATCTCATTCTGACGTCATTGATTGGTCTTATCGCCAAGGAACATTTTCAATTAAAATTCAAAAGGTGCAACACTAATACAAGTCCGATACTCTTTCAACCTTTTTACTAACTGATCGTCCGAAAATACACTTCGTAATTACGTTTTTGGTTCTTACATGAACTAATTTCATAATTTTCGGCTATTTCTAAAACTCTATTCAGAACAATGTACAATGTAAGGTTAAACTTGACTATTCAACACTTCTTGTAAAAGTACACTCATCCCGTTAATACGAGCGGAGTAGACCACCAAGTTCACCAATAATTTATGTAAGCTTTTCAAGCAAGACTTATTTTCTGGTGCCCATTGAATAGTATTAAGGCCGTTTAAAGTAGTCATCACTTCTAGCTTCTGAAGCTTGGAAATTGGACATCTATAAAGTAATTTTTCTTCGCTGATAAATCTTCTTAAGCAAAATGAAACACGGCAAAGGAAGTACTTCTGACTTAAACGGTTCAAGCTTTCGTTTTGGTTTTGACTGTACCTTATAAGCTCTTCCAAACAATGCTTTCTGGTATGATGATTGGAAAAGGTATCAATTGGTGCTGTTGATCCAAGAGCATTCTTAAAGTCATAGCTTGAAATTTCTTCTACCAAGTCATCACCAATGTTATTATCCATTCCTCCAATCTTTTGAATTTGCCTTTGATCAATATCATCAAAGGCATAATAAAACGAATTGTCATAGATTGTTTTAATGAAACTGTCAATAACTTTTACGTTGTTCATTTCCAATAATTTAGGCATAACAACGTCAATCAATTGGGTGTATTGGCCTAATTTGACTTTTTCATCAATTTGAGAATATTCTCCATCTTTATCATCCTCAATACAAACTGTGACTGATTGCATTATTAATGTCCATAACTCCTCCTTAACTAAAGTGCTCCCTGACAATATCTTTTTGACCAATGTAGTTAAAACTTTGCTTGCCTCAATCCATAATGGTGTCTTTTCCGTTGGAATTCCCTTGCTCTTGTTCCTTATCACCTCGAGTAGTGATTTCATAACTTTCACTGCACCATTATCGTCTAACAAGGTTTTGAAATTGCTTATAGCGTCAATTTTGATCCCTAAAACTTCTGCACTATTGTGACTTATTGCGATAAAACTTGGAATCTTATAAATTGGATTGATTGCCTTATTACCTTGCAACTTTTGCTCAATACGAGACCTCATGGCATATGGATACACAACCATTCCAGCCAACTGTTGAATAACTTGTGACTCGATCTGCGAGTCATTGCTTTCAATAATCTTCAAGTTTTCTAGAGTAGAAATCTGCAACTTTGTTGGCTTCACATCATCTAATTGATTCGAACCCCCTAGGAGTGGATATCTAGCACATTTATTAAGCAACGCAATAACAGCTTGTATTTCATCGTGGGTAATATTATCTTTAATGAGAGCATACAAAGATGGAAAGCATTCCATTAATGCAGTGGCTGCATCCTGATTCGATGGATTAATGAAGTCATACTCAATTGGAACGTTAACCCAATACTCATAAAGTAATTTTTGAATTTTATTCATTTCATTGGAAGCTTTCAAAGTCTCATTTTTGGTTAACGATTTCAAGAGATCTTGGAATGATCTAAAAACATTCTTATTTAATTCCACCCATTTGAACTGTGAGATATTGTTGAAGTATCCTATCAAAACCTTCCATTTTTCAAAGATATTATCCATGTGACAGAAATCCATCATAAATTTATCAAAAACATCGACTAAACCAGAAAGTATTAAGCCAATACTTTCAAGCCATTCCTTTCTATGATGTTTCTTATCATTTAAATCTATTTTAAAATCAAATAAATTTGGACCAAACACAACATCATAAACTAAATTCCAAGTCGATGATTTCGTCAAATACATTCCATGAACGTCAATGATCTGAAAGAATGTTTGAATGGATCCATCCCTAACCTGATCTCTTTGGTCTAAAGACAACTTGACTAATGTGGACAAAAGATAGATATCAAGGGCAATGTAATCGAAGTAGTTCTCTTTTTCTGAGCGTTTCGAAGTTTCATCAATCAAATCTGAAAGCTGTGATTCAGTTTTGATGTTTTGCAAATTTCCCTTTTCTCGGCTCATCAGAAAGTCATCGCCAATCCGTTGTTTTAAATTATCACCAATCAACCAAAAATAACTAACTGAACTGAACGATGTGTTTAAATCAAATTTCTGTTCACAAAAATTCTTCAAAGTATCAATTAACAATTTCAATTCACTGTATGGCAATGTTGATAAAAATTCATCCAAAATTAACTTAAGAGTTCTGAATGATGAATCAACTAATAAAGTTACTTTCTCCTTCAAATTAGATTCGTCTTTATACCATAACTTATTCTTAAAGGGGGAATCCAAGATTTCGAAGACAATATCCCAAGAGTTCTGATAATAAGTATCATACTTATCAATCAATTCATATAAAGTAGAAAGACTTAAATGATGAATTTCAGTTTCACAGTTTAAAGCTAAATGTTCCTTTGGTGCTCCTAAATCATGCAAGCCTTTGAGAAATCTTCTTATTCCATCTAATGATTTGAATGCAGTTTTCACGTTCAAATCATCATTTTGAGATGAAAACCCCACATTTGTAATATTTTGAATTAGGATATTGAATGTCTTAGCAATATGGATTCTAAGATTGTAATTCATGGTTCGTTGAGTAATAATTCTTATAATGTAAGCATTCCATATCTCCCAACTTGAATCGTTTTCAATCAAGAATTTCTGCGGGTTGACTTGGAGAATGTTAAGGATATTTGTGAGAAAGAAGGTTTTGTTGTATGTACAAACGGTTAAATCTTCTGTCGAAGGTTCCTTGGAATTATTACTTCCAATAAGTTCGTCTGAAAGCTCAATTAATGCTTTGAGCAATTCATTAAATGAATCTATAGGGAAATCTTTCACACTCTCAGTTAATTTTTTCTTCGAAGATTCGAAATTGGAAAAATCCTGAGGAGACAATTTGGATAATACTTCTTCGTGTGCCTTTTTATTGCTGTTGCTAATGTCAGATCCATAAACAAAATAGTCACACCATTGAAAAGTCATCCAGATGATTTTCCAGGAATTACCTAACGTAGATCCTAATGAAACCCCTAAATTAGCCAAGGCTCTCACACATGTAATATGTCTTGAATTAAAGTTTCTGATGCGAACCAATGAACTGTCCATGCTCTGTCGGCTATTATGTTGTGCAGAAGTGTCTCCTTCATGAGCATTCTCAGAACCCAGTTGTAAGGCTGTCAATGAACCAACAATAGACTCACCTATTGCCAAAAGTTGTTTTCCTTGTTCTTGGAATGTATTTCCATTAATCCTCTCCTTCAACTCCACATTCTTTATTATGGCTCGAGATAATATCATAAGAAGTCCGTCGCGAAGCTTTGATAATCCAAGTAGTCCAGTAGAATGTGTGAAGCGTTGTAATGATCTCACCAAAAGGTGGAAGCATTCATTATCCATATCATAATATAAGAATTTTTCAAATAAGGTAGCTAAACTTTCATAGCTAGCTTGAATGAAGTAATTAGTGAAGTCCACATCATCTTCTAAGGTACTTGATTCGGAGTTATTAGATAAGTTTTGAACAAAATTAGCGATACCTTCTGAATACAACAACAAGATGTTAAAAGTTAGGTACAATGGATAAGTAATAGGTACTGAATGAGGCGGATCGACTTTGTCTAAGTGGTCTAGGATTGAAATCTTCATGTGAGAATTATTTCTTGAAATGCTAGTAGTACCCGAGGGTAATTTCAAAGATTGGTTCGGAGTAAGAACATCATTATTTTGGAGGTAAGTGATAAGTATTGTATTCAACTCATAAATCACATTTTTCTTCTTTTCGTTATTATCGTAATTCTCGAATATTGCTTTAATAATGTTGAAATCTGAGAACAAGGCTTTATATAATTCAAGCACGAGAATTTTTTCCCATGGAACTGTATCGTCCTCAGGTGACTCGTTAAGTAGAATGTGGTTTAAGAACGATAATATGACCTCAGACTCAATATCTAAGTTTTTTAATTGAGTGGATAAGAGTACTAATAGCACCCTTATTGTGCGAGTCACAAGAGGGAAGCTCTTGACAGTTGAGCTCAAGATCCTCAACAAAGATGGAATGAGTTTTACTCTCAATAAATATGAAAGTTCCTGACGTTCATTAAATAGCTCCTTGTGGCTTGCAATGACATTTTCAACGATTTCTAGGACTGATGTTGGTTTGATATGAGTGAAATCCACAAGGAATGTGGTTTCCTCTTCCTCGATCATATGGCACAAATCTTGAAAAATTTCGAATGATTCGAAGGGGATCTGCTTCAATTCCACCTGAACTCCTTCATCCAATTGCACCATATGCTTTTGATCATTGCTGGCGTCGTTTGTCTTGGATCTTTCCTCGTCAAACACATCGCTGAATAGTTGGTGCAATGTGGCGGATGCTGTATTGACCACCACCGTGGCCTTGTTCGAGGTTGTCAAGTTGGTACATATTCTTAAAAGTGTTTTCATGGATTCCACTCCGATATCCTGTCCGTATGTCTGCATGATTGTAGGTAAACATTGAAGAATCCGCAATTGAATGTCGATTGCCAAGTTAGATGCCTCCTTCAATCCCTCCAACAATTCCACTATACTGGATGGGGGAACCAGCTTGGCCATGAGAAGTTGGTGAATGACGGGGATGGATATGGTGACAATCTTAGCATTTCCGGTGTTGACTGCTTTGACAAAGGGAACTATGAACTCATTTCTGTGGGTGACTGGAATCTCTGCCAACTGCATATTTTGCGGGTACTGCTTGAGTACCGTCAATAGCTTATCACAATTGGTCTTGATGTCACCATACCTTCTCTTGGTTTCTCCCAGAAGGTTTGTCAAACCTACGGTGAGTTGGTGTACTGATGCCATTAGTGTGATTATGTTGATCTTGAAAGTTCGCGTAGATAAATGCGCTGGCACATCAGACTACAAGTACAACTAGGACCAGTGCTAAACACCAAAAAGACTAATTTACTACATGAATGTTTCCACGATGTTATTTAGAGTAATTGAAGGTCCTGAGTAGTCGAATGTCGGTTACACTTGGAGTTCAGATGGTTCTGCAAATCTGGTGATTGTCTGATTTGGGTCCCACCAAAAGCTAACCGAGTGTGTCGCGAGAGATGTCGCAATAGGTGTCGCAAAATTGTCGCTATTCACCTGGAGCTTTCTTAGTTACTCAATTACACTTACAGGATAGGAAGCAAAGAATGTCTTGGATTTTTGTTAATCTACATAATTTCCAATTCTAAAATATTGTGATTGTAAAATTCCAATCTATGGCACTTTAAGTAAGTCACAGATCGTTTACATTACAGTTTTGTACTTAAATAATCGTAAATTGAATCGTAAATATTACTTAGCACCAGGTGTGTACGAATCTATACCATCTGGTTTGCAGCCTCCATTTCTCCTCATCTTCAACCTTCTCTTGCTCTGCGATGTCTGGATCAACGCAATATCTTCCAGAAGTCACATCGATCTCTTCTGCTGGGATCCACAATCTCCAGTTTCTGGTCCAGATCTTGTGGCCCACAAACATTACCAAAACGATGGGTGCGGAAAGATAAGCCTTGAAGAAACTGTTTGCGTTCAAGTCAGGTCCTCCCACTGGAAATAATGCAACGTAAAATTGGGCAATTAAGATAACCACACAAATAAACATGGCAAAATATGCTCCGTAGTCACCTCCAACGGCAATCACTGGTCTGGAGTCTAATGGAATTCCTTGCACCTTACAGGCATAATTAACTCTGACTTGAGCAAGTGAAATGGAAAACCAGATGAAAATTGTGGATAATCCACTAATGGCAAGCAACCAGTCGAAAACAATCAGCTGCTTTGGAGATGCACTCACAAAACCAATCAAACCAAATGCAAGACAAATTAGGATGGAATAGATTGGTCTGCCTTTTTTGTCGATGTATGACAAAAACTTGGGGCCATGGCCAGCCTCTGAAAGAGTGACCAATGGTTTGTAAGAAGCGAAAACAGAAGCATTGGCCACTGACAACACCGACAAAAGAATCACGGCGTTGAAGATGGATGGCAATACCTTGACTCCACTGTTTTTGATAGCCACAACGAAAGGTGAAGCAGAGGATGAGGAGTTTCCCAACAAAGACTTGTCATTGTAAGGGACCAAAAAGCACACCAAGATGATGGAAAGCATGTAAAACACTGAAATTCTCCAGAACACCTGCTTGATAGCGTTACTGAGGGCCCTACGAGGATTTGGAGCAGCACCAGCAGCGATGGCCACCAATTCGGTACCGGCGAAACTGAATGCAGCGTTGACCAAAGTGCTGGCGACACCTTTGATGGAGTGAGCAAAAGGTCCAGGGTCATTCCAGTAACGACCACCTATGTATCCATGGTCTCCGCCTCCAGCAATGATAATGATGGCAAAGATGCAAAAACCACTGATGGCGACGACTTTGATGCAAGAGAAGAACGACTCTCCGTAGCCGTAACCCATCACACCGAATACGTTGATGATGCAGATAATGACGTAGAAAATGGACACCCAGGCAGCAGGGTTGATGTCGCTTCCCCAGAACTCGATGGTCAATGATGCTGACACCAACGAGAGGGGGATAGTGACGATCCACTGGAGGCCATAGTTCCAGTTCATGGCAAAGCCCCATGATTCATCGATGAACCGGGTGCTGTAGACGAGAAAGTTCCCTTTAACTGGATAGGTACTGGTGAGCTCTCCCAATGCTTGGACAATGAAATAAATCAAAACTGCCACCACAGAGTATCCAATAAGACACCCAGCAGGGCCAGCGTTGGCCAATGCCTGGGCACTGGAAATGAACAAACCACTTCCAATGGCACCTCCTAGGGCAATAAGCTTGACTTGGTACTCTTTAAGGTTGTCCTCCATGGTGACCACACCAAGTCCGTTGGGGTCTTGTTGTTTGAATGAGTGAAACAACGACTTAAATCTGGACTTGGACTTCCGCTCCTCGTACGAAGACGAGGAGCTTTGGTCGATGCTGGCAATGGAAAAGTCCTTGAGTGACATGAAGTTGCAGCCACGGCGAAAGTACACGCTGTTAAGCTTGGGTTGTTGAGGCTAAACAGGAGCGAGGGATGTTAAAGCCTACGAATGAACGTAAGGACTCAGATGGTTGCCGGAAGATGGCTGAAAAAGTGGTAACTACCGGGTTCTTGTAGGTGAAACTTGTCAGGGTGTTGTGGGGTAGTTGCAGCAATCTTGACAGGGATCTCTTGCGTGGCTATCAGATGCCTATCGGTTGTTGTGGGTTTCCTATCTTGAGAAGGAAGCTGAACAGATGGAATGGATGATTTCCGGTATTAGCTGCCATTAGAGGATACGGTGGCTATATAAACCAGGCCATATGCTTCGCCTGAGATGCCCAAACAGAAATGGCAAACGGACTTGTTCATCCGTGTGCAAAACGCCGTGTGACTGACTCAGAAAAAGAAGGTGTTACAGAGGTTTGCTGGGCCCAGCACGCCTTCTAGTACCCTGTAGGTGGTGGTATGTCACTACAATTGGCCATGTTACGGGTCCAGTTGCAGTGGGAGTCCCAAAATAGAAAGTCCCGACGAAACTTGCCTGTTTGAAAATTTTGCAATGCGCGCACTTCTGTATGCACCTTTGACACAGTGGAAAGCGTTGGAGTTAGCCAAACACCGAGGGATTTGATAGATGCGGCTTGTTGAGATGCTGGGATCTCTTTTTAGTATCCGGGAAATGGAAAATTGGACGTGAATCGGTTTTACCGTGTGCCAGCTGTTCGCAAACAGAACTGCGATATCGACATTCTGCCACTAGGAGGTCGCTTGGCGTTGTGTCATGGACCCGAGCCCATCGCAAATATGAGCCCGCGTAAGGGTCCTCCCACTTAGTTATTGGCCCAAGGTTTACACGGACCTTATTGGCCGAGATTGTTTCCACAGAGCCATCTCAATAATAGACCCCCACTGGTGCGTCTTTACCAATGCACTGTAGTGACTCGGGCACGATTGCCTGTATGTTGGTGGTATTTGAAGTCTACACGAGTAAAGGGTGTCCAAAATGCCCTATGGTTGTGTGCAGTACTACCATGCCAAGATGGAAGGTTCTGGGGCCAATTTCCTTTTAGACCCAGGACGGCCAACCAACGCCGGTGGTCCTTTTGCCGTCATCGGCCATTTCTGGTGTCAGTGGGCGCGTATCTACATGGAACAACTTGTTGGATCTGTAAAGATCGTGCTTGGAATGGGTTCGAATCGGCAACAGCTCCTCAATTGCACTACGCTGAAAAACGATGCATTCCATGCGTCATTGGTAAAGTGGTGCGAATTCTATGGACAGGATCGGACCGGAATGGGCATCGGCAGTAGACGGATGGTGGAGGGAAAACCACGAACCACCCCAAAGGAAGGTTGAAATCGATTGGGATTTTTGTGGTTGGTGTCTGGTTTGATTTTGTTTTTGATTTGGTGGTTGGAAGGTCGGAAGGTTTCGGCTGAGTGGTTCTCAATGGGTCACAAGGGTTCCCATGGGACTATTTGTTTCTTATTGATCTCTATGCTCTATGGGTCAATGTTCACTGTAAGATGGTAACTTTGCACTACTTTTTATGCAGGTTCCCATGCATATCCTCTTGTGCCCTTTTGTGGTGCTTTTGATGATAACGTTTGATACTCTGGTTACTTCTGTTTTGATATTTTGGTGTTCGCTTGGATTGTGGCTATCATTTACTCTTGGGGAATGTCAATGCGTTCTCTCAGAAGGGGCATGCTGGACCCAGTAATCCCAGCTATCACCGCAGCTTGGAATGCATAGAATGCAATCCGCAGATGTCGCCATTTCACCTTTTCATCATTTCATCATTTCATCACCACTGCCAGGCCACCACACCCTCTAATCTGGAACACAACCACAAGAAAAGGGCGCAATTGGGCACCCCAAAAACACAGGGCACAGCGGAATATACCACGTCCTACCGGTACACAATAAAAAGGTCCTTATCACAATAGCGAACACAACAACACAATAAGTAGTTGTTACCACTGGGATCTTCCCTGGGTTATCTTGAATAGGCTGAAAATTTAGAGCCGTCTAAACCCTTCGTCTGTTGCCATGTGAAGTTATTTTGTGTTTTTTGTAGTGTTATCTGGCGACCTAATGCCAGATTCTAACGCCATAAAATTAATCACGGGGATCATTCCGTTGATACCGAAACTTAAACTGGGCTGTAGAAATGTCAGGGCTCATGGTGCAGTTTGCATCCATGTTTTGATCTGGAGTTGTTCTATGAGGTTGTTTATTATTTACTCCCTCATAAGAGTCTTCTAGATCACCGTGGTTTCAAGTGTGTTCTAAATCACAAAATCATTTCGGCCGAAGGATGGTTGATAAAGGAATACTCATAGGTCAAGATACAGCACCGATGGCCCAACGTGGTAAGCCCTTCAACACAACTAGTATAACAGGACACATCAGAGAGGAATGGAAACAATCCACCAGGAGGTGAAATTTTCATCCCTGCTGGGGCAATGGCCTCCAGCACCTTCCCCTAACATGTCCTAATCCTCCGGTATACGATATTACGCAATTGAATAATTTCCTAATCCGAGTCTATGTATTAAGCATGGGTCTATCATAAGGGTATATCTGGGTTTCCACCAAGTCTAATCACTTGGTTGCGAAGTGCATTGATTTCTTGTAGCATGCGATTCTCTTTTCTTTGCATCATAAGAATATATTCAGTGGCCTTCTCTAAAATAGAAGACTTGTTGAGCTTCAGAGTGCGAGATCCCATGCCTTCCTGAGGCACATCGGTCTCAAATCCTACCAGTTCGCTAGCGACCCCGGGGATAATCCTTTGCAATCCAGCGATCTTGTCATTGATGTTGATTCTGTACTTCTTCTCGATCTTGTTGTGTGCCTGTTTCTGGGATGGGGTCAATTTCTTGCGTGGGCCTCTGACTTTCTTCTTAGGAGTATCAGCCATAGCCACGGCCCCAACCGGTGGGGGCGGCACTTCGGAAACAGGCATTGGGTATTCTGTGGGGTACACCGGATAAGGACGTTCGTTGAACTTCATGTCGAACGACATGAAGTCAAAGTTTGGCACCTCCATCTTGATGTGAGGGCTGGGGTAAACCGACGGTTGCGAACTGGGGTTGTTGCTGTGATCGTAGTTCAGGATGGAGAACATAGAGCTGTCCAAGGCTTGGTTTTGCTTGTTCATGAAACTGTTGTCCATGGGTATTCTGTTTTGTAATTCGGGGTCCATGGGCACTCTTCCATATAATTCGGGATCCATTTGCGGCTTACTCAAAAACTCAGTAACCCAGGTTTGTTCGGCTTCGTGGGAGGAGGCAGGGGACAACGGAACTGCACCAATGTAGTTGGGTACGGGGACCTTGTAATCTTGTTTGAACATAGTTGATAAGTAGCCTAGATGTCCCGTCGAAGCTGCTGTTTATATACATCCAACCATGGTACATTTCGCGTTCGGTTATGCAACATCAGAACAATTGTATTTTAATACGGCTGCAACCGGTAAGATTGTCATGCCCGATGTGGAATATGGTTCCACTGAACGCAAGTCGGCTTCTACTCCCTAACGGTTTTCCGCGGGCCTGATCAGCCCATCTGTGACATCTCGCTATGGACACCTAACCACCTGGAACACTTGGAACCGTCTGTCGGTGTTCTACATTGAGATGTCTTACATGGGTTCCTCCGGGGCATGTTGAAAGGTCTATTGACGGATGCGCGCACATCTTCGAATTATAAGCCGTTGTGTTAACGGTGGCTATAGCTTTTCCATGCGTCGACTACTGCTGTCAGGAGGGTGATGTTTTCTTGGGTGCATGATGTACCCCAGCCACACCAACGTCAGGGTGCTCTTGGCGGGGTTGTTGATAGGGTTGTTGATGGGGTTAATGTGCCCTGTAGATGAATAGTGAAAAATTATTGCTGATGATGCGAAAACGCATTGGTTTTGAAATGACTTGGGGCGCTGGCGGACGCAAACCTGACAGAAATAGCCTAGTTGGGTAGAGGTGTGGAATCGGAAATTTACGGTGCTATTGTTAGTATGGTTGAATTACACGTCACCGAGGTGTCACCAACGCGAGATTTTCCGAGGGATCTTCAGGGTTGCTATGAATACAACTGGGGGTGGTTCTAGTGGTTTTCGGGATAGTTTCATGCTAAACCGTGGCTGTTGGGAGAATTGCAAAACAAAAGCACCCCATCACAATCAAGACAAATCTCTAAATCAACCACCTCGAAACCACAATCAAAACCACCATCGAAACCACCATCGAAACCACCATCGAAACCACTGCCGTCTCATGCTACTTGCCCTAAAGCTTACCTCTCCACCTCTTCCACCTCTACCTCCATCACATGCCCAATCGTTCTCCGCCTACAGCATTGTCACGGTTTTCTCGAGGTTTCGATAGACTGCAGTGCATCATCTGGCCTGAGGTTATTGTGTGTGATGGACGATGCTCTTTTACTGGGCCATCAACTTCTAGAAATGGGTCGAGTAAGCGAAATGCGCCGGGCCAGATGCCAGCTGAGCCCTCCGGCCCGAATCCGCTGGTGCTCCCCTCAATCCCTGGTTCATGCACAGGAGAATACCAACGGAACTTCTCCTGAACGACGTGCTGATTAGAGTTAAGCTTTGTGTGGTGAGTAAGATGAAACTCTGATTTTGTGAGGCCTCACTGTTAATTCAGCGAGGTTGTTCTTTGCGCTGATTCCCCTGAAATTCCTTTTCTGCGTAAGTTGCTGCGTCATCTGAATAAAGGTTCCTCGGTATTGATGTGGGCACCTCTGGATAATAGAACCAAACTTGGGGGTTCTTTGGGGCTCGTTTGCCAGCGAATACCGGCCCGGTGGCCGGGGTGGACATGCCGGTTTTTGGAGGTCCTGGAGTGTCTCCGTATCGTGGTGCAAGGTGACTCCGTATGATGCATCTCGCATGCATGGTAGACATCTCGCTTCCTAACCTTATCGGGCCAGGGCCCCAACCATTCTCACCTGACTTCGGCGGTCTCCGTGAGTTGGGACTACCGCAGGTGGCGCCCCGTGTCTACAAAGGGTTTAATCCGTATCTGCCCGTAGAAGAAACTAAAACAGTGCCCACAACATCGAATTCCATCTACGCAAGATTAACACTTGTATAGTCATTCTTATGCACAACAGGTGCATAGGGCAATTAAGCTGCATCGCGCGCTACCCTGAACATTGGCTGTTGCCTAATGCGGAACAGTACTGAAGAATCTGATGGTGCCGTAGTGCGCGAAGGCGAAAAATCTCGAGGTCTCCACACTCATCTCCAACGGCGTCGTATATTGCCATAGCATCTTCTTTCCACCATGAGCACCGTTACCAACACCAAGCCCGGGCTTATGGCCCAGTACCTCACGCCAAAGTTGGTCAAGGACATCAAGTTCGGTGCCGTCACCTTTACCGTCATGTGCCTCGTAATTTTCAACTACGCTTGGATCATGAGACAATTGTTGATCAACCCTGAACTTTCAGGTTTGAGAACAGGATTCTACTTCTTGGTGTTCTTTGCCAACGCCGGAGGCTTGGGTTACCTTTTGCTCGCCAAGGTATACCCCAGTGTGTACGCCGAGGAAATCGCCCAAGAGAAGAAGGAATTGGAGGAGTTGAGATCCAAAAAGGCCCAATAGTTATGGTTCTATATGCATTAAACTTTCGTTTCTGATTACTGTAGCGAGTGTTGCGGTTCAGGCTGTCACTTTTGCCGGAGCCGGCAGCAGCCATGCTGGATCTGCCTATCTAAGTGCCTCGCTAGCGCAATTAATCCGTACTAAATGCGTTGCTGTATTGTTCGCTAGGAGATTATCGAAGTTTCACCTTCTCCCATGGCCATCATGTGATAGTTAGATGGAGACCGGAAGCTTTGTGGGGTTCCGGTCCCCTTTTGAAGCTTGCGCTCCTTCATCAACAAGTTAGCACTGCTGCATCTGTGCCCCAGCTACTTGTAATCAACTCATTCGATGAATTAATCTACTTCTCATGCACATTTTCATGTTGCATGGATCTCCGTATCTGTGCATCATTCCCAAACGGTAAATTTTCCAGAAACTCGAATGATCCAAATCCACATGTGGATATTCGTTGCGTGCCATCTGAACAGAACTTCACCCCTGGCCTTGATCACATTGGCCGTATTGGCAAAATCGATCGGGATTTCAATGTTTGAGTCTTAATCGATGATCCCCAGTCTGGAATGGATTATTTCAGCCCTACATGCACCGACACCTGCAGAACTCTGGGAGAACCTTCCGTAGCCATCATGAGATTCATCGATGATCAGTCTGCTCGATCCCACCACTCATCTAATGTAAAAGGTCGATGGTCTGTTGATGCCCAACTAAATGACCAGTTCGATGTCAAAGTGTATTTCTGGTATGTAACATGAGATATAAGATTATGTTACATAGTTCATCAATTTGGATGGTAGTTACGTTTCAATTAATTTGAGCCACATCGGCAAACATCCACCATGTCACATCAGGGTATTTTTTGCCTTCACCACTGAACGTGCTTGAAATTCTAATGAGGCTTGCAAACCCTTCTATGAGTCTCGCTTACCAGTATTTACTAGTGTTGAAAAATTGCAAATGGAGTCCTAATCTCGGTTGTTACTGCCTATTTAAATTACTGCAAAAGTTTTGATAACTGTTCCATTTACAATGAATAATTTCTCAATATCATGTTATTCAGCTATTCACAAGTAATTACTAGGGAAATTTCTAGTTTAGATACGTTTGGCTAAGACCAAACCGTAGACTCCAAGAGATAAGATCGAAACCAAGTTAACCAAAGTTGAAATTCCATGGAAAGCACCAAACTTCTTGGTGACTCTCTTGAATTCCTCAGTTGCTTCACCGTTGACATCCTGATCCAACTTTTCAGCAACCAACTTCTTTCTTTGGCTCTTCAAGTCAGCGCACACTGGCAACAAGTAAAGAAGGTTAAGGGCACCAGCCAAAGAAGATAAAGCCAATAATCCGGTGGTGAAAGGGCATAATCTCAATGGAGTGGTCAATCCCAATAAGATAGGAGACAAGGTTTGGCCAGCGAAGTAGGTTGGGAAAACTTGACTTTGCAAGTTGCTGAACTCCTCACGAGGCAATTTCTTGAAAACAAGAGGAGAAACAATGAAGGAGTAAAAAGAAGCCCCTCCAAAAGCAACTGAGTACAAAAGGAAATGGTATGGAGTTCTGGTATTCAATCCTAATCTAGTGAACATTCTGTAGGTGTGTAGAATTAGATTATTGATCAATAGCAGATGGCGCGATATATATTTCTGCTTAGGTAATCTGGAGACCCTTAGATAAATCGTGGGGCAACAATAAAAATATGATGTTAATAGGATGTTAGCGTACGGAACTTTCGGATTGGCTGTAGAAGAATATTTGGCTTGATTTAGCCTTCAATTGATAAAATTACTACTTTTTGTTTGGCCATCAATATTGTTCTTTATTGTATACTTTTTGGTGGCAACTCTGAATGATAAACTCTTCACACTCAGTTTTGTAAAAATTCCAGAAGTTTCGGCGGAATAACTTATTTTGGAACCTAAAAATATTTTTAAAGCAACTACCGTAATTCTTGTTCCACTGCAAGCCGTTAACTGAAATTTCTATTTGGGTAGTGGTAAGTAATAATTTTGTGGTTCCACAAGGTTCAAATACTATGGAAGAACTCAATAAGGGCAGTGAACACTTCTAGAATTTGATAAACGCTGCATGAATTACCCTTTTGTGTGCTGGAACAATCAATTTTTGAAATCTAGAATGACCCGAATTATTGCCCCATATACTATTTTAAACTAACTCTTGACTGTAGATTATACTCCCCGGTTTTAATTATCGAGAATACCCGATTGTATTGTTCAAAATTCTCCTATTTATCATTCGTTTATTTTTTGCTAATATACAACATCATTTAATCATTTTGAAAAGTGTTTCCAACGCACGTTGTTTCACAGTTTCTGTGTAGTCTAAAATGTCAGACTCAAGATCCTTCATCTTGTTCTGGGCAAACCATGAAAAATCACTTTCAGCTCCTAAAGAAATTGACTCTGTGGATTCTCCATTGTTCGATTCCTTTTTTAATTTGGAGGTTTGCTCATACTTTTTGGCTGCAACTTCTGCTTGTGAGACGATATCTTCAGAAATTCCACACATCAGGGCCACATTCATACCAAATGAGCCAGATGCTGCACCTTCTTCCAACTTATACAAAAAGGTAATGTTACGTGAGCTGCCATCGACAATGATACCCATCCTTAAAGGCTTGATTTGTGGGTGATTCTTGAATGCGTCACCTAAAGTACCATAATGAGTTGCGAAAAAACCTAATGGTTGTACATGAGTGGCCAAATGATACAACACAGATTCTGCAATAGCATATCCATCACTAGATGAACCACCTCTTCCTAATTCGTCGAGAATAACTAGAGATCTAGGAGTGGCATTACTGAGAATTTTCTTTGTCTCAGATAATTCAACAAAGAAGGTTGATTTGCCTTGCATTATATTGTCGTTTGCTCCCAATCTAGTCATGATCCTGTCAATTGGAGTCAACTTGGCCAGCGAAGCTGGAATATAACATCCTAACTGACTAAGAATGACTGCCAAAGCGGTTGTTCTCATTAGAGTAGACTTACCTGCAGCATTTGCACCTGTTAAGAGCCCGAAATTAGGGTTTTCGCTTCCTCCTAAAGAAATGTCGTTAGGAATAAATTCATTAGTAGTACCGATAAAACATGGATGTCTCAAATCCTTAAATTCCACATTTCCAATGTCAGAGTCAACAAATTGAGGTCTGCAAGATGGATATCCTATAGTCTCTGAAGTTCTTGTTAATGCAAGTAAACAATCAATCGAACTAATTGATTTGATTGTAGCCATCCATAGATCATAATGTTTATCGAAACGGTCATACATTCTGGATTTCAATGTATCACATACAACCTTATGCAATTCCTTTTGTTCCAAAAGCTCTCTCACCAAAGTACGAACCTCAGGCGACCAAAATCTTTTCACCTTTGAAGTTGATCCCATCTGCTGCCAATCATTTGGTACTTTCTTTTCAAGCTTGTTTGGAAATTCGATCAAATATATTTCCTTTCCTGAATCCCTAAATGCAATTTCATTGGATTTAAAAGTTTTCTTGTATTCTTTAAGGTAATCGTTCAATTTTGATTCCAAATCTTGTATCTTACCATATGATTGATCGAACGCTTCATCAATTCCTTTGTTGGGGACAATAACATCGCTTTTCGCTTCGGAACGATCAAATGCATCCTCCCATTCAGCTATTAAAGATTTGAGATCAGTTGGAAACTTCTTAATATACTTGAATAGTGATCCTGATTCTTCATTAGTAAACTCATCTACTTGGTTGATCAAGTGAGAAATCTTTTCAAAGGCTTCAACAACTCTTAAAAAATCTCTAAATCTCAAAGTTTTGGAATGGATTCTGCTCAATAATCTTTCTAAGTCTGGTAAGCCAGTAAAGCCTTGCTCAAGTAATGTTCTTAATTCTAATCCATCATTCATTAAATAATCAATAGAATCATAACGACTATCGATATCACTAATTTTCATCAAAGGATGTAATACCCAACTTTTCAAGGTTCTCTTACCGAAAGGTGTGATGGCTCTGTTAAGTAATTTGAATAGAGTTCCTCTATCACCACCATCGAATGAGTTATTCAAAACCTCTAGATTGTTGAGAGTAATACCATCAAGTATCATATTGGTAGTCTTGCTCTTAGATATTTTATAATTATTGAAGTTCCCCAAAGTCATTATGCTTTCGTCGAGCTTCAAAACCTTTAGGTAACTCAATAGACCACCAAATGCTGTGAAACTGAGTTTGGCGTTGGTAATGGAGTCTTTCAACACGGAAGGAAAGTTAGAGTAGTCGTCCAAGTCCTCGCACTCATAGTACTTAGCTTGCACGAGATTCTCCAAAGTAATATCATAATCCCAAAATTCAGTTATTGGATTCATGTTGTTCCAAATTTGGTTTTGGCCATTAAACTTTAATATCTTGGTCAGAACGGATGATAAGTTACCCTTTTCACAAATTATCTCCTTTGGTCTTATTTGAGTAATCAACGTCTCGAGTTTTGTGCATTCTGAGTCATCATGAAATTCAATCATATTCAATTCACTGGTGGAAGTATCCACAAATGCGATTCCAAACACTTTTTGTCCGTCGTGAAGGGTTTCCTCCTTTATACTTAAACAATAAATGGACATGTCGTCGCTAATCATGCTGAGATCAGTCAATGTACCACCTGTGAGAATGCTTGTGAGTTCTCTCTTGATGATCTTTTCTTCTTTCGTAGCACCACCTCTCATCTCTTTAGCTAATAAAGTTTCTTTTTGGTCAACTTTCGCAACTTTATACCCATGGCTTATAAATTCTTTTGCCCAATAATCAAATGACATTTCAGGAATACCAGCTAATTTCATATTTGCTCTTCCTCCACCAGCTATTTTAAGATCAAATTCCTTATTGGCGATCATAGCATCATTTTCATACAATTCATAGAACTTTCCCTTCTTGAAGAAGACCACGGTGTTCCACATTTGACCTTTAATTTCCCAGTATTGCTTTTCAAAAGCCGTGAACTTAGACCAGGCAGATTGTGGAATATACAACGTTCTGGGATCGTATTCTGGATGATCTTTGGGTCTTTTTTCTGAATCCTTGATGTTGACTAACCATTGATATCTTTCTTCGTTCTCCTTTGCGAAATTCTTCTTTGCTGGTAATGGCGAAGGCTTTGCTTGGGTTTTGGTTGGGGTAGTCACCTTATAAGCAGACCCTGATTTAAACATACTACCTAGATTTGATGTGGTACCTGACAGTTCTGCTGAATCAACTGGTGCTTTTTGTTGCTTTTCTGGTCTACTACGAGACTTTTTGGTGTCTTTAACTTTAACAATGTCGTCTTCCTCTTCATCAACGTCATTTTCTGGTTCAGATTCACTCTTGTCATCCTCGACGATGAAGTCGCTCATATCGTCTGAGTCATCATCTTCCTCTGGGGGCACAAAGTTGTCCTCTGCATCATCGTCATCGTCGCTGTCAATGACTTTTCTTCTTTTCTTTGGTTGGGTGCTATTTACTTCTTCGTCATCAGACTCGGCATAACTGACGGCCTTGACAGCTTTCCTGCGTTTCACTGGAGAGCTACTGTTGGTATTTGACTCACCCAACGGTTCCTTCTTAGATGTTCTTTCTTCTTGATATGGAGATGATTGGGGAAGGGTGTGTCTTACATCCTTGCTCTTTTGAGGGGGGGCCTCTGTTTCGGATGTAAGAGGAGTATCTGTCAATCTCGTTTCATCTTCAACGATACTTAAATCATTCTCTTTGTCACTGGACGTTTCTTCGGTTTTAGATCTACTCTTCAATGGCGAAGAATGGGCCCCGGTAGCCAGTACTGGGGTCTCCTTAGTTGCTGGTTTGAAGAACGACATCAAAGACAGCTGCTTCTTTTTCGACCCAGAAGAGCCCAAGGGTATATTCTTAGCCACCTTGTTAGGCGTAGATGGTTTCGATGACTTGGCCATGTGTAAAGTGGTTGGTAAAGAATCTCTCCTGTAGGTTTAATTATATAAATCTACGACGCGGTTTGGGTACGCGTATTCGCGAACCTGCGACGTTGTCGCATGTCGCCTTTTTGCACCCACAAAATAACTAAGCATCCGCGTATGTTCAAAGCTCCCTATAAGTGTACTCGCGACACTTGGAGTGATCCCCTTGCTTGTGGATCCGAAATAGGATCCATGCCATTTTGTGACGTAAAGTAAATTTTAAATCAAGAACAATCCGTGATAAAAACACTTTAACGAACGCACTTATCTACGTAGCATGTTGAAAAAAATTTAATATTGGTATCCATAAGTTTAGAAAAATAATCAAACATCTCCGAAAGTGGCAGAAGAATTGATGAATTCTTTGATATTCATTCTCAAATTGTTACGATGTTTGTTTCATTAGTATCTTTAGCCAATCCAAAACTGATAGTGTTCGCATCATTGTTTACTACTGTAACAGACCATCTCAAAAAGTCGGTACCCAATGTGTAACCTTCACCGAGTTGCAAAGAAGTGTAATTCAAATTCCGTCCATGTGCATCGTACGTAGGTCCCACAAGCGCGTCCACTGGAACTCTAATCGGAGCCGGCTTAAGACCATCTCGATCCCATTGAATCTCGATAAAATACCCTTTTGCTTTTTCGGGTGTTATGACGCAACGGTCACTTATAATATTGCAAGGAAGGAGATTAAAAAATCGGTACAACATTGGACGTGGAAAAGAAGTCTGATTACTTGCAAGATCCAAGACTAATGTACCTTCTTGAAACACGGCTTGATGTTTTAAAATCCCTTGAGTTTCATTATTAACGGATACTGCGTATGGTTGAAATTCAAGGTCCACTGGATGTAAGATATCCATTGTATACAATTGTCCAGCCAACTTTGCCTGATCATACCCTCCAAAAATGAGGCTTCCGGGGCTATCAGCGGTACCGTAATACAATGAGTAACTATTGGTTTTAATATCACCACGATCTTTTAATTGTTGTGGAAAGTTTGCTGGACGACCCAGAGATCTTCCAATTCCTAATACACCATAATCAGCATTGCTTCCTGATACAACCCCAATTGTTAAATCTGGAGCCACAAAATTGTTCTTAACAATCCGATCTTTGTGATAATCCCCTGAGTAGTACTTTTCAGATATACTAATGTCGAACTTTGCGTCAAGTGGTTTTAAACTTTGAGACTCATTAGGGTGAAAAACATCAAAATACACATGGTTTTTATCAATAAAATCCTTAGCATAGTTTGCGACCAACAAAAAATCTGAGCTCAGTGCATCGAGGGTTGCATGGACCTTTTCCTCACCAGAACCAACATGAAAACCGAGTAAATACTGATTGTTATGAATCAAATCGAAATCAAACTTCACAATTCCAGAATCACTTATACTTTGGCCCGGAGTAAGAGCAAAAACAATAGATGAAAGAACGTTGAAATAAATTAAGCATTTAGAATACATATTAGTTTGTGATTTATGGAATTTTTTCATAGAATTTCTACTCGAATATATATTAAAGGCTTTAGAGCCATGCATTTCGAACTTATCACCGCAATACGGAATTTCTTAAATGTTGCAATCGCCAGAGCTGCCATAAAATTCTGGTGAGAAGGAATAAAAAGACGGGACGAAAAAGAGTAAAAGAGGAAGTTAGGACTATTTGCATGCCCAATATTTATGTTTCCTAAAGGTCCATTACCTAGTAGTTTGTGGGAGAGTGGAGTAGCTTTTGTATTGAAAATGACACAGTAGCATAAATTGTAGCATCTAAATGAGTTGTGTTTTAATTTAATACATTCAACGTCAAATGTTGTTTACGTGAAGATCTTACCGTTTAAGTGGAATTATCTGAAGGGAGACTATGTCTCGGATGCCCCTTGACAAATTGAAAATCATGAGCTCATAACCCTCGGGTCTCCTTTCGATTAGAACTATTTGTATTGGCATATCGAAAGATCCTTTGCAAGTCAGCAAGATTAAACCTCTTTGTTTGGAATAACAACCTTGACTGAAGTGATTGGCCTCTATTGTTTATGAATTGCTCAAAATGTATTCTTTTTTTGTGTTTTGGGTTTTTTTTTTAATTTAATTTTTTTTATTTTAATGTGTCAAGAAAATCAATTCTCTCACATCGTACAATAAAGTACTAAAATTAATTTTACACTCGTCTATCTTCTATTATTTTTGGTTGTATTATTGTATTAACCAAATCGGTATATGGCAGTATCGCGATCAAGATCACTTATGTATATATCATGGTATTGTGATCTTAAGATTTATTTCTGAAGCTTATGCTCAAGTTTGATGAAATGCTTTACGATGTCTATAGCTGCGATGGAATCTTCTCGACTATCATGCTCACCGGTTTGAATATTCCTGCTCAAATAGCTAAAAGCCAAATCTTTCAAACTGTATCTGAATGTGGGAGTCGCCTTGAACTTGGGATATAAAATTGCAGTATCCACAATGTTTTCGTGAATTAATCTCATAGCGTTCATATCATTTTCGAGCCCATGTCCAATTAGCACAGTATTCTTATCAATATATTCTCTCAAATAATGCATCAGTTCTTCAAAAGTTAGTGCCCCATCGATAATCTCAGATATACCTGAATATCTTGTATTTAAGTCCACTACTTCACCTTTGGGCTTCACAAAAATATCGAACACATCTTCACCAGTAAGAAAGTCGATTGCAGTTGCTCTGAGAAGCTCAAATCCAAGAGTTGTGTATCCCATTTCACAATCAATACCCACCGCTTTCACAGCACTCTTAGAGATGTGATCAATGAATTGGAATGGAATTGCAGAGTGCATCTCCTCCACATTATTCCAATAGAATACATGATGTTTAGCAGTAGTACAAGTGACATCTTCATTACCCACTTCGGATCGACAACAATCGTAAATTCTGGTACGTTTGTCCTTTCTCCTAATTCTGCCTGGATGAAACAGGCAGTTGACCTGTTTGAGGTGTTCTTCCATCGTGAAATCTGCTCCACATCTCTTGCACATCCGTTTTTGTTCGAGAGGAACAGTTCGCGGTGTGTTCATTACATATCCAAACTTGATCAACTTTTGTTTGTCTATCGATAATTGGTTTAGTTTCTCCAATAGTTCTGTATTGCTCAAGGTCTTTTCTTGCCTCTGATACTTTTCGGGATTAGAAATTTGATGAATCTTTCTCTTTATACTTTGGTTATATGTAGTGGCAGTGGTCTTTGATGCAATTTGAAATTCTTCTTCAATAGATTTCAATATAGGGGTTTTTAAGTGAGGGGTGGCTTTCTTGAAAGCATTCACCATGAATTCAATGTATCTTTTTCTTTCTGGCAAACCAGCAGGTGCTTTAGGTTTGATCTCCCTTGGCAATATATACTTCGGATCTGTCAACACCTTAATTTCTTTACCCAGTAGAAATAAATTGATATTGCTATCATACTCATCTTTTGTCAGACTAAGATCTGCGATTCTGTGCTCCTCGTCGATCGCTTCCTGTTCTGACTTATTAATTTCTTCATCTTCGTAATATTCGATAATTTTCTGGATATTGGCATGCCTTATTTCAAAGTGTAGTTCGAGATGAGTGATACTCTTAGGTAACAAACGATATTCATCTTCATCTTCGTCTACTTCTTTAGTTAGTGTGATCTCTTCGGTTTCTGGTTCGATATGCTTTATAACCTTTGGCGTTGCATCAATTCGTTTGGTTATCTGTTCCTTAGAAGGTGTCTCCAAAGGACGCTTTACTCGATAAGATTCGTGATTGAAAAGGCAATTCAAAATTGAACATGGGCTTTCGCTGCTATGATTGGGACATGGAGTGGAAGCAAATACATTGTTGCTTAATTTGAACATCAATAAATCTTGAAATCAGATGTTGCAAGTATGCATACTACTATAGGGTTTGATAGTGACAGTACTTCTGTTACCCGGAAAAAATCCAGGAACTAGGTCGTGTGTTGAATGGCTCATAACCATTAGACCAAGTATAAATATGAGATGAGTTTAGCACCTTTCAAGGTTTTTCTTTTTTTCTCTGTCGACGTACTTCATAGGATCATTTCTATAGGTCACGTCCCTCTTTGACTCTTCAAAAGAGCCACTGAATCCAACTTGGTTGATGAGTGAGATACCCTTATACCCTCAAAGTGAGAATAATCTTTAGCTTGTCTGTGACTCTTAGCAGTCCGGTCATCTACTTTTTGTTTGCCTTTTAGTCTGGTTTGGATATTTGGTCTTGTATCATAGTCTTTACCTTGAAAGGAGCGATGATCTTTACCCTTTTTCTTATGCTTCTTCGGAAGAAAAGGTCTTGGGTGGGTATAAGTGGCAGTCTGACAAGTACTCAAATTGATATTTGTATCATTTGAGGTGACCATCTGTGAGTGCGTTGACCACTGTTTAGGCTTGAGGGTCTATTCTTGCTATCTACTTCTAGGCGGAAGTATTGTGGAAGAATATGTTCCTCGGTGACTGCTCTCCTATGTAATGTTAGGCTTGAATCTGTAGATTTATGTTATGAGTTATAAATCATGACAGGTACACGTTTTTATTATTCTATGACACTATACTAGTTCGTTACCTTGCACTTTTGGTGGCAATTCGTACAACTTGTAGTAATCGATAACCTTACCGTTTAAATTATTCTCACCCTCGATAGGCAAGTAAAACACGTTTCTCAACTTGATGTCACCCAAGACCCAGAAATCTAACCAGTTTTGTATCAAGCCATAATCAGTAGGGATCTTCAACGTGGTTAAGGAATTGCTGGTAGGAGAAGTTTCCGAGGCTGATACTGAAATCAAACTTGACAAACTCAACTTCACCGTCATGAAGAATTGGTCTAATCCGATCAAGTTCATACATACCTTGAACTCATTTTTACCATGATGATGGCCCAGAGGACTGACAGGTACATCAGTATTCTCATTGGACTCATTTTCACCGGTAACTGCAGCAAAGTCTTTTGGTACCGTAGCATGGTTAAATTTGTTACTGACAACTTTTTTGTTCAAAGTGAGGAATTCTCTTGAAGTCAAACCTTTCAAAATTTGGAAAGTTTGTACAACGCATAACGACAACAACCAGACGTACTGAAGTAGAGACCACACTATTAAATTAAAATGGAATGATCTTGCTTGATATCCAAAACAGACATCTTCAGGCAAGAGTGAACATTCACCTTCCATGTCAGAATCATACTCTTCTGACAAATTATCAAAATAACTCAAAGACAAGGATGTGAACAATAAAATTATAATGTTCAATGAATAGATAAATGCCATGAATAATTTATGATTTCTCACACCGATGTCATTATAGACCCATGGACAGTAATGATCGAATCTAGCAACGAGTTTCTTTGATTGCCTTGAGTACTTGGACCTTAACGGCTTTCTAACCATTGCCTCAAAACAGAAGTGGTCTGTATCATATTTTCCTATTTGAATAAGATCCTTGACTTGGTTTGAAATGACATTTGTGTCACTAGGGACAGGAACATATCCAGGGTTGATGAACATACTCTTGAAAAATGACCATATGCAAACTCCCAAGAAACCAGCCAAAAAAACATTGGAGAAAAAGTTAGTGAGAATAGTGTTGGGTAAAATCTTCATGATCCAAATAAGAACAGCCCAGAAAGCAGTGCCTGAAAAAATTCCAGCTAATAGAGGTGACCTAGCAAATGCCTTATCATCCACGAGATAGATAGGCACAATAGTCTTTGCTACCGCAACATGACCACCAACGAACAAGATAATTGCAAGAAAGAATTTTGGGATAGCATATCCTTTTGAGAAGTTGCAAACACGGAGAGCCATTGGTAAAATTATGTAGGGGGCGAAGAAAGTGATAATCTTTGCCAATTTTGGCTCAATAATCTTTTTCTTCTTTGACCAATTATCATTAGGATCTCTTCCATCTTCGACCAAGACTTGATTCCAAGTAGGAAGACAGTTCATGTCTTTTGCAATATCAAATGAGTTTTTACCCAGATCATTTTTAGCATGAATATCAGATCCAGCCTCAACGAGAGTTTTGAGAACATACTTGTAACCTTTCATAAAAGCCCAGTGGAGTGGAATAAATAATGTGTTATCGACCTTCGAAATGTCGGCACCAAACTTTAATAATGCATTGATAGTAAGAATATCCCCTTGATAGGCCGCCCAGTGCAAACTGGTTCTGTTAAAATTATCTGGTACGTCAACATAAAGTTTTTTGGACGAGTTTGGGCCACAACATGTTAACAATATGTAAGTGACCAATGGGATATTGGAGCTGTGCACTGCCAAATGTAAGGAATTATAAGACTGAGCATCTCTAATAGATGGATCTGCATCGGCATGTGTGAGTAAATAATCAACGATGTAAACAAGACCATTACGGCATGCCCAATGTAATGGAGTGGCCTTAAGTTCTCCTCCCAATTGATTGGGATCTGCTTTGGAATACTCGTTAGAAGTTAAATATTTCACTAAGGAAAGGCGATTGTTGATACAAGCCCAATGAAGACCAGTTACCCCATCGGAAAAAGTATCAGAAGCCTTAATTACTTTAGTTGAAATTAATTCTTTAACCACTGTGAGGTTTCCGTCTTGACATCCTTGCATGAATTTAGCCAAATCAGGGTTCAATTCCTGTTCTGTGGGGTGTTGATTTTCTTCCCTTGCAAGTGTATTGAGATCATCCTTATTGGCGTCAAGAATTGCATCGGTGGACTTGATGGACATCAAATCTTGTGATTCTTCCATAGTCTCCAACTCAATATTATCTGACGCGGTCAATTTCAGGTCTTCGTCTACAGCTGAAGATCCGTTCAAAAGCAGGTCTGCAGGTTCCAGGCTACTTACAGACTCCAAGTTTTGAGAATTCTTGCCGTTTTGAGCGGGATTGACATTAGCGTGCATCTCATTAGAAGGTGAAACTTGATCAGAGTTCGCTAATAAAGGTTCAGCTTGCAGACTATCAACAGAATCGGCATTTATTTTGGTGGTACTCTGTGTGGTATTTGGAGAATCTTGAGCATCTGAGGCTGGGGAGTCCAACAAAGTTTGCTTTTCTTCCTGAGAAGACTTCTTATTCTTTTTGGCCATTACAACGGAAAGGTAGCGATTTAATCGTCACGATCGTGAGCTCTATAAATACCCGATGATATGATGAAATGTCGATCAAAGGCTTGGGGGTCACATAGTGTGAGGAGGGCTGTATCGATTGGTCGGCGCACGCCCCTATATGGAAACCTAAGCTACAACAGTGTAATTAATTATGTGATATTATCAGAGGCAGATAGGAAGATAATATTGGCGGTCTCAGAACGGGAGTGCAAGGAGTCGATCACGGTGTTCAGCCTACGGATATGAAATCTCGGTATTTTTCACCCTGGACCACCAGGTGAAAAATATCTAATGACATGTGTAGTTGCCGGGTTTCACGCGTCTATGATGTAATGAGCCGGTTGTGTAGGCATTGACGACCTGTGCATGCAAAGGGGGATAAAGTTATCGACTTTTAGCGCAACAAAACAAAAACAAAGACGGTCTGAGATGCTGTTTAACACACAACATCACGATTGTGGGCCTGCTTTGGACCACCTACTTCTGCTCAACAGGTGATTGGCCTCATAGTTCGTCGGGTTTATTGAGATGACTTGTCTTTGCCCAATAAAGACGTGAGACTTTGGATGCTTCTGATGGACCCCTTATCCGAATCCTTGTACTCGGTGGAAGAAACTACCGAATCCCTGGTTTCGCCCACGTCATCCTGATACTTGTTGGACTGGTTGGAAGACGAGGTTGTGGGGGTGGACTTGGTGGCCTGTTCAATAAGTGACTTGAGCTGTTCTCCGGCCTTGATGGCACCCGGCTTGACGTTTTCGTCCATAAATGGCTGCACCTTGTCGTTGATGAAACCGGGTCTGACCTCTTCCTTGGAGATCTCGCCTCGGTTCTTTTTGGCCACACGGTGAAGGTGCTTGTCGAGCAAAAGGTAGTTTCTCGAGTTGGCCTTGTAACCCACCTCGATGATGCTTCCCACCACGGGAATCAATGACAAGCAGAAATCCACAAGGATGTTGAACAAGAAGAGTAACTGGAGGTCTAAGGGGAATCCATCGTCCAATTTTCTTGCCAAAAACAAGAGTTCTAGAGACCAATAGGTGGAGATGATCGCACCAACCACTGGAATCAACCCCACGACATTGGTCCATCCGAACTTGAACCCAAGTAAATTGAACCACATGTCGTAACGGTGGGCCTTTTTCTTGAACTTGCCCAACACCTGGAGGTCGTTGTCGGTGATGCCCTCGGGGATTCTCCGGGGAATCTGCTTCAACTTTGTTTTGGAGCCATTGCCAACAGGAATGTACTCGTGGTAGGGGTCTTCCACACCAAAACGGTTCAATTGGTTATCGCGCAACACTCTGTTGGCGATGTACTTAACTATAAAAGAAGACATGGCCACTAGATGCCCAGGGAGGGTGGCTTCCAGCTCTATATATATAACAAGGTCATGGAGGTCACAATTCGATGCATCTTCCGTTTATGGAAGGTCGCTGCATGGAACATTGCTGCCCCAGCCGTATAAGGTTTAGTTCCGGTGTGGGATATCACCTGGAGCACTCACGTGGAAGTGGAAAACCCCTGGTGCATGTGATAGCTTGCGATGCCAACAATATAACTGTTGTAGTAGCTGTGGGAAAGACAACATTCACGAAATAATGGTGGTCCGGTCGCTTATTCGAGCCACCCTTACCAAAGTTCCCTATTCCGACCATATTCCCCTGGTCTTTACCGACCTATTGGTGGAGGAAAACCGGGGGCTCCCCGCTACCTCCTCACCAAGCCCCCACCAATCTACTTCCAGTGGTGTGCACAGTTCTTATGCTAATGATTCCAACATGGTTGTTTCTGTGTCTCCCAAGGTGAAGATTCACTCCACCATTCTCAAAAACAGACACAGGGACCCTTTGGATACGTTTCCCGTGATCGAGGAACAGGACGAAGAAGAGGCCTCCAGCTACGACGAGGAGCTCACCTATTTGAATCATTGTGATACTTGTGATGACATGCCGCTTGGAATCAGTAGCATGAACCTGAAAAAGGGCCTGATAGCTGACACCCAGTTGGGATCGCCTGCTCCGTCATCGTTTTCTGGCAGCACCATGAAATCCAGCGTGATTACCGAGGACCAGCCCACTACAGAGACGCTGATGGATTCCATGCAGCGGGAGCTCCGTACTAAGCAGTATCTCAGCGAACAGAACGAGAAGTTCGATAAGCTCATCAGCAAGAACATCGACACGTTTTTCAAACAGCAGAACAAGTACGAGGAAAGAGACAATGTGATGCAACGAATCGAGCGTGAACGGAAACAGAACAATTTCGTCCGTCGTTTCATCGCAAACATCGTGGCCTCAGGCAAGAACAGGCTCGGGTTTGCTTCCAACAACGGCTCCTCGGCAGAGCCCCCACCCCGGTCCCAGTCTACACCGGTGTCGCCCCAGCTGGAGCAGAACGTCAGATTGGAAAATTCTAAGCAATCGGAAACGGAGGAAATCGACAAGCTACTTAAGGGCCTCGATCGGCAAGCCAAGGAGAAGCTCTTTCATCATTTACGCCAGGACCTCGAAATCGCCGACTCCGACCCCAAGTCGGCCTCCGATTTGGACAAACTCCAAAGCTTCTTGATCCTTTCGATCAAATTATTTATTATTGGAATGAAGGTGTTCATTCCTCTTGCACAGTACGTGTACCACAAATACATCAACAACCTGATGTACCTAATTAATAACAAGAACACCCAGTCGTTGGTGGACTTTGTGTTGAAGCTCATGAGGGGCCTCGAACACCAGCTTACCCTGAACGAACCGTGGTTGACTCGTGCATACAACAATTCCCTGGAGGAACCTCTGGCCCACCATCAACCCCAGTCGGTCAATGTGGACGGCATCGACGAGAAGTTGAACTCCTTCTACGAAGACGTCACCATGAATGCCACCAACGCCTTGCGCCAGCAGTTGGTCGCCGGAGTGGGTGGATCTGAGGACACTTGGCGTCGCTCCATCGCAGATTATCTCATCAACAGATATCTGGCGGGTCCGGATGTCAAGACGGAAAACTACAATCATCCCAAGTACGAAATGTACTACTCCTCCAGACATGGGGGCGAAAAAGGGCCCTCGGCCTCGGGGTCTCCCATGTCTTCATCCCCCAGCTCGTTCAAGTCAATTCCTGTGACGCGTCAAGGGTCTTTGGACAACATGGAGGCGCTTTCTGTGTTCAACATAGCCGAGCGGTTTGCTAGTGATTTGGACCCTTGAGGCTTAAGCTTAAGGGGTGGAAGGGGGTGGAAGCAAAAACCGGTGTGGACGGTTGTAGGCGAGGGGCCTTGGAGTTCCTCGGCTAAATCCCACACTCGTTTCCCAATCGGGAATTATTCGGCGACCTTGTTCGGCAACCCAATCGGGAGAACCCCGAATCGAGGTGGTGAAAATATCACGTGATTCGTGGTCACGTGTGAGCCACTTAAGTGATTTTCCACCTCCAACGCCACCTCCTTCCCTCCGGTCCGGCTCGGGATGTGGAGGGTGTTCGTGGAGAGCTCACTGGAGAGCGGTGGAACCAGCAACACCCGTTCTGGCTGGGTGTGCCGTTTACCCTCCCATTTCAATGCATGAAAGCCCTTTCTACAACAGTATTGTCTTGCACACTGGTAGTGTCGTATCTCAAAAAATACAATTGGCATGGTGAAAAATAAGATATACAATCCACCGTCGGTGGCATGAAACTATAGGATTATAGCAAAATTTCAGATTTTTAGCAATAGCAACTGGTAGTGAAAAATTTAATGCGCATTGACTCCATGTCAAGGTGGGGAGAGGGAGTGCATATAACAAGCACAATTGACAATTTGCGGGTTGCAGAAGCAATCCATAGCAAGAGATTGGCACTGATAAATTGTACCGCAGGTGGGCTAAACAGCATAAGCCTGACACCATTTCTTTGCATTGATGCGTTGGTGCATTTTGGAACTTTTGGGACTTTTGGGACTTTGAGGTTATGGGATTTTTGCGACTTTTGGCTGGGGGGTCATTTGGCTTTGAATGACAAAGGCCCTAGTCCCTAACCAGCAATCGTTAGTCAACCAGCAATTGGCACCACACCAGCAATAAACAAGCAATGGGAACCCCCCAAACTTTGTTACCCCCAACTTTGTTCCCCCCAAACTGCCAATCTACTTCCGTCTGCTTGCCATGAGGCCATTTCCGTCCCAGGAGGGGTTTCCCAGTAGAATGGGTGCCCCCCTCCTGAACTTTCCACCTGGTTCCATGCATGGTGCAAACCCGGAGTGCGCGCGCCAAAAAGTCAGCAAGCCTGCATGTGCACGATACACCCCCGTTCTATCGCCATATTTGCTAATCACAGGGGTTTCTTGTATGAATGAAGAGATACGATCACTGGGAGATAACAATGCCTGCCACAAACACAATAGACGGTAGGCGAGGCGGGACCAGGGTGCTGGAAAGTCCCCAACCCCTTCCTGGCTGTGCTGCCTGCCATTGCTGGAAAATCCACCCTGTAGAGGAAAGGTTAACCATTGGGTCCTGGTAGGGCAAGTTCAGAAACTGCAGGTGTGATCACGGGACTTCGACACACGTGCACATGTCCACCTTATCTGGCAGGTGGGCATGTGTCAGCAGCAGGATATTTTATGGGCCCACATAGGGGAGGCCAATTATTCCTAAACCGGACAAAAAATAACAGGGCTCATAACGTGAACTTACCGCCCCCCTCTTGTACGAATAGGAGTATGACCGGGTAACCGTCCCAAAACGGCAGTTACCCGGCGCGGCTGCGGACGGGTGACCAATCACAGCACGCAGCCCCCAAAAGAAACCCCGGTGGCGACGTGCGCCTACCGCCCGCTTTTCAGGACGGGTTTCCTATTAAACTGTCGTAACCCCCTCTAAACCTACAGTCGCATTTTCCTGCAATTTCCATCATTTGTGTTTTTTTCACACACGTTTTTTTCTACTTTTTTCCTGTGTTAAAAGTACCTGTTTTTTTCCTCCTGTGTGGAAACTAAAGCAAAACACAACCCACTGGACGACTACGCCGTACTCGAGAAATCACTCTTGTACCAGTATCTCCTACCGCCCTTGCTCACGCCACTACCCGCTATCATCAGCATCTTCCTCAGCTAACTGCCTGCCGTCTCCCTTGCCGGTCAAGTTCTGCTGTGTCGCTGTAATAGTTGCCAGGTGTCCTTTTCTCGAAGGTCACGCGTGAAAATTTGCGTGGTTCGCGCACGATTCTGACTCCTTGATTGGTTGCCCAGATCCCTCCTCCTTCTCCTCCCGCGCCTCGCGCACCACCCGAAAAAAACTCCCCATGGCTCTCTGCTCCCAGGCATTTGCCTCTTCCAAGAGGCCCTGCTCGTTTGCTCCCGCCTACCAGACCCCGGCTCCCAAGAGGCTTTGTATGGGCCCGGTGGCCGCTGGAGGCTACTCCCCTTACTCGGTGCCTTCGAAATCGGTATCCATCTACACCTCGTCTGAGGAAGACGTGGACTCTGCCGACGAACAGTCGTGCTACCACGCCGACCAGATCAAGGCCAAAAGAAGAGCGTCCACCCGTGTATCGTTCTCGTTGAACGCAGAGTTGTCGCGCGCCGTGTCTCAGTACAGCGACGAAGACAGCGACACCCACGACGACGATCGCGACGACGACGAGTCGCTGTTGCTCGCCCGCCCCGGCCGCCGCGACTCCACCCTCTCTGCTGGTGCCGGCACCGCGGCCTCTCCCCAGGACTACGCCATGTCTCATGGCTCCCCCCGCCCGTTGGTGGACTTGGACAACCTCGACTGCAAGTTGTCTTCCAGCCCCGTCAACTCCACCCTTGCCCTCAACCTCTACCACAAGAGCTTTGGTTCCGACACCGCCTCCAGAAACGCCTCGGTGGTGTCTACTCCTGCCAAACACTCCATCGCCGCCTCCGACAAGTGTGCGCGTTCCCGATGCTTCGAGTATTTAGTGGGCGCCATTGACGAGGCCTGGGCAAGATACTGCGACGCCGCCACCAACGTTGAAGACGAAGTCTATGGCTACAATACCCCTGCTTCTGTGGCCACCGACGACGAGGAGTACTTTGACAACACCACCGACATCACCGACTACGATGATTCGGACTGTGAGGTGTCAAAGCCCCACAACGGTCCTGTTGCCAGCTTCAGACCTAGATTGTACTCCACTGCTTCCACCACGTCGCTCGGCTCCACCAAGGAAGACCCTTCCTCCTGCCAACTCCTGGCGTTGAAGGACCGTCTCACCAAGGCCAAGTACTACTTACAGGACTTGGTCGACTCCGACGCCACCTCAGAGGCTCATGCCTTCTGGAAGCGTTGGGACATGATCAAATATGCCACCATCGAGCTCGTCGAGGATGATGACGATGACGAAGTCGTCGAGTCCACCATCGATGAATTGGAGTGTGGCCGCATATTTGCAAATTAATCCAACAAATAACGAAAAAAAGAATTTTCATTTCAAACTGGTTGCTTTTCAAACTTAGCAAGTATTCTATTTAATCATTACTGCTACATGGGTTCGTTTTTGAATGGGTTTCGATGCTATAGGCATCACTGGGTATGATCACTTTATGTAAATTACGAAGAATCTGAATTTGAATCATTTTTGTATAGTTAGGCTTATTTATATATACATGTACCATAGCACTACCTGTAGCTTTCGATTCACATGAGATTATGAGTTACAACACCTCTGTTCGACATAGGTGGGTGTGTACATGTCCTGTTTCGATTCATGTAAATAAGTTATTTTATCCTGACATATACTATAAGAAATATCAATATACATATTATACCTAGCTAATATATTAAATATCAATTCACATGAAGAAGGAATACCTTACTAACATTATATTAAATACTGAAACATTAATAGGTTAATATGTATTCTTGCTAACTTTGAATTAAACATCAATTCACGTTAAAATGTTCACCTTGCTAACATATTAAATATCAACCCACATTAGTAAGTATTATACCTTACTAAAAACATAAAAACATATTAAATACCGAATCATTGATGTATATAAGTTACAATACCCACAATTCCTACTGCAAAAGTATGTGTTGTCATGCTTACTTCTGGTCTTGTGTTATTCACGGTTGTTGCGTTGTTGTGTGATATGCATACATTTCCAGATATCTGAGGAATCCACATTTTCAGCCAAATAGTAAAATTAAACACCCAAAAGAGAAAAACTTCAAATAATCTACAGCTTACAATTATTGCACAAAATTATATTAAAATCATCACCCCTTTAACTGGCGAATTTCCCACTTTGTTCTATGGTACCATTTCAATGCTCGCTGGCAACAATCCTGCATATGAATTATGGCCACATACTCTCAATAAGAACATCCAGGCTTACCTAGATATTCAGTATAATTCTTTTCCACCAACATGAAATTCTCCATCCTTTCCTCATTATTTTTTGTTAGCTCCGTTCTTGCAAACTCCGAGTTGGTTATCGGTAAGTACAGTTTCATCAGGTAAAGGCTCCATTGATCCACTTAGTGCTAGAATGCTGGCTTAAACAAGTACTATCACAATAAAACGTTGCATCCAGAATAGCAGTAACTTTGCAACAGTTCTCCAAATCGAGTTGAGAATGTCCAAGTCTATATCCAATACCTTGAAGGACCATCTCGTTCAATTAGAGCGTTATATCAATATAACTGAATGTTATAGATCTGAAATTTGCAAGAAAAGACTCAAGACTTGAAAAATAGTTCCCCAACTCCACAAATTTGATATCTGTCAAATCTTAAATAAATATGCTTGGGAACTTAGTGATTACGTTGGAATTTCCAACAATGGTGGCAAAATTGCAGCAATTGATTCGGATCTATTACCAGAAGCAAACGTCAAATTAGCAACAGATAGACTTGATATGGGATTTAAAGCATTTCCATCAATTACCATAAACTCCCTAACGGCGGTAATACCTCATTAGAGCCATGGAACCCTCATTATCCAGACCCCCTACTAACAACAGATGTGACCAAGCGTATCCCAGACAGCGAATGCAAGGTTAAAACCAAGAAGGGGGACAAGATCTCTGTCCACTACGAAGGTAGACTCGAGGACGGTACCATTTTCGACTCTTCATACAACCGTAATTCCCCTCTTGTTTTCGAAGTTGGCACAGGCCAAGTGATTTCCGGCTGGGACAAAGGCTTGGAAGACATGTGTATTGGAGAAGTTAGAGAATTGATCATTCCTTCCAGCATGGCCTACGGTGACAGAGGAATTGGTCCAATTCCTCCTAAGGCCACTTTATGTACGTATACGCATGATGTTTCACATCCACCATTTTCAATTACTAACAACAGACTTCACCACTCAATTGGTCGACATTGCTGGAACAGAGCATATTAAGGACGAGTTGTAAACTATTTTAGGTTAATACACGTGTAAACCATCAGGGGCACTGGAAGGTTATCACCCCATAGATTACGTAAGGTTGCCTCCGCAATATAAATCATACAAGTTTGCACCTCATCCACATTTGATTCAACTGTTGCCCCATATCACACCATCATTCGTATATAAGGCGTCGGTTTTGCTCAATTGACTCCAAAATACCGCCAATGTCTACTCGTCGACTCCTCAAGCCGCTTCAAGATTTCCTTGCTTCGCTGGCTGACTTCAAGGTTGTTTACAACACTACTGGTGGGCAGTTTGTCACCCCCAAAACAGGCAGAATCTTCATACTTGATTCTTCGTTCAATCCTCCACACTTGGGCCACTATGCATTGATAAATGAGTGCCTTTCGGGGAAGTACTACGATAAAAGCCATCATGATGAGAATCCTGATGAAAGAGTAATTTTGCTACTTTTATCAGTAAATAATGCTGATAAAAAGCATACCCCAGAGTCCTTCGAGAACAGACTCGAAATGATGTACTTGATGGCTCAAGACTTGGCCACGAAACTTCCGAAGTCTCAAAATATCAGCATTGGTTTAACCAAGCATGCTATGTTTGTGGATAAGTCCATGGCGATCTTAAAATCCGTTCATGAACATCCAATCAGGCTCACATTCTTGGTGGGATATGACACTTTGGTTAGAATTTTCAATCCAAAATACTACGTTCCTGACAAGTTATCGTCGGCTTTGGAGGAATTCATGAAATCCACCGATATCTTTTGCTTGACCCGTAATGATGATGAGGTAACTCACGATGAACAGTCGAATTACTTGAACCATATCAGAGAGGGTAAGCACGAACATATTCCAACGCACTGGTCAGATAATGTGATCCTTCACCAAAACTTTGGTGACACAGTTGGCCTCATCAGCTCTTCTAAGGTAAGACACAATATCATCAACGGAGGCGAATGGAAGGAGTTTTTGATTCCAGAGATTAGAGACTTTATCGTTAACCAAAAGTTGTATCACGAAAATAATTAAGTCTACGACAAATCTTGTAAAAATACTCAGATAACTATTTAAGTTTCTAATGTAATGAATGATGATTATAGTTTTGATAATAGCAAGCTCGCGATTCGTTCAAATTACCAGTGCTAAAAGCACCAAGCAAAGGAAAACCTGGAAGTATTCTACGTAAACATAGCTTCCCATGGAAGTATGCTTCACGCTTGTGCGGTTACTTCCGATACTTAGCTCTGTAGGAGTATCTGATATGAAGTTCTCGTTATTACTATTAATGCATTCGATTTTTCCTCCTCTTATTACAGAAGCTATTTCACCTTTGCTCCATTTGGCACAATCAAAGGTAGACATGAGTGATTTGACCTTAGCACTTCCTTTTACTAATTTTAACAGTTGTAGGCTGGTTTCTTTAATATTTCCAACGAGTTCCATGGCACCACCAATGATGCTCAAATTAGGAAGGAAGTCAATGGTTTCTATTTTGCTGTTATTAACAACCATCAACCCCCCTCCAATTTCGGTAATCAGTGGAAACTCCACAGTATGTAATTTTGCATTTTTAAGAAGACTGAGAGTACCTCCCACAGACTTCAAGTTTGGGAATTTTACCTCACCAAAATAATTGTTGATTATATTAAGTGAATTATTGATTGTTGAAAGCATTGTCATGTTAAGCAGAGAAACATCATGGATACTCACATTATTGACATTTGTTACTTTTGGAAGCTCCACAATCACGTCAGCAGAATTTGCTGCTATTAGAAGTTTTCCAGAGATTTCTTCCACGTTGCAATGGATGTATTCCATGTAACGGTTATTGTTGATATCGAAGCTTTCAAGCTTATCACTAAAAAATCCGGAAAACTTCGACAAAGAAGTGTCAGAAACAGTAATGCTTTCAAGACCAGTGATATTATCATTGAAACGAATGTTACTCAAGATTGGTAGTACCTTCCAATGGAGTACACGAATAAAATTCAACTTTGGGAATAAAACTGAGCCCAAAGAAGTAAGGTCAGTTAATGAAAAAGATTCGGAGATGGACAACAACTTTGGAGCCTCAATCCTTACAATCTCTGGAGAGGCCCTCACAATAAAACTTCCCTTTACACCTTCAAGATTCGAGAAAAAAAGTACATGCTCATTGTAATTTTCCACGACAATGTCACCGTTGATAAAATTGCAATGATCAACAAGCTTCAAATCTTCCAAGCTTCGTATATCGAAACGATTGCTTTCGCAAGTGTTAAGATCAGTTCTCACATCTGGAGTAGCGAAGTTAGCATTATCTTCAATACTAAAGTTGGAAATGCTCTCTTTGGATTCATCTTTTAGTACAGAGTGAAGGATATGACCCGTCTCATAGTTTGTATTGCTACCAAGTACTGTGGAGCAAATTATTGTTAGGAGGACACAGAACTTCATTTGTATTCGTTTCTACAATTGTTCACAAAAATCATATATTCGCATTTAGAATGGGTGCAAAATTTCGCAACCAAACGACCATCTTCCAGAGACGGTTGAGTTATAAATTCATCAATTAAACCTCTCTCTTAGCAGCCTTAGATTCCATAGAAGTGTTCTCCACAAATTCATCGGAAATGCTTTGCTTGCTGCCGTTATTACCGTAGTGGATACTTCCATGTTCGCCACTGACTCTAGCACCGTAGTGTAACTTGGTGATTTCGGAGTTGTCAGGACACAATTCGGCACCTCTTCTACCAATGAGGTACCATGGCAAGTTGAAGACTTCTTCCATACTTTCAAGGGATCTACCAGAGATTTCTGGAATGAAGAACCAGGACCAGAAGAGGGCCATGGCACAGACAGCGGTAAACAAGTAGAAAGAACCAAATGGTTTCAAAGCCAACAACATCTTTGGAACAGCCTTGGAGTTACCGAATTGGTTAGCAAAGTGCAAAACCATGATCAAGGATTGACCGAATGAACGGAGACCCAATGGGAAGATTTCAGAACCCAACAAGTATTGGACAGAGTTGAAACCCATAACCCAACCGACACCAGAAAGGAACAAAGCAGCCATGGCTAACTTACTGGCCGCCTTTTGAGATGAAGTTAAAATAGCGTCTTCTTCAGTAGCTTGTGGAACAATGTGGAGGAAAATACCGAAAATCAAGATAGTAATTAATTGAATGGTGATACCGATGTATAAAGCCTTTCTTCTACCAAGGAAATCGATGATGAAAAATGCAGAGAAGTAGGCACCAGCAAACTTGACAACACCCAAAACAACAGTCATCTTCATAGTTTCAATACCCTTGATACCAATGAAGGAGAACAAATCGTTAGCGTAAATAGTAATGGCATTAGCACCACTCCATTGACCCAAAACTTGAGACATAGCACCGATCATGAAGAAACGGTATCTGACAGACTTGACCATGATGATATCTCTAAACTTATTCAAGATGCTGTAGTTTTCGTTAGCGAGCTTTTCAGCCAAAACAGCTTCGTTGATGTCACTAAGTTCACTGACAATGTATGGGTGGTCAGGAGGTAATCTTCTCAATTTGCACAAGTTGTCAAGAGCCTTCTCGTTCTTCTTGACTTTGACCAACCATCTTGGGGATTCGACACAGAAGAAAGAACCAATCAAAACCAAACCAGCCAAAACAATCTTCATGGAGGTTGGAATGATCCATTGGACGTTAGTGGAACCATCGTAGTGCTTAGCAGCACCGTAGTTGGCGGAGTAACTGGTGAAAATACCCAAGTAGACGGCACCAGAGAAAAGACAACCGAACAAACCACGGTAAGCTGGAGGAGAAACTTCAGACATAAAGGTTGGACCGATAGTAGTAGTTTGACCAATAGCCAAACCTTCAAGCAATCTACCCACGTATAATTGACCAACATTTCTAGCAGTGATTTGAATGATTGCACCGGCAATCCAGATAAGACAAACTTCTTGTAAAGCTCTGACTCTTCCAAGGTAATCGACAGTCCACATGGCGAGAATGGCACCACCTACGGAACCTAATTGGACCATGGAGGTAATGTTTGATTTCAAATCAGCGATTTCATGAGGAGTCTTAGATTTGTCTGCGAGACCAAAAAGCCTCTTGAAAGAAGTTTGACTGGTGGCGGAGGAAATACAACCTTCATCGTAACCTCTGGCTGCACCCAAGATACCGAAGATAAACACGGTGAAATATAAGGTGAAGTTATAGATCTCCTTAGGAGAGTGGTCATCAACAACTCTCCATCTGAAACGAGGTTTGGATTGTTCAGAAGTTTCGGAGGTGACCGCAACCACGTTATTGTATTTTTCTGGAAGACTCATTGGAGGAAGCTGGGAAGCTGGGAAGATGAGCTGGTTGATGAAAACTAAAACTCAGGAAACCCTGGACTTTTATAGTGATGATATCACTAGCCGCCAACATATTTAGATTTTGCATTTCCAGCAGGGCGATGTAGAGTGCATATTCCCCACATTGGAATATTAGCCCCACCGAAGCATGTTATGGCTGCAACGGAACAACTAGTGGGGGCGGGGCGAAAAATGTACCTCCCCGGGAGAGAGATGGGACTGTGCAAAAATCGTACAAAATAAGCCAGGATTTTTCTGGATGCACCATCATAGTAATGGTAGGAGGTCGATGTTACATTGTAGATTGTTTCTAGTCAGTTCTGTGTTTGAAAGCAATTACTGGCGAGGGTTCGATGACGAAATTATTGTAGGCTACAACACCAATTTCACCACAAATGCCAGCATCACAGGGGGGATTCTTCGTGTGGTAGCAATATCTGCTCGGTTACCTCGCGAAGCACCAGATGATCCCGTAATATTCCAACAATTACTATGTGAGAGCAAACGATTTGTGGTGGGACAAACGACAAGAAATGCACCCCACATAAGCTGCAAGATTCATGCCAAAAGGCTGCAGACACCCGGAGTTTCGAGTGGGGGGTTACGGCATTGGTGTAACCATCTATTGTCGATGCTAAGAGGCCAAACCATCTGAATCAGAGTGCAAACGGCAATCTTGCGGATCTACCAGGCCACACAAGTCGAATCAATGCAGGTGAAATGACCCATTTACCAGAACCACTGGACTGCATGGAGGGGTGGATGCAGTAGCTACAGCTGCATGCACGATTCACGCATATGGAAGCCCACCATGCATGGGGGCATAACTTTAGACTAGGACGCAACTGATGAACAATAATGACGCACCTACCCTCCGTATTTAAGCCCGAAAAATGCAGCGAACCCTGAAACAAGACATAGGCTATAGTTGTGGTGCTAGGGAGCCCCTGGCAAATGCTTTCCGTAGAGCCCGTGGAATTCAAGCAATCTTATGCCATCCACCATCTGGTGGACTGGTGTGGTTTCTGTGGCCACTATCCCCCACGCTGTCCCTGCACCGGCCTCACCTCTGACACAATACTTAATTCTTGGCTGCAGACGATGGTCCTAGTGTCACCCCCAACTTTGGCACATACGCGCGATTTCCCGGAGGGCTAAGAAAAAACCTGGGATTTGCTCGAGAAAAAGTCTTAGCATACGCATTCAACACCGGTGGGAACGGAATTGGCAGACAGAAACGGTAATGACGGAGAAACCATCGGCCATCAACCGGACGGACTACGTCACAACCACCACGGCGTGTACACGGCGGCGAGCCAAAGCGAGTTGCGCGAGCGCAGATGCGTCTCAGCCGTGTGCCTCCACGCGGTGTGGACACCACAGCACTTCAAGGGGTCTGGGGCGATTTCGCCCCGGTTTTTGCTTCCTGCTCACCTGGATACCACTAGAGAATGGCACCGGTCTCCAGGTGAACTCCGAGGGGTCGGAACCTACCACAAGTGGCGGCGTGGTGCATGCGGTGTGGTGGGGTAGCTACTCCGATGATCTGTGTTATGCGCCCTGGCCCCATCCACTACATGCAGGCGCATTTCCACCCAGGTACCAGCAAAGTCCACGAGAGCAGGTTACACCAGCGACGGAGTTGGACTCATATACCCAGGGCGCCTGGACTAGGCTGAGCTTGGCTAGGACACGAGTGCAGAAGCGTTTGGGTCCTTCCCATCACAATCGGTACTCTTCTCGTACCGCGCTGTAGCTCCACCTTCCTTCCCTTCCATCCCCCACCTCCCACTGCGCGCTCCCCCACTATTTTCCACCTTCGGTGCCGTCCCCCCACCTCCGCCACCACCAACACCTTCAATTTCCACAGTATTTGGCCGGAACCAATTGTAGATGGTGCTGCGATGGCGCCGCCATTTCCATCGGGGGCACTGGCATTCTCCCGAACACAGCCTGTCAATGCTAGGGCGTGGCCTGAGCCTCCACCACGGAATCGATAATTGCGAGGCGCTGATCAGAGGGGCACATACGCACCATGTCAATCCTGTCAAAAAAAGCTTGTCTTGGAGGGGAACGGCGGTGGTTGGGTAAGCAAGTGGTTTGATTGGTGGGGCCCCGAAACCCTGGACACCGGCTGGCCAATGAAAATGGAGCTCGGAGCCGGCGCCGGCGCCGACGTCCTCGATGTTTCAGAGGGGTTCTGCTGCAGTCCTGCAGAAACCCCCGGTGATTCGCAACCTCAATACCCGTTTGGTATATGATGTGGGGGAACACCTGGGGTTCGTCAGAACATGGTTTGATCTGGTGGAGTGACTCCCAAATCCGGTAAGACCACAGAAGTCCTATTGGTGGTTTTGCTGGTGGCTTCCACCAACTGATGCCATCCATGCGGGGACCGCCATCGACATGTCCCGGAGTTTTGGGGTGGGAAGATGCGGAGGATGAGGAGAATGTGAGGGGCAGCCAGTGTTATCTGATATGGTGTACCAGCCCACGGTGGTAATGATTAATCACTCAATTGCGAAACGCAACCGAACTTGCCATAGTTGGTTTCAACATCTAGCGGATCCGCTGCTTGTTGAGCTTTTGGAGGCTGTTCAGGTTGTCCAGGTTATCCAGTCCTACATTGGTTCCTATGTAAATTGTGAGATTTCGCTGGTGTAGTGGTGAAAACCTCCAGCAGTCTGTTCTACATCGATGCCAGTGAGTGGTGCCACCAGGGTACAACGGACCAAAAATGGGTTCTGTTACCGAAATCACTGATCAGATAAGATAATCAGTGGGCTTAAAGAATTCCTTTGGTAATATTTACTCCTGGCTCCTGGCTCCTGGCTCCAGGCTGCACAATCCATAACGGTGGTGCCTCAGCAAGTTGGTGATACCAAAAATAAGGTCACGAACAACGGGCCCAACGGGCCCAACGATAAGAATTGTGGTGACGCCCTCAGGTATGCATTGTCGACTATGTTCGAATGGCTAGCGAACACCAGTGGGATTTTTCCCGTGGTTTGTTCTCCAACTTTTCACCTCGTATTATTTTTATCATCTCCACAGTAATGAATGAACCATGTTATCCAATCGTCTTGAAATGGTTCCACGGCACATTTTTCGCAGATTCCAGTGGTTTCTATAGATTCAACTCATTACTTTCGTTGCAGCTTATTCCATGGTTTAAGTTTGCTAGAATAGTCTCTACAATAACTTCTAGATGTGAAGCACTCTTTAAAACTTCAAAAAAAGATTGCCTTGGTGGTACATAAGATTAATAACTTCGAGTGTTGGACTAAAATCACATTTTACCCAAGCTTCTGGGTAAATACTCTGATAACCGCATGGCACAGTTGAATTGAAAATTTTTGTCCAGTTCCAAACATAAAATGATACGGTCCCTCGAAAACTACAGTCGCCTGATACTTCAAGAATCATATTAAAGAATATTTACTAATTGTCATAATCGGTCTGAACAGTTCAAGCTAGGCGTTGTGATTACCACTGGTACACCAGCAACTCTTGCTTCACAAAAAAAATTTAGTTACACAAGTCACCTATTGGTCTTGCTTGTAAACCAAATCGTTTTGTTTTCTGATAGTGTCAAGAACCCACATGATACGTCTACTTTCGTCCCAGGTCATTCTGTCACTTTCCTTTCCACCTCTGGCCAAAACCTCACCAACTTCAACAGCTTCATACCAGAAACCTTCACCACCGTTCAAGTCGGCTTCAAAGTTCTTCTCGATTTCAGTACCGTCGTTCAATTGGATCTTGTAAGAACCTGGGGATGGAGTGTCTCCAATAGCGAAAATGTCAACCTTTCCCTTGGTACCCTCAACAACGGCGATCTTTCCGTCGGATGGGGTATAGATACCAGTGTAAATACTGGCTTGTTGCTTACGCTTCTTGTCGTTGAACAAGGCTGAGGCAACGAAGTCGACCTCGTCTTCAGCCTTACCAGTCAAACTATCCAAAATCAATTCGGAAGAAACAGACCAGTCCTTGGTTGGGTCAGCTTTTGGATCCAAGAACAATCTAGCATATGTAACTGGGTAGATACCAATGTCCAAAAGAGCACCACCACCGAGTTCTTTGTTGACCATACGATGTTCTGGAGTGAGTGGGAACTCTTCGGCATTGAGACTGAAGACACCATGGACTCTCTTGACATCTCCGATGATCTTTTCGGCTCCGTAAATTCTTTCTTGCAATTCAATGAAGGTTGGGAAGTATCTGGACCACATGGCTTCCATGAAGAAAACATTATTCTTCTTTGCGGCTTGCAAAATGTCCTCCAATTCCTTGGAGTTGATGGTAACAGGCTTTTCACAAAGAATGTTCTTCTTACCTTCCTCAATGGCACGGATCACAAATGGAGCATGGAGGGTGTGTGGTAAACCAATGTACAACACATCGATGGTTGGATCATTGATCACTTCATCGTATGTGTAAGCTTTGGTGCCATAACCATCACCAATAACTCTGTTGATGAAATCTTGAGCCTTAGAAGCACTAGAAGCTCCGACAGCTCCGATGGTGTGCTTGAGCTTGTTTGGACCTGAAGGGTTTGCAATTAAAACCTTCAAATCAGCAGCGAATCTGGAGGAGATACCTCCGGCACCAACAATACCCCAATTAACCATCTTGCTAAGTTAGTAACGGATCAATTCAAACATTATCCATGGAGCAAAACTCAATATCACCGAATCGATAGTTTGGTCACTGTATCGACTTGACCATCCACATTTTTCAGGCATCATCCCCATCCATGTCAATTGCTATTCCAAGTCTTAGATGCCACTAGAGCAAGGCAGCCCATAAGAACAGTGTACCAATGGTGATTGATTGATTGATTGATTGATTGATTGCTAGCACGTTTCACTTACTTTTAATAACCTTATTCAGTTGAGTAAGGTGGAAATTGTGGGGGGGATGTAAACTTTTATACGATTATGATGGGGGTTGTATGATGCGCATTTCAATGCAACGTTGGAATGTCTATCTTGGGGTATGACAAATGGTCGAAGCCCCCAAAAGTTGACACAAAGAAAATAGTAGCCCACGCTAAAGTGTTTTATGTTACCCAAGATCTAATCTTGCTAATGGTTCCGAATCCTATCTTACAGAGATGGTAGGTAATATTAGAGGACTCAAGTCATATTAAAGTGGAGCCTTCAGGCACTCAAAAAAATAGCGATGGAAGAGTTAAATGTGGGAAATGATGAAGGCTCAACTCGAGGACAAGCAACTCGTTTGATTGTATCAGCGATGTTACATTACAGTGGATGCCTGTGGAATGTCTAAATATGTATAATTCCCCCACCCGTTTTCTACCAACTTAGGTGGGGCACAGTTTGTGTCATTACGTAAGTGGACCACCACGGTGGGTGGGGGATATTAATTGTAAGGCCCGTCAGTTTGCATACAGGTTCCATTTCCCATTGCAATGTGCCAGAATTCATGAATGAGGATGTCTTTTTCAACCATTAGATACTACTTTTCAACTAAAGATATGCTTGAAGCTTTTCTGTTCCTATGTGAAAATTTTTCGGGTGGGCGAGCTAGCTCATCCCGGGTGTCAACTTTCAAGGACCCTATTAAAAATGTTCGGACCCTCTCCGACATATCCTTACACAGGAAACTTTCTGAGGAAGGTCGTTACAACCTCACAATTTTCGATTGCTTATATATTCCAAAAATATCGCTCGGGAATTTGGAAAACCTCATGAAGTAGAATGATTTGTAAGCCATTAAAGATAACATCATTTTCCCTTCTAACCTATTTTTACGGTGCATGTAGTGATCGACTACTTCTTAAAATGTCCAATATGTTATCGATGACTTAGAAGTCAAATGGTTATGAATTGTTTGTTCCTGTATACAATTTTGATCTTGAGTACTATATCTCCTCCATGTTATCTTTTTTCAACAGTCCAAAAATGACAAGAAAGTCCATCATGGTACTCACATAGAATGATAATTGATCCAAGTAAAGCTGATTTTAAAATAAGCGCTGAACTAAATTTTAACTTTCGCCGAAATGTTGATCACATTTTCTCAAAATATTTGCAGAAAGAACTAATTTGAAAAACACCGTTGCATCATAATTTCATATTTAACCTAATTTATACACAGATAATGACTTATACACTAATTGGATACTCTACAGCGATATCACATAATAGCTAACTTCTAACTATTCAAAATTGCCCTTCCCAGTATAACATGCAAATTCATTTACTATTTGGCGAGAATTACACTTTTCGCACTGAACCTGCAAATTTGCCAAACCCGCTAACTGGTTAACTCGTCCACCAACTTCTCAACTCCAACATCTACTTTCTCCCCATCCAAACATGCCCATTGCTAAGTCCCTCTTGTTGGTCTCGGTTTTGACCATCGGTGGATACATGTTGTTCAACAACTCCGGTGAAGCGTTCAATGTTGGCCAATTCTTGGAGGCAACCTCTCCATACTTTTGGGCCAACTTGGGTATCGCCAGTTGTATTGGTCTTTCAGTGGTCGGAGCAGCCTGGGGTATCTTCATTACTGGTTCGTCCATCATTGGAGCAGGTGTCAAGGCCCCAAGAATTACAACCAAGAACTTGATTTCCATTATTTTCTGTGAAGTGGTGGCCATTTACGGTTTGATCATGGCAATTGTGTTTTCAGCAAAATTGGCCAATGTGCCAGCCGGTTCTCTCTACACATCTGCAAACTTGTACACCGGCTACTCTCTTTTCTGGGCTGGATTGACAGTGGGTGTGACTAATTTGATTTGTGGTGTGGCTGTGGGTATTACTGGCTCCACTGCCGCTATCAGTGATGCCGCCGACTCTACACTTTTCGTGAAGATCTTGGTGGTGGAGATTTTTGGCTCCGTTTTGGGATTGTTCGGCTTGATTGTCGGGTTGTTAATGGCTGGTAAGGCCGAGGAATTCAAGTGATGCCTTGCTCGTTAAAAACATTTCAATTCATTGTCTCTGAGACTCCATACATCTACATCTACTTCCAGTAATATTACGTTTATCTTAATTGCCAGTAGAGATTTCATTTAAAGCTTGTAAATTGTTATTGGTTTGACTTTGTTGAGATCAGGTTAAAGTATTAATTTTACTCACGCCTCCTAACAGACTCACATAGAAAAATTGAAGATGATGTACTGATGAAATATATTAAATTTAACCTTAACTTGTTTATTTTAATTTGTAATATAACTAATTATTCTCTACTTCCATGAAATCAGGATTCTTCTTTAAGATCACCACACCTTCCAATGAATTACTCAAGCTTATCCATTCATCAGTGGATTCCAACTCAGCTCTTTCACCGTAATTTAACAAAACTGGAGTGGATTGAGTGACCCACCCAGTAATAGTCTTTGGTTTACCTGCTTGTCCAACAACATCAACGGCTTGACCTACTCTGACATTCACCTTGATAGGATTCAACTGTTCATCAACAGTAACCAACATTCTTGGCTTCATGGCTGGGGTCAAGTAGTATAACAATTGATGACTGGTTTCAGTAGTAGAATCACTCAAAATGAAAGACTTGGGGTCTAATAAGGCAATTGAGATGGTCAATAACGATGCCAATGAAACCTTAGATAAAACCGTTCTTTCTGAGTTGAATGGACTCAATGTCAATGTACCTTTACCCAAATGCAAAATACCTTGTGCAATTCTCACCATGAATAACGAGTCTGGTGATTTGATGTAATAAGATGCCAATTGCCTCAATAATTGGGCCAATCTTGCATTATTAGTACCAGCACCAACGAGACCCATAGCATAGATAGCATTTTGAGCGACTTCCAAATCTGGATCATGTGAGTAACGAGATAAGGTGTCGAATACCTTCATTTGTGGGTTAGATGTAGATACTAATCCCATAGCTAATGGAACAGCTCTACGTATCAAGGAGTTACCATAATGCATCAAGTGTGAGAAATGACGCAAGGACATATCTTGTCCAATGTCCTCACCTAATGCGATTAAGGCCAAACCTAACACGGCAATACCTTGGTATAATTCTTCTTCATTTTCATTGTCATCACTTTCATCACCTTCTTCGTCTTCTTCTTCTTCAGCTTCTTCTTGCTTCACCTTGTCTTCGGATTTCTTTTCGGTTGATTCTGTGTCTTCCATTTCAACATCATTATCAGCCTTTTCTTCAGATTTGACCTCAGTCTTCTTCTGATCTTCTTCACTTTGTTCCAACTTCTTCTCCTCAGCGGCAACATCCTTGGGCTTAGCAGTACACATTTGTAGTAATGATTGAATCTGCAAAACATTTCCTGTACCTGCATAAGCACAAATGTTAACCAAAACCTTCAATGTCTTGCTGATTGGGTGCTCAATGGCCTCGATTGTTTCCAATACATATTCCACTTGATCTGTTTTACCCATGTATAATAAACCTAAACCCAAGGACATGAATTTGACGAATTTGTTTGTCAATTGACTGAAATCTCTTTCGAGCAAACTTTGTAAGATCGTAGAAGTGATATCACCGTGACAGGTTCCAACAAATACATGACCCAAAGCTAATGCAGCCAAAGAGGAAATTTCCATTGAAACATCACCATCAGACACTAATGGCGACAATAAGTTTAAGACTTCTTCATTGCTAGAGCCAGCAAAAGCAATTCCGAGACCATTGATGGCTGAAGATTGTAAAAGCTTGTTAGGGTCCAAGACATATTCTTGTAATAAAGCCAAAGCAGCATCAACATCATCATGAACATTAGATGAGACAACACCAATACCTAATAATGCACCTGCTTTGATTTCATCATCAGCAGAATATGTGTACTTGTCCAAATGTTGTAAACCATCATTAATGTTCCATTGATAAATTGAACCCAAGGAAGCAGCTGTGGAGATCATACCTGGACCTTTGGTTTTGTAAATCCATGATTTGTTATCATCTTCACCTTGAATCAATTTGTCAGTTCCATAACCCAAGTTAACGAATGCGTTGACAAATGCAGTTGCTAAGTTTTGCTTAGCAGAATCGATGGAACCAGAAGTACCCAATCCGAACTTGGCATTCTCCAAATGTGATTTGTAGATGTCTTCAGGGACTTTCGGATCCAACAAGTTGAGTTCTTTAACAAGGTAACCAAAGTATTCATGCAACTTGGAGTTCGAAATAGTTTCTTGAACTTCAGGATTTTCCCCTGGGTATTTGAAATTACTAAATTGTTGAGACAAGATGAAACCCAACTGTTTGTGGATTAATTCATCATTGGTGACCTCGAAGACTTGTCTGATCAAATTCTCGTCGTCCAATTTGATGGCCAAAGTCAAGGCTTGTGGCAATTGATTGTAGGACAAGTAAATTGCGAAAGCAGTTTCCAAGAATGAAACATCATCTGGAGGAGATAATAAAGGAACACAGCTTACCATATAGAGACAAACTCTAGCAAATGTGTTTTCGTCCATAAACTGTGGCAACTTGTCAATGCTTTCGATTTCAAGTAACAAATCTACTGCATCTGCTTCGGCATTATGCTTCAAGAAGAATGGAACGATCTTCAAGGCCAACTGGACCAATTGTTTGATGGTGTCGTCTTCTGAACCCAAGTTTTCTTGGTATGATTCACCGATCTCCAATGCCAAATGGCGCATGTATTCATGACCCCAGTCAGAAACAGACTCATCAAAGGATAACAATCTGAACTTCAAGGATTCCTTCTTACCATCGTCTGAGTAAGTCATGGCCAACACCGACAAAACGTCGGCAAGCTTGATGATGATATCAGCATAGGATGAATCGGACTTTTCATTCCATTGGGCGTATAATTCGGTCAAGTTGGGGTAGTGTGGTCTCAAGAACTTCAATGGCTTAGGAACAGCAGTCATGGAAGTGGTAGAGTCCTTGATGAAGGTTTTCAAGGTGCCCAAGCATTGTGCGTAGAAGTCCACTGGATGTTGAGGCTCATTCAATCTTTCAACGAGCAACTCCAACTCATCTTTCAAATGTTGATCTTCTTCAGACAATTCCTCTTCCTTGGGTGGTTGCTTTTTGGTCTGGTCAGGCTTGGTCTCTTCTTTAGCAGGTGCCATTGTGAAGAGTAACTGGTGGTTGGGGAAGTTGTGGTGATAATTGATAGTTGACTGGATGGCAAATATTGTGCAGGACACTAGCGAGCATGGACGAGAACCTGTAGTGAGGTTGAAAATTGAGAAAGTGAGAGGTCAGATTGGTTGAAAATTGATATTTTTCCGCTCAAAATTCCACACGATGATCTACTAAGTCAATGTCATCATTTAATGATCCTTTAATTGGGGTAAACAGGCACAGATCCCGAAAAACTATTAATTCCTAACTACTCACGTGACGTGCTGCAACTCAATAGTAATCCAAGAAGGTCAAAACCGTCAGATTTTGCCCTTAAAAGGGCATCCATCATAGCATAGTTGAAGGATAAATATGCATGCAACTGAAAAATCGGCTATGGTTGGGTTTTGAGGTTTAGCTCACCAAGAAACATCAGTGAAAGTTGAGAATCGGTGATCAAATGCAAAAAAGGAAGGTTGATCACCAAAACGGTTTCTACAAGTGATAATTTTGACAAAAGTCAAGACTTGTCATCTCTAAAAATTCGGTTGAATCGAAAATGGTTCTTGTTACAGTATTTTGCTATTGTGAAGGGAAAGGATGGATTCTTGCAGTTCGTGCTCATGTAAAAGAATGTGCACCGTTTCTTATCCAATATACAACAAATGGTGGGTACTATCTATTGTGATACGTACGCTTAAATCTACTTGTCTTCCACATTAAAAGAGAGCAAGAAAGTGGAAACCAATCACTACAGAATCATGGATGGGAAAAATACCAGAAAGTTTTGTAATACCACTATGAAAAATATACTGGTATTAATGTAACAACTTATCGGAACTTCCGATCATCTGTGAAGAGAAGAAAAGCCTAGCGTAGTTTGAGGTCATCTACTTAAAAACATCAATACATGCAACGGGGTCTAGACTAGCTATTCAAACAACGATTCGGAATTATCATGCAGAACGATAATTGATAGTTGCAGACTTCGGGGTTTTCGAAAGCAATTTACTGGATAAGGGACGAGCACCACCATGGTTGAATGTAGGTGAGGTGTCTTTAGGACCCTAGGCTGCTTGAAATACCGTTGAGTGCTTCGATCAATTCACACCCAATTAATAAGAAACTAGTTGTTATCAACTTGCAATCTGTCCGTACCTGAATTCATGATTACACCAGAATCGCCCAAAATTGACATAAAGAACCACCTCTGAATTCTCCCTAGTCATTTCACCACCTCCCTAACATAATACAATCGCCGTGCAAAGTAATGTTCTACCTTCATAACATATCGTCATCTTGACACATCTTGACACCTAGTTCGCACTAAAGGACTGTCAAACTTTTATGCCCCATAGTGATAAGCCTTGACTACCGTTCCAGGCACAATTTCAAACCGTCACCCACCGTTCGTGTATCATCCTACAAGATGGAAATTTGGCTGGTGGTTCAAGGTGGAATCAGGTAATTTTCACGCCCCTTCTTGACCCATTGACCGTGGTTGGTACCGTTTTGGTCATAAACCACCCGTTTGAGACATTTCCAACTTTGGGCTCGTTTGAGGTTTGGGCCCATTTGAAGTTTGCATCCAGCGAAATCTATCCACCCCTTTCCTCCGGGTGGACACAGCGTGAATATATCCCAACTTGGCCCACCAAGATGGCCTTACGTAACAAGGTTGTCGTGTCGCCCCCACCGCGTTGTACGATATGTCGCAGGTTGAGTCGCAGGTCGCGTATGTTTATTGTTTGCCCATATAGCAGTAGAAATCTTCATGTCCAAGAGATTAGAGGCAACCGGTCGCTAATCGAATCTTCCAGCCCCGAAACACACCCTCTTATCATTGAAATTGAAACTGCGGTAGTGCAAGTCTTCCGTTGCGTTTGTTCTCCCCCAATACCGTGCCGGGATACACTACAATACACCACCGGTTACAGACTACTATCCTTTAGTCCTGCCATGGACAGAATCTTCTACAATTCTGGAGTCACCGACCCCACGTCGGGACTACCCATCTTCCTATTCGACACGTCATTCCTTCCATCCACCGAATCCATCAACTATGACGAGTTCATCCCCACACTCATGAACATCCTTCCTCACACACCCTACGTGCTAATCATGTTCAGTTGTGGGCTCAACAAGATTAGCTGGATCTGGGGCATCAAGTTCCTCAAAAAGTTTTTGGCGGAAAGCGATAATTTGCATAACTTAATCAAAATCATCACCGTTCACGACAGTTGGTTTGTCAAGTCCATAACACAGATCTTGACCAATTATAATATGACCAAGAAAAACCTCGCCCAAATAAACAAATTGATCGATACATTCACCATCACCAGCCTCACGGACATGTTGGGAACACAGGCAGACACCCCCATGAAACGTAACGTCATCATTCACTGTTCCAGCTTGTCTCAATTGAGCAACTACGTGGATATCACCAGATTGAAGATTTCGTTAAATGTGTACAAGCACAATTTACTCATCGAAAATCAAATCACATTGGCAATGAGAATCACCCCCTTGCTCAATCCATACACAAGGTTATCCTCAAATAGTGATTCCGTCTTTTACCATCACTTTTATCAAATCTTCAACATTTTGAATAATTACGGCGACAAAATAGAGTTGTTGTTCTACAAACCAGGAAACAAGGTCAACACCGACATCTTTTTCCAATGCATAAACAGAAACCAACTTATTTGGATCAATGATTGGGATTTATACTGCATTTCAACAGGGTTTAAGAGAATATTGATGGAATTACCTCGGCCATTGATTCCGATATCATCAATTCCTTTACCAATCAAGGATGATTACTCCTACACCTCTGATATTTTTCATAAAATACTTCAAAACCATGCCTCTGACCAATCAAACGAGTACGATCAACTACTCGTACAATTGTGTGATTTGTGCTTTAAGATTTTAAAAAATAATGATGTGACAAGACACACATCATTATCGATATCTAAAAGTTTAAGTTATTGTATTAGTCACGAGCTCGTTTCATCACACAACAAAGACAATATCTCAATTATCACCAGGTTCTTAAAAAATGTTTTAGAGCATTGGGATAAATTGAAAGAGAAATATTCTTTTGATTCGGTTGATCAAGTTGTGATCGAAAAGAACAGCGACAAGCCAAATGACTCCTATGACTTGAGTTATGACTTGACCATCGATGAGGCTCAAGGGAAGCCACAAGATGAAGATGAAGATTCAGAGGAACACGAAGAAAATTACAAAGTTAATTTTGGTTCTAACACTCTTATTCCCTCAAAACAAAAACTTAAACACCAGGTATATTTAGATAAGACGCCGCTATCTAGTCCGGAAAAACCATCTACCTTTACCCCAAAATCAGCTACATCATATAGATCAGCATCTCCAATTAGAAGTCAAGAGGTCAACGACTCAATGTTTTCTGAGTATTCCTCACACTCCTCTGCATCATCTGCAGTCACAGTGACTTCAACCATTAATTCTGCTTCCACAAAATCTAGCCCAGCAGAGCCCGAAAAGAAACTTTCCGATGTCTCCAATTTGTTTCTTCAGTATCCTCCTCAAAAGTATAAATTTGACGCTCAAAAATTAAATATCAATCCATCGCTCCACGCGAGATCTAAGTCATTACCACAGTTTAATATGGGTGAAATTACACCTATTGTGAAAAAACCAGTTATCAGAGGAAGAAAGGTTGGTCAATTGGCCAAGTTGTTTGAAGAAAGATCCGAAGGCTTGGAATTGTTGAATAGCATGTAATTAAGCTATTGTATTGATGTACGGCATCTATTTTGCATTTTTCTTTATTTCATTTAAAAAAGACGGGATTATTTGATTGAATGATACCCATCAATCATGCATCCGTTGGTTTATAAGACTCTTTATTTTTTATATACGGTTATTAGGTCTGGACAATGCTCAATCTACATTGGATTAACATAAAATAATATAAGTAGCACTACTACTTCATAAAGATTACTACATTTAATTTGGTTGAACCGCTTAAACTAATATACAAAACAATACAGAACAGAGAAGGAACTAAAACACTGATCACGAGCTCATCATAGAGAACAAAATTATTCTCCAACTAATCTGCTATCGATGTTGTCCATCGATAAATCACCAGAATCACCGTGATGGTGATGATGGTGATGTTGGCGCGCAACACTAGCTACGGCAGCAATGGCAGCAGCAGCAGTACTATCATTATCTTGAAGACCATGGTCTTGGAGGTGTTGTTGATATTGCTGGTAGTGATGTTCATCCAAGTGTTGTTGGTGGGCAGCCGCTTCCACAGCTGCTTGGTTGAATTGACGTTGGAATTCTTCTTGTTGGTGGTTGTGTTGGTGTTGCATTTCATACTGTAACACTTGGGCATCGGAAGCCTGGCCATCGTTACCATCATCATCATTTGCACCGTTCAAGAACGCGGCGGCGACGGCAGCTTCATCTTCAACGTCACCATTTGGTCTCTTCTTATATTGTGTAAGTCTAGTAGCATGAGGACCAAATCTCGATTGCTTTTTAATCTTTCTCTTGTAACCTCTGATTTCGTTATAGATGTCCTCTCTCTTTATGAGAACATCGGGATATTGCTCCTTAATCTTGGACTCGATGTGGGAGGGTTTGGTGCCCACCTTGTACAAGTCCAAAATCAACAAGTTGAGTTCGTCCGATCTCTTTCTCAACATGGGGTGGTTGGACAACGGGTCCAACTGGGGATGGTTGTGTTCGTTGCAGGTGGTTCTCAAGGTCCAAACACTGGTGGACTTCTTGAAGCTGGCGGTCATGGAGAAGGGACATTTCAATTTCTTGGTTTTGGTGTTGGGGTCCAACAAGTAGCCATTGCCCACGTCGACCTTGGCCTCCTCCGCGTCCTTCTTGGACTTCTTGTGTCTGTAACGGCCTCCGAGCTCACAGGTGTAGTAGATGGCCTTCTTGTTGGAGTGGGCAATCACCACTCCAAACCCGTTGTCACGAGCAAATTCCTGAATAAACTCGTTCAAGTCTTCACGGTTGTGGAACACCTGCTCGGGGTAGGGCCTGGTGATCAAGTTGCCTTCGGCGGTGATGGTGTTCTCGGTGACGGGGTAGATCCGCAGCTTGGAGTCGATGATGGGTTCGGGGATCTGGATGTTGTATTCAGAGTCATCCACCTGCTGGCCGTAGTGGTGGAGGTGCGCCTCCGATGCCATCTGCTGTTGTTGCACCTGCTGCGCTTGTTGCTGCTGGTACCGCTTGTTCATGCTGGCGCCAGTCAAGTCTTTGTCCTTGGAACCCTGACGGACTCCACCAGCCTGGACCAGCTGGGGACGGTCTGACAACGCGGCAGCATGAGCAATCTGTTCAAGCTTTGCTCTGGTGACATCCAACTCGCCGTGGGATACCACGCCGTCCAGCTTGGCTGCCGTTAGGAGTTGGTCGTCGATGTTGCTTGCATACTCTTCATCTTCAACGGTTGAGGACATGGCGAACGATAAGTTGATAGTGGGTCGTGTTATTTGGTAGTAGTGTAGATGTTAAAACAATTGTTGTGGGTTGTCGATTGGTTTTGGTGGCGTCACGTGGGCATCGGCAGCCTCGGGTCTATATGCAGGACGACCCAATCAGGTGACGGGGAAATGGGGACCGTCCCCACCCACCAATGACACCTGCAGTGCAATAGTGGAGGAAGCTGGCACAGGCCCAGGGAAATAGGGGCAGTGTGTCGGAGCTTGTGGCGAAGTGGGTGGCAATACTACGGCGGCTATTCCTGTACCCAGTGACCCAGGGGTTGTGGACCCCCGTTGCCGGCCGTTGGATCCCGATACACCTGTCTGTTCTGAGTGTTCCAGTCCCCGCTCCCCCACCCCCAACTGCGTCGCACTTCAGTCCCCGGCGTGGGGGACACCACACAACATGATTGTAGTGTGTGTATACGTTTACTATGGTGTTTTCTCACTACTACACCGACAACATTGTGAACATTTAGACTGTTAAATGGTAAAACTCCGATAAAAAAAGGACCACAAGTCCCCCTATGCCCAGATCTACCAATTCCGAGTTCAGGGGACTCCTGGTGAATTTTAGGAGTGAAAACTCCCACTCCAACTCATAGCCTCGATCTCGGCATTACATAGTTTCGGTATATCCGAAGTTTACCTCTACGAGCTCGGTGATACGTCCAGGTGTCAAAATTATTGGCAGGAAAATCGGGGCTAGTACACTAAGCTACCCCTAATCCTTCCAAGCATTAGCCTTATTCAAATTATCATTAAGTTTCGTCAAGTCCCATTCTGGGGACTTTGCGCTCTTACGGGTGATAATTGTAACTGGCAACTTCAAGTTATAGTCCAATAGGTTAATTGGTAGTGGGCTATTTTTACCCTGCGGTTAGAATCAGGCTTATTTTGCATTGCGGTCATTGGTCCCTGAAGTTCCAACCGTCGCGTTGTTGCACTGCAGCTGGTTCTTCAAATAATAACATGCTATTTCTGTCAAATAGCCCCAAATGTAGATATTGACACCCCATGGTACCAAAGTTGGAGGTTACACTTGCCTGAGGATTATGCCAATTCATCCTGGTGTCTGATTTTATTAATATTTCGTTATCTCACTATTCTTAATTGACTCGCCTGGGGTTATATCAATATATTCTGGTGACTTCTGATTTTATTACAATCTGGTCATCTCACCAATTCTAATTGATTCATTTGGGGTTATGTCAATATCCTGGTGATTCTGTAAAGCCTACTAACTTTTTTGATTTTATCAGTATTTCCTGGTTGACTTGCCTGTTGTCTATCTACATATTTATACATCTATTTTTTTGCCAACGCTGTCTTCGCCCAAGTAGGCAACACAAACGAAGCCTGGTGCACCTCAGCGCTGTAGTACTTGAAAAGTTGACGTTCCTTGAGTTCATCGAACTCACGCACAGGCTTCTTCAAGTTGTGGGAATCATTGGTAGCAATCACAAGGCCCAATTGTCCCGAGGTGTACGATGGCATGTAACATTGACTGTATTCCACATTGCTAAACACCTTACGGGCCTTGGTAATCAATTCACTAAGGTAGTTGATATTGAGCCAGATGTTCTCACTGCTTTGCATGATCACTATTCCATCGGGGGTAAGGGCATTCTTGAGCAATTGGAAGTAAGACTCTTGAAAAAACTCCTCCGCTGGACCCTCGGGGTCAGAGGAGTCAGTAATGATTACGTCGAACTTGCTGGTAGTCTCCTTCAAGAACTTGAATCCATCTTGGATACGGAGATCCACCGAGGGATGGTCATGGAATTTAGCCATCTCCGGCAAGAACTTCGTCAGCAACTTGATCACCATGTCGTCGATCTCCACCATGGTGATGGTGTCGACAGTTCCGTCCTCAACATGCTTGACCAATTCTCTAAGCACTCCACAATCTCCTCCTCCTATCACCAACACATTTCTGGGTTTGGGATGTGCCATCATGGGCAAATGAGTGATGAGTTCTTGGTATGCAAACTCATCCCTTTCTGTACACTGAACTATCCCGTTGAGCACCAACACATTTCCAAAGTCTGTGGACTCGAAAATAAGGATATCTTGGAACGGAGACTCCGTGTGGTACAAGATCTGCTTGATCTGGAGGCCAAACAGTTGACCATGGAAAGCATCGGAAACCTCATGAAACCAAACCTTGTCGTTAATTCTGTGGATCAGCAGATGTGTGAAAGTGGCTAAGTCGTAGTGACGGACCTCAGGAACCCCAGTGTTGCTACCAACAGCGGCGCTGGATGTGTTTAGGGGCTGGAGTTCTGACATTATAGGGAGGTGAAAAGTTATAGTCACAAGATGATAATACGATGGCCACGTGACATCAAAAAAGCCAATTTTTCACCATCACTACCAACCAAGTAACCGGTTATGAATGCCAAGCACCCCGTAGCCGGATAAGTGCAGGTTGACGTTAGGAGCTTTGGACATGGAGAGATACTCCATTAGATCCACGTGCATGTGTATTCTTGTAATTATCATTAGGTCAAGCCAGCAATTGTGAGGTGGTGAAAATTGCACAAAGGAGAGCATTGAATCAATAGAGCGACAACGGCAATTGATAGAGCAGAGACCGACTGATAGAACTGATTCCAACTGGCATGAATTGTCACCGCGAGATGGGAACAAACCGTAGCGTGCAACGGCAAGATCTTCAAGTTGCATTTATGGAATTGTAGTGAAATAATTGACACGAAAAAAACCCTTCGTGCATTTGGAGGAAATTTAACGAAGTTTCGATGGAATGAAACTATCACACATGGACGATATTATCAACCCTGAAAGCCCGGTTTTCGATCCTGTGTGGGGACTCCCCACACTCCTGAGGTTGTCGTTGAAGTGAATATGGATTGTCTGGAGGTTGCAGGGTGTTTCCACCCAACATGATTGTAATAACATCTGGTGGTGAGCACGGTGAATATCACCAAATGCTCAAATAGAGGAACCCCTGTAAACTTTCCGATATCGAACTATCCCTTCACGAACAATAAGCCATGGTTTAGGTGCTGATTTGCATACCTGGTGACGCTAGTAGCACCATCGATAGGACGGGGTTTGCAGGAGGAGTAGGTTGGGTGAAATACCCTAGAGGCTTAGTTAGACGAGATGCATTTTACTGAGCCGTTATGAAGGTGGGGGAAGAAGATGAGGCACCCGAGGCACGCGAGACAGGCCATTGGCAGCCGAAACTGGGTTTGAATTGGGGCAAAGACCCAGTTACGTAATGTATGGTGCTTGATAGGGCATACTTTAGCATCAGAGTGCTGAGGTGGAGTTTCAGGCCCCCGATAGCGGGTGCAAACAGTCAGGTCATGACAGTATACTGACAACACGGCGCAACGGTGGAACGGCGATTCAACATTGATCAAGGTTTCAACAACCTAGCACTAGGCACAGAACAAGGTAAAACGTAAGGCGAAAACCATAATACGAAAGAGCAACAGAACAAGGGAAACTTAAGAGCAAAACGGTGCACCTAGTGTGGAACAGATAAGATTAACGTTGGAATCTCCATAATGTAACAATCGTGAAGAACAACCAAAATGAACAATCGGGATAGCAATCGCAATCAGTATACAGAAAGAGGAAAAAGTAAAGATGAAAACACCAGCGTAAATGTATAAGCTAGTGCGTAAATAGTACAACTGAGCATGCGGACTTTGTCGCCAGAATAACAAAAATAGACCAGATGTCATCCGGGAATGTATTTCACAAACAATAGTAGATCCAGACCCACAAGCCCTATCAGCACTATTAACAATACGAACGGGCTTGTGAAGTTGGCACCGACATGGAACCCAATATGGAATGCAATGTGGAACCGAAAATGGAACCAAGATGGCTTCGGCAGTGTCACCGAGTTCTCCGAACAGGAATCGGCATGGCCGGGGTCGGTGGTTGGATGGAGACATGACTGGTGGTGCTGAAGTTGACATGGATTTCATCCTCGTATATGGCAAAGCCCCAGTTGAGATTCCACCAGTTGCGATGAGGGACCCTCGCAGAATGCAAAATAAGATGGTTCGGTGTGGGGGATCCACCGCTGCATCCTATGTTGGCCCCAGATCCTGGCGGGTCCCGGACCACCGGGCCCGCCGCCAAAAATGGCCATGAATGGGCCCTGAAGGTCCATGGATCGGCATCCACTCCATGAGACCCCCACCAACACTAGGAGGGCCAGGAGGGGCCAAACAACATCAACAAGGCACCAGGAATGCGAACAATAGCGGGCCGAAATGATGCGTTTGCGGAAGTACACGGCATGGTCATGGGCAAGGAGACGGTGAACAAACGGTTTTGGGAGTCACACAGGTGCCCAACCAGTTTGCCGATGGAAATATGTAGAGAACGTAACAACTGAGGTTTCACCTTCGCGAACGGCCACTGCCACAACAACCATGCCAGACCATATCACCACAGGGGCATCAAAACCACGGGATTAACGGCGCTGCAACCATGCCGTATGTTGTGATTCCACCTTCAACCTTCCATTTGCACCATGCACTTGTACCATGCCCCTGGCAGTTCCATGACACCTTCAACATCAGAGAAGATAGACAGGCCATATTTCACATTTCACCTGCGCATCCGCACCATGAAAAACCAGGCTTTAGCGATAGACTGGTCCCACCGTGGTGGGAACCGCGGTGGAATCTCCTTCTGGCGGTAGATGGATGGCTTAAGCCCCCAGTCTGCGGTGCAACACCGCCAGACGTCCACCAATGGTGTGCCAGTGGTGTGCAATAACTTCGGCAAAACGACCCACCAAAACCACCAAAACCACCTAAACCACCAAAACCACCTAAACCTCCAAAACCCATCAAAACACCGGCTGCACCACCACCAAAAACACCTTCTTCGTCCCCGATGGAACGATGCTATTGTCTCGCCAGCAGTGGGAAGTTGCTGTGCTTCCACGGCACTGATAACTGGAATCACCACGGCAACCACACGGCAACCCAGGCCAGGCCGTTGGTATAATAGACCGCTGCGTCACCACCGCCAATGGCCAATTGCTCACAATACCATTCTCACAATAAGGGGAACTGCCGATAGGCGGCAGACGACATGGGACGAAACCATCCGCCAGCGATGATAAGCCTGCCCTATCGCGGAAGGAATTTGCCATTTATCGCAGTTATGCACCATGCTGATAATAGATACCTGGCGCACATGCAGGACGGCATCATGCCCCCACTGCCTTGGGGGAGCGCCCCCAATGCTCACTTCACCCCACGCTCCATCCTTCAAGTCAAGCCATAACTCAGGTTGGAACTGGCACTGGCTCCGTCCCACAATCCATGGCCAAACCACCAATTGCAAACAACAAACCACTTTCCTGGGCCCCCGCTAATCCCCACGTGATATGTCCCCATACTGCATCCACGGTATTGTTGATCTCTTTGTACTCTGATGACGAAAGAAGCCCGGTACTCCGCCGTCGTCCTCCGCCCTCCAGTGGGTGTTCAACACAATAACATCCTTCGGCCCACCCCCTAGTGGTGTCCTGCACCCACCCCAGCGCCGAAGTTACTTAACAACTGCGTTCGCTCCAAAACTGCCCCGTAACCCCCGTACTCTAATCCAACCCCCAAGTACGTCAGGCCAGTGCAAACCTCGCAAGCACCTCTCGCCCACCTCCAGCCCCCACATCGTTTCCGCCTCCCACCAGCCCGGCCGTCATACGCACCACGTCTTCTGTTTTCTTAACTGTTCGACGTCGTAGTGGTGCTATCCATCTTTCCTCACTAGGCAAAATTTTCTATTTGGTGTCGTGCGCACACCAAATCCCCTTGCTCGTCAGCAAGATTGCCCATTACTAAAGCAACTCGAATCCATCTAAACATCGAGGTTTTGGTTCCTGAAATCATACACATTCAGTTGGCACTCCTCGGCTTCTTCCAGGTGTTCCCCATCCCGTTGTTCCACTACCTCTAATCCACCTCATCCCCCCGATTCTAACCCCGGCTCATTCCTGCCTTCCCTCAGTGTTCGTGGTTGTTCCTCATGGTTTCCTCGATAACAAGGTGTCCTTCCAGCGCCTCCAAGGCCCGGCGCTCAGATCTATCTCCTTCCTCCTCTAAAAGCTCGCCCTCGGCCTCCAGATCTTCCGTCTCGCCCTCGGCTACCTTTTTCAACATGACCCTCGTCGCCATGGCTTTGCGTCTCCTCCAAATCGGTGTGTCTTACGTGCTTGCCTTATTGGTGCCCTTCCCTGAGGCCTTGACGTTGCCATCAGACTCACAGTTCTTCCATCACGTCAACGCCCAACCCAAGAAATCCCGCAAAAAGAGGTCGCCCCTGCCCTCGTCACACGCCGCCTCTGGTGCTTCGTTGTTTCCTTCGATTTCCACCGCCGCCATCGACACATCCCTGGACTTTGTTCCCGATCAGTCGAAGTCCTACGCCCAACCGTGCTCCACCGGCTTGACCACCAACCTCTTGCCTTACAAGAACGAAAACGGCGAGATCGAGTGGGCTTTCACCGAAGACGGTGTATCAGGACACGAACTTGATGTATTTAAGCAGAACCACCACCACTTCGGCTCCCAGACCTCCACCTTCGCTGACTTTGAAGATGACGGAGTGTTTGACGACGACGGCATCCACTTGTCCCCCACCGTCTCGAACTCCTCCAATAATGAATCAATCATCTCTCATAAGCTGAAATCCGTAAAGAAGGAAGAAAACTCCACCCCTGGTACCTCCCATTCTTCCCCTTTCACTCCAAACGACCAGCTCCTTACCCTGCAACACCACGGCGGTTCAATCTCATCATGTTCTTCATCTGATGATATCGCTATCACCAACGATGCTTACGGGGTTCCAGATGGTAAAATTCACCAGTGCCCACATTGTGACGCCACCTTCAAGATCAGAGGTTACTTGACTCGTCACTTAAAGAAGCACGCTACCAAGAAGGCCTACTCTTGTCCTTTCCATGAATTCAGTGTGTTTATTGATGAAAACAATGTCACCCACAAGTGCCATCCAAACGGTGGTTTCTCAAGAAGAGATACCTACAAGACTCACTTGAAATCAAGACATTTCAAGTACCCAAAGGGAACTAAGACCAAGGACAGAGCAAAGTCCGCCGGCTCATGTTCCATGTGTGGTGAGACTTTCCCCAACGCTGAAATATGGTGTGAATTGCACGTTGAAGGTGCTGAATGTAAGTTCTTGCCAGCTGGTTTCAAAGGTAAATCCAGAATCAAGAACAGAATTAAGAAGCAATTATCTAAGCAACAACAAAAGGAGCTTGAAAAGAATGGAGGAATCTACTCGAAGCATTTCGCTCTCGCTGCCCCAGGTCCAAACCAAGTGTCATCTGGTAGCAGCAATGAAGCTTCTGGTGAATGTTTCACTCCTTCGAAGGAAATTCCTATGAATGCTAATAATGCTACCCCAATTCCTATTCCTTCTACCACAAACACAAACATTTACGGTTACAAGCATATTTCCAATTCTCCAGCTGTATCCATAAGTTCATCCATTAACCAGGAGGTCCATGAGTCTCCAGTGAACACTTCTCCTCCTAATGTCAGACAACAGCCAGTTGTGCAACATCCAATGGTGGCTCCTCAAAGTGACATAGATTATTCCCAAACATTGTATTCATTTGAACAAATGAACCATTATCCAATGGGAGGTGAACCTATGCCATCCTTTGAAGCATTTGATGACGATCAATTCTGTTTGGATATTGATCAATTGAACAATGCCACATTCAACAATTTCAACGAAGTTATTGGGTTCATGAAAGCACAACAGGCTATCGCTGGCAAGAATGGATTGTACGATGGTTATTCTAACGTCAAGAACAATTTGGAGCAGCAAGTTTCTCAGCAAACCCCAACTCAATCCCACAATCAATATCATCAACAAAACCAAGAATTCTCATTGCAAGAAGATCCAGAACAAATACAATCGCAGCAATGTTATCCAATTCAGCAACAATACCAAATGTATCATAACTCTAATCCAATGATGTATAATTAAGTTTCGTTGCTTGTTGGTTTAATTCAATTGGTTTTGCAGGCATGTCATTGATTTATTTTATAGTCGGTTTGTTTCTTTATTTTATTATTATATGGGTAGAATGGTGTCCATTCTTTTGGTTCTCTTTATTTCCTAAAAAGTTTGTACTGAGTATATGTGACAAGGATAAATTGTAGTATATTAAATCGTTTTGGTAATTATTCTATAACGCTATATATCCCCAAATATATCATCAATATCACTTTTCTTCTTGGGTTTCTTTTTGGTGCTACCAAATATATCATCAATAGAATTATTCGATTTCTTCTTCTTTTTCTTCGATATCGAGTTGTCTGCTTCAAACGGTTGCTTGGATAGCTCTGGATTATCCTTCTTTAACTTCTTTTTCTTTTGTTTATCTCCAAATATGTCACTAATCCTTTGGTTTGATTTGCGTTTTTTCTTTTCACTAAAGATATCATCCATAGCATGGCTAATTGATTGTGATCCGAGTTTCGCTTCTATCTGTGGTTCTTTCTGGTAATCTGAATTGGAACCTGTCGTAAAGTAGGGGTCTGCTTCAATCAGGCCCTCATCTACTATTTCACCAAAATCATCATCAAATTTTTGTGGGTTGGTAATGGTAGCCAGTTGATCTTCTATCACAGTTTGGGTCACAGCAAGTTTATCCTGAATTCCTTCGATGCTTAACAATAAGCTATAGAGTTGACTCAAATTACCAATTAATGCAAACCCGAGATTTATGAATTGACCCAAAGCAATGATGCTACTATATTCGTAATATGCTTTCCCGAAAACCTTATTCTTTATCAAGTACCGAATAATTTCCACAATCTGCTCATTCTTAATTTTCAACTTTGACTTGTCTGTCGTTTGCTCAATATCGATAGATAGCTTCACTATTTTTCGTATCTTTCTATGAATTATATTGATGTACTGCCACCATTTTTGCACACGATGCTGGTTCTTACCTCTGTGGTATAACAAATGAAGTATATAATACTCCTGGGTTAGAGCTTCGGCAATCTTAGGTGTGATCATATGTACCTCCAGGGCAAATAATAAGACAAAAACCAGATTATGATCAAGCTCAACCAATATTTGGAAGACTAAAGAGATGGTTTAAATGTTGAATGAGAAAACAAGGAGATTTCTTGGTCTTGGATCTATTGCTTGTCAAAAAGTTGATAGTATGTAGCTCAGTTCTGATGACGTAATCAGCTCATCCCAAAAATTTCTTTGACTGAGGAGTACTTTATCAACCATGCCTATGTCAATCAACGAGTTAGTTGCCAAGGTTCGTGCCTTGTTGCAATCTTCTCAAGCCGAGGCCGCTTTGAATCTCCTTCAAGAGAATTTTGAGCCATATACCGAAGACGTGCAGTATTTACAGATTTTTGGTGAGACCTTGTTGGAAAATAACGATGTGGAAAATGCTTATGAAGTGTTGACCAAGGCATGTTCCAATGATCCAAATGCAGATGCTGGTGTGGAGAAGTTTTTTTACCTTGGACAGATCATCGGTGGTGAAGATGGTTTGAAATTGCTTGATATTGGATTGAGCAAATTGAGTACTCATCTTGACCTTATAAATAACGATTCAGGTGAAAACGATCCAATCTTGGTGGAATTATCTACTCTTTACCAATCAAAGCAATCATTGCTCAGTTATGTTATCAAGAAGATGAACCAGGGTATTTTTGCTAAGATTGAGATTTGGATGACTGATTTATGTATGGAAGAGGAAGCAGAATTCAAATGTGATGAATTAATAAACTTCTCCTTGAGTTTAGATTCCGAGAATCCCGAAGCATTGTCATTATTGTCTTCCATCAGAATATCTCAACAAAGACCAGAAGAAGCAAAGGATGCATTACTCAAATCATGGGCAATCTTCAACCAAAAAAAGACTACTCTTGAAGAATCTGCCAATAAAATTAGAGAAACGGGTGACAACGAAGAAAATGATTCATTTGAAGTCGGATTAGAGTACATTGAGTTGATTCAACCACTTATGACCTTGGCAAAGTTTTCCATTGAATTGGAATTGTATGACTCTGCCATCGAAATTTCTTCAAGCATCCAGGACATCAATGAAAACATCTTAGAGCCGTTTTACTATGAAGCCTTGGCAAACATCTTTAATGCAAAATTGATCCATTCCAAATTGGCCACTGAGAAGGTTGAAGACTATAGAGACATCGAAATTTCTCACTTAAAGGGATCTTCCTCAGAGGAAATCAAAACTCATTTGTCAGAAGCTAAGAGCTCTTTGACTCTGGCATATAAGATCATCAATAGCGAAGGAGAAAATGATACAGAAGTTGTTGAACAGGTTCAAGTTCTTTTGAAGGAGTTAGGTGGTCCAATCATGAGCGAGTTGATGCCTCAAAGGGTTACCGAAGATGACGGATGGGAAGACGAAATCCAAAGTGACGAGGAGTAATCAACATATTCTTCTGTATATTATAGAACTAATGGAAAAAAATCAGCATAGATATTCGTAGTGACAGATCGGTATATTATTATTTTTACATCATACGACACAAAACAATGTCTTACAAGAAAATTAAGCATTTAAAAGTAATTTCGTTCTATCATTAATTCCGTGTATGTAGTGACTTAAGATTCAACTAAGCATGTTAATTGCATTTGGAACATCTTTAAAAAAGTCATAGTTAAAAATATCAATTTGCATTGAATCAAAGTACTGGTCATAATCTAAGTCATTCGAGCTAGTTGTGGTAAGAGGAGATATAATATTAGTATTTCCTTGATTAAATTGAGGATCAGGAAATGGAATTGGCGAAGGTCTCAATATATTCTGGATAGATGGTATTGAATCAGCTTTTGATACAGGAATAGCTTGATACGGTGTGCTGTTTGAAGAATAGGATAGTTCATCCTTTTTAACACGTGAAGCTGGTGAAACCTTTTGTGCCTTGGATGATTGTGGAGAGAGAGTGCTCTTTCTTCTTTTATTCTTTTTCAAAGCCTTGTGATTGAGTTTATCTGTGAAATCTTTGGTAAGTCTATACATCTCATCAACAAACCACCAAGTGCTTGAGAATTTCTTGAGTTCTACCAAAAAGTCCTCAAGCTCAAACTCAAGTTTGTTACCTTCAACTTCATTAGATTTTGAGTCACCTTTGAAATACATCTTTGTTCTTCGCTTAAGAGATATGGCCATTGCAAGCGAAATACACCAAGGTACAACAGGTATATTGATGATGTAATCCTCTTGCATTTCACGCAAGTACTTCACAATGTTAAGCGAAGCTTTTATGGAACATTCATCCGGAATTGATTTCGGAATTTGTGGATTGTCATATTTTGCCTTTTGAGATCCCATTATAATTGCATTATTGACCAACCTGGTTAGAAAGTGAATAATGTTATTTGCGTAATCGCTACCGACACCATTTGATTCATAAATTTTCCGAGAACTCTTTCTTTCTTTGTCACACAATTCAAACTCAAACTTTTGGAATTCGTCAATATTAAACATATTATATCTTGGATTGACATTCATCAAATTGGAGGAAGGTTGAGCAGGCTCTTTGTTGATAGGAGTTGAGGAATCATTAAAGGGAGTGTAAATTGCCAAGAACATACTCTCTAGAGATCGGGCCAATTGTACCAATTTTAATAAGTTAATGTTATTATAGGGTAAATCAACATTGAAATCTTCTTGACGAATGAATAAGTTCCGTTGATTGAACAAGCCATTAAATCTATCAAGAATATAGCAACACCACCATAAATTTGTGGTATACTCTGCAACGATCGGATCAATCTTAGAAGATAATCTCTTCATATGAACTCCTAGGGACACACCCAAGTTAATGGCATCTGTTAAATCATGTGAACTTTGTTCGTTTCCGAATTTATCAAAGTTGAAGTGGAGGGAAAGCAAAGTTGAAGTAACCATCCGTGTGATTTTATCATCATCACCCAATTGAGGCAAAATTAAAAGGATCTGTCTAATCTTATATTCAAGATCCGTCATGAATGCTTGTAATCTTGTTGGGAAATCAACATTCACTGTACCAGGTGAATTTTTGGAGAATACTCTTCTTAACACAGATTCTGCCATTTTATCCCTCGATATCACCAAGACCATACAATATATTAATACTGTTTGTGCCTTCCCCACTTTAAAGTTTTCCCAAAATTGGGTCTCATGAACCAAGGGAAAAACAGAATTGATTTTATAAAAGTATAGCTCTACCAATTGTTTGGTATCAAATGCATCGAAAGGGTACTCTTGAGATGATAAGGTGAAAGCATTAATCGACGTGAGAAAATTATAGATCTGCATGTTTCGAAGATAAAACTCCTTTTCTTTACCGGATTTTCCAAAGTTCCGTACTTTATATGACTTTGCATCTTCTTCTTTCTTAACTTTGATGTATACTCCCGACTCATGCCATATGCTTTGGTCTTCTGATGCATTGGCAATAATGGCTTTGGGATGACCATGGTAGTATAATTGATACTCCGACAATGAATCGGGACCAGTGATGTTGAAACCGAATTGCTCCTTCAAGTATTGAGCCGTTATTCTTGGGGTGGTTCCGGAAGGGGTGACAGGAGCAGGCGTTTCTATGGGTGAAACTGATAATTCCTTATACTCATCCAATTCGGAATCTTGTTCACGGTTCAATTCAGCCGGACCGGCAGTTCTTCCATCATTTGGATCTGCAAGTTTCGGTTTGATAAGACTGCATCTCCAGTTGTGCTTATTACAGGTTTTGCATCCTACCCTTTCGTAATCGATCGAGGTAATTTCACATTTGACCCTTTTGATTCGACAATTCTGGCAGCAGTTGAACGTCCTCTTTCGAGTCTTGTAGTTGGAATCAAAGGCCGGAAAGACAAACATGGAATAGCGAGCTCAACGAAGGGGTTTTTAATGCAATGGCCTCGTTCAAGGGTTGTTGATCGAGGATAACGTTCAAATAAGGAGCTGATATGGCAATGGTGCTAGAGATGTGGTTGTAACGTGGGTCAGCTCGGAAAAGGCGTCGCAACACTCACAGGAGCAATGGATATGGACAGTCTTGGACGTTATGCTTTCAAGTACCCACCACAGAGTCAGGAGAATCGTACAGTAGAGTGTTGGACTACCCAATTGCCTTTTGCAGGCTGCCAACAATGCTTTCATGTCACGTGACACACCGATGTGGGGTCCGGGGATGATGCGTCTGTAGCAGATCCTGTAGGGATTTTCGTGCATATGGACAACTTGAGAGAACCAATCAGAGTGGCCAAGGGGGGACATGGCGGGGAGGTAATGTTATTAAGATTGTTGGGGTTGTAAACGAGCGATTACCGAATGCACCACTTTCGGAGTTTCTGTATGGGCGTATGAGCATTGGGAGGGTAAGATAACAACTACCACACACCGTTTTCGGTGGCCGATTACCGAAGTAGAGGCCCACTAAGATCAACTTGGGAAGAAAGGCGGGGACTGGTGCGAATAGGTCGCAGGCACCTAGTGAGAAAGTGGGGAGCTAGCGAGAATCCTCGGGTGCTTGTGTAAGGAATGGCCGTAAACGGGCCGGCGTGCCGCCGACCTGTAATTGGGGAAAATCACATAAAAATCACATAATAGTTTTGTTGCAAAAAACTGAACAATAGTGTTTCTGGGGGGGGGGGGGGGGGGGGGGGCTCTCCGTCGTCTCGATTCTTTTTTTTTTTTCGTGTCTCCAGGTTATGGGGATGATGACTCCAAAAAACCCAAATTGGGTTGATTA